>JAOTQP010000251.1:2535825-2578756 GCA_026413545.1 Cichladusa arquata
AATATGATGCTGTAATAACTGTGGGAGGATAAGAGGTGAAAAGCATTTCAGTGGGTAAGATGAATTGTGATTTTATTAAGGCTCTGATGTGGCTAACCCACATCTTGAGATAACGCTCTGCTGATTTTTATATTTTGAAATAAAATTTTGTTATTAAAAGTAATGGAATCTTTTTGTGTGTATCTCAGCTGTAATAGAGGATTATGCTGTGTGTTCAGCCATTAATAGTGGAATGATCTTGAAAAGAGTTTTGAATACGTCCCAAGTACACTTTTGACAACAGAATAGTATCACATATCAGAGAAGAAGTATTGGGTTTCCATTACTGTCTGTTAAAAAAATCCTCTGAAATTGTGAGTAAAGCTCTAGGAGAGGAGTATTTATAATTTAAAAAATCACAGCTATTCTCTTTATGCTGGTTAAAGCAAAAGTTCTTTCATCGAGGGAAGATAAGGGAAGAGGATAAATAAGCATAGTGACCAATCAATCTCTCAGAAGGCAAGAAAATGAGATTGCAGATCTTACAGTGGTGGAAGCTACACAGACCATAATGGTGCTCCTGTTTCTGCAGGCACTGAGAGTAGAAGCTGTCAGGGAAGATGTATTAATCCCCCAAACACTGCTTGGCAAACAAATGTCTTAAAATTATTTCTGACACTGCATTATAATGCAAATTGGGAGGAATGTGTTAGAGTGTCTGTTTAAATGATACTGTGTTAATAAGGACATCAAAGTTAGTCTTGAATATTCAGAGCAGGAAAGCACTGAAAGCTTCTTTCCAGACCTTGAAATTTTACAACATACGTCAGGAGCTCTAGACTGACATAGCAGAGTAGTTTAGTTTTAGTTTCTTTTTTGTAAGCTGCAAAATTTCTGTTAGAAAGTTGTTTTGGCTAAGTTACAAAATTTTGGTTTTTTTGTCAAAGCCTAGAAAAGCGGTTCCAAATTTGCAGTTCTGATTTTTAAAAATTATTTTGTTCAATGTACTGTATTTTGACTGTAAATAACCTCATAAAGAAAGTTGATTTAGGTTGCATGCATTGAAAAATGACATCAAGTAGTTTGTCCAGTCCCTTAGTAGTAACTGAAGTTGAAGTTTATAAATAGCTATTTTTTATCTGAATATTAGTTTTCACATACATATTTTCAAGACAGAGTTTGACTGATTTTTTGAAAACAGAATTATATTGTCTTTGTTGTTAAGAACTCCACAGGTTACTTAATCAGACAAGCCAGCACTTGTGCTCAGGTATTAAAGGCCCAGTAAGACTATTTTGACTTTCCTGTTTTTCATTTTTAAAAGGATCAAGCATAAGGAGTTCAGACACATTAGCATGGGAATAAAAAGGAGATGGACCTTTTGTGTCATACAATCTCTTTTTTTCACTTCAGATGTGATATATATTCAGGGAAGAATCACAGGAACAGCATGAACTTTTACTTATTGAGGCAGCTCCCTGCATGTAATTTTCTACCTCAAAATCTATTTCTTAGAAGCTCCTTATCTGTGCTCCTAGAAAGCAAGGAAGTAATGAGTGTTTCCTTTTGCAAGTACCTCCAGGCAATCATTGGCCCACATTGTGGCAGTCTCAGCCATGCTCTTGGTGGCTTTGCCTTTGAATTGAAGGGGGAAATTAACATTATAGCTTCATTTTTAATGAAAGAGTGGAGGGAGATTGCCTTTGGTGTGTTAGGATGGGATGTATTCTACACTGGATGTGTAGTGTGTAATTGCATTAAAAGGGAGAATGTGCCATTACCAGCAAACAGTGGAGCCTGTCAGTAAAATGCTGCTCCTCTGTGGTTTACTGACTTAGCTCACTACTGGAGTCTGATTCTGTATTTTCCATCTTTCCAAAAGTTATCTGTCTTGAGGAATAATGTTAATAATACTTTAAAATATTGACATCTGTTTTTTTCTTGCTATAATGAAAGAATTGGCTAGGCAAATGCTAAAGATGTGTGCTATTCTTAAAAGAATGCATTATGTACCTTGAGGTATTAGTTGTAAGATGATTTTCTTTTGATTTTTCAGTGGTGGACTTTTTTTCAAGTAGCAATTTTTTTTCTTTTGCTTATTGTAGTGTGGGGCAAACATATCTGTGTGCAGACGATCTCTATATTTTTAAATACAGCTGCAAAAAAAAAGATTCCACCTCTTTTCCTTATCCCCCCCTTTACTCTCAGATCTAGATTTAAAGGCACTAAACTTATTTCTGGGCACAAAACTTTTTTCTGGGCTAAACAGATAAATGGGGATACAATTCACATCATAAAGTCACCCCAGGACACGTGGACAGTGCAACCATTCTGGATTGTTAAACATTCTTTCTCTTCGAGCAAATATTAAAGTTTGTCCTGTCTTGTATAATCTAATGAGAAGATCAAGGGAATTAGATGCAGGGAGTAGGCTGATTTCCTATTTTTCTTGAACCTGCCAGCATTTTCAGGCTTCAACCCAAATTTGTGCTTGCACTGTTTTTCCCCTCCCTTCAGTATGTCTGTGGCTGGGAAACAGAAGTGAAAAATCACATATTGTATACATTTAAAAAATATTTTGCACTGAAATGAGTTTCTGAGCTGAAAAGGCATTTGTTTTCCATTGGAATTAATTTCTGAAACTTTATCTGTTTCTGTTTTCTGTCATCTTTAAGGACTTTTTGTGCTTTTTAACTTCCAGAAGTGTGTTGGACAGGAGTGACTTGGTGTTACTAATGGTATTCAGCTCATTTAAGTAGCAACATTCTTCCTGGGCAACTCCCTCCTCTGCTTCTTAGGGTCATGGCTTTTTTAAAATATAAGATTAAACCCATTTCTGGATTGAAGTCATCTACCTACAACGTTGCTTTTTAAATTTTAGTTTTATTCTGAGGTGCAGATAACCCCTAGATGCTGAATTACATTCTAGTTTGACTGTAGCAAACAGGGAGCTCTTGCTGTTATAATGGGGGGCTGAGGGGCCATTTACCCTCCATTTCATCTGTATTAAATTCAAGTAATGTTTTCAAGTAATACTCTTCCATTCTTTCTCCATGAGATGTTTGAGTAAAGGCAAAATAACAAAGATGAGTATTTAAGGAAAGTTATAAATGTTGTATCTAATATTAAAGCAATCCTAACTACGTAATTGCCAGCAGGTAATACAACCTGGAACTGCATTTTACACATCTAAAATCAAATACAGTGGACAAAAAGAGATGTAAGCTGTGTGTCAGTTTCTATGTCTTATATTTAGGATGACATTTTTAATATTTAGAAGTGCTTTTGTAGGTTTTATGACTTTGCTTTCTGTCTCCAAGTGGAATTTGCTGTAGCACTGCCTAGTAGCTGTTGGAGAGAGACTCCTTTGCCAAGTATCTGAGCTTTGGGATAGAGGGAAACTTGAGTGATATTTCCCCTATTTCACATGTATCTCAAGTAAGATAAAATGCAAAGTGTGAGTGTAAAGGTATTTTCTTGCCAGTATGAGGCTATCACTGCTCTTTTTAATCTCCTCTATGGTGATTTAATCAGAAAGGGGCTGTGCCGAGTCATCTTCTCACAGGAGCTCTTGTTTTCAGTTAGGCAGAACATGCAGACAAAAATGAGATCAGATTTCCTGGTCTGCCTCAAATCTGATGCCTCGTGTGCATGCTGGGTTGTCGGCTTTTGTTGTTTGGGCTTGGTTGTTTTGGTGTCAGACTTGTCAGCCTGGGCAGGACCCCAGAGCTGGGGCACTGAGTTCCCTTCTCAGGGTGGGGAGAGCAGGGAGCACCCCTGGCATCTCCTGGAGCTGGGATTTTCCTGTGCACCCACTTGTCTTGGGGAGCACAGCCCGCACCATCTGAATGCTTTGAAAGTGCTCTGTGATTTCATGATTTAATTTCATGTTTCTGTAGCAATTTTCCTTTGTGTGAGGGGCAGGAGTTACAAGGGGTTGCACCCAGAAGTATCCTTTGCTCCTAAAGAGTTCTGGTCTGCTTTCCATGAAAACATTGTGAGCTTCCCTAGTACTTGAATGATTACTGTACTAAACTAAACAAAACATAACCCAAACAACCCTCCCATCCAGAAAACAACAAATGTAAAATAATCAATCAATCAAAAACCTTGAAAACTGCTAAGCAGTAATGAAGATTTAACTAGAAAATAAAGTGGAAAGATGAAAAAATTTACTTTGTATTTAGTAAAAGGAATATCATTACATGGAAAGGGGACAAAGATGCTTCTGTAAAGTTTGTTTTCTATTTCTGTGTTTTATTCTGTATGGATGCCTTGGAGAGCAACGTTCTTTGAAGAAAAGAAATAAAAATACTTATTTGTATATCCAGTGTTTATTGCTGCTAAATGTTATTTCCATGTAAAAATGAGACTTCCATCTGAGTTTCAAGTTGCAAAATGCATCCCTCACTTGTGTGAAACATAAACCTGATAATTGTCTTGGCAAGTGAGGGGGGTGGTGAGTGCGATGGGACTCAGTAACCTTTTGCAGATGGAGACCTGAATTTGTATGAAACTATTGGATTGAAGAATGCTTTGAAAATAAATGATTGTGAGAAAAAGCAATGCAAACAGATGTGTGAAGGGTCGATTCCTGACAGACTTAATCTGGGCTAACAAAAAGGAGTTGTAAATCGAGGTTGAGGTATTTTAGTAACAATGAAGTGCAATGACTGTACAGTTTTCTTCCAGAAATTTCACTGGAGAAGTAAAAGTCTTCTATTAGCCCAGCTGATGTAGCTGAAAAAGATCAGATTAATACTTGAGTCATTTCACTTCCATTGTCATATGCATTTTTTTTAATTATTACAGCAATGACAAATAATGATAATCCTTTTCAGAATATCTCTTACATTTAATTTTAGAGTAATATTTATCTTTTCAATGAAAAATATTTCAGGGGAAGCTATTTTCCAAATTTGTGTGTCAAATTAATATTATTTCCTAGCAATAATCACTCCATTGTGCAGTTCACTATGACAGTGGAAGTGGGAAATCACTGTGATAATCAGTGATAAGGGCCAAGTGCTTTTGGAATAACAAAGTACCGAGTAATGTGAATATTTCTTCAGAAACTTATCTGACATTTCACTGCAAGTTAGAACTTGCACAATTGTAACAAACTTCCAAACAAGAGCACTCAGAGCTTGGTAGCCATAAGGGTATTTGCTATGCTGGAGGTATTTTTGATATGCAAATTACATGCTGTGTAAGTTCATCTGTTTAAAAGTTAAATTTTATAAAATAAACCTTAAGGCAGTAATTTCTCCGATTGCCCTGCTTGTTTAGGATAAACTTATGTAAACTGAAGGCATATATGCAAGGCTTTTTGAGATAAGGATCTACATTCCAGCAAGCAGTAATTATACAATAAACAATTAACTGTTCAAATAAATGCAATGTTTTTTATTGAAAGACAGATTCAATTTTGAGGTTGCGGTTGCATTGACTATGAGCTGGGAGTTTGTATTTAAGTATATGATGGCGCTTTTTTTTTTTTTTTTTTTTTTTTTTTTTGAGTGTTCTAAGGTGCCCATCATTACTAGAATTTTGAAGTTCTAGTAATTAACAATGTTTCTGAGTGCCGAAGTCTAGAGGTTATTTTGTATCTCAATTCTAATTCTATCTCCCTCCTTGTTACAAAATCTTTGTCCAATTTTGTTTTACAAGTTACTTTTATCTTCCTGAGGTTCTGCCTCTGATCTTCAGGCTTGTGTGTTGGGCTTGTGTGTTTGTGTATCTTGTGTATTTGTTTTGTATTTTGTAATTTGTGGGCAGGTATTCTGTGTACTGTACCTGTCCTTTACAGAAAAAGGTGTTTATTTTAGAGGAGTGAAGAGGGGGGAAATTAATCAATCTTCACTGAACAACCAGGATAAATAGAAATTTAAAATAAAACAAGCAAATAATTAAAAACCCCTCACAACAAATGTTTTCATTTCCAAAATTTTCACGTGGTTAATTAAAATTCATCCACTTTTTGCTGATGACCTTTTGCTTTTACAATTAAAGAGGAGGAATGAGGTGATTTTGCTTGATATACTGTACTGGGTTTGGGGGTTTTGCCTCATCCAGAAGTGTTTTTGCTGCCAAGTGTACCCCAGTTGCCTGGAACACCACCAGAGTGCCTCTGAAGTTCTACAGCAGCACTCCATTCTGTATTTTCAGGCTCAGAGTTCACCTTTAAAACGTGTAAGAAAGGGAAGTCAGCACCAAATACTTTTATATAGGTAAAAGCTTTAAGTAAACTTGCAAGAAAACCTAAATACAACCTGTTGCTGTTGCAGGGAAGTTTTCACAAGCTCAGCATTTTTGAGTGTGAAGATAATTCTTGCCAAGACTGCACGTGCTGCCGTGCTTCAGTCTAGAAACTTATTTTCTCATGTAGTGGTTTTTTATTTATTAAAAAGTCTTGAGGAAAGCTTCATGTCTCTGAAGTTATATGTTTGGGGTTTTTTTTTACAGCTATGCACATTTGTTCAAAAACCCCAAACCACCTTAACTTTAAATTTTTTATTGTGAAAATACTTACATTTCAATTGGCTTTATTACTTGCATCATGTTTTATGTGCAGAACACTGTTGCAATTTTTTTTTGTTTTTTTTTGTCTGGAAATAATAGAAAATGTTTAATGCTGTAAATAAAAAGAATAACCTAGTGTCATGCAATCATGTCTGCCAGTTGTCCATAGCAGTGATGCAAATAGTTAGATTTCAGTCAGCATATAATAGAAATCAGTTGCTGATGCAGTGTTGAACTGCACAAAGATCTGTCCCCTACAGCATAAGCACAGGGATCTGCTGACTCTGAATTTAGGTTTGGCAATTCTCTAAATTGCAATTATTGCTGTGAAAGGTGTTAAAGTGCTAGACAATGAGCACAACTGAGAAAAGCAGTAGCTGAGGTTCTTTGTTTTTTCAGAGGATTTCGGTTCATTCTTTAGGCTTGTGCTGTAGGCTGGCATGCTGACTATAGAGCATTGCTGAAGTGGAAAATACATCCCCTGATAGTGCATCTCAGGCAGGAAAGTCCTGCACAGACAGGCTCTTGCTGGTTCATGGTGTGTGCAGGTCACAATGCTCTGAGAGGCTCGTCTGGCTCCTCTCATCGTCTTCATGGAAATGAAGCAAACCCAGCGAGGTTGCCAGTTTTTATATTATTTGGTGCCTTCTGTAAAAGTTTCCCATGATGTCATGATTCCTGGCACTGAGAGTTCCATTTTTCCTTATGCAGAATGACTGCCCCTCATCCCCAGGGATGAAAGATAAGGGAAGTCTCCCTTAGAGCAGGCAGCAGGGAGGGCTGTGGGTTTTGTTGTTTGGGTTGGTTTGGCATTTGTTTACACTTGAATTTTGAAATTAAAGCAGTCTCACATGTGCACTGGAGTTAAGTAGCAGCTACCTATAAACATAGTGTCCAGAAGGCAAGAAAAGAAGGTAAATAGTTACTTGGTCATGCTGGCCTTCATTTTTTTTCCATTTGACAGGTGCTATGCTGAGCTGGGTCTGGGGAAACTTGAAAGTTTGTGGATTTTGTTTTGCTTCCCCTCTGTTTTCTGCTTTTTAAACTGGAAATCATTAGGGCTTTTGGCAAGTTCCTAAGGTTGCTTGATGTTTAGATTGCATTCATTTCTTTTCTGCAATATTGGTTTTACACAGACCCAGACAATGTATATTTTCAGCTTGCTTCCATTAACCCTGATTGAAACATCATGTTAATTTAGGTGACTCACTTAAAAATGTTAAATAAAAGCTGTGAATCATTAACTTGCACTTAATGCTTGGAGGTCTGAGGATGGATTTGTCACTTGGTAGTGCTTTCACTATCAATTTTATTAAATTGTACCAGAAGTACCAACATCTTTTTGAAAACTATTGCTCCCACAGCTTCCTGGTAATTTCAGCCTTTGAATTAAATCCTGTAAGCTTTAATGGAATTAAAAATGTGGATGTTAAAGTGGGCATGTATTCACAGTTATCTGCTTTGCAGACTTGATATCAGTAAATCATTACAAAAAGTGTCCAGGGAGTTTTTCTTGCAGTTGAACTCTGTCTTTCTGACCTAGTCCTTTATCAACTTTTCTGTGATCAGCTTTGATTTTTTTCCCCCACCTGCACCCTTCAGCTTTTTAGGTTTCAATAGTACTTTTTTTATCTGCTTAACATATTTAGTGCTACCCTAGCAGAACTAGATCTGTCTGATCTTGGGCTTTTGTTTTCCTGTATTTCTGTAACTTTTTTGTTTGTGATTAACATTTCATAATTGTTCTTTGTTTCTATAGTTGTACGTTTTGTTAATAATGTTTAATTTCTTCCTTAGCTTAAGCTATGGAGGAGGACATTCATCACATTCAGAAACAGACCTTCACAGACAGACATACACAACTCCTCATCAGCTTCCTGGATACTCAACTACTCAACATCCTGCTGGTAACTGTCCATATCATGAGAATACTGCTTAAATAGCTACAGAGGAAAAAGGAAAACAAACCAACTCTTATGTAATTCACATTAAAGTTTATGAATTTTATGATCAAAAGGAGTTTGTTGTAGAAGTGCTGGCAACTGGTATTAGAGAAGCTGAAAAAAGCAGAAAGTTGTTAGCTTTTATCAAAATGTCTTAAGTAGAAAGGAAAATATAAAGGGAGGCTATGCTTGGTATCTTGTTTTTTGAAAAAGCTGCAATTATTCTTTAAAATACAGCTTTTCAGGATTTGGCCTATGCATAAGGACCAAACATTGTGTGCCTCCAGGCCAGCAGCAGAAATGCTGCCAGCTCCTCCACACTAAAGCAAAGCTGATGTGAGCTGCAACAAGCTGCTGCTGTTGCTTCTATTTGCATGCTGAGAGGGTGCTGGGAAAAAGTTAAAATTTATTTCAAATGTAGCAGTGGCTTAGGCTGTGTTACTGGACTCTGTGTCAGAGGAGGGGGCTTGACCTCTTCATGCTCACTTTGCTGCTCAGTTTTCAAAAAAAGATGCTGGAGCTCAGGTGCTGACTGGAGTCTGTGGTCTCCTGGCCAGCTGCTTGATCAGGATGATGGAGGGTTGGAATTATTGCAGTTTATTATTGACATAATCTCTTTATGCACAACTCTGGATCTCAGCTGTGCTTCCCATTGAGCCCCCTGCTATTGAAAGGTCTGAGCAATGGGAAACACATGAATGTGTTTGTTGAAACAAGGAATGCAACCAAAACTGGTCTTCATGTGCCTGTCATATAGATGTGTCCAAACTTCTAGAAGCTGCCTAAAAGGAAGAAGCTGCATATAGAAAAGTTAAACATGTATCAGGAGGAAATCTGAATGTTTTACTAGATGAAAATAGAGCAGTGAATCTTCAGTTATGGGAAGCATTTTACTGGTGTACCTAAATACTGACATACATTTAATAAAAAGTTTAAAAATGTATACTGAATTTCCAGCTTACAGTTGTAACACTGCATAACAGTTAAACACAGAAAAATCAATTAGCAATTTACATTGCTAATGTTTAATAGGGTGGGATTTTTGTAGTGAATTATGAACATATATCTTTGTTATTTGATTTTGCTTCGTTGAAGTTCATCTGAATTATCTGTTTTGTTTCATTTCCCTCCACCATCATCTAGGTCTTTCAGGAATATTTGATACCAGTATGCACAGTGCTGGAGGTAACACTAAGGAAACTTCTTCAGTTATGAATTTTCTCTCTGCTATTGAGTCTCGTACTGCTCAGGCAGTCTCTTCAGGATCTACCCTTTTACCACAATTCAGGGCTCCTTCCTGGCAGACAGGTGAAAACTTTCTCTTGAAATAAACTTTTGTCATTGTTATATTGAATGTTTGGGAGGATTTGAAACAAAAATGTTCTGACTAACTGAAAAGGCTCCATGTTTTCTACCTCTTTTACATCTCAGTATTTAAAAAATATCAAAATGAATAAAATTAAGTTAGCATAAGATTTATGTGACCAGAAGTTCTGGTTGTTCAGAAGGAATTTAGATGCATAGGGTATTATTCTGTTTGACAAGTGGAATTTATTTTCCCAGCTTTGTTTGGAATTAGTCTCATTATCACTATAAGCATTTTCAGGCACACTACCTGTACCTCCCAGCAAATCTTTCACTCTCAAACTCTGTTCTCTATGACAGTTCTTCTGTGATGTTAGTACTAAGAGTTTATGGGTAGCTTTGTCCCCTTTGTACATAGAAGTAATGAGCAGGGTGTTCTCAAAAAGAAGGTCTGAGGTGCATATGACATAGAAATAAGGGATCAAATTTACATCTAAACAAACGTGCCATCTCTTTTGGCAGACTGACTGCCTTCCACAAACCTCCCCCATCTGTCAAGCCTTCTGTGCAGAGCAGGAAACTGCAGATTCTGAGCTTGCTGTAGACAGTCACACCAAGATAAGTGTTGCTACTGCATCTGTGGGTAGCTTCAAGTTCTGCTTAATCTTATGGAGTGATTGTGCAGCTGTGCAGTGAATTGGCTCTATTCACTGATCTGGCAGAAAAATGTTTGAGTAGCTTTTTTTCCTCTGGTGGGATGTTTTTCCTCTCTATCAGCAGGCTGATCTGTGTCTCAGTGCAGGTCTATGATTGCTGTTCTTTGGGGAAGGATTGCTGATTTGGGGAGGAGGCACAAGGTAGCAAGAGTGGAACAATCCTTTTGTTGGCAGTTTGCACTCCTTCTGTTAAGGGTAATGTGCAGCTGCATTCTGTCAAGAGAATAGAGACTGTGGCTTTTAACTCACCATTGACAAAAGCACAGATGAAGATGCACACTGGTAATCTGACAGACAGTCTTAATATAAATCAGTTGTGAGTTTAGAGTTATGATCACATCCTCACATCAGAATGTGAGCTGGGAAGAAATCTTCTTTTCTCTTTGTCCTAGCATTTTCTCCATTGCAGCCTGCCTTACAGGGAATTGTGAAGAATGAGGAAACATGTTGTGGGTCAGGTTTGGTGTTGGTACCAGTGATTGAGAGACTTCTCAGTACTCATTACTAAGAACTCATCAGTAAGCCTTTTTTTCAATATTATCAGTTCTCTGAGGTTTCTGTTGGCCTTTAACACTTCTGCTACTTTTCTGTAACCCTCGATCCTCCCACATGTCTTTTGAGAGCTTTGTCTTCCACAAACTTTTTTTGATGGGGGAAAGCAAGAGCTCTTCACTCTGCAAGGTGACCTTTTTTTGGAAGGGTTTCTTCCTTCAGGGTTTTCTCCAAACCCTGCAACTGCTGATTTTGGGAGAAAAAAGAAGAGGATTATGTTTTTTATATTTGTCCTTTCAAGTGTTCCTTTGGTCTGTGGGTTCTGTTGTCAGTGTTCTGATTTCTTAGGGTGTTGAAAGTGTGTCTGTGCATACAACTTTAGTACCTTTGTTATACCTTTTGTCTGCTCCTGAACAAATATTAGAATACAAACCCCAGCAGTTCTGCTCCTGTGACTAGCTCTGGTCTGGTTTAAGAAGTTACGGGTGTATTTGGAAGGGTTTTGATTTATAGAAGAGAAATGTAAAACACAGGTTAGATGAGAAATGAACATCTGCAGTTGAAACAGGTTTAAATTCTTCCCTTCCTCTGATGCTTCTGGATGGTCCTGTCCTTCCTTCGTGTTAGCAGTAGGGATCAGTAAAAGAGAACCCAGTTGTACGTGATATTGCAGTTTTTTAGAATAGAGGTGAACAAGTGCATTAAAACACAGGTTGTGTTTTCTCACTCAGAAAGACCTTATTGTTGACTAAGGAAAAATACCTTGACATTCCTTCACTATCACATCTCTTCATATCAGTTTGTCTTGGACTGAAAGGGAGATACAAAGAATTTATTTCTCAGCTTCACCTGAAACTTCAAAAGCAATTGTATGATTAGGTTGCAATCAGCTTAAGAAGGCTTTACTGTATTGTAGAATGAAGTATTTTTTTAACTGAAGTATTTGTTTCAAAACAAGCTTTATTTACTGAGAGTTTTCATTTATTCTTAAATGATGCCAAGCTGAAAACAGTTTTAAGTATGCAAGAACTGAAAAAGGTCAAATCATTCCACTGATTTTAATTTTTTCTGATTTGCATACCCTGGTAAATTTCCCAGTGGAAACTGATTCCTTTACAAGAATGTTAAGCTTCTCTGGGAATAAACTTGCCTTCTTTGCTTTTCTTGGGAGACTTTGAAAACAGTACACAAACTTCACCAGTGTCTGCAAGTTACAGGGTGAAAAACACTGAATTATATGGATCACTTCTCTAAGCCTTAAAGCTTGCAAGAGAATTTCATATCCCTATTTCAGCTGGAGTAGTGTATTCTGTTGAAAAATCTTGTTTAAGCCAGGATGTCATACCAATGGCTGGATGCAAATAAGTAATATTCTTTTCAGTTAGATAGTTGCTATTGCACTGTGCTGATAATTGCTGTCTGTGGATATTGGGGACTCTGACTTCAAAAAGCATACAAATCATATTTATTGCTTGTACTGAAAGTCAAACCCCTCCTTTAATAAAATGAATTGCAGAGTGTATAGACCATTAGCTATTTCACTGTATGCTCTGAAATGTTTCCCATAAAGTGAGTTATAAAATATTGGTGAGGGTAAATCTAGGAGATGGGATTGCTTCTTAAACTGTGTACGTATTCCAACTGCTAAGGTGTAATTTTGCCTTTTTACTGTTTATTAAAGGTGGCCAGGGCTTTTGATCAGTTTATTATGATGTTCTTTTTAAACTGAAATAAAAACTAATGAAGAGCCTTCAATTTCAAAGCAGAATTATCTTGTACAATTTTTTTATCAACCATTTGCATCTTAAGGGTATGAGGTTTTCCCTTGGCAATTCACTGCAGGTATAGAGTTTGGCATTCTAAAAAATCCTGCACTTCCATTTTGAAAATTAGCCATGATAAGTGCCTCCCTATGTATGTCTGGGTTTTTTTTAAAGGGTGATGGTTCTAAAGAACACTTTATTTGTAAATGCTGTAAGAGCTTGCAGTTAAATGCCTTATAGAAATGCAGTGTTGTAACTTGCAAAACTCCCTTATGCTCCTTTTTCCTTCTTGTTTTGTTTTTGTTTTTTCCAGGTATGCATTCCTCGACAGCCACAGAACTATTTGTTACTGGAGCTCTGCCAACCTCTGGAACATTTCCACCAACCTCTGCTTTATCAGCCTATCAGCATCCCAACACCTTCAGCAGCAGAAGCTTTGCTACTACCCCTTCTCTTACTCTTCAAGACGCCACTTTCAGTGCTACATCCAACGGGCTCCTAACTCCCCACGACCCTTTATTACAGATTAAAACATCCCAAGGCACTGTTCCAACTGCTCTGGCATTCGAGCGCCTGGGCAGCTCTGTTCTGAGTACCAGTGTACCCCCCCAGTCATCCACATATCGTTCTGCTCAAGAATCTGCACCCCATCTCCTGCAGCCTCAGTTCAGCTTGTTGCCTTCGAGCCTTGGAGGAGCTCAGCAGGTGTCTCAGGCCTACAGCACATCAGTCTTCACTGGTTCCACTGCTTCCATGGACAGAGCACTTCAGAGAGAATGTAGTGTTATTAAACACCACCAGCGGCCTTCAAGTACTCAGTCTGTCCAGCCTCAGCTGACTGTGTCACAGCATTCCTTACACAGCTATTTAACAAGTACAAGTGGAGTTAACTTTCAGGATACATCTAGGCACTCAGCATTATCCTGCAGTCCAGTTGGAGATGTTACTCAGGTGAGCAATGGAGGACCACAGCAGAAGACTTCTCAAGTCACGGTGGAACTTGCTCAGTCGTACACATCTGCAATTCCATCACCCGGTTTTCCATCTGCTTCCACAGCAAAAGTGAAAAACTGTTCCCTGAAGCAGCCTCCGAGGTCAACAAAGACCCCCAAACCTCAGAGTGTAGCTCCCACTGTGCAGACACAAAGCTATGCCAAAACTGCACAAAACCAGAGTTCTGTCATTACAGGCCAAGCACAGATCTATTCTACAGCACAGCTCCCCAGCCTCTTGTCGGTCAGTCAGTCCCAAAATTATGTTTCATGCCAGGCTCAGAATGTGCCACCTGTCAGCCACTCACAGGATTTCTCATCCAGCAAGGTTGAGAAGCTGCCCTCACTGTATAAAACATTGACTTTTTCTGGGCAATCACAAGCTATTACTTCTGACAGTCAGACTCTAAATTACTCCTCAGAGGAACAGGTTTTGACCTCAGTTCCAAATGACAACTACTCTGAGCAAATGAGGGAACTTTCTTCAGTCAGCCAGGCTCAGAGCTACTCTTCTAGTCACTCTCAGGGTTTATCTCCAGTTACCCAGTCCCAAGTTAATTTTTCATCTCAATCACAAGTTTTAGCAGCTGTTAGTCCTTCAGAAAGCTATTCTTCAGGGCAGTCTTTAACACTAACATCACCTTCTCTTTCCTTTAATGCATCTCCTCGGGTACAAACCCTTCCAGCCTCGAGTCCTAATCAAAGCTATATTTCTTTACATTCTTCTCAGAACTCGCAGTCACAAGAATCCTCCTCTCCACAGTCTCAAAAGTTTTTGCCATCTGTCCAGTCTCCTTTTGCATCCCCAGCTCACTCCCAAGCGCTGCAGAACAACAGACCTTCCTCAGAAACAAAGTCCTATGTTAAAAGGAAGTCTGACTCCAACTTATATGCCTCGTCCAAACAGGAGGAGGAATTATCAATGCAGGACATGCAGGCATTGCAACAGCAAGCTACACTTGAATCTTCCACTCAAAGCCTAACAGAGGAGGAGATCAGTGCTCAGGATGCATCCTACAGGGTCTCAAAAGCAAATGACAGATACTCTCAAAGTGTCATCAGAAGCAACTCCCGTCTTGAAGATCAAGTTGTTGGACTTACTCTTCAAGGAACAAAAAAAGATGAAAGAATGGTCAGTTCTGTGGAGCAGCTTTCCCAACACATTGGCCATATCAGCAGCCTAAGCCATGATATCAAAAAGACAGCTAATTTAATGAGAACAGCACAGGGAGCTGTGAGTGCTAAGGAGCTAAACCAACAGCATTCTCTTATGCATAAGGTACATGAAAGTAAAGCTCAAGAGCAGCAGGGCCAAGTCATCAGCACACCACCACAGGTTCAGCCTCATGCTTTGAGACATGGTCATCAGCTGTGTTTGCCCAGTGCACAGGTACTGCTGGAGTCAACCTGTGACTTGCAGATTCTTCACCAGTCAATCCTGCAGTCGGGTTTAGGGCAAGCAAAGGCATCACCCCAAGTGCAGAGAATACAGAGTCCTCAGCAGGTGACACACCCGTTCCTTCAGATGGATGGTCACATTGTTCAGAGTAATGGGGCTCATTCTCAGCAGCAGCTTCATAGTCAGAATTCAGAAGTAATGAAAATGGACATTTCTGAGTCTTCAAAACCACTACAGCAGCATTTGACAGCAAAAGACCATTTCACTCAGACAAATCAGCACGATGCAAAAAATCAGTTTGTTTCTCTTAGTTCAATATGCTTCCCAGAATCTATACTTCTCAGTGATGAGAGGAATATATTATCCAATGTGGATGACATCTTAGCAGCAACAGCAGCAGCTTGTGGAGTGACACCATCTGACTTTGCCAAATCAGCTTCTAATGAAGAAGAAATCCAAACTGTTGAAAATAGTGAAGAGTCTAAAACGCCGTTCCGACCGTTGGATTCCAGACACGTGTCTTCTGTTTTCAGTGCCTCACCTACTGTAGTTGGAAAGCCAGCAAGCAGAAATAATATTTCTCTGAATGGAGGCCAAATTACTCTAAATCTTACCCCAGTGTCAACGATACAGACAAAAACTGTGAACCTGGATCAGCAGCACCTTGAAACTTCTGATCAGAGTGTACCAATAAGAATGACCTCTCCCACCCTTGGTCCTGGTCAGGAGGAGCAGGAGGCTGTTCGAGTGAAAAAACAATCTAGCATCAGTCATGAATCTGAGGAAGATAATGATGCTTCTGTTGATGGTACACTGAATGCAAAGGACACAGAGTTTGTTTCAAGTGCTAGGAGCCTGAGTGAGGAAAGTGCTGCTTCAGAGAATGATTTTAATGTGGGTGGTGATGATGGTACAGTAGCAGGTAACCAGTCAAAGGTTCCATTGCAGCCACTGTCTGTGCCTCAAAGTGCAGATGGAGCCATTAATAGAACTGAAGAAGAATGCCAAGATTTAGCTCAAGGGAACCTTCAGAAGAAAAAAAGCAAAGGAAAAAGCCAAAACAAAAATGCTGCAGAAGATGACAGTGCAACTCAGAAACAGGTAAAGAGGAGTGGACAGTGTAAACGTCAAAATTCAAGAGGAAATGATTCATGTTTCACATACTCTTCTCCTGTTTCTGAAGGTTGTTATGATACTTACCAACATCAGGAAAGAATGAGGCAAAAAATTAAAGAAGTTGAAGAAAAACAGCCTGAAGTCAGAACAGGATTTATTGCATCTTTTTTAGACTTTCTAAAGTCTGGGCCTAGGCAACAGTTTTCCACTCCAGCTGTACGAATGCCAAACAGGACTAGGAGACCAGTCACACAAATAGTTCGTGCCCCTTGCCTGCAGCCCTCTGCAAAGCCCCAGCCAGCAGCAGCACCACCTGTAGCTGCTGAGGTCAGTGGAGAAAGTCCAACCAAAAAAGCTGATGAGGAACTTAAGAAAAATTTAGAAGCGTTGCCGTCGTTTTCTTCTGATGAAGATGATTCTGTGGGTGGTAACCATGATCTTCAAAAGAGCATCTCTACTGCATTGTCAGCCCTGGATGAAACATCTGACAAAAAGATCAAATCAGGTAAAATGGTTACTGCAAGTGCATTTGTTGAAGGATTTGTCGCTGATAAGGCAAAAAAAAAGTAATTTTATCTCTCTTAAGGTAAAGGTTTATATTTGCTTTGGTTTTGGCCACAATTAAGTTTTCTTCAAAAGGTGTATTGACTATGTACTAAAAAAGTGTTTTCCACAATTAGAAAATATGTAAATAAACCTTTTCATGCTACTTAAGTAGGACTAATGCCAAAAAGTTATTTTAGCCTGGAGTTGGAATAATGTGTGTGTTCTCTTCGATTCTGGCTTAAAGTACTAAATATGATTTTCATCTGGGAACATCAACACAAAAAGTGTCAGAGGTTCTAAACCTATTTTTAAAAAATTCTAGCAAGAGAATATATTAGTAATTGCCACCAGCAGGTGGTAAGTTCTTGCTAGGTAAACATGCATTTTCTGTGATGATGAAGTTGCACTGGATACATGTGTGAAACAAATTTTGCACTTTAAACTGCACTCATTTGGCTGGAGTGGTCCAAGGTAGGAGTCATTTGAGCCATATTGATCAGGAGTGTTGTTGCTCCCTGTGTGTTGACAGGTTGCTAACAAAAGAACAAAATCTGGGAAGGATTGGTTTGGGCAGGGAGGGCCAGGCAGCAACCACTGATCACAGTATTGATTGGTTTTTCACACACTTTTCAGTTTCAGTTGTGTTACATCCGTGCTGTATGTCCATGTCCAGAGCTTTTAACTGATGCTGGTTTGTTTTCAAGTATTTTCAGCATACAGAAAGTTTTTGCCTAGACAGGTCTCCTCAGTAAAGATTTTTTTTTTCCCCCTCTGGTAAGCAATTAGAAACTATCCAGCCAATCACATAATTGTGCTAATTCCAGAGAAATATCATTGTCTTCCAAAATAATCACAGGGAGAAAATGAAACATTTCTTTAACTCTTCTCAGGATTCAGAACTCATGACCCGTAAGCTGATTCTTAACAAGAGAGAATGAAGTAATGGTTTCCCTTTTTAGATTAAAGGAGAGAGGGAGATTTTTTTTCTCTAGGTGTGACATGATTTACTAAGAAGTACATAGCAAAATTAAACTTGAATTGTAATAATCACACCTAAGATACTGGAAAAATATTACAGAATACGTGAGATGCTGAACAATACTTCATCTTAATTACTATTCTGTTTTTTTTTATGTGGCTATTTTTATGTAATTATGTTAACTGCATGCATTTCAAAAAGGCTGTTACAGAGGATGAAGTTCCTTCTGTGTCTTTTGGTTGAATATATATTTCAAACAAGAAAGCAGTGATTGTTTTTCTTCCCAGAAAGCTGAAATCTGGACAGTGCCATGGCGTGAGCCTCTTGCTGGAGTTTGTTAACTTTAATAAGCCATTTCTGTGTACAATGTGCAAAGAAATATTTCAAACTTTTTTTTTTTTTGGTTGGGTGAGCATTTCCATTAGTGCTTTATTTGCAGTGATTTCTTTTACAGTATTATTGTATCTTATTTGTTATCCATAAGGATGTAATATTTATGTCACCAATTCCTTGAATTCACTTTCCTGTTTTGTGGCACACAAGATTGTACAAGATGCTTAATAATGACATCTTTCTTTTTTTTTTTTTCTTTCTTTCTTTCTTTCATGCTGGTGTTTTTCAGGTTTTCTAGTCATTCCCTCTTCTGTCTGTTTTTGCAAAGAAGTATAGACAGGCAAATATTAAAACATAGTCTTTTGTTTATAATATTAAGTAGTACATGTACTTTTATCTGCTGTTGTGAAAAATATGTAAATATACCTGGGCAACTAATAGTGGAGTGTCTAATTAAAGCTGTCAGAGCTCTCTCTCACTGCAGAAATAGAACTTATTTGCAATAATGTGAGGTGATGTATCTGGAAGAACACATTTCACATTTCAAATTAACAATTTTACTGAATGGATTTTATGAATCTTCTCTTACTTGATATATAGCTTTTGTATTCACATATTAATTTGCCATTTAACTCATTTGTTTGGAGTTGCTTTTGTTAAAATATGTTGCATTATCTTTTTTATAATTTTTCAAGTGAAAAGTCAACAATTAGCAGTGATTTAACAAAACTGTGAAGTTAAGTTTCCTGAGTGATATTAGTAATCGTGTTAGAGTTAATATAACTTGATTTCTTTTAGATCAGCGAGTCATTGTTAAAATTAATACACACAAAAGACTGTAAAGTAATATCTAAAAAGGATTCTAATTTTTTTCAGGTGGGAAAGAATAATTTTGAAAGGTGGGACTTCTCTTTGGCTCTTTGGAATAGAGGAGGAAAGGAATGCTCTTTACCCTTCTTTGTTTTGTATCACCTCTGTTAATATTAAAAATCGTTAGGCTATTGCTACAGTTTTAATCTGGAACTTCCAGTTACATTATCACAAGATATAAATGATAAATGTCCAAAAGCTACACAGAAGCTGTTTTTGTATTTCATATGTATTTCTCTTTCTGCAATCCAATTTCAAAAGACTTGACCTATCAGCAGATAGCAAGATTCAGTGTTGCAACCTTTACTGTTGTATTTGCTTCTTGTCACAAAGCACAACAGTATTACCTGGTGATCATGTCTGTAACTATCAAATTGTTTTCTAAGGCAATCCATTTTGTTAATTCCAGATGCTAACAGATGCAGCAGTTTAATACAAACAGAGGTATATTAGCTACAGTATTTTGGTTTTCTTTGAGATTTAGTTGTGGTCAAATACTGCTTCTATTTTAACTCCTAGAACAGGTGTTTTTCCTAGAATAGTTGCTTTTAATATAAAATGTAACAAAAAAGGAAGAAAAAACCTAGTTCCATATTACATTGCTAATCCTCAATAATTTAAAAAATCTAAAATTTGGATTTTTTTTCTTCAGAAACTGAAAAAGTGACAGTTGTTACTGCTGCTGCCACCACCACCACCAGTGCTGTAATAAAGCAGGAATCTCCACAGACAACTGCTCCTGTAGGAAACATGCAGGAGAAAATGAATCCAGCTGACCCCTTAAAAGTAGCTCAACAGGATGCTGTGACTTCAGAACAATTGGCAAAAACACAGGAGACTGTTGCAATAGAAGGATGTACTGATGAGGAGAATATGGACAGTGAAGGAGAGGGGATGTACAGAGAACGTGATGAATTTGTAGTGAAGATTGAAGATATAGAGACACTGAAGGTAATCTGAATATTTGCTGGGGGAAAAACACAGCACAAAACCCTACATATGAATTTAGCCTCAAGAAACTGCCAGAAGAGGAAAGACTGCAGATTAGTTTTCTCTTTCTATTCCAATATTCCCTGATGGCTGCCAAAATGCCTTAAAGGTGTCTCTCTAGTGCAGATTACAAACATGTTTTGAATGTACATGACCCATTTTATGCTACATACATAATAAAGTAAATCTGTGTGCTGGTAACCTCTGTTAGAACTTGGAATCATCTATTTTAATATTAAAAAGCATAAATTTTTCAAAGGCAGTTGACTGCTTTTTTTTTTTTTTTTTAAGATAAGAGTAGACTTTCAAGTGTAACTTTGCAGAAGAACTTGACTGGAATTGGTTTCTGGTTTTTTGTAAGAAGTTTTGCTTTCTATTTCAACAAAAAATTTTTTCCATAAGCAACCAGTACAGCTCTTCGCATGAGTTTATGTGAATTTCCTTGTTGTCTTTGATTTTTTGGTTTGGTTTGGTTTTGTTGCTTCACCATTTTAATTCTTCTGTACGTTAACCTATCCTATCACAGACAGCAATATTCTTACTGTTGGAAAATTTCTAATATTTTTGATTTTTGTCTTTTTGTCTCTGTGCTCATTCCCTCAAGCTGCAGTTTAAAACTAATTAATGCAGCTTTGCCACATAAGACAAGTGTTATCAGTTTGAAATATTCCCTTGTCACTTAGAGAATGGATTAAGGTATGTTAGGAGATATTTTGAATTTTAAATTTGTTAGTTGAAGAGTCATGAAAAAGTTATCAATGTTTGACTACATTTTCCAAAAAGTAGTTAGTAGTTTGTTTGCAGAATCTCTAGAGAATTCTCATTAAAGCTGATAATTGCAAACTTGCCTTGATGCAAACAGGACTTAATAACTATGGTGTTGGAATTTTAAATGACTTATTTACATTTTATCCTTGGGTTAACTTCCTTGATGCCCAAGCACATTTCTGGAAGGAAAATAAGCACTGTTTTTAGCAAACAATTTTATGTTCTTCCAGGTTGCTTTGCAGACAGGAAAAGAGCCTCCAGCTATCTGGAAAGTACAGAAGGCTTTATTGCAAAAGTTTGTCCCTGAAGTGCGTGACGGACACAGAGAGTTTGCTGCTACTAACAGTGTGAGTCTTCCAAATCCCTGGGGAAGCCTCATGGGAGCTGCTTTCCTTCATGCAAGTCTAGGAAACTGAATGGAATGTGATTCTTAGCAATCATCCTAGAGGGGAAACAACCCCTCCAACTCCAGCTCTCCCTAAATACATCCACAGCTGATTTTTTGCTTTCCAGCACGGGGTCTTTGGTATCATTTTGGCTGTGTAAAGGAACAAGTTTTCCTGACCAGAATAAAGTCACTGGGAAGAGGCTTGAGAATTAACTGCAATTTCTGCAATGATACAATTTTAACAGGCAGCCTTTTGCCAGGCAGATAATGCTTTTGGAGTAACACATGTGGAGAATAAAATAAAGGGAGAAAAACAAGCCCAGAGTACCTCCCCTTACCTTATTGTCTTCAGTTTTAATTATTATCTGGAAATCTGAGAGAGAATTTTTCTTAAATTATAAATGCTATTAGGCTTATTATTGTATGTAAACATGGGGGGGTTTGAACTGACCTTTTTTCCTTAGTATTGAAATTTTTACTTGTTAAAACTGATGAATTTTACTTAACAGAAACACTTGTGGTTTGGTTTTTTTTTTCCTTTTAGTATCTTGGGTACTTTGGGGATGCAAAGACAAAGTACAAACGAGTGTATGTGAAGTTTGTTGAAAATGCAAACAAAAAGGAGTATGTCAGAGTATGTTCAAAAAAACCACGAATCAAGCCTGTCCAGTCAGCAAGGTATTTTATTTCAATTTGTTTTTCATTTTGCCATATTGTTTTCATATTAAGAACACACTTATTTAAATAAACAGGAGTTAAAACTTTGAAGTATATTAATTGTGCTTTAAAAAGGAAACTGAGAACTGTGTGGTTTGCTTTAAGAAATTAAATATAAATTACTGCCTTGTCTTCCCTACTCTATTCTGTTCCATAATCAGTTATTTTGGAGGTATTAGGGTTCTACATGCTATTTCTATGTCATCCTTTGCCATACAAGCCTGCTAGTGTAATGATTTTAATTTTTTCTGTATTGTTTTCTCATATCCTGTGGACTTTGCTACTTAGGGGGTTTTTTTTCTGGATTGCTTTAATGATCATTCTATCCCAGTATACTGGAAGTACCATGCTTTCTTCACAATCCTGGGAAGTAAATTTAAAAACAGATGTTCATGCCAGTGCTCTTCATTCAGGAAGACAGTGGAGTTTTAAGTCTACTTTGGTCTCAAAGAAAGCAGTGCCATCAGATAATCAATTCTATGAAATAATCCTGTTCTACTAAAAGTGGCTAGGATTTTGGTGCTCCTTTTTTTCTTGGGCTAAGGAAGACTGGTCTGAAGCAACCCCCTCTTTTAACAAAACATGATTGTGATTACACTGTTCTCTCAACACTGCTTTTGGCTTTTTTTTCTGTTTGTACTGCATGTTGCATTTCTGAAGAGATCAGATCCCACCTCTGTGTTTCACTGAGCTCCATTAAGCAAGGTCTTTTAGCTTCCTAGTTTGGGACAAACTTTCTGTTCCTCTCATCCTTCTACTGTCTGTTGTCTCCATCCATTTTGGTTTGAAATCTCCATTTCTGACAGATGTCTAGAATTATTCTCAGTGCTCCAGAAGATACTGATAATGTTTCTGCTGCACATATCACTGCTTTCCCATCTTGATAATACTCTTTTCTAGCATTTCCAAGGATTGTATTCCCTGCTATGCTCTCAAAACTGTATTGCATTATTAGTCCTAAAGTACAGAACTTTGTATTTCTGTTATTAACATTCCTGTTTGTTTTCCTGTTTTGAGAGGTGGGAAGAGAAAGGCATTGTCTGGTCAAGTATTATTTCAAAAATATAGTTGTATATAAAGTGTGTATGACCAACTAGCCAAATACCCAGTTACAGTGAAATAAGTGTATATAATCAGTGGGGAGTATATTCTGGTTAAATAAGATTATAGCTATTTTATTACTGCCAAAACTTCTGTGGTAATTATATTCATAAACATTCTCTTCATAATATTGTAGGACTATTCACTGCAAACCTAGTAATAGCAACATCAAACCCCCTGATCCACCAACACCAAAACCAACAGCAACAAAAGTCTCTTCTGTGAAACCCAAAGCTAAACAGCCAAAGGTAAAGGCTGAACCACCACCAAAGAAAAGGAAAAAATGGAAAGAAGAATTTTCATCTTCCCAGTCTGATTCTTCACCTGAGGGCCAGAGTGAAGAAGATGGTGAGTGAGATACCATTGCTGGCACCCAGGCCCATTTGAACTTAACTGAGAAGAGTATTATAAAATTACATTGTTTGATCTTGCACATTTTTCTGTACAAGCCTCAGAAAAAAAATACAAAATCTGACAGTGCCATGCAAAATGGGTTTTTTAAAACTTTTCAGTCGTTGCTGGTGTGTAAGCAAATGTGTACAACTGAAGTTATTTCAAATGTAGTTTATCTACATAAATACATATTTTACCACTTGCTGTCTGTGATGGGTACAACTGTAGGAGGAGAAGCCAGTTTGATTTTTAAACACATCTTTAGAATGAGATTTTTCATTAGTTTTCCATTGCAACTGAATGTCATGTCTAAAATAACATTCCTGTAATGTTTTCCTGCATGCAGATGTGGGCAGAATTCAGATGCTGCTGGGTTTTTTTTTTCAGAACCCAAGGAGAAAAACCAGTTGACTTTTTGGCTGCTTCATTGCTTGCCTGAATGCCAGCTGTTCAAATGTAGCCTGCTGAGCAGATTTGCTATTAAGACACTCATAAAACATTGAGATACAATGTTTGCAGGAATTCTCCAGAAGATAAAGGAATTTCTGAAATTCAATGTTTATAGGGGTTACCTGTTGTAGCAGATCTACAGTACATTTTGCAGGGTTCTTTTTGTTTATTTCCTGCGTGTTTGAAGCAAAACTGCATTGCTTCACTGATAAAACTCTTTAAACTTTTTGTTTGTTTGTTTGTTTGTTTTTTTTTTTTGTGAGTTTAAAAACTAAGTGTGGTTGACTTCAATGGTATGCAGGCTCCTAAGTGACATTAGTACTCAGAAATTCTTTTTCCTATTGGATGAATTCAGATTTTGCAATTTTGGGAGATACTTGCCTTGATGTGAAAATGAGGGCACTTAGGGCACTTAATTTGCTTGAAGTTATTAATTATCCTGTTTCTTTGAACTTTCATCCACAATAATAGAAAAATGTTTAAATTCCTTAAAATAGAATCAAAATGCTGATAGTTAAAAAAATTAACCATTTGTACCATATTTGTGTCTGCCCTGTTCTTGATGTCTAAGTAGTTTATTGCAATTGACTGCACTGAGTTTTAATCTCTCGAGGTACCAGTAGGGGTCACTTGTGTTTTAAAAAAGAAACCTTGAGTTTTGAAAAATACAAGTATTTTTAGGCTATTGAAGGAAAAGAATATTTTATGCTGTTTACTTTTCAGAGGTTGTACCACCAGCTCCACTTGTTACTCGCTTTTTGAATACAAGAGCAATGAAAGAGACTTTCAAGAGCTACATGGAGTTGCTTGTTAGCATTGCCTTGGATCCAGACACAATGCAAGCCTTGGAAAAGAGCAATGGTACAGTATGTTTAACATTTGTGTGTTCTTACTAGATTTTAAGGTTATTAATCTATAAAGCAAGTGTTCTTTTAAAAAAACCCATGATCCTAACAAAATTCGAATTACATAACCTCATCTGAAGGATCTACACATATTATCTGTGTATATATATTTTTTTTTTGCATTCTCTTTGAATAAACAAAGTAACTTGGAAATGTTTTATCTTCTTTGCTGCATTAGAATTTTGCTGTGAATGTCTGAATTGAGCTCTTTATCCCTACACTTACTGTACTTCAAACCTTAGCAAACATTTATTTAAAATTACAGTTTCAAGTGTGTTTGCTTTCTTATGAAGAAATAGGCATATAAGTAGATATGATTCCTCCTGCTATTAAAAATTCTGCTTTATAAACTCTGAAATCTTGAAATCCTGATCAAATAAAATTATATTAATGGACACTTTTTCTTTGAAGATAAAATATTTGCATTTGTTAATCCTAGTAGACTCCAGGGCACAAGTCAAAACTCCTATTTCTCAAAATTTAGTAAAACACTCACGTTCAAAGATAAAGGTTTCAAAAGAGAAATTGTTTCATGTATTATTTAGTTGCAAGCTGTTGTTTTGTACTTCTGTTTGCCTGTGCTTAAAAAAAAAAAATTCTAGCCTCTCTTCTCCTGCCTCTTGTTTTATTTTGAGTGTGCATCAGTGCACACTTACCTCAAGATTTCAGACCCATGCATTATGTCAGTAGTCCCACTAAAATCAAAGTAATTGACTTTATAAACAAAATGCTCCATGCTGAGCTGTAAATTTTCATTCCTGGCCAAATGCCCATGTTCAGCTATATATTGTGCAATTCACAGTGGTTTATCAGATAACTTTCATCAGTAAGCACTTTACTAATTTTTTTTTTTATAAATGCCAGCAGGACCATTTCTTGTAAAATGGAATAACAAATGTCAAAACCACATGCTTGTCTTCATAAAACTGCCAGCTGTATTGCACAGAAGAGGATTATCTAGGAATTGGTGTAAAATTATCTCTAATATTTTTCTTTGCAGCAAAGGAAACTCAGAGAAGGAGCAGGATTGCATTCAGCAATTTAACTTCATACTATCTACACCAGCTTAGTGGGCTGATAAAAAAAAAAAAAGAGATTTTCCTCTCAAATTTGAAATTAGATTATGTGCCAATTGCTTTGTTTTTTCCTTTCCACATTGTATAGGGGTTAAAGCCTAGAATGAAGATGAATCTCATTATTGTGCATCTCTTAATAATCAACTGCTGTGGGTTTTTAATGTGTCTTCTAGATGAGCTACTCTTGCCTCACATGAGAAAAATTGATGGTATGCTGAATGACAATAGGAAAAGGCTGCTTTCCAAATTGCACTTGGATCATGCTTTCAAGGTATCCTCCTTCAAATTCTGGGCTTTTGAAAGTGGTGTTTTAAGTAAATAATTGAATTTGTACTGTGTAGGCACAGCTTCAAACCCATTTGTAGCAGAAATTAATATGGATTTGAAAGAGATGCTGTAAATTTAGTGCTTGTATGTGGCATTTGGAGAACATTTTGGGATGGAGGAGTTTATACTGCAAAGGTAAAGTTCTAGTTTTACTCCCCATGTTTTCTGGTTCATTCTCAAGCATTTTTTCCTTTAAGCTTTACAAGTTTGCCAAAAGAATATCTGTTTCCTGCCCTTCTAGAGCTTTTGGTTAAGTGATTGTGTTGCCTAAAAATAAACTTTTACATGAAATAGCTGTGCTGTGGAGCAGATGTCTGAACCTCTTTGAAGTATAGAACATGATCAGAGGAGTTTAAAACCATGACAGAGGGATGCAAGAACAACTCATTTGTGTGCTCTTTCATGTATCTTCAGCATGGAAGGTTGAGAAAAGTGTGGATAACAAGCCCATATTACAGCAGCTTTGACGTGGTAATAAAAAAACAGGTCTGGATGTGGACAGGGAAGAGAGAAGCCGTACCATCTCAGTAGAGAGAAGGTAAACAGGAGGATAATCACTGTGCTTCCTACTGTTCCCACCCACCCTCCAAGCAGCCATGCAGAGCTTGCAAGTGCAGGAAGGTTGTTTTCACTCATGGTGTTGTGTAGGTTAGAAGAGATCAATTCCAGCTGTTAACCCAGCACTGCCAAGTCCAGCTCTAAGCTCTGTCCCAAAGTGCCACATCTGCTGCACGTGATTCAGAGACCCCCAGGGATGGTGACTTCACCACTTCCCTGGGCAGCCTGTTCCAGTGCTTCATAACCCTTCTGGTGAGGAAATCTTTCATGATATCCACTCTGAATCTCCCCTAGCACACCATGGGGCCATTTCCTCTTGTCCTGCTGCTTGGCAGTAAGGCACCCTTTTGCCAGTGTCTATAACCAGACTGATTATTTGTTCTTGTAATGTCTTGAGGCCAACAACAGTAAAGCAGGCTTGACTATAAACACCATCACCAAACTTGGTCTTTGCCTCTCTTTCCCTGTCCCCTTATGCCCACAGTACAGAGACACTTAGAAAACTAGTGCTGTTCTTTGTACTGCTGTCAGCTTATTTTTGAGAATTAGGTGAGGAGGGAGATAGTAACAGATTTGAAAGTTTTGCTCTTTTCCATCATGAAACCTTTTTTCCCATTCCATTTCTGGTAAATTTTGTGGGACATAAGGTGGCTTTGTTTCAGAGAGGAGACCACCATCAACCAGTGAAACAGCTGTAATTCACACTATTCTTGAACTTTCTTAATGTTATTTATGCTGTTTTCCCAACAGCTGAATAATTTGTACCTCCTTGAGCACAATTTCTTGTGGCTTTCTCCTTACAGTAAAAAGGCCCAGGGAGGGCTGTGTAATTTCAAATGCACAGAGCCTCAGAGAGGTAGCATGTGTTAGCCCTCCATTTCTGTTTTTCTGTTGTGGTAAGAATTTTGTGTTAGTAGTTATTAATATAGATACCTCTTTTTGACCTGTCTGTGCAGAGAAGATAGACCAGTTAAGGGAAATGACAAATTTGTAGAATTTCAGTTAAAGTACACAAAAAATGAGAGGTAGTCATGCTTGATTTTTTTCCCATTTTAGGGGGAAAAAGCTACTATAATTCTCTGTAACACAAACATGTAATTCCAGCTGCTGATTAAGTTGGAGTTCATAGTGAATGCAATAACTTTGCTGTATGTTCACATAGAAGCAGATGATGTATTATATATCTCCAAAGTTAACTTCCATCATATCATCTGCAAGATGTTAATGGATGTAAGGAAAGGATCTGCTTGTGATGTCATCTGCAAGATAGAAAACCTTTTATATTTTTCTTCTGATGTGACAGTGCCAGCTTGTGCCATCCTTGGGTCAATGTCTTGGATAAAATTGAAATGCCTACTTGTCATTGTAAGTGCTTGTGTTGGTTAGGAAAATGTGTTTGGTGCTCTTTAAGATACAGGAGGTTTCTATTCCACCTTTAATTAAATAACTATTAAAGCTGAATTAGGCATTGAAGAAAGCAGCAAGTTAAAAGTATCATTTGTCATTCACTGGTATCATTCAGTTTGAATGTTTTTACTGGTCTGCATTGACAGGCATGGATGACTTTAATACTCTTTTTCCACTGGATACAGTTAATATGGAATATGTTAGCACTGTATTACAAACCAAAGCAGACACTGAAGTTAGCACTCAGTGTTTGGTAGTTTTGCCTGTAACATTTTTTATAGTTTTTACAGTTTATTGCATCCTTTGGATAACAGTTGTTATAAACAAAAATTATAAAATATTATTGTTGCTTTAGTTGAAGCTCATTAAGGGAAGCATCTCAGCTGAATTGTGTAAACTTCATTTGTCTCATGCTCCCAAATGCAGAAATCACTAGTATTTACTTCTTCATTCCAGTTCACATTTGTCTGATGTGGCCATAGAACTCTTCTGGTTCTTAGGAATTCTCCAGAGAAGGCCTGAAGTAACCAAAGCTCCTTGACACTCCAAAACAGCCTTGAGGAAGTGTACTGTAGGGGATAGCAAAACTAAATAATTCAAACCTGTTTAAGTTGTTCCACCTTGAAAGCATTGCAAGGAAGACTGGATATGGACAAACTGGCTGGTCAAGGTTACTGCTACCACTGTGCAGCAGATTTAATAGCTGTTTACTGAGAGGTTTGTTTAATAAAGTAAAAAATGGCTGATATACATAAAGAGCTAATAAATTATAGGCAGGGGAGGTAGTTGTAGTTAGGTACTGTTTGTTAAAAGAAAATACAAGAATGGAGTCAACTTCATATTTTAAGCCAGTAGTCCCAGTAAGGTCCTTAAGCTGCAGCATTGATTTGTGTTTCCATATGTGCATTTTTCAGCCTCATACTGGAGTGTAATACAAAGATGCATGTTTATTTAATGTGAAACATATTTTTCAGGACCAGATTATGTAGCATAGCAGGACTATTCCAAAGCAGCTGCTAACATAATGCTGTATTTGTTCAACAAAATTGTATTCAAATTTACTCATGCAAATAATGTAGCATTGAAGCTGGCAGAAATGCAGTTCACCCTCATGAGTTAAAATGTCTTAAACTTTGTGCTTTTTGGAACCAGCCTTCTACTTCACTGTGCATAACCTTTTCTACCTTACAGATTTGATGAAATGCAATTAGTTTGTAATTTGCAAAATCTGGGACAAAACTTATGAAGATATTTAGGCATCCAATCCCTGTGTGCCTAATTATGCATGAAATACTTAGAGATCTTCAAGTATCTTAGCCTTAGAGATTTTTGGGTAGAAATGGAATGGAAAGCAAACCTCTTTTTAGTGATAGAATCACAGATGTTAATCTGATGTACAGTAAAAGGAAAAAATTACAGTGGTCAGGAACAGGTGGTCATGCTTTCCAGATTTTGTTGTATGATCTGATAAAAACACTTTATCAGGTCATTGTGGAAGAATAAATTTTCTCCTAATAGGCTGCACTCTAATATTTTCAAACAAAAATGGCCAATTTATCATCAATGTGACCGTTCTTGATTTTTTTCATAATCCTTTGATTTTTTGTGCTCTGTTAAAGAATGCTTTGGAAAACTTTCCTGAACTGACAGTGGTCACTCGGGATTCCAAGACAAAGTGTGGAGGGACATCTGTGTCTAAGATCAAAATGAATGGTAAAGCTTACAACAAGAAAACATTGAGGACTTCTAAATCAACCACTAAATCAGCACAGGTGAGTGTTCACTGGGTTTGTTGCTGCCACCATCTGACTTGTGCTGTGATAACCATGTTTATATAAAACACGGCTTTGTGTATTAGCTGGTTTGGTTGGTTTATCAAAATATAAAATCTCTGAGAGAGGTGCTTTTTCTTTAACAAGGGAATGTTAAAAAACAACATTTAAAGGAATACATTAAATCATTATTATAACTCATATGTGAAACATAGTTTGTCAGCTTCCTGGGCTGTTGCTGGAGCAGCAACAATTTGCCTTCACCCTTGCTGCTGTAGATCATAATAATAAGTCCTATAATAATAATAATAATATATATAAGAATCATAATAACAGTTTCTTACACTTGCTGCAAAGTAAATGATACAGTGGCTTCTAGATCAGAAATTTAATAAAAATAATGTTAATACTGTAAAATCTGAGACCAGACAACACTTCCTAAGAATTGAATTCTATCTTGTTCTGTTCCTCATTTTCAATGCCAGAATGAAGCTGTATATCTTAAATTAAAAAAAAAATAAATTAAAGGAAACACAGAAAAAATTTGAGAAGCACATGTTGCCCATTTTCATAGAATTCCTGGGGAACACTAACTAAACTTTGGTAGTTCTTGGAGTACTTCCTGAGTAGGGAGTGTCTTACCCATTTTGGGCTTGCAGTGCATTCAGGATGAGTGAAAGCTTTCTCACACCTGGTTTTGATAAAAACCAGCATGGGAAGTGGAGATAGGAGATAATTATGATATAATGGGAATCACAGTTTGCCAGATATGTCACAATAATGATTTGAATTAAGCACTCAATTTCTGAATTGTTGGAAAAAAAATTGTTTACAGAAGAGAATGTCTGTCATGTCTCTTGGTAAACAACATGAGTTTTCCTAAGATAATTTTTCTTTTTGCAGGAGTTTACAGTAGATCCAGAAAAAATACAGTTGTATTCTTTGTATCACTCACTCCATCATTACAAATATCATATATATCTAACATGTAAAGAAGAGGTAAGTATTGTTCTCATTTTTTGCATTCATTGAGGGAATTTATTGAGGCAATTGAGTCCAACTCAAGAGATTGTTCTCTCATTCTTGGTACATGAGTATGGATTGAAGGTTCCTATTTTAATTAATTCTTTATGGCAAATAAAGGCTACACATTAGGTTGCCCCTAATGGGAACTGCTGCTCAGAACATTCAGATGTGAGGCTTGCAAGGTTTGTGAGATTGCCTGAAGTGTTCTTCACTGTTATCCAAAATAAACAAATGTTATCAGTGTATTAAACTCCTTGGATCTAAAAGATTGTTTTTTGTTTTAGAACGCCGTCCTTTATTTCTTCTGCAAATCCTTGGTGGAAATATTTCAGGTAGCAGAAATGCAAGAGTTGAGCTCTGGCTCAGTTGTTAAGTTGGGGGGCTTTACCCTTGTTCTTAAAACTTGAAGGTTTTCTGGCAGAGAAGGTTGATACTTAACTGCAGACTTTTATAAATGAAAATTCTCCAGTTCTGGCAGCCTAACCTGTGTGTGTGTGTGCATCTCTCTCTCCCCCTCCTTCTCTTTTTTTAAATAGATTTCTTCTGTTCAGAAGACGAGTGCAGATCTAGGCCAGGAAGAGATTGTGCAGCTGTGCATGAAAAACATAAAATGGGTGGAGGATCTTTTTGAAAAGTTTGGTGAACTTTTGAATCGTGTCCAGCAGAAATGCTCATAACAAAAATGTATCCCAAATCCTGCATTTTTCTACGGCACTAACCTGATGGAACAGAAAGCTCCGAGAGAGGCTCTGATTTCTTGTACAATGCCAGACTGCAGTCTTGTTCACAGCCATTTTTATTTCTCTTTATGGAACTCTGTGCCTTGGCTCTTGCTGAGGAAAAGTGATGCTGCCAAGGAAATCAGTCCTTTGGAGATGGAACTAAACATAAACCTTATCACATTTTTAACCTGAAGAGTTATTTTTGATTTTGTAAACTATTGGATAACTTAGTTTTATTTTCAGAAATGTTTTTGACAAGTGATGAAGCATGCACTACATATACTTTTTTCTTTTTTATTGCTCAACAGATAACAACACTTAAAATACTACAGATTTTTCCATCCCTGACTAAGTGAGAGAAAAGTCAGCGTTGGGGCGAACTAATTTTTACATGTCTGGCCACCAAATTTAGAGTTTTGTACATTTTGTGAACAGAGCTGGAGTGACATCAGTTTCTGCATACATATATTGCCATCATAAAATCCAGAAATTTCATTATGCTTTATGGACTCCTTTTACTATTGTCATGTTCAGGAGACTGAACATGGAGTTGGTGCAATCCTATGACTGCTTTTGTGTCAAATTATATTGTAATGAAAGACAATGAACTTAACTATTTTCCCTGTTTTGAAGAAAAAAATATTTTCCTTTATACTGTGTTTTTTTTTTCTTTTGGAAAAAAAAATTCAATTGTACATTTTATCTCACTAATAGTTGTATTTTTCACAGAGGAAATATTGTGGTTAAAATTGTTACATGTATCTTTGTAATACACTTTCCATTGTTTTCAGTAAATCCTATTCATTTATATGTTGATTTTATATTGTAAACTATGTATCTCGAGGTAACCCTTTTGTTTATACAGGTTTGCTTCAGTGTTAACCAGAATAATGCATAATGCATACTAGACTAGTTTTGCTTTAAGTGTAGTTGTGTTAGACACTGCAATTATTTTCTGGTATGTGAAAATAAATTTCTTACTAAACTAGCACTTGATTAACTGAGAGTTTAAATGAAGAGCTACTATACTTTATCTTGGTCAACAAAGATTGTTGATTGAAAGTAGACTATATGCAGTGTTAAACACAGCTTACATAATTGTTTGTAGAACTGGCAGTTGCAGAGCTGTTCTCTTTTTGGTGCCTTTCAAGTCTTCAGACATCTTTGTAGCTTTTCTCCCCCTCCAGGTTGCTAACACTTACTAGTGCCACTAGTCACACTCAGACAATGAATGTAATGGGCTCTAATCAGGAGAACATCTTCTTTGAATTTGCCAATAGAATGCCTTACTGAGTCCTTCAGAATGGAGATGTACTCTACTGGCGTCCTAAAAAAAAGTCATGTTGGTCTTTTTTCAGATAATGTCAAAAAAAAACTTCATTCCTTTATCCTTTTACTGCCACTTAGTGCCTTAATTTCAGCCAAGAGAGCAGGGTTCACTATTCATTGGCCAAATGAAATAATGTTCATTGCCATGTGACCTTTCCCCCATGTTTGGATCCTATTTAGTTGTTAAATATTCATTAGACTGTAGAACTATAAAGAGTTTAATGAATAGATGTGAAAATGAAATTATTTGATCTTGAGTAAGCAAATAGAGGCTTGAATATTAAACTATGTACAGAATTTTAGCTGGTTGGATTTAGAACCTTGTAGGATGTTTACCATTTTTCCAAAGCTTTTCATCCTTAAAAAGCAATAATTCTCCTTTACAATTTGTGTGCAGACTACGATGAACAGAAATGGGTGTGTGCCCTTGCCTTTTTTAAAGCCTCTTCCTCGAGGTTTTGCTTTAAAAAGGGAGGTCACTGTCGTGTTAATGACACATTGTGCTACTGCTGTGTCTGCAATTATCTGGGAGAGAGAGGTGGGTTTGGGGTTAGGCAGAATATGCAGATTGTTAGAGCAATCATGGAGCTAATTAATTCCCACGGTGAAAAGAAGGGTAGTAGCTGTGGGGATCAGGAATTTCTATAGTTTCAGTCCTGCTGGGTCTGCTAGGAGCTGGAGTTGATAGGGTGAAACCAACCAGCAGAGTTAGCAGCCTTGGCAGCAATCAGATAAAATTATTTTAATGTAAATGTGCACACTGGAACAGTAGGAAGGTGCCTGGCACACTCTTCAGTCACTGGTGGGCATTCCCAAATTTACTCAGTGCATTCCCTTCCTGGGATGTGGGTGTAGATTCAGGAGAGGGAGTCACTTGCCCAGGCAGAGTTCTGTAGTCCCAAAACAGTTTGGAAATTCCTAGTCTGTGGTTGTAAAAATCATTAGGATACAGACTGAGGGAGCAATGGAATCAGCTCCTTGATGGTGCAGTACAGAGCTGGTCAGAATTTGTCTCTCTCACACCCCTTCCTAATGAAGCAGAATTGAGAGAGTTCTCTGTGCTTTCCAGATTACCACTACTGTCTACTTACTCTGGATTTTCAAATCTAGAAGTTGCTTTAGAAAGCTGCTTTCAGTCCTTAGAAGCTGAAGAAAAAAAGAAATGAGAGGCTTTTGGAGTAGCTTGTCCCTATTTAAAAAGGAAGTAATTTTAGCAACAACCATAAAAAAAAAAGGGGGGGGCAGGGGGGCCAGGATGCTCTGCACTGCCATAGAAAGTGACCTGGCTTATTTTTGGCTGTTTTCTTCCCAAGGCCAGTTAAACAAGCACTGTGCCTGTAGAAGACAGGAAAAACTTATCTTGAATAAAAGTAAACTGCCCCAGACTATTGAAGATTAATATAATGGAGCTTCCATCTTTGTCTTGAGGTGCAAAAATGGTGGCTGGATTGTTAATTTACCAAATTAGAATAAGTAAAAACATGGAACTCTCGAGTGTGTTGAAGGATCATAAATCAAAGCAAAGCTTTGTTAGTAGGATTGAAGAGGTTTTTTTATACTGAAGCAAACTTAATGAAAAAGTCAATGTACAGATTTTTTTTTTTTTTTTTGCACAAATACTTTTTTTTGTTGCATTTTTGGTAATGAAGTCTGCACCCACACCTCAAATTTTTTCCCCTTTGGAGTAACAGTGAGGTCTTCATCCCTTACTATGACAGTGGAAATTGAGCACTGATTTGACTGCAAGAGAAGATGCACTAGGAAGGAACAAAGCCCTCCTTAGACTATGAATTAGCAAAACAGGAATGAAACAAATTGCATTATCAGTTATTTGGCTTTTAATTCCACTATTCTTTCCTTTAGTGTGGCATCCCAATTTACACTGGGTTTGGTTTTATTCAAATACAACATTTCTCCTAAAGGCAGGTTTTGCTTTGAGATGCTACTCCCAAAGTTTTGCTAGCAAAAAAAACAGAGACAAAATTGGATTGAGAAATTGTTTCTGAAAACAGCTAAGGACTTTAGGGTCTTTGAGGTTCTGTGGCATGTATTGTATTCATATATTGTCAAAATGAAATACTACTTTTTTAAAAGTCAGATCTTACAGGCTGTCTTCCAAGTAAATGATTTCCATAGGAAATATATTTTAAATATTATTTAAATATTTACTACTATTTAAAACAATTTTAAAGCAGAAAAGCTAATACTATGGTCACAAAACGTCAATGTGTCATCAACCATTTCTTATTTCATTGCCAGCACTTGACATTTGGTCTCTCTTACCCTATTACAAACCTGTGCATTTCACAGGGCACATTCTGCCATATTTTATTATTTAAGCTAATATTAACATGTCATTGGTAATAAATGCATGTTTTTCTGCATATCTGTTCTACATATGGCAAAAAAAGAAGCTAGGGCTAATTAAGAGACACTATGCATTCTTAGTCCAGATTTTCAGGTGGTCCATAATACAATGTATGGAAATGTGAAAAAAGGACAGTTTTGTACCATTCATGATGTTATTAACTAAACCCATTAAAGTGAAAACACTTTTTAAACAAAACCCTTATAATGCTTAGTCATTTGTTATTAAAATATTAAGTCTTGAAAAGTTAAGATTGTTGGAAACAAATTGACAATTTGGACTATATTTTCTGCTTGCAACATGAAGAAATACAGTTCTAAGGTTTGGGGGTTTTTTTCCATTATGTTGCCTGAATTGAGCATGTCTGGTTGATCTGGATTTTTTAGTTCTGGGTTCTACATGTTCTGAATTAATTTGTGCAATCCACCTGCTAGATCTTAAACTCCTGTAGTATTGGGGTAAGAGAGAGTCTGCTGCTGTGATTCAGGTGGGGTTTACCTGAATTTTAGTATTTTCATTTGTTTTCTTTCTTGCTCAACTAGAATGTCACCTCTGTGTACCTTAGAAATGGTGTTTCACAGAGTTCTGGTATTTTTGCCCACCAGCTACAATGAATTACCCTGGATATTCTTTCTACTGTTTTTGGTTTTGGTTTTTTTGGGTTTTTTTTGTTCTTTTTTTTTTGGCTGAACCCCCATGCTGTGGTTATTGTCCATAAGATCCAGGCCTTCTCTGAGCAGCTTGTTTGAAGGAAAAGGATATTCTGGAGGATGTAATATATTTTTTAATGGCCCTCTTCCCAAAGCAAGGTGAATATAAAATGACTCATTTTCCCATGAAACTGATTGTTGTTTTCTCCAAAAAACACTTTGGGAAGCAGGTAGGCAGAGAAAGTCCTGAAGATTCCAATGCTGTGTTTCAGATACAACCTTTAATTTCTGAAGGTTTTATTAAAAAAAAAAAAAAAAAAGAAGAAAATAAAAAGAAAGGCAAGAAGCTGAATGCACACAGCTTTTTTTTTTAAAAAGAAAGCAGCTCCTACTGTCAGCAGTTTGTGGGTAAGTATCTTAGGCAATCAAAATTACTTGCCCTGCATTAGCTATTTGCCTTTCCACAGATAACCTAACAAATCTATGTTTCATTTCCAGAAACTGAAGTAGAGAAAACCATCTTAAAATTCCTTTCATTCGATCTCTTACAAGAATACAGCACTAAATACAGAGAACAAACTATTTATGAAGGAGAAAAAGAAATGGTGAGTCAGAGAAAACAGCAAACAAAATTTCAGGGCTGTACTCTCTCATTTATCCTGAGTATGTCTTAGGTTTTTGCTTTTAGAAGTTCCACTGGGCATTTTCTTTTCTTTGTGTGTGCTTATTTTTGGTTGGTTTTGTTGGGGTTTTTTTTAGCTACCTGATGCCCAAGGGGTAGAGGGAAGCAGCAGTAACAACAGAGCCCATCAGCAGGACTGAAGGAGCAGCTAAGGTACTTCATTTTAGTTTTTAGTTCACTTTAGGAATAAATTAAGTTCTTTATTCTACATATGTTATTTGAAATCCTAAACTGTATAATTGGGAATATATGTTGTAGCCTTCTCAGACTTCCAGAACATGTGACCTTTTAAGGAAAATTGTGTTGGTTTGCATTATCCTTTCCTTTCTAGCCATGGTGGCTGCTAGTGTGATTTGTCTGTGCATTATTTATGTATCAGATATTTTTGCTGTGGCAACAGAAGGTAAGTGATATGATAACTGAATAAAAGCTGGAGCATCAATGTTTTATTATGTAGTTAGGTTATATGGGCAACTTGCTCAAAGCTCTGGGAGAATAAGGATTTACAGCTCTTCCCTAAGTAAAGCAGCTTTTGTGGCTTCTGAACCCTCCCAGATTTTTGTTGGTGGTCAGAATGCAGAAATTCCTGTCCCTACAGCCTTCCTAACAAACGACAGTAAGGGAACATGTATTTGTTTCAGTGCTGCATCCAGCAACTTTGTTTAGAGGTAGCTGGGGCCAGCCAGAGAGGTAGTTTGACCACAGCCAATGGACTTTGCACTGAAGGATTTGAAGAGAGTGCTCACATGTTCTGTGAGAATCTGAGTGTTGCAATTCTGGAACCAGCTGCCTTAAATAAACCCCAGAAACCAGGTAACAAGAAATGCTTGGCCAGGGACTGCCACTTTCTTTTTGACATGAACTGTACAAGTTCCCTTTGAGTTTAGTGGAGTAATAAAATTCTGCAGGATGCTTCTGGGGACATTTTCCTATCCTACACCATGGGCCTGGCAAAATATGGCATAATTGAGTTAGGTGGCTCCAGCACAATGTACAGTAATATAAAAGGTAAATTATAGATTCCTGCTTCTAACATACATAAACAAGAAGCCTGATTCCCTTCCCTGGAGCATAAATGGTATGCAGCTGTTTTCTAAGAAAATCAAAGCAAATGGTCAAAATCAGGAATTCAGTTTTGCTCAGCAAATCCATTTAGAGTTCTCACTTTCGTCCCACACCAGGTTTTCCCACTTCAGGTGGACACCACTGCTCATTCAGGCTCTCCACAGCTATGAACTAGTGAGAGCTGCTCTCCCAATCACTTCTGACCTCACCTAAAGCCCCTTTCAGTAACATGGTTTAGTGTTTGGTTTTGTGTTGCAGAAGCAGAGTTAACATTGGGTCAGTAACTGCAGCTTTGTGGAGAAATGGCACCTCCCAGCTGGGCACAGAGTGACTTCTGCTGCCTGAATTATTCAAAGTGTCTGGTTGCACTTGCTCATTCTGGCTGAGCAGGTTTCTGGCGTGCAGAGGAGACTGAGCCTCCACTGTTGGGAGAGGAGCTGTAATCCAGACAGCAGTGCCAGGACCCCTGTGCCAGGACACATTTAGAGATGGTGGAGCCAAGCTCTGGTTACAGCTTGTAATGGTGCTTGATGTCCCAGGAAACCTCCACTAGAAGGAAAAGCTGAAAAATCCACTTAAGACAAAACCCTTTTATCTTTATTAAGGCTGAGAAATGGGGGCTCGTGGCATGACAAGTTGTGTTTGTGGTGAGGTTGCTCCATTGCCACTTCCTTGCTGTGAGCCACCTGGAGGACTGGTGCCTGGCAGCTGCTGTGGCTCCTCCTGGAGCACATTCCAGCTGGGTCAGTGTGCACCAGCATGGCTCAGCCTCTGTCCTGCCCCTGCCATGGTCCCACAGACACATTGGTATTCCAGCCTGGCAATGGAAGGATGGTGCTCCCAGACAATGCCCCCTTTGTCGCCTCCGACAGCCTGGCACCCAGAACCTTCTGTCCTGGGAGCTTGTTTATTGTTCCAGGCTCTTCAGAAATGCCAGGCTGCAATCCGTACTGATTTCACTTCACCATCAAATTCCAGAGCTGCCCATCGTGCTCTCTCCCAGGCCAGGTGCCCTCTGGAGCAGTCTCTCCCTGGTGGGGCAGGTGCTGGGATTGCTATGGCTCCAGTGTTGCCAGAATCTGCACCATCCTCTTTTTGAATTCAAATGTAGATGGCAAATGGGACTAAGCAGAGTGAATTTGTGAATAACCTGCTCTGCATCCTAAGGGAGAGTGTCTGTCCTGTCCAGCCCGTGGAGCTCAGCCCCGAGCAATCCTCGTGCTCTGAGCTACAAAAGGCAGAACCTGCTAGTCAGTACTGAGGGAGATTCTGCAATCTGCCTTCAGATCTCTCCAGCTTGTCAAACAGCCCTTTGCAATCTGATATTGTGTGAATAGCTCATGTTCTTAAATTTGAGATTATCAGAAAGAGAGTTTTCCAGTTTTTATAGGTCCATTTCATTACTGAAAACCTTTTGCACTGGCCTTTGTACATTCAGGCATTGAAGCAGAGAAGATTTGATAATGCCATGATAATTGTAGCAATTTCTGTAAGAGAAGCTGTTGATTTTCCCTTCCATGAGGATCTCTGTGCAACAGTGAACCATATGCTGAACTTTAATTTGTCTCGACCTTTGTGAATGGAATGGAGCAACATTTTAAGGGTAACTCTTTATAATGTTCTCCTTTCATCAACTTCACCACTGTAGTGAATACAGGCATTGTTGATATTTAAGTGGGGAAAAAACAGAAGTGTAACTGTTCTAAATAACTGGAATATTTTTCTGAATTTTTATGGTAATTATTAATTGCTCTGCTTTTTCAGAAACAGACATAAAGATTGGGTTCAACAGATCCTGATGACAATGGCAATACATTTTATGTACATACACATTCAAGCTGTGTTGATATACACTTAGTCTTTAAAGCTTTATTGTTCTGGGAAGACATTTGATATCTAAAGAATAAAGTTTGGTATAGAAGAGCGAGCCTTCTGACATGTTTGAGATGTAAGAGAGGCATTTCAAATGCAGAGTTCCATATTAATAATTCCAAACAGTGTGATCTAAATTCTTTAGAAAATAAGAAATTGGATGATATTGTTCTGCAAAAATCCTTCTTCATTTTCTAGTCAATTTTCAGTGAGAATTCAATATCAATTTTGGCATTAAAAATCTGAATAATAATGGGAACATTGAACAATTCTGGGTTTTAGAACAGGTTATGTTCCAGCTTTGGTGTCCTTCCAGATTTTTAAAAGTTAATTAAAACTTTTTCCTGTGTTTTTTTCAAGAACACATAAAATTTACCAGTCACTTAACCAAGCATTGATCTGCTGCAGATAAAACAGCAGCATCCCCTATTTTCTATTGATATGCCTCCATCTCTTTTGGACAACTTTTGTCTTTTTGAGAGTGATCTTGAAATATTTAATCACACACTCACGTTTTTACATTCTAAGGTCTTATATCCAATTATATTTCCTTCATTTGTGCCCAGAGTGTCTGGAAATTACAGGTGCTCTACTTCTACATCCTGGTTGGCTGCCCAGATTCCAGGTTTATTATGGGAAAAGCTAGACAGCATTTTGCATGCAGGTGTGCATCATTCCTCTGTCCTTTTGACTTTGTGAGCTGCAGGTTTCCATTTTGCCTTTTCCCTCCATGATCAGACAAGACCTGAATGTGGGTCTTTATCCTTTATCATCTTCTTTATCCTTGAGCAAACACTTAATTGACATAAGGAAGTTAATCAGCAGATGTGCCTGAAATTGTGGCTGTTGAATTTAAATACTCTGTTTCTGCTTTATGCTTCTAATTAAACCTTAAAGGTCTTACATGAGACTCAGAAATTCTTGAAAAATGAAGTTAAGTTCTTCAAAACTTCTCTTGATCCTTTTGTAGCTGGTAGGAGTATTTCTAGGTGACCTGGAAATAAATGAAAATAGATTTTTAATTTTCTGTTCCTTGCTATAAAATTCTTTATAACAGTTGCAAAGAATCTGACACAACTGTACAAACTAGGACTTTTGTTAAAAATACATTGGTCTCAAATGATTTTATTAATAAATTATGTTAATTGTGTCTTTGTAATTGGCATTCTCTTGTGCATCCTGTGTTCAGCTATATGGAGGTTGATTAGGGGAATATGCTGTGGAAGGGGAAACCAGATACAGTGAGTTGTACTGTTATCCTGATCTTTCAGATAATAATAACAGATTGTTATCCAAGATCTTTCCACCCTGGTCTGAGGAATTCCCCCAGCCAAGACTTATCCTGGCTGCACAAGGTTGCACTATTTAAAGTGACTAAATATAACTATAAACAAATCATTACTGTCAGTAATTATTTACATATTAATAATCATTAAAAGTTTAACTGTGCTTTAGGAAAGCATTTTATAATTATGTTATTTTAAGAAATGCCAAAAGATAGCATTTCTCAGATACTGTTTGACCACAGCTGTCTAACCACAGCCAGTATCTGCTATCTGCCCCTGTCAAAACTGAAGTGTCAGGGCAGTGGTCACTGGCAGAAAACATGAAGGCAAAGGCAGAAATGCAGGGTAGGCTGCTGATCCCCTGGTAATAAAATACAAGAATAGAAACCTTACAAACTTCTCCATGAGCAGCCCACAGTGCATTGGCTGTGGCTTGATGTGTTCCCTGCAAGCAGTGTTTGACAAACCATTCTCCACTGTAAGGTGCAATGTTCTCAACTGACTGGTGCACCTCCTGCTTGGAAATGTTTGTGGGTTTAAATTCTCTCAAGATTAGGTGAACCACTGCAGGATGATTGACTGCATCACTTTATTTCAACAACTGTGCAAATAGAAATTATTTTTTTTTAATTAAACAGAATTCCAGTATATTCTGCTTTGCAGTTATGTTTTGGCAATGCACCAAAAGTTCTAGCATCAAACTGCTACAAATAAAACTGTGCATCATGGAAAACCCCACTGACTGACCTATACATTATATCTTATTTTATTGAGTTCTTATTGGCACCTGTGAATCAGGACTACTTTTTTAAAACATCTTCCATTCTTTCCCCAAAAGAATGAATAAATAAATCTCTGTTAGTCACTTCCTATTGTTCAGGGTACAAGAGGAACTTTCATTTTTGCAGGCTGGCATTTTCTTCAGCTTGACTTGTTTCCTGTCTCTGTGCCCAGATAAGACTTCCTTACCTGAAAAAACTTTGCAAAAATTTCCACTTTTGGAACTCCCTTTATCAAATATTGTACTGCTCAGGCAATGAAACATGAAGAAATGTTTGTCTGCCACAAGTCTCTGGTACCTAGTTGCCTGCAGTAATTTTTCACAGCTTCAAATGAAGTGCATTATCTATTTATTTACATACAATGAACAAACTTGCAGTGCCCTACCTGTAAGTGTGACAAATGAGGATAAAAAGAGCTGCCCTGAGCTTCAGTGGATAGCAAACATCCTGCATTTACACCTGCTAGCACAGAATTTGATGTAGAACAGGCTAAAGTTCAATAATGTGATGACTCAAGGTGAATTTTTGAATCACTTGTAATGTATTATTTGGTCTTTAATGTGCATTACTTACTTCTGATTCTGTGGCTTTGTCTGTTCCTATGGAAAACAATCCAAAAAACATGAATTATTTTATGTTGCTCTAATACACTTCCATTGAGCAAGAATGTCAAAATACTTGATTCTTAGTAGAAAATTTTACTTTATACACAGTAGAAAATTATGTTGGAACTCTCAGCAGTTTGCTGCAGGGAGTAGAAAAAACACTTATTACTCTGAAGATGAATTTATTATTTCATTTCATTGCAAGGAGAAATGCCAGCTGCTATAATGAACAGCTCGTAGAAGACATCACAAGAAAACTCCAACCACATGTGGTGTTCCAGCTGTGTGTCCCAAAGGAACAGCCAAGGACAGTGCTCAGGTTAACCCACAGAAACAGATCTGACCAGTCTGGGGTTTTCAATGACACAGTAAATAAAGAGGAAATAAAGAGAATTGTTTAACAGAACTGTGTAGCTCCTGGAGTGGGTCCAGCTGAAGGCAGTGAGGATGTTGGGGGACTGGAGAATCTCTGTTACAAGGAAAGGCACAGGGAGCTGGGCTTGTTCATCCTGGAGAACAGAGAGAGGATCTCACCCATGTGTATAAATATCTAAAGCCAGGAGGATGGACCAGGCACTTCTCAGTGGTGCCAAGAAATGGGACAAGAATGAGCAGAAACTGATGCACAGGAAGTTCCACCTGAACATGAGGAAGAACTTCTTCCCTGTGCAGTGATCACACACTGGAACAGATTGCCCAGAGAGGAGTGTGGCTCCCTCACTGAGACATTCCAGACC
>JAOTQP010000251.1:2581752-2592589 GCA_026413545.1 Cichladusa arquata
CTGATCCTCTGGATCCCTGCCCCTGTCCTGTACTGATGCGCGGGACCCCTGCCCGTGTCCTGTCCTGATCCGCGGGATCCCTGCCCCTGTCCTGTCCTGATCCGCGGGACCCCTGCCTGTGTCCTGCCTTGCCCGCGGAGCTGCAGGTGGGTGCCAGGGAGGTTTTTGCAGCTCCGTGTCCCCAGCGCGGGTTGAGAGCAGATGCCTTGCTAGCGCAGCGAAAGGGAACTTGTTTTGCGCTTTTTCTTTCCCGACCTTGAGCACCTTAACCTTGTGGAAACTTGTTGTCTCAATGCCACACTTAATTCCGCTTCCCTGAGAAAAGATAGGAAGGCTCTGTGTGTGCAAAGAAGCGGTGATAAAGCCGTGAGTAGTAAAGCATTGCAGGTGGTTCGTGTTGGTGTTTATTCTAGCGTTGTAGTTTGTTTGTAGTATGTTTGGTGGTGTCGGGTTTGGGGGTTCTTTCCTCCCAAAGAGCATGGCTGGCTATTGGAACATAGGGCTGGAAGCGAGTTCTGTGCTCGTTGCGTTTGTTCTGCCTTCCTGAAGGTGTCATCACGTTAAAGTGTCAGCAATTGTGTACCTTGTCTGTCTTGTACTTTTAAAGCTTTGGAAACTGGAGATCCTGGGAGTTTTCTACCTTGACTGGTTCAGTGCTGTGTATTGAGAAGCTGCTTTGTTTTTCCTGTTTTGGTGGGGTTTTTTTGTTTTTTTTTTGTTTTTTTTGGAGGGATTTTTTTTTGTTGGTTTTTTTGGGTTTTTTTTTGTTTTTTCCACCGGCATGTATCTTTTCAGTAAGATAACTTGCTGTCTTTCTGGAGTGTTGGTGTGTTCAAATGGTATTGTTTTCTCTCCCTCTTCCCAGCCTTTACTGCCCCTCAACCTTTCCTTTCCCCTTGCTTATTTTTCAATTTCTGGGCTTTCTTGTAGCTGGGGATCAGCTGAAAACTGGTGCCCCAAACTGGAATACAACTCTCTAGCTAAAGCCACTTCAGACTAAACAGAGCAGAAAAAACCACCTCCTTTATCTCAGTGGAAAACGCTCACGGTAATATGTTCCAGAAGGAGTTGCATGTTGTTGTTTTTTTCAAACACTGCATCGCACTGTTAATTCATTTGGTTTGAGCTCTGTCACAATCCCAGCTGGCTTTCTGTAGGATTGCTGCCAACTCCTCCTTCCATATTTTGTCCTTCAGCTTTTGATTTCTCTCTTCTTCCTCTGCTTTCACTCTTAGTAAATTATTCATCTGACTTACTGGAAAACATATTCTAATTCTAGCCTCTCTGCTGGCTGCAGCTCTCCCCAGTTTGGTGCCACCTGCAAACTTCGTATGTTTTTAAGTCCTTATGGAGGCTGAGTGTAGCCTCAGGTCAAACTGTTGGCTGCTGGCATTTTATTCTAATCAGACTGGTAAATGAGTAATAGTTCAGTGGTTTCACTGGGGGAGGCCAGACGGATCGGCTCACGGAAGTGGCATTGGGTGCACAGAGCTGAGGTTTCTGCCGGAGCCAAGGTGGCAAAGGGCTGTCTGCTGGGATGAGTGTGGAGTGAGTGGCATCTCAAGAGAATCCATGGACTTGTTAGTGGTGTGCTGAGCACTGATGTCAGGTAGCTTGTGTGTATGCACAGCCCTGTAGCAAGCAGGGTTTTCTGACGTCCCTGCTTCCCTCTTTCCTGCCCAGCTGTGTTGCTCTGTGGAGGAACCAGTGTGTTAGGAGTGCATACAGCTGGTTTATGGTTGTGGGACCTGTGTGCTCAGCAGTGGTTCTGCAAGGGTAACCATTAGGTGACCGAGGGACAGACAAAAGGACAGTGTCAAAGTGACACAAAGTGAAAAAACAGGAACTCCTGGTTGCAAAGCTTTAGGCTGGTGTAGTGAGAGGAACCACCAAAGAGAGGGAGACAGTGCAGAGCAGACAGACTTGCTGAGGAAGTGACAAAGCGTTAATGCCTGAGCAACCCAAGCCAAAGTGGAAGTCTCAAAGATTGTTAAATCCTGACGAGGTTCATGAAAGCTAGGAGCCAGAAGGGGGGCTGTTCTCTGTGGCTGCAGCATGAATCCAGTCTTTGTGTGTGCTGTCAGGCTTTAGCTTGGCGCAGAAGCCGTTCGGAGCGACGTTCGTCTGGAGCAGCATTATCAGCGCTCTCCAAACTCAAGTGGAAGTGAAGAAGCGCCGCCAGAACCTGAAGTGTTACCACGACTGCTTCATTGGCTCGGATGCAGTGGATGTTGTCTTTGCCCACCTCCTGCAGAACAAGTATTTTGGGGATGTGGATATTTCCCGGGCTAAGGTGGTTCGCGTGTGCCAAGCGCTGATGGACTGCAAAGTGTTCGAGGCTGTCTCAACCAGGGTCTTTGGGAAAGACAAACGCTCCGTGTTTGAGGACAGCAGCAGCAGCCTCTACAGATTCACAAATGCCTCAAGCCAGCCAGAGCTGGAGAAAGATTACCAGCAGTGCACCCCACAGAGGTTAGTACATGGAGGTGAAGAGAGGAGATTTTTTACAAGAGGAAAATGTTATGCATTCTAGGGGAGAGAAGAGAAAACTGTACATTTACAGGGTAAAAATAGACAATGCCTAGATGTTTGTGGGTGGAAGACAGGTAGGAAAGAGCAATTTGAAGAGAGTAAATCACCCAACCTACATGGTTACTTGTTTTCTCTGTCTGTTATCACCTTGCCTTGGGGGAGGGAGGTGAGAAGGTGGAAATGAAGTGCATTTACATACTGATCTAAATCAATACAACCAACTGGAATTCAGGTGCATCAAACAGGGCAATCTTTAGTCACTGCACACCTAGCTCTGGTATAAACCAGTAATCCATGCAACTTCTAAGGAAAAGCTGTTTTCTCCTTTCATCATCTTCGCTTCACTATACTTCCAATTGAGCTCTTTTTTTAGCTGTTTCTTTATGCATGTATGATTTATTCCCAGGCAGAGTAGCAGGCTGTTCTGCTGTTATGCTGTTGCACTCCATCCTAGAACCAGAGGGAAGTGCAGTGGTGAGGTTTTGTTTCCCTGTGCTTTTTAGGGGTGGGCAAAGAAAACCTTGGTACTAACTAAACCTGCACAAAGCAGAACATGTAGATGCCACTTTGCCAAATAACTTCCCTTTAAAAGTTTTTAAGTGTTCATCTATTCACCTACTCTGATGTATTCTTACAAGAAACTACCTGGGTGTATTTAATGCAGTAGTTTTAGCAACGTGCACTTTTGAAAATTGTAAATATATTGACTCAAAATGGAAATGCCTTATTCGATTGACACGTTCTTGTGAGTAGCAAATGTGAACTGGAGTGCATCAACCCTGATGGAAAAAGTAGTGAAACATAGATTGAAAATATTTCCTTTGTCCTGTTTCTCCCCTCTCTCCCACTAGCTCTTGTTCTGTCCTAAAGCAAATTGTCCCAAGTCTTTATTTAAAAAGAAAATTAATAAGAAATTAAAACCACTTTAATTATATGTGGTATTTAAAAATATTTTCATCACAAGAGCCATTAAAGTAAGACTTGGAATATATTGAACAAACAGTCATTAAACAGGATTATTCCTCTTTTATTAGTGTGGAATGAAGGTGTTTTTCTTCTGGGCAGGGCTCAGATCCATTGGGTTACATTTATTCATTTAGTGAGAGGAACAGATCTGTCGATACGTGCAAGTTGTCACATCCATGTCAAAGATAGTGGACATCAAAAAGATTTTTCAGTGCCCTAAAACAAAGAAGCTGTGAGAATGGAAGTCATACAGCTGTGCTTGGAAGAACAGTAATTTTGTGGCTGGAGTGGTTCTGTTACATGCAAATCGTATTTGAAGGTATCATACATGCTCCTGGGTGACTTGGACAGAGGAAGTGTCAGGCAGGGGAGCTGAGGCGGTAGATTATGTAAATATCTATACAGGAGAAAATTTTTGGTCTTGGGACAGTTACCCATATCTATATGTTGCATGATATATTTGGTCATCCATATATATGGTTATAGATACATATAAAAACTGTTTTTAATCTCAGATGTGAGAAGAGCACCTTGTTCCACTCTACTCCATTCAAACCAGAAAGCTTGGAGGATCTTTGGGAAAACCTAAGTCTAAAGCCTGCAAGCAGCCCTCAAATCAACATCTCTGATAGCTTGTCCCGTCGAGGTAAGCCAAATAATGCCACAGCCATCTGTGGGAGGAGGAAGGTACATCTGTAGAACTGGGAAAACTTGTGCTCCTCAGGTTGGAGAGGGAGGCAAACTGACACTCACAGTCTTTTGGTTTGAACAGCAGGTCATGAAAAGGCAAATTTTTATTTAATCAGACAAGAGGCATTATCTCTTGATTGAAATAAATCAGTATTGACTTTTGTGGAGAAGAATACCCAATGCATAGAGGTTGATTTGAGTTAGAAATATTCATCATATTCTGTTACCTGCAGTACTTGGCTTGTTTTAGTCAGGGCAAGTAGTGTGCTGTTAGCTAGAAGTGAATTGTGTATCTGCACATCCAGCACTCTTTCAGTATTGTGTGAAACTATTCTTGACAATTCGTGGCTTGTCTTTCAGACCAAACTGTGATCTAACGTGCTTTTTCCCTTGGTTAAAAGTGATAATGCATCCTAGAAACCGTGGTTTCATCATATGGGAATATTCAAGGAAGCTGTGATAAGGAGAGTGTCACTGTTGCACTTTTTTTTCACCCCTTATCTAGAACAAAGATTGTTTGTGAATTAGAGCACAAAGAGTGTAAGGCACTTCAGACTTATCTGAAAAGCAGTTCTCCCACACTTGTAGCTAACTAAACAAATGGGTAGTTCTTGTCTTTTGTGGTGATAAAAGGCACTTGAAGCTGATAAGAGCCACATGCTTTGCTACTGCAAGTCTCTACTTTGCTAAAATCAATCTGTTAGGCTAGGCCTGATGGGAGGAAGGGGAGTTATCTTCCTTGTGATCAGTTTTTGCCCATGCTGAGTCTCCGTGTGCTTTGTGTATCCACCCTTCCCAGTTATTAATGAAGTGTGGCAAGAACAAACAATTGCTCGCCTGCTGCAGCTGGTGGACCTCCCTCTCCTGGAGTCTCTGCTTGAGCACCAGGAGATCAGACCTCAGCTCCCACAGCCCAGGAAGGCAGCTGGATATGTCATCACAAGTAACTACCTGGACAGAGAGATCCTCAAGGCTTTCAGTGACTCGCAGTGAGTAATCACTGCTCCTCTGCAGCTCTGAGAAACTTCCTGCTTTCAGGGGAATGTAAAGCACAGTGGGTCTTGGGGTAGAAATGTAGCAGAAAGGATGTGAGCAGGCACTTTTTTCCCTGTTGGAATAACTGGTAAATAGCAATTGCTTAGTGAGAGTCTGCTGAACACTGGGATAGTTTTTGAATGCAATGGCAGTAGTTGATGGTATTCAGAGGGGAAATTCTTTGCTGCATCGAGGGAAGAATAGAGGTTTTATAATCATCATGTAAATTTTTCCTAGAGACATCACTTGTGAGGAACTAGCTTAGCTCCTCCTACTGTATTAAAAGAGCTAAGAATGCTGAGCTTGAAACTGTGCACAGAGTTAAAAACATTCTCTGAAAAACTTGTACCAGTCTGAATTAGATCAAGGTTCATGTTTCTGTTTGCCTAGCGATAATTGTGTCCTTATCTAACAGTAGAGGACATGATTGACTTGGGGTTTTACTGCTTGTGACTGTTTACTTGTGGGTTACTAATTTTTCATCTTGATAAAATACATAACAAAGAGGCTTATGACTATGATCTACCCGAGTGTATCAGGTGAGGTGTCTCGTGTGTGTGAATTTCTAATGGCTTAAAGTGCCTACACACACAGTTTTCACTGATGAAGGAGCCAGTCTGCCTGCTCTCTGTGGAAAGCAATGCAGCCAGCTCTGAAGGGCATCTGTAATTAAAGCTACAAACTCCTCTGTGTTCCAGGACAGACGAGTGGCTCTCGGCAGCAATTGATTGCTTGGAATATCTTCCTGATCATATGGTGGTGGATATTAGCAGGAACCTGCCTGATCAGCCAGACAAAGCAGATACCTGGAAACTGCTGCTCTTTGAGAACATTGGTAGATACTACAGCCAAAAAAAGGAGCCACTCTTAAGCCATGCATCTGAAATTCATTTAGGAATTGCAGAACTGTTAGGTAAGTAAAACAGAGCTGTGTTCCAATGCTTATGTGAGATATGTACTAAGAAACTGAGTATTTACCTCAGGAGCCAGGATTAAAAGTTTACTTCTCATGTGCTCTTTTGCTGGGCTTTTTTTTTTTTTTTTGTTTGGTTTGGTTGGGGTCTTTTTAAATTTCTAGTCATAAAGACTGTTCTTTGACATTTTGGTTCCTACTGTATGCAGTTCTGCAATTGTTGTTCAGGTCTATGTAGAATGGCTGTGAAACCAGGGTGCTATAATTTGGTACTAGCTGGTATCCATGGAAGTCACATATCCATGGGAAATTAAATATAAATATAGCCTAGTAGTAAATATTTAGGCTATAAGAAAGCTGAAAGCTGTGTGGATGCTTGGTACCCCATTGACAACTTTTACTTTTTTGTACAAAAATGTTTCTTAAATTTTGTTTGGACAGCATATTGGAAAGGTTTTGATGTTTTAGTTCTCAACATTTTATCCCAGATCTCCTTATTTTTCATAAGTTCTCTGCCTTGATTATTCTTCTTTTTCCATGTTAACTGGAATACTTTGCACTTATATCTCGTTCTTCCTCTCTACGTGATAAAGGGTATTAGTACAACCTACTTCATTTAAACAATGCTCAAGTCTAAAATGGCTATTCTGCATAGTAAGGCAAATTAAAACTTAGCAAAATTCTACAAAGTAATTTGCAATTAATTCATCAAAGTAGCCCATGTATCTAGGACTTACTCGTCAGTTTTTGTGAAATCTTTTTTGCTACAAGCAGAGGTGATTAGTTCTTTTTAATAGAACCATTTTCCTTTTTTGGTGTTTCACATCCCCTTTAAGATGTCTGAGCTGTAATTGAACTTAATTACAAGGGAGCTTTAATGCCAGGCTGAATGCATGTGGGATGTTGTCAGAGAGTCTGCAAGCAGCTCTGCTCAGCCTGGAGAAGTTTTTGTGAGAAGGAATTGCTGTGTTTGGCCAGCTCTGTTTAGAGATGGGCATCTCTTCAGTGGCTGATGTAGGTGTTTTATGGTAACATTGATTTAAATGAATATGGCAATAGATGCCTTTCTCTCTCCCCAGTGAATGGGAAGATGGAGCAGTCTTTAGAAGCTGTTCAGCTCTATTTGAAGCTCCTGGACAGCCAAGTCAGGGAGGAGTTCAGGAGACTGCTGTACTTCATGGCTGTTGCAGCACATCATTCTGAGCTCAAGCTACAGAAGGAGGTAAATCTGCACAGTTGTTTTACTCTTTCTGAAATTCAGAGGTCAGAAAACACCTTGTAGCTTAAATTTGTGGCTACAGGAAAAGCAGTGTCTCAGAAGAACAAAAGTGATGCTCTTCTTAATGGGGGAGACTAACTCTTCTAGTCATTATTTCACTTTGTTCTTTAGAGTGACAACAGGATGGTTGTGAAAAGGACGTTCTCTAAAGCTATTATCAACAATAAAAACTTATCCAGAGGGAAAACTGACCTCCTGATCTTGTTCCTTGTTGACAACCAGAGAGATGTGTTAAAGGTAAGAGCTAGAAAATGGCCAGGTTTTGTTTATCTGGTATGCTCATGGAGAGTGCTGTTGCATTGTCCTCTCCTTCTGTTCCAGATCCCAGGGGCACTGCACAAGATGGTCAGCAATAAACTGCTGGCTCTGCAGAAAGGCCAGGATCCCAGCAAGATAACAGGTGACACTTCACACTCGGCCTTGTAATCTTGTCATGCCCCAAAATGAGAAGTGGGTGGTGCAAAAAGCCGTGCTGTAACAACGACTGATTTGATCTAAAGGAGGGTGGGTCTGTAGAATCTCGGGGGTGGGTGGAGTGTGGTGGTAATCCTCTGAACGTCTCACTTTTCCTTTCAGGTTATACCTTCTGCCAAAAACTTGATGAAAGAGAGTATCGATCCAACACGGAGAAGACCACAAAAGATGAGCTATTATCTCTATTGAAAGCCATTGATGAAGATTCAAAGCTCTCTGACAAAGAGAGAAAGAGGCTGCTAGGTCAGTTTCATAGTAGTAATCCAAGTATTTTTATGCAGTATTTTGGAGACAGAGTTACTAATATGTGTGTGTGAGACTTCAAATATTGATTACTTTGTATACCCCAGCCGTGAAAACACTAATATATTTGTAAATCTTTTATATTCATGTATCTGCCTAATAAAATTATTTTGTGGAAATTGATGGAATTTATGCAATTATTACCAAAGCCAACTATACCCGAGTTTAACCTGTATTTATAGTTTAGCTTTTCTCATTCTTAATTGCTATAGGACCAAAATAATACTTCCTTTTCCTCCCTAAAATCCAAGTCTGTTGACTCCCCCTATTCAAGTATCAAAATCACTGAGATGGAAGACACCATGAATGAAATCTCTCTGCCACCTTTTGCCCCAGCACTGGGTTTTATTCTGAACACTTTCTCCTCTAATTTGCCTTGGATTATGTGACTCTCACATAACATTGCTCTTTGACTTGCTGTGTTCTGGAGAGAGCTGAAAAACATGTTCTGTTTGATATTGCACAGCTTTTCTTCAGGCTTGCCAGCTAACTAACCTATGTGTGTGACAAATTGCTGTCCTGTTTTAAGCTCAAATGGCACCATATTGAGGAATTGGCTCTCCTGGGGTGGTGAAGTCAGTCTGGATTTTTAAGTCAAGTCTGGTTTTGGTTGCCAGAGGATGTTGTCTGTGGTTGGTTATCTTCATCCCTGCAGTGTTCTGCTCTGTCTGTAATTCTTACTGGTGGCACCAGCTGTAATTAGAAAAGTGCTGGAGCAAGTGAAGGGCCTTTGGCTTGTCTTGTGGCATTTCTTATTCATGTCTGGTCTACAGTGGAAATACCAAGACTGCAATCATATATATAGATATGTATATATAATATGATCAGACATCTAATTTTGACTCTTGTGGAGTTATCTTTGGACTGATATCACCAAAACTTCATTACAGCTGCTGTTTCAAAAACAAACAAACAAACAAAAAAAAACAACAACAACAACAAAAAAAAAAACCAAAACCGAATTTTGTTCCATTTAAAGTGTTGAGCTCCGTTCTTTTATTTAGGAACAGAAGCTAATTTAATTATGACAACAAAGTAGTAATAACTGTTACAGTCACATGTGGTGAGCTGTTCTTAAAAAACACAGTCCTGTGTCAGACTCTTATGTCTCTCTAACTAATGCTTCAGTGATTACTGCTGTCTGCTGCCAGGGGCCAGAGTGTGTCTCTGAAATGGAGCTGAAGGCTGGTGTGCAGCAGGACAATGTTTTACTGTGTCCTGATGGGGGATGGAAGACAAAAATGTAAAAAGCTTCTTCTAGTTAATTAGAAAGGACTTCTAAAAATAGTCAGTTCCTGAAAACTAGCAGGGAAGTATAAGCCTTTATAGTAGTTATAGTTTTAACTGGAAGGTTTTTATTATAAATGCACTTCCTCAGGAAAAATTGGCTTAGCTCATACTTTAAAATGTGGGGGTGGAAATCCTCAAGTCGTGGTGGCGTTGGATTGGTTTGCTCTTCAGCAGCAGCGTTCTCCCTTTCTGCCTCCTGCCTGCTGCAAGATCTCGGTTAAGAGGATGAGATTCCAATCTGGGAGCAGGGCTGCTGCAGTGAGAGTGACAGCTCCATGCCCTGGGAGTCACTGCGCTGCCCCTGCGGCCACCTCTGTGCACCAAAGCTCTGGCAGGGTCTTCTTTTTTAGGGTGATGCAGCTCCTCCCATAGTCCCTCACATTCCCCTCTGGAGGATCTGGCTCTCAGGGTGACCTGTATAAGGACAGCAAGGCGAGCCCAGTTCCGCGCTCCCTGGTTGCTGGGGCTTGGAGCTGGCTCTCACACGGTGACCTGTACAAGGTGCCGCTCCCTGGTTAACGGGGGTTCATCTGGCTCAGGCTCAGTGCTGGGGCAGAACCCGATCTACCCATCCTGTCCGGGCTGCGGGGGCTCTGGTTGGGGTCGGGCCCTGCTCCTCGCTCGGCTCCCCGGGACAGCGGCCCCTCAGCCTGGGCCGAGCCCTGCTCCTCGCTCGGCTCCCGGGACAGCGGCCCCTCAGCCTGGGCCGGGCCCTGTCCTCCCTCGGCTCCCGGGACAGCGGCCCCTGGGCCGAGCCCTGCTCCTCGCTCGGCTCCCCGGGACAGCGGCCCCTGGGCCGAGCCCTGCTCCTCGCTCGGGTTCCCCGGGACAGCGGCCCCTCAGCCTGGGCCGAGCCCTGCTCCTCCCTCGGCTCCCCGGGACAGCGGCCCCTGGGCCGAGCCCTGCTCCTCGCTCGGCTCCCCGGGACAGCGGCCCCTCAGCCTGGGCCGAGCCCTGCTCCTCGCTCGGGTTCCCCGGGACAGCAGCCCCTCAGCCTGGCCGAGCCCTGCTCCTCGCTCGGCTCCCCGGCACAGCGGCCCCTCAGCCGCCCCGCCCGCTCCGAGCCGCTCCGGCGGGCCGGCCGGCCCTCGCCCCGCCCCGGGCCCGCCCTGCGCTGGGGCTGCGGCGCCGGCCCAGCCCCGCTCGCTCGGCGGCCGCACGAGGGGCCGGGCCCGTGCGAGCCGGCGGCCGCGGCGGCTGCTGCGAGGGCGGTAAGGCGGGGCGGCCCGGCCGGGCACGGCCCGCGGCGGAGGGCGGAGGTGGCGGGCAGGGCAGGGCAGGGCAGGGCAGGGCCGGGCGGGCTCAGCTCCGGTTCCCCCCGTTCGGCCCAGCCCCCCGTAGGCCATTGCTGAACC
>JAOTQP010000251.1:2592602-2614878 GCA_026413545.1 Cichladusa arquata
GAGGGGAAGCGTGGCCGGAGCGGCGGCGCTGCCGCGGGCCCTGGGGATGGGAACGGTGCCCTGTGTGCTCCCGGTAGTGAGGGACCGGGAGGGCCTCACAGAGGGGAAACAGCGGGATTTCACAGCATCCCTTCTAATTTGTGAGCGGGACGGGCTGCTGGTGGGTTACAAGGGAAGTAGGCTGTGATGTAGCGGTGGGCAGAGGGAAGAGGAGAAGCAGCTGCTGTTTGTTGGGGCCGGAGGTCAGGGGAGCTGCCTCATCCAGCGGGAGCTCCAAATTGTGTGTGTGCGCTCCAGGGAAGCACCGTGAAGTTTATTTAGTGCTTCACGTGATTTGAAGACCAGCAAGGAAAAGAAGCTGTGGGAAATGTTTTGTTTCAATTTTAATTTGTTGCGTTTTTCTCTTGCGTTTCTGTTTTCGTTAAAAATAAATGCAAGGAAAGCGCCAAGAAGTAGACTTTGCTCTATTAAGAGTCAGAATTGTTTCTGTGAAAGGAGGGGTGATGATGATGATGCTTCTGGAAGAGGTATTGTCAAGCTTGTTTACCCAGTGGAAAGAGGATATGTTCTAGATGTGTTCTGGCAATAATAGCAGTAATCCATCAGAAAAGAGCAGACTATTGCAAGCTAAACAACTAAGCCAACAAGTGTGCCTGTTCACCTCATCTGCTGAACAGTCATTTGGTAGAATGGCCCAGGAGTTCTATAATACCTGCCTGCCATAGCTGAAATAGGATTTTTCTAAAGCAAATGGTAATTAAATGAAACTTGGGCTGGGTTTGAGACTGTAGCTCTTGAGCTGCTATTTTGTGGAAGGCAGCGCTTGAGGGTGTAGTCTGTGTGGTAGGAATGATGGCAAAGCTGGGGTAGGAATCACCAGACTGATGGTCATTTATCTTCTGTGAGTCCTCAGGCAGCTGAACCGAAAGCTCAGTTTCCCCTCTGTGAGTGAGCTTTATTGTATTTCTCTGCTTATCTCAGGGCAGCGAGGATAAAGTGCAGTGAGAGATTGCAAGGCACTAGGAAGTGTTGTGTGCATCAAAGACTTAAGTGGGGCTTGGTCGAGTCATCTTTGTGGCTCAGATTTGGCTTCAGGAGGATGCTTTGTAGAAGAGAATGGATGGGAAGAACAACCATCTAGTCTGGAATGAATGTGGAAGCCTTTATGATAATGCTTTTGTCCTAGCCAAAATCAACAACAGGTTCTCGCTTTAACCAGTCCTATTTGATATTTTATATTTTATATTGCAATGGTTGCTATGCTCTTCTCTGTGAACCTTTATTAACAGAGCTCCTCATCCTCCATCTAGAGGTGGAGTGAGTCTAACAGTACCTGTACTGATGCCTGGGTGTTCTCCTGTGCCATTTATCCCGAGCTTTTCATGCTGTTTTCTCTTCTAAAATAGAAATGACACAGTGCTGTGGGCAAGTGTTGCATGCTGTTGTCTCTCATGCATCAAGCAAGATGATGATCCTGAGTCATTGCTGTGGAGCAAAACTGTTCCTTACATGCCCTGAGCTTTCCATCTGTCCTGAGGAATCACATTGTGCGATCAATTTAAGCACTGGTGGAGCAGGCTTAGTTATTACAGCTGTTGTATGAAAATAAATCTCAGTGCTGCATTTTATATTTCTTCACTGTTGCTTGCTTCTGCTGCATCCTCTTCAGTGCAGTTTTTGATGCTGTGTTTTCTGTCAGCAGCTGTGGGGTTCCTCTGGAGATTGTCTCTCTTGCTGAGAACTTGGTTTATTTCAAAATGTGAAAGTGGGGATGGTGGGATACTAGGGGAAAGAGGAAGTTGTTGTTTTTCCAGGAGCTTTCTTTTATTTTGAAAGCAGACTCTTCCTGACTCCCACTTCACAGAACATCTAAGTTATTTAATTTAGAGACATCATATGCTCTCAAAGAGATCTCTGTAAAATTAAAGCCTGAGCAGCAGCTTCCTGCATGACAGTTTTCAGTGGTGGATGTAGAAATTAGATTCTTTGTAGGGAAATCTGAGAATGAAAAGTGAAGATAAGGAACAGTGAGACTTGGTAATCTTTTCAGTGTAACTTTGGGTACACTGCAGGTATCTGCAATGTGATATAAATATCCTTTAATATGTAATGTCTAATAAACAAGGATTTTAATTGCTGTAACTGTTCTTTATTGTCTCAATTGAAAAACCCAAACAACTGTGATATTTTATGCACAAATCAGGACTCTTGAATTTAATGAAAATATGGGAATAGAATTTTATATTAATTTCTCTGTAGCTCTTTTGCTGCTTATTAATGCTTCTGGATGGTTCAGAGGGAAGTTTTTAAGTTGTGAGCATTTGGGGCAGACCACAGTTCAGGAATATGTTATGTTCAGGAAGATTTATTGCTGTGTAGTAAGGAAATGTTGCCTCATAATCTTTTGTAAAACGTGTTTGTAATATTGTTCTGAAGGTGTTTTTCATGGTTCTCTTAAAAGCAAGAAAGCAGTGCTAGGAAAGAAAACAGTGTCTTTTTCTCTCATCTGTATCATTATGGCAAGGGAAGAGTTTGAGATTTTTGAGAACTGACTAGGACTGCAGATTAAATAAATGGTAGCTGTGTTGAAAGCATCCCATTTTGTGGAAGATGGGAAGTGAGTCACTGAGTCCAGGTCCTCTGCCATTATGGGGATGACATCATATATCTCTTCATAAGAATTCTTTCATTCTTAATTTTTTTTCTTAATCAAGAGGGCTCCTGGTGATGTTTACCCACTCAACTGTCTCAGAAAATGTTTATTCATTCCCTTTTCCATATTTTTTCTCTTTGTAAAGAACCAACTGAAAATGTCTCAGAATCCTGACAAGCTAAATTCAAGTGAAGAAAAGTTGAGTGGTTTGGAGGATGATCAGGAGGAGAACTTGGACAACTCAGATCAGTCTGTCCGAAAAAGAATACGACAGAGTGCTCCAGGGTCACACAGAGATGAGACACCAAAGTGTAAGCAAGACTGCTTTATGAAATACAGTAAAAAATGGTCAGTTCTGTAATTGTTGTTGGAGGCAATCCTAGTGTTTTATAGCATTCTGTGCAAGTTTGACTGTCTTGCAATTAAATACAGAGTGACTCTTGATGATATGCCTTGAAACTGTAACATTGTACACAGAGCGTGTACATTTTCTTAATTGTGCACAATGACCATGTTGCTCTGAGTCACATATATCCTAAATATCCTGGTGTGTTTGTGCTCTTGGAGTGAATTAACACCAGGCCAGTGTGTTCCAGCTAAACTGACTCTGCTGTTTGCCTAATCAGCTGAACCTTCTGTATTGCTGCAGCCCCTGTTCCTACTGCAGGGCAGAAAGGGCTGTTATCAACAAAGGGATGTCCTGGCAGCCCCCTCACAGGATAGATGGAAAGTTGTGTATTTAATCCTAGTATTACTTCCATGTGAGCAGGAGTGCATGTTTTTCCTGAGGCATATTTTTCTTTGCCATTCTGCTTTTAACGTGAAGGTGCAAATGCAAATATGGGAGCCAATATTTCTGGCAAATCTGTAGATAAAACCAAGGGGAAGTTTTCTGGCTCCAGGGATTCAATTCAAAGAAGCAGAAGTGCTCAGGGTTTTAAATTTCTGTAGGGAGTGGCTCAGCAGTAAGATGCTTGCTACATTCTTTATATTTTTTAATTGTGCTTGTTATGACTTGAGGTTTAGGATGGTGTTTAGGGTCGTGTTACTCACAGGAGATGTTCTGGGGGAGTTTCTGTTCCTGTGCCTTGCTGGGTGCCTGGTAGGAAATGGGATGTTTGTATGGAGAGAGGCTCTGAACACGTGGAAGTAAAAAGCATGGCACAGTCTAGCACAAGGAGTGGTTTGGTCTCAAGCCCTTCCCTCGTATAAGGGAGCAGGTATGAGAATGAAGTGATGTGATTTAGGAGCAATCTTTGGCCAATGAAAGAGTCTTAGCTCTCCCCACTGCTGGAGTGAAGTGATTTGGCACTCAGACAAGAGCACTGTGAGCTGTGCTGCCTGCTGGTTCTTCTCAGAATATCAATCCTTGCTGTGTTCCCGGAGTCACTATGCAAGGTTAATGTCCAAGGAGAAGGAAATAAAGATTTAGGAGGGCTGCATGAAAAGAGCAAGGTATTAATGAAAAATGAGCACAACTGGAACCCAACTGTATGAGCTCAGCTCTCCATGGCAGACAAGTGATGGGCACTTACTTTTGAAAGACCTGTGTAATTACTTAAGTCAAATCAACATGGATTATCAAATGAGGTGGTCATAATTGTTTGACTGAAACATTTCTCTGGGAGCCCAGCTGTGAAGATCCCTGCTTGGTTTCTTTCACTTTGGGATTACTATGTTGCTCCTGTGCCTGGACTGTAGCTGAAGTGGACAAATGGAATGGATCCATCAGGGCACCAACTCTTTCACTAACCCAGGGCCCAGTTTGAGGCTGCTAGCCCATCCTGGTCAGTCCCAAATACCTGCCAGGGGAAGAGCTCTTAAGCATTGCTGCTGCCACTGCTGCTGCTGCTGTCCTCTCTTGTTTGGGTGATGGCCTCTGGGGAAAAAAAAAGAGAGTTTGGAGGAGTGCCATTTGCATTGGAAGTAGTGAGAATAATTAGCTACTGGTGTGCTGCTGCTTAACAGTGATGGGGATTGTTTGTTGACTGCTTTAATGATGAAATCACTTCCTTACAAAACTGAAATGGCAATATCTGCACAATACTTGTGGAAGTAGTATGGTGAAAATACTGCTATTTGTAATTATTTCTTCCTACAGCATGGAGAAAGATGCCAAGATGCTATTAAGCCATCTTAAAGAAGTACTGGTTTGTCTGGGGGGTTTTGTTTGGAGATGGTTTTTAAAAGAGTGTGATACTGAGCCCAGAATATCAACTGGGATTCATTTTTGGTTTTTTGAAATATCCAAACCTGTGTCATCCCCCAGATGGGAAAGGAAGGGAAGGAAAGGAGAAAAATTTTCAGCTGATGCTTTCATTTGACCCTGTGTTCTGTCAATAAGGTGGAAAGAGTCCAAAAGACTCTTTCTGCAGGCTTTTGTTGAGAACTGTCTGACAGTGTAATTGATGTTGCAGCCAGTCCCTCCCGGCCTGTGTCCATAGAAGAGCTCATGGAGACAGCAAAGGGAGTCACCAACATGGCACTGGCACATGAAATTGTGGTGAATGGAGACTTCCAGATAAAACCAGCTGAATTGCCAGAACACAGGTAAGGCTGGTACTAAACAGGTACTTAAATAAAGTTGTGTTTGTAGAACTGCAGAGCAGCTCTGGGGGATCAGGTAAAGGCTCTGGCTGGTGTCTGGTCTGGCAGTGCCTGGGAGGAGGTGGGAAGGAGTATAAGAAGGTGGTACCTGTGCAGTTCTGCTTCCCCAGGTGTGTGTGTGTGAAAGGTGAACCTCTTGGATTAATTGGACATGTGTGGTGCAAATCCCAGAGTGCTGTGGTTCCTTGCCCCAGGACTCTGAGCCTTCCCAGTGCCCCAGTCTGGCTGCAGATGTAGGGACTGCTTTTAGCAATTTTTAAGCTTTCCCTGCCTGTGAGAGTAAGATGGAACTGATTATTTTAGCTTTTCCTGTCTGTTCAGGGGTATTTTGGGAAGAGATTCCTGTGTTTTATTAGGTTAGTCCTTGATCCTTGCAGGTTTTAAGCCTTTCCTTCTCTGTGTGAGTCTACAGTAATTGTGTGCCCTGCTAAGAGGGGAGAGGGAGAGCAGAGGAAGCTTCATCTTCTGTTCCTCTGTGCCCCACACACAGCCAGGTGTGGCTGACAGCCTCCTGGCTTGATTTGGGAAGGGGTGCATGTTTCATGGAAGGAACTTGGTCCCCATTGTAGCCAGTGTTGAAGTTACACCTGGTGTGAACAGGAACTGTCTGTATTTTGAATTAGGAATTGGTACTGAAGCAGTGGAATTAATTTGCTTTTTATACAAGCTGATCTAGGCCCTTGTCTCAGAGTAGGTGCAATACTTATGTAGTGAAACAGAAGATTTTGTGTCAGGAAGTTACTTAATTTCTGTTAGGTTTACTAATGAACTTTATGTAGTGGAATTTGTTTTACTTAGTGGGGCCTTTAAAAGGAACATGAGCACTGGTCTTTTGAAGACAAAATGTAATTTTTGCCATTTTTGTTTTCTTCCAGTTATCTAGATGTAGCATGTGATAAATACTTTGAAGGATTTTAATTTGTAGCCCCATTTGTTCGTGTATAACCCTGTATCAGGACATAAACCATTCCAAACCCTGTGTCCAGTTTTTCTTGCTTTTCTGAGTAACTTTAAATGACAGATCTCTGTTAATCATCATATAGTTATTATTACATTATATTCATATTATTACATGCTGTGCTTCAGGAGCTGCAGGTTATCTTTGTAAAGTATCATATCAGAGACCAGTATCATTCTTTTCAACATGTTTATTCACAGCTTAGAGAAGAAAGTCAGAGATATTGTGCATAAAGCTTTCTGGGATTGTCTGGAAGCTCAGCTAAAGGATGACCCCCCGACATATGATCATGCAATTAAGCTGTTGGGAGAAATTAAAGAGGTAAGATGATGTGATATGAAGGAAAATGATTAAATTTGAGTAGCTGCACTGATACAAATGAGCAAAAGTGGTTGGAGTTTGGCTTTTCATAAAAAATCCTCATGTTCCTTTTCATTACTGTGAACATATACAAGCTGTATAATCCTAGAGGAGAAATTTGAATATAAAACCAAATGCAAAAACCATGTAAGGTGGTTAACAGGTAAGCAATACCAGTTCCATAATTCCAAGCTTCCTTCGTGTTATGGCACTGGTATTAGTTATGAAATCTGTGAGATGCTCCAGCACTGGGCTGGTAAAACCAGCTTTTACACAACAGATCTGTGCCACAGAGGATTTACCTCTTAGTAACTTCAGTATCACAGTGTGAGGTGAAACATTTGGAGTTGGTGAGTGGTAGTTAAAGAAATTAAAAAAAAAAAAAAAAAAGATAAATTCAATGATTTAGTTGTTTAGATAAGAATCCCTGGTAGTGTTCAAGGCCAGGTTGGATGGGGCATTAAGCAAACTGGTTTAGTTGGCAGGGGTCTAGGTGATCTATAAGGCCTCTCCTGACCCAAACCATTCTAGGATTCTATAATTCTGTAAGAGGTGGTTCAGTAACTGTTTTGATCCTTGCAGTCTTTGATATGCAGAACTAATGCACTGTTAAAAATTTTCCATTTCAGAGTCTTCTGTCTTTCTTGTTGCCTGGTCATACTAGACTGAGAAGCCAGATCACAGAAGTTCTTGACCTGGATTTGATAAAACAGGAGGCAGAGAATGGGGCCCTTGACATTTCTAAGTTGGTCAAATTTGTTATTGGGATGATGGGGACTCTCTGTGCTCCAGCTCGAGATGAAGACATTAAGAAACTGAAAGATATTAATGAAATAGTTCCTCTTTTCAGGTACTGGAATGTGTTTATTAGTCACATTCAGAGTCCCTTAAATAATTTTAGAGGTTGGTGGGGGCAGCTTGCAACTCCTAGAAAGAAAAGAGTGATAGGGAAAAGGATATAGCTGTGGGTATGAAGGGGAGAGATGCTCCAGGAGTCATTAACAAGGACTATGTCTGATCTGGTGAGTTGGAGTGTTTGTCTGGCTCCTGCATGTCACTGAAGGACATTTGCTTAAATGTCAAATGCAAATAAGCTTTAAGGTGGCAGATGAGCAGTCAGTTTGTATCAGAATTGAATGTCAACAGCAGAAGGTGAAAAAAGCACACAGGAGCTTAGGGGGAAAGCATTACTGGTTTCTAGCCAGTTTGTCCTTTCCTCCCAGTTTGAGCTCTCTTCACCCCACTCCCTGTGTAATTCCCTGTCAGTTCTAAAGGGAATGTGTGTGTTCCACATCTGGGAGCATCCAGGCTTCTGCTTTGCCACCCTGTTCTCTGTGGAGCAGCTCAAGATCTCAATAATTGGGGAAAGCTTCATTAACCTTGCTGTTTTCTAATTTGAAAAGCTTCCAGGAGTTCAGGACTGACTTGGCAGAAATACTGCCAGCAGGATTTAGGTTGCTTTGAAATTAAGGTGTTGTTCTTTGGTGTTTGTTTGGTTTTTCTTTTTTGCCCCTTGGGTCTGATTATTCACTTCCCATTGAGGTTGGCTTTCCAGGCTGCCAATAGTCAGCAAGCTTGGAAACCCAGATGTCTTTCCATATACAATATTGTACATCCTGGGAGATAAAATCTATGGAGCTAGAGAAGTTAATTCCATGGAGGCTTTTTTACAGGAGGGCAAGATTTGTTTCCCACTTGGAAGAGGCACATGCATGCATGTACATGCTTGCTCCAGCTTTCTCTGTCTCATGCTCTGAAGTTGTTAAGCTGTTACTGTTTCCCATGCATGTTTTTGCTCTTTCCTTAGACAATCTGTAATAAATCTTGTAAACAGCACCTCTGAAACATCTGCAGCCTTGAATAACTTTTTCTGTTTGTTTGTTTAGAGCCATTTTCTCTGTATTAGACCTAATGAAAATGGATATGGCAAACTTCGCTGTCAGTAGTATTAGGCCAAAATTAATGCAGCAGTCTGCTGAATATGAAAGAAAGAAGTTTCAGGAGTTTCTTGAGAAACAGCCAAGTATGACTTTGTTCCTTTCTTTCTTTCTTCCCCTCTGACCTCCCAGTAAACTGCGTGTCTTTGCTTGTAGATCATGAAAAGAACTCAGATATTTTTATAAGTTCTAGAATTCATATGGTAAATGACAGCTTGTGCCCCAACATTATGGTTAGAAAAAATCTGCCAGAACAATAGTTCTGCCCTTGGTACATTCAGTTTAATTTCAATACAGTGTAGGGCATGAGTACCCAGCATCATCTCACCTCTGATTTCCTGTAGCTGTGTGGTTTTGTTTTAGACGTTCTGCTTGATGCAATAAATGAAATGCATGTCATACCTGATATCGTGGGCATTGGTCACAGTAACTAATGGGATTGTTTGGAATTTATTGGTGGAAAAACCTGACTTTGAAAAGGAATTTTCTTAACAAGACTTTTTCCCCTGCTCTTCCAGATTCTTTAGACCTTGTCACAAAGTGGTTGCAAGAAGCAGCAGATGATCTTGCAAAGCTGGGACATGAAATGTTGCCTCCCCACTGTGGTGATGGTGCCACTGGTGGAGCTTCTGCCTTGTCCTTCACTGCTGTACAAAATCAGGCCTATCTGAAGCTGCTGAAGTGGGATCACATGAACAGGCCTTTTCCAGAAGTAGGTATCTAACAGAAAAATTGGTTCTGTGCTTGTTCCACTCCTCTTTTCCCAGGATTTGTAGCCTTGCAACATGTACAGTACTGAACCATGGATCTCTGATTGGGAGATCTGGCAGCTCTAATAGGTGCTTGTCTTTCAGTGCTGAAACCTGCTTAGCTGGAAAAGGGGAGTCAATGCTTTTCATTGTGCTCCTGGTGCTGGCCTGCTGTTCCTGTGCCTTTGTGCTGTATCCAGTGTCCCTTCCCAGCCCTGCAGTCTGACTCCATGCTGTGCTGGCTCCCTCCCTCCTTGCAGACGCTGCTCATGGACCAGACACGCTTCCTGGAGATGCAGCTGGAGCTGGAGCAGCTCCTGGTGGTGGGGACAGTGCTGCTGGTCACCTTCAGTGCAGCAGGCCCAGCCCTCATTGATGTGCCTGGATTCGCTGAGCAAATCAAAGCCATCGTCAAGGTGCTGCTGACAGGAATGCACCTCCCGTGAGTATGGCACTGTCCTGCTCCCAGGGGCAGCTGCAGCTCTGCTGTCACCCTGGGGGATGAGCATCTTTCTGGCCTGGGACTGGAGGGATTGCAGAGGAGGTGGTGAGGGCTTTCTGGGAGCCCAGCCTGACAGTTTTTCTTCAGCTTACTCACACAGAGCTGTCTTGTCTTCCATGATTTGTACAAGCTGCTTTTTCAGACTATTTTTCACAGGAGAGTGCCAGCAGCTGCCCCTGCTCAGAGTTTGGGCCAGGCTCCCCAAAAACCTGAGTGTGGCACAGTGAGCTGCCTGCAGATTTAGTGGTTACTCTACACCTACGGGTTTTGCTTTGGTCAGAGCTGTCCTCAGGCTGAAAGTCAGCTCTTATGTGTATGAATTGTTCAGGCTTCAAGTCTTGAATGCTTTCCTACTTCCTTGCTTTAGATCTCAGCTTCATTTTTCATGTATATTTCATGTGTATAATTGTATTAATCTTTATAATTGCCATTACGCCTTTCCACTACATTGGATAAATAAGGCAACTCTGCTGGAATGGTTTATTTTTAAAAAGTGGGAAAACAGTGAGTAACTAATGCAGTCATGCTGTACCTTGTGTTCTCAGCTCCTTTAACCTGAAGGAAGCCCTGGCCAGCGTGGGTGAGAAGGTGTGTGCTGAAGTGAACAGCTGCCTTTGCCAGCATGGCTTCACCCCGTTCTCAGCTGAGAGAGAGGCTGTGCTGAAGGGACAGATCCAGGCAGTGGCCAGCCCGGATAACTCCATCTGCAAGCTCATAGGTAGGTCTGCAGAGTGCTCTGCTCTCCCTGGCTGTGCAGCTGGGCTGGGGCAGGGCTCCTCTTTCCACCTCATTTCCACATTGTTTCCATGTTGTCTTTCCAACTGCTGACCGTCTTCAGGCTTGTTGCATGTTTCATGAGGTTAGCTGTTTCTAATTCACAGTTTCTTTTGAAAACAAGCCAAACCCTTTCTTTTTCCCAGATTCTCGAATTCAAAAGTTTCTGGAGAATTATCTTGCATCCAGTCACCAGAAATCATTGCCTGCCATTCCTGGAGGATTAGGCCCTATTCAGAGGGAGCTGGAGGAGATTGCTGCCAAGTACATTCGTCTTGTCAACTACAACAGAATGGTCTTCAGCCCTTACTATGATGCAGTCCTTGGCAAAATACTGACTAAGGAAGAATCCCAAATTGTAGGGAAGTCAGAAGAATCATAAAACCAGTCTGTGTGCTACCAATACAGTATTGTCAGCTATTAAATAAAACTTGTACCAATATTTGTCTAGGAAAACAGCTTTCCATGTAAATACTAGTTCCTTTTAACCCATGAGTGGTGACTGATGAGGGAAATACAGGAGATGCAAAAAGGTTTCTGAGGTAAAAGGTGAGAGGTGCATTTCTAATATAATTATGCAACCTGGGGGGGATATCATAGGAGTTTTCTGGCTGCAATTTTTAGATTTTTGAGCTGATGGTAGGTAGGGCAAGTTTAAGAACCAAACTTTGTATTTAAGTGGCTCATTTTAGGGCATTTAACTCTTAATTTACAGTGAACTTAGTTGAATTTATCCACCACTGATTAGCAATGGTTCTTCCCAGAAGGGGTGATTAGGTTTTTAAAAAAAAATCTAACTTTAAAGAATTAAAAAAGTTAAAATTCTAAAGAACTTTGTCAGACAAAACACCAAGCCAAGCAGCACTTTACTGTAACATTATGGTGAGTATGGTAGGCTTACTAGTTTTTTCTGTGTTTTACTGCATTTTTAATAGCATTTTTTTGCTGTTTACCTGCAGGTGTTACAAAACATAATATATTTTTGTAGCAAATTTTCTGGTTATTGGGTAACTGTCCTCTGCTATGTACAGTACTCCCAGAGGTGGCAATCTTATAGATTGCAGCTGTATTTATATCTTGTAAAGATTTCAGAAAGGGCAGAGCTAAAATGTTTTGATAAAAGTGGCATTTCTTACCTTTTTTTCCTAGTAATTTACTCCTTTTTAGGTGAAATACTGAAATTTTAAAGTAAATTGTCATTTGCAGAAGGTGGATTTAAAGTGTGTGAATCTTTTGGCTGAAACTTTTGTTTTTTTTTTTAAAAACTACAGCAGGAGATGGTTGCATATTCAATCATGTCTTCAAAAATATCCAGGAAGTGTAGAGCACTGTGGGCAGTGTAAGTGATTTCAATGTACTGTGAGATGTGAATGGTTTGATGTTAGTTTGAACATACAGGGAATATTTTAGTAGCTATTTTCACTTTGTAGAGGTGTTTTTGAAACTTAGAATATTTGTAGGTCTTGAATTTAATGATCTATGTGTTGTATAGAGGAGAAGAGCCCACTGATCTTACATTGCAATCTCAGGCTCAGCTGGGAGGTAAGTGGAATTTTCCTGTGGTTGAGCACAACAGTGTATTACAGTAATCAATATTTGATGGTTTTATGAAAGCAAAGTTTGTAGTTAAACACAGTCAGTGGCCCAAGTATGAAGTTGTCCAAACCAGAATGTGCTATCTTTAGAAAAACAGCCAACAAGGTATGTGAAATAAATAAATAAAGGGGTCTTTGTCAACAGGCAGGTTAATTTAAGAATCAGCCAAAGTAACAGAACTTGTAGAAGCACTTGATTATGATCCACTGTTGATACCTCCCTTTCCAGTTTCCTTTGGGTATCAGTGTGGATAAAGCTGCACCAACTTTGTGTTTGGAGAGGGATGGAAGAAATAAGACCTTTTTTTTTTTTTTTATATTAGCCTATGCAACTCTAAACCAAATCTTTTCTCATTCATTACAAACCCTCTTCCCCAAGGGAAAAACTCAGCAAAACCCTGGGAGAGTTCATCAGCTCAGCCAAGTGATTCTTCTCTTGGCCAAATGTACTCAGCCAGCAAAATGAATGTCTGTCTTTGAATCCTTCTATGAGAACTCAAAATTGAGGTTGGTTAGCCAGAAAAAAAAGGGTCTATTTCATTGTGTGGATCATGGTGAGACAGGTACCTAGAAAAGCCCTTGAAAGGTGTGTGGCTGATGGCAGAGTGAAGGGCACTGCTTTACAGGGGACAAAATCCTGATTGAGGAGGTGGCTGCTCCCAGGGCTGGGATTCAGGATTCAGGGTCCATGAGGGCTCCTGCCATGGCAGCAGGGACTGTGCTGCCACCACTGCTTTACTGCTTGCAGGGTGCACACAGGGATCCCATCTCCTCTCAGGAGGGCTTTGATCCTGAGCCTTCACGTAGCAGAAGAATCCTAGGATGAGGGAACGGAGTGCAGTACTCACCTGTGGCTCCACTCTCACCTCCAGGGCCCACACAGAAAGGAACAAATGCTCCTGGCACAGGTGCTGGGGGCCTTTCAACAGGAAAGATCTAAGGGAACTGCAATAAATGCCCACAAAGCATGGTAATGATTCTCCCAGGTTGTTCTTCTTAAGGAGAGTGTTTGGCAAAACAGTTTCTCTACATCCTCTCTAAAAGAAACAGGGAGATGCAACTGAGTGGCAGAGCAAGGAGGACATTCCAGGGTGGCTGGGGCCAGCCCCATCTCCCTGTGCAGGTGCTGCTTCACCCCTGGCAGAGAGGAGCCCCGGCTCAGTGGGAATGTCTCATTTGCCCCAGGCTCTGTCCTGAAGGCCAAGGGGTTCTTAGGGTCTTACCAGAGTGCAATTCCAAACAGCCAATTCCAAGTGAAAAGCTGAAGTACACATAGAAACTGCTTGGAAAGCTCACATAGTGTTTTTTAGCTTGTTTGAAGATAACAAGTGCAACGATGTAGCTGATAATTACCATTTAGCTTTGTGCATTACACGGAAGAGCAGTGCAGGTATCCAGGACCAGGCTGTGTGAGCCAGTGCTCCTGAGCTACCCACATGGAACTGAGTTAGCCTCAGGATGCTGTCTTCTTCAAACAGTCCTGGAATTACAAGCCAGAGTGTGCTGTATCCTCTAGAAAATGGAAGCCAAGCTCATTCTAATATGTATGCTCTGATCAATTTCCTGTGACGGTATAATTAGCATTGCATTTGAAGTGGCTGAGTAATATTTAAGAAGTACCTTGTTGTGTTTGAATAAAACTGGAATGAGGCATGATGTTATGGATATCCTTTTATTTTAAAGGAATGTTTTTTTGTTGTTGTTTTTTTTTTAATTTTCAACTACAAAACAGATTCCTTACATTCTGCCATAAATAAAAACGAACAATAAGGCAGGACACTACATGAACAAACTGAGAACAACTGTTTTCCAGAAAATGTGAATTAAAAATGCTTCACAAGTATAAGCCATCCAGTTTTTAAAATAAAACTGTTGAAAACCCACAAGAGTTCAAGTGGTAGATGTGTACACCCTCGAAGAACAAAATACAGTTTTGACATTTTGCACTTTTGGTTTTGAAAACCGAGTTTTGTTCAGAGCACATTCTAAGGTTGTTCGGGCTGTTTTCAGATCAAGAACCATATGGGAGAAGAGGCACCACAGTAACAAAACCATTTCCAAGGATTTTTTTGTTTGCAGCTGTCCCTTTTAAATGCTTGACTTTTAAGAGACTGATTCAATGCAAGTCTTTGTCTGTCACAGCAGAACTCCCAACTTGTTTCACCGGATTCTCTTTTGCTGTCGTGCTCTGTAAATGTCATGTACAGGGGGAACTACAGATCCTTTCTCCTCGTCGTCATCAGAATCCTCATGTGATCTCTTCACAGCCTTGTTGAGAATGGTGTTGTTTTCCACAGGTCCATTGCCTTCCACAGCTATTTCAGGCAGGCCACCAGTGATTATCCGTACAGCTTCATCGACAGCTTCACGAGAGACACAGAACCACTCAGTGTGTGACACTCAGCCCCTGACAGCAACCACACCCCACAACACAGACATTTCTACCCTGCTCCACAAATATGAGGCCCTGGCTGGCTGAAACTCTGAGCTGTGGTGAACACCAATTATAAAGGAAATGCTGCTGCTCCAGCTCGAGCCCTCCCTTTGCACAGAAATTGAGGTCATTTGAGAGCTTCAATAAAACAGGAAGGCCTTTTGGGAATCAGGGTAACTAGTTCATGATTCACCAGAAAGGCTGCAGAGCAAGTCAGTTTCTGCTTCTCAACAGAGGAAGCCTCAAAAATACCCTGGATACTTTAAATAGGTATTTTAGTTTCACTCAAAGAAATTAAATCCTACATTTCTTCTCTGTGATATTTTTTTTTCCTTAAACAAGGGGAGGTGAAGAGTAGCATATTATCATCTGCTGTAGGATCTGTGCTGTTTCTCTGTTCCAGAACTTTCCTTCCCTTCTTTGCAGGAGCTCAGAAAGCACTGCCTGCCCAGGAACTGCAATAATGTGCACTCAGAGTTATCCCCACCAATGACCCCACCATGCTGCAAATTTGTAATTTCACATCACAGCTGCAATGCTGCTGGCAATGCTGCCTTTAAGGGGTATTCCCAAAATCTTCATTTCTTTCTTTCAATTGACATCTCCAACATATTACAAGAGCAGCTGATGATTTGCAGTTTTTGGACTTTTTGTTACCTCCCTCCAGGTAAAGTGCAAACATCTCTATGCAGATTCCAGCCCAATCTCTGCTCTTAAACACTAATTACAATCTGTAAATGAAGTCTGGGTATTTTAGACAGTAATATCCATATGTAAACCCAAGTCTTATGCAGCACTAGCACAGCCTCCAGAGAGGACAAGTGACTTACTGTCTGGCAGTTTGCATCTTCTGAATATCTCCATGAGCTCATCCACTTGAACAAAGGGACCCTGAGTTGTTACCAAAGGAAAAACCAAAGTTTAGAAGGTTATATTCAATAGAGTGATACACACTGTGGTTCTGTCATGACAGAATGTCTTCCACAGCTTTCTGAAATGTTCTGAGTTCTTTAAAACAAACCTGAAAACAAATAGGAGGTGGCAGGAGCTTCATGAGAACTACAGCTGCTGGTGGAACAGGAAATACCCCACCTGGGACAGGATGTAAACCTGGAGCTGTGGGGAGAAAAGCTGGGTGAAGCAGTGCAAGGCAGCTGGACCAGAGCTGCTTTTCACTGCATTGTTATTTGATACAGGTAATTAGTGCCCTGTCCCCTTTGCCTCTGCTAATTCCATATTGCTCACTCAGCCATCTGCTCTGTGAGCAGTGTGTGTAACAGCTTATTGCCATTTACCAGACCCCAAACTCCTTGTACTTATTTCCATGTGATCTTGGCATTCATTAAAACACACATGCCTTCAGCAGCCCAGTGAAATGACAGCCCAGGAGTTAAGTACAGGTTTAGATGACTGAGGAGTAGGAAAGCCTCTGATTAGGCTGGCTGAACAGCCAGGCTCCTAACTGGCCACAGGTGGAACACAAGCACTTCTGACTTACGTGCTAAGTGCCTTGGCTGAAATGGAATCATCTGCTGAGTGTCTGGTTTGGGATATTCAGGTTTCCTGTCCACTTCATCCTTGAGGACAGGCACGATGGAAGGTGCAACCACAGGGTCTGGAATTATTGCTGCTAGCTTGGCACGGGAGACATCCTGTGAAAGCCAATTAGAGAGAGCTGAACTTGGCAGGATCGCTTCAATTACAGAACAAAACCTCACTCTGCACCAGTCACTTATTCTCACTTTGTCTTCATTATCATTTCAGACCTCCTCTTACAAAACCATCTGGGCAAAACTTGCACATTTTAATCCTGCAGTGTCCCAGCTGGGAATGGAAACACTGGTTTCTGTTACTGAATGGGACCGTGTTTGTCATTTTCACCCAGCTCCTTTTTTTAGGTTAAGAGGATTTAGGTGAACAGGTGCAGACCACTAGGCCTTCACAACTATCATTTCTCCCTCATTTCATTCCCTAGATTGCTTTATCTGGAAAAGAAGTAAAGCATAAGGCAGTCAGCAGGCATGCAAAGCATCAGCTCAAACAGGATTATGTTTTGGCATGTTCCAAGCAGCAGAAATCAGCCCCAGGGCTGCACCACCTTAGGTACACACTGCTCTGCATGCACTTAGCAAAATGGACTTGCTTGGAACTAACACACATCTAACTTCAAAATAACTTTGCCCCCACTGCATTCAAAGACAAGTATTCAGTGGCTCAATGTGAATCTGATTTCCACCTATCAGATTATTTTTCAGCTCTGTGATGGCCAGCAATTCAGCTGCTTTGTTAACTTTGGCATCTGTATTTTTCATGAATTATTTTTCTGTGTAAGAAGTAAGCAGAAGCTGAGGCATTGTTTTAGAGGCATGGATCGAAGGCTTTCTTCCTGTCCATGCAAATGGCAATCAGCTGTTTCTGCTTCTCTGGCAGCCTTAAAAAAATGTAAACCAACATCCTGTTCTGTTCTAATGATTCCCCAAAGTGTTAAATGACAGAACAGTAAAAATGCAAGTGGTTAGAAACAAAACAGGAGACCACCAGATACAGGAATCTGGCCCAGACTTTGAACTCCACATGGCAGCACCAAAGCACTTTAGCCCTAAGAAACAACTGGGAAAAAAGGCAGCCACTGATCCCTGCCAAGAGCTTTCCTCAGCCATTCACAGCAAACATTGGGAATGCAGCACGTGGGGTTTGATGTGTTTCCCAGTGAAGTCAGGGGAGCTTTGCCACCTCAGAGCAGAAGGACAGCCAGCCACATTCCACACAGATGACCTGATCCTACACATTTCCCAAAGAATTTTGGTTTTTGAAGGAGCTCAGGTGTGAAGTGGAGGCCTGCAGCTGCATGGTGATGGCATTAACCTTTCCATGGGAAGATGAGAGGTCACCAGGAATGCCCAAAGCTGCAGCTGTTACTGATGGTCCTGTCTCACCTGCTTTTCTAGCAAGGGGAAGGACTGCAAGGCAAGTCCTAAACAAGGAATTGCTCAAGATTCCTAGGACTGCAAAGAACAACAGTGAACTGTTCTTACTCACCTTATAACCAAGGGCCTTCAGCTCACTGGCAGAGCAAGGGTATAGATCCATGAACTTGTACCTGTCCACCAGCAGAGCTGTTTCTTTGCCCTCATATTCTTCCTTGAATGCTGTAAACCTCCGTTTTTCCACTTTCAGGATGCTGGCCAGATCCCCAATGTTACTTTCAAAGGCTAAAAACCGAGCCCAGATTTCCCTGGAACAGAACAGGGACACTGAGAGTTACTGAAGGAGGAAGGATGGCTGAGCACAACCCAATTAAAAACACCCAAGAGGTCAGACCCAAAGGAGGCCACCTGGGAGTGCATGGCCATTTCTGTGATTTACTTAAAATAGTCATTACCCTCCCAGTGCCTTCTGCCTTTCTGTAAGAGCTTTCAGTCTGGTGGACTGCAAAGGAATTTCTTACAGAAAGGAAAGGATTTCTGGTGTCAAGGACTTCAGCATTTGAGGTGAGCTTTTGTCAAACACTCTGCTCATCCAGCACACAGAGCTTCACTCTGATGCTGATCTGGGAAGGACTTTTTACCATGCATTATGAACTAGTTCCTCTAGATGATACTAGATATTCTAGCTGGCAAGAACACAACAGGCAGTGCTTCAGAATTTTCTACAGCCCCAAATATATATAGTTACTGCTGATTCCTCCATGGAAAAATCTCATGTATAACTTCAGCAACATCTGACCATATTTCTGGACTTGATTCAACTTTCATTTTAGCTTTGGAGTTCACCTTTCAAGAACCTAAGCTTTTAAGTTCTTGTGTTTTCTCACTTTCAAACTGGGCATGAAAGTATTTCTCACAAAAGATCAGAACTGAAGTGCAGAATGAATGTGCACAGCAGTGCCATATTTGATCCCTCAGTTTTGATGCTTTTGCCTACCAGGATAATAATGGTGAAGTGAACCCTCAGACTGCAAGGCTTTGGTGAGCTTTTTTTTTGAGAAGGAAACTTAAAAAGTAGCAATGAAAATATGGCAATGAGTGGTTAATCCAAGTCCTTTCTGGTTCTTTCCCTATTTTATTTTCATGGCTGGGAGATGCTCAGCACCCTCCTCAACAAATTCCTGACTCATCTTCTCAACTCAGACCTCTGAATCCTTTCTGTACAAGAGGATTTTGCATTCTATCCCCAACATTCCTGCATCAGTGAGGTTTTAAAGTCAATAAATAAATGAATTTCACTAGAAGTGGGATAGGGACTTTCCCAAATCTGTCCCAGTTGTTGCTATTTTGGACAGCATGAAGAGGGGAAGGAACACCTGTACCTAATTTTGTCCTGCTGTTCATGTTTCTAATTTCTTTGGGATATTTATGGTTGAAAGTGGTTATGTATCTTTTCCAGTGCAGTGAAACTGCTTTTGCAGACATACCCAGATTTCTCAGGTGGAAGGCTCCCTGAAGTTAAAACACGTTCAAACAAAACTCTTGTATTGTTGTCCTCTTTAAAAACACAAAGAAAAAAAATCACACTGAGTAAAATATATTAAAGACAAGTTTAAAAAACATCCATTCAAAGAGATGTGTGCATTGAATTAAGTATGAGGCTGACTTTCATGGATTTGAATTTCAGTAAGTATAAAAAGAGATCTGAGTGCCCACACAAAACTTCACTGATGTTAAATTCCAATGTGAATTTGTTCTTTGGAAGTCTATTTTTATTGATAGCAACGAACTGATCCTAATACAGGTTCTTTTATAACAGCACAGCTGTTGCTTGGCATCTCTTCAGGATTTCTGGGGGTTTTATCCATTTTCTTTAATTATCTCAATAGCATATGTTGGTAAATTTAAATTTGGCCTTTTGATTCATTAATTCCCTTTTAAATCAGGGCAATATTAATATGCTTCCTCAGAAATCCCCCCAAAATTATTAGACCTGGCTCCCAGCAGCAGTCAGTCTGCACACTGGCAGCTGGGGGGATGGAGAGGTTGGTGGGCTTGTTCCTAAAACTGCCAACTCCTGCCCTGTGCACTGCACCACCTCTAACACTCACAGTTCAGAAATTAGCTCTCCTGGGCTTCAGGAGTTCTACTGGGTTATTAAAACAGAGCAATAAACTAGTGAGTTTTAAGATAATACTTTCTCATGGCAACCTACAGAAAGGTACTGTTAATATTCACGCAGACCCACAAGAACTGAGTGCAAAATTAAATCTACTTTAACTTGGATAAAATCCCTCCGTTTACAGCTCACAGGAGAAAAAACCCTCAAAATCTTTCAACTCCCAGTGCCTGAAAAGCCCAGGCACTGCAGTCTGACAGGAGATGAGTGGTGCCTGGTGCTGCAGCATCCACACAGCAGCCTGGCTTTCCTTTTGAAGAAGGCCATTCAGGGAATGCCACCCAGAGCCCTTCCACCACCACCTCCAGCTGCTGCCCAGGTCTCCCCAGCCCCTGTGCCCTGCTCTTTCCACTGCAGCTCCCCAGCACCCTCCAAGCATGACTGATATGCTCAGTGCTGATTTTCTGTCTTGCTCATCTCATCTACTTGGGGAGAGTGAGTTTAAATTCATCCCAGTCAGGACCAGCTAATCCCTCACTCCTCTCATGCTGACTGTAAACTCCTTTAGATCTTTTTCCTCAGGATTCAGGTTCCTCAGTGTACTTCTGTTCACAGCAGATGCTGTAAGACTCCTGCACTTCCAGGGAGTTCCATTTTGGAAAGTTCACTCTCCACCCTTCAGCAGAATCCACATTTAATGTCACTGTACTTCTGGACAAACCAGCAGGTTTTGTGTTCAGATTAACTGCTGAGCTTCATGAAGAGGTTTCATTGCTCTTCAAGAAGAATTTAAACACCAAGAACTTGGCCTGGACCTAAACTCACAGAGTAATGCTTCATTAGACCTCTCAAAGCTTAAAGCTTACCATTAAGGTGGGAAAGGTAGTCGATATATGCCAGTACATATTCTGGAATGTCCCCATATTTTTTCAGCCCTAGCTCAAAAATCTTAAAGGCCACAGACTTATCCTGCAAACATCGGGGGGGGAAAAAAAAAAAAAAGTTATTAGCTTCAGTGAGCTGTGCAGCTTCCTGCCACTTGTTTAGGATGAGGGTGAGCAGCTGGGATTACCTTACTACAATAATACTCCATTAAAGCTGCAGTGACATAGACGTGGTGGCGGGTCCGGGCATCCTCTCTGGCTTTCTTAAATATCGTCCTTCCGGATTTAATGCCTTCTGCTCGCCTGGCAAATTTCATGTACTGGATATAAACCTGAGGGGCACAGGAATGTTTAAATAGCATCAGAGCTAACAGAGAATACCAGGATGGCATAATCTGAAATGATCTTGACTCACAAAATACAGCAAATGAATCGTGATAGAAACAAGGCTGTCCTGTGCCTCTGTCCTGTGCCTCTGTGTTGTTCTGCTTTAAATACCCAGGCAAACCTTTTTGTAGATATATTTTTTAAATTAAAAAATGGAATACACCTAAGGCTGATCCCATGAAAAGACAGTAGTTAACACATAGATTTTTCAAGGAAGGGGAGGTAAGGAGATGAAAGTCCTTCACCTAAGCTGGTGCCTTCAGAGAACTCAAGGCTTGCTGCAAAAATGGTAACTTTCCAATAAAGTTAAGGTGCCCATAAAGCCAAGGAACAGCCAAAAGGCCTGATGAAGCATTTTACTGTACATGACACAATCCAAGATACAAATCATCCTGCCTGCGAGTATTTATACCTGATCAAGGAAATAATGAATGCACTACTTAATTCAGCAGCCAATTTGTGATTTGCATTTCTTTGGGATTCAACTTTCCTTCACTCTGAATTAGATCACAAATAGCAGCATTCCTCAAGCAGGAGGAACTGGTCCATGGTTTCCCACAAAATGTGCCTTTGGGAAGCATTAGGATGGGTCTCTAAAGACTGGCAAGTGTCAGTAAATGGATACCTCTCCTCTGACACTGATCTGTTGTTCAGTGTTAGACTTCACACCCTCTTTTGCCTCCTCATGCTTTGTTGTGTCTGTTTAAATAAACTAGACAAGTTTTTGAGGGCAGGTGACTTCTGACACCACTTGTTCAGCACTGCCACAGCTGGCACATGGACAGTGTTTAGTGTGTCACTTCAGCAGAGGTACAGCAACAGTGCTGCATTACAGACTTATCTGCAAACTACACAGCCACAGGATGGTTATGAAATATTTTATATATATATATATATCTTATATATATATATATTTTTATATCTTTTATCTTCACTCCTTTTTGTAAAAGACTGTGTAAAAGAGACAGAGGAGGAAAGTGCACACGACTCAGTGCATTTCAATGGATGAAAGACTGCAATTGTGCCATTCCACCTGCTCCATGAACCCTGTGGCCCAAGGAAGTCCTGTGGTTAGTTCCCCACTCTGTGCATGCTCTGGGTGACATCCCCAGGAATGTGAGGCACTGAGGGTGACCTTACCAGCGTGGGGTCGATGTCCTCGATGGCCAGGAGCCGGTTGTAGATGCTGTGCACCTTCTCATACTTCATGCGGCTCTGAGCGAAGGCAAACACACACTGCTCACCAATTACTGCTAGACCCCTCCCACAGAGCACACACACTGCTCACCAACTCCTCCAGACCCTCCCACAGAGCACACACACTGCTCACCAACTCCTCCAGACCCTCCCACAGTGCACACACACTGCTCACCAACTCCTCCAGACCCTC
>JAOTQP010000251.1:2614978-2651491 GCA_026413545.1 Cichladusa arquata
TCCCACAGTGCACACACACTGCTCACCAACTCCTGCCAGACCCTCCCACAGTGCACACACACTGCTCACCAACTCCTCCAGACCCCTCCCAGAGTGCAAAACTCAAGCTGAAGACAGAACTAGAATTCTCCTGTTCCTGTTTTTCCCTGGCTGAACCCTGTTTATGCCAGTCCTTTTGCTCAGATACCTACTCTCTCTTGTGCAGACATTTTTTACTTCCCACATTAATTCCCCACTAATGGTTACCTACACACTTTTCAGGAGTCTCTGAAATCTTTTTCTAATGTACTAAAACTGCAGCAGAACTGCCACTGGAGATGTTTGGCATTAAAAGACTGTATCTACCTGTACTATTGTATTTACCCCTGTGTAAAGTAATGTGCAGATAGGTAGGAAAACCTCCTTCTTAACCCTCCAACCTACACATTTCCAATAGTCCATTCTGTTCCCTGCCAGCTGTATTGTGCAGCCTTGAAAAACCAGGACACAGCATACAGGAGGCTGCACTGAAAACCAAGGGAGGATTTTTCTTTTAAAGGCAAAGGTTCTTTTCCTCCCCTGTTATCCTCAAGTTTTTCCTGCAAAGATTTTCTCATGATAAAATAAGTGGGCAAAATATACTCCACAGAGGACTCCACAGCCCTCATGTGACCAGTGGGAAACAGCCTTTATCCCTGGTGGAATAAACACCACTGGGGCTCTGCACAAGGAGGTGGTGGCCTGGGGAAAGAGACTTCTCCAGAGAGCTGCAGCAAAGGTGGCTCCCATCTTCTGTCACAGCCATGCCAACATAAATATCAACTCCCCAAGAATCAGACAGGAAAGGTGCCCTTTATGCCCATTTTAAAAGTGCTGATGCTCTGGGAAATGGAAATCTGCAATCTGATAATTTCAGAAATGTAGCCAATATTGAAATGGAAAGATAGTTGATTTTCAAGACTTTTGTAGCTCATACCATGGGCTTTTCCTCTCCATTTTGTCAGCTCCATCTCAGAAACACTGAATGAGAATAAGGCTAGAAGAATGAGTAAATTAATTCTACAGAATTTTGTGTACTCAGTGTGTCTCAAATAAATGACATTATGAACAGGAGATGTATTTGGATTTTAATGTCAGTACATCACTGTTTTTGCTCACCTCTTCATAATCTGCATATGCAAAATAAAGAAGCATATTCTTCTTTAATAAAGTGCTGATCGCTCTTTCATAAATATTAGCAGCCTCATCACTGAAAAGTTTAGCATTGTTCATGTCCTGTTTAAAATAAGCATAATAATACAATTGTTCAGCATCTGTGACAATGAAGGCCAATTTATGGAATATCTTCTGTGTGTACAAGCCCCAGTGAATTTCCATTCAGTGCTCCAATAAAGAGAAAATTATCTCCCCAGTACTTAAGGAATCACAAAACCAGACCCAAAAAATCCCCCAAGCCTAAAACTGGCCGAGACTGAAACAATTTTTCCCAATTCTTATCTAAAATGCAGACATTTTTATTTCTTAAAATTTTGAATTCCCCTTCTTGAAAATTCTGAACATGTCACAACTATTTTTTACACCCCCCTCCTTGAAATAAGAGAAAGCCAGTGGCAAGCTGCTTACCCCTTTCTCAGCCAGCAGCTTGCTGGACTGCTCCAGGTACTGAGCTGCTTCATACCAGATGTCTGGGTGATGGCCCAGCACCAGGAGACACTGCTCATAGGCAAACATCACTGTGGGCAAAACATGTGGGAATCACTCCTTGGAAATGGCACCACCATTGTAACAACCCAAATCTGATGAATGCAAAATTCATCAAATAAATCAGACAACGCCAACACTAATTGGCTTTGAATACAATGGTCACTACTGCAGTTCTTTTATATTGCCAGGAACTTTATGAACCATAACCAGCAGCTTAAACTTGCCTTGTCCACAGAGGAACAGGCACAGCTCACTCAAAATCAGCCATAAAATCAGGCTGCAAGCTAATGCTTCCTGACCTGCACTGGAGGTTCAGTGGCAGCTCCTTTCAGCTTGGCTTTACCAAAATCTAGATTGTTTTTTTTATTAAACAACACCCACAGAATCCAAGAAACTCGATCAACTTCTACTCCAGCACAATCCCTGAACACCAAATCACGACTTAGGCTGAAGCTGAGAAATACAATTCTTGGTGCCTTAGCATGGCATCTAATGTAACTACCTCTTTTTGTTATGAGAGTTTGATCTTCTGTTCGTAGAGGGTTGCTCTTTTCCCACTGGATGTACTTCTTCCACATGTCCACCTGCTGAGCCTCCTGGGGGGTGTTTTGGGGGGGCACGGAGGGCGCGTTGCGGTCCAGCCCCTTCATCACAGTCTCATATTCCTGAAACACAAACCATTCAAACACATTCCAGGCTTACTTCAGGTCATGCTTTATAAAACAAACCTTACTGGTCTGACAGGCTTTGATTTGAAGTAAGAACCAAGTTTAATGGTGGTTTGGAGAATTAAAGGAGCAAAGAAAAGTCAACAGAGGGTTGTACCTTTGCCACACGTCGTGCATTCATATAATCTCTACTCCTGTCCTCGATCATCTTCTTGGCTAAGTGAATATTGATGCCCTGGAGGAGGGTGAAAAAAGGAATTGGGAATGTGCAATTTCACTTTGGGCATACTGAATCTTATTTTATACAGGAAAGAGCTTGAAAGGGGATGTAAAAGTAGCAAGGACAAAGTTATATTAAAATACCAATCCAAAAATATTTCACCTAATAAATATATGGGCAAAAACTTATATCAGAAGATAAATTCACTACTAAAATCAAGTGTCCTAAGCACCTCAGCTTATTTTTAATCACTTTCAAAAATACAATGAACTTCACATGAATTGCTGTGGGTGAAAGTGGGAAGAATGTATTTGTGATTTACAATTTTGCCCTTAAATGATGGCCAGTGACAGCTCCCTGACTGAGACTACATGAGCAATTTGAATTCTTTTGTACAAGGAGTACCAGAGATCAATCTCCAGGCTCAAAGCTCTGCCCTCTCCTCTGCTCCTGAAGTTACTTACAGCTCTTATCATATGCAACACACTCTGCCACAGGTGTGCCTTTGTCAGCTGGGACCTGGGATGTGTCAGCTCTGTGTGACATCCTCCAGGACTGCACACGTGTGCTGTGGGGGCAGCCAGGCCCTGGCACAGGGCCCTGGGAAGAACAAAGCCTCAAAGAACTGCTCTTGGGCAGGAAAAGCAGCCACCCTTAGGCTGGTGCCTGGGTCTGGGTGGATTTTGCTGCAGTGGCTGCCAAGACTCTGCAGAAGATGTGCACAGCTTTCAGTCCCAGTCCAAAGGGGCACCTGAGCTGGGAAGCAAAGGAAGCTTTGCCTTCCTTGCCTTCAGTACAGGAAAGAGCAAAGGCACTGTCTGGGAAAGCCGACTGGGCCATGTGGCACACCAACCCAGCACTGCCCCAGCTCACCCAGGACCAGGCTGAGGATGCAGCAGGAATCTCCTGGGATGCACTCCCAGCTCAGCAGCCACGCAGGTTTGGGAGCTGGATTGTCACTTTGTCCCTGAGACACGTCTCCCTAAGAGCTCCCCCACTTTTGATCATTTAGTTAATTAAAGACTGGTGACTGACAGGCTGGTATTGTTGCCTGGGGGCTACAGCTGAGCTACAGGAAAGCTCGAATTACAGCAAATGGCCATTAACTTTCCACACTGAGAGCTGCATGAGGCCTGTGCTGTTGGGAGCTGACATGGGGAACCACCTCCCCCCAAAGAGCCCTTCTGGGAAGGAGCATTTCCCTGTGCCAGGACACCCCTGAGCAGCAGCCCTTTCCCTTGAGGTCAGTGTAGAGAACAGCACAGGCAGATCCCTGTGTTGAGCTGGCCCTCAGCTTCCAGCAGTGGGAACAGCCCAAGGGACTGCCTGGACTTCCAGGTGTTCAGCCAGAGCTGCCTCAGCTGCAAACTGGGCAGGTCTGACCACTGCTTTGGCAGCCTCTCCAAATGTATATTTATAATGAAAGCAGGAGGAACCAGCAGGGAAAGCCTTGGCTTGCTGTGTGGGAGGGGAAGGGGTGGTTTATGGGGAAGCTGTGTTGGGGATTTTCCTCCACTGGGGAAGGTGTGTGCTGGGTATCCTCTCTGCTGAGAGCAGGCTATCTCTGGTGTCCCCAAACACCTGTGGGGCAATGAGCTGTCATGGTACACACTCATGGCTGGGGATGCCTGGAGTTCTCCCACCCAGAGGTTTTCCCACCCAGAGTTCCCCACCAGCTAAGCACCATGGCCTTACTATTGAGGGCACCAAGCTCACAACTTGCATAATTAGCAACAAGGAAAGAGAAACTGGCCCTTCTTTCCTGCTCAGGGCTCAGAGACCCACAGTGCCCATGCCTGTGCACAACCAGCAGGACCAGGGTGTATGAGCATCCCTGCCTGGCAGTGCTGAGCACAAGGAATCTACACCAGCCCTGCGTTCACACCAGGGCTGGCTGGTCACCAGCTGTCACCAGATGTGTTTAACAATACCCTCTAAAGGTGCAGCTACAAACTGGCCTAAAGGGCAGTGAGCTGAGCTGAAGACAGTGTGGGAGCAGACTCAGCTGAAGGGGTGCTGGAGAGGCTTCAGGTGAAAGATGGTGAGGAGCATTTTTATGCACTGACACCACGTAACCTAATGCTGTGCAGGAACCATCCCAGCATCCAAACCATCCCAGCTAATGCCATCTGACCCCATTTGACTCCAAGTGAAAGGAGGGGACACAAGCCCTCACTGCCACTGGGCTGCTCCTGCTCCATCACTGACGACAGTGATGTCTCACTCACTCACCAGCAATTCCCCTGGGCCAGCTGGGAAATGGGACAGTCAAATGTTTCTCATGGAGAGTCTTTGAAAGAAATTTAAAAATCACTTGGATACCTGTAGAGTTTTGCCACAGGAGCTGGTACACACTGCACACAAAAATGTGTTTATACTGCTTTTATGCACACCTGTTTAGTGCATACACCTGGGGCACCATATCTGACCACAAGATAATCCTTTCTGAATGCCACAAAGAATCCCATGGTTGGTTACCTCTTCATATTTGTTATAATCTCTCCAGAGCTGCTCTATGTTTATCATGGGGTTGACACAGCCACGCTGGTAAACCCTACGGACAGCTGTGATCCTCTGGTTCTCTGCATAGGATCCTACTGCTTCTCTAAACAGTGGGGAGAGAGAGCAACGTCAGCCAGGGCAGCTCACAACTGGCAGCAACATCAGCAGGGCATTAACTCAGCTTCAAAAAAGGCAACTTGCAGGTACTTACACGCCTTTCAAAAAATTGATGTAATCCACCCAGATCTAGGTGAGAAAAAATATTACATATAGTGAAACCAATGGTTAGCTGTACTTGTCATAAAGGTAGAAATAAAATGTGTTTTGATTAAGGAAACATACCTGGTATGACATGATTTCCATGCCAATCTTATCCAGAGCAAAATCATATGCCTGAGCCATTTTTTCTCTGAGGAAAAGAACCACAAAGACCATAAAACAAGTGTTTAGTATTTTCAAAATTCTTTATTTAAAAGTCTTCTTTTGTGCAGCAAATTCTAAGCAAACACCAAGGAATGAGAAATATCATTCAATATCTGAGAGCAAAAATTGGTATTCAGATAGCTTTAAATTCTGTATTTAGATTCTGTTTTGGCTGTTTGTTTTATTCAAGAATTCTTTAAATCCATTGGTGGCAATCCAGTATTTTAACAGTTCCTGGCCCACCCCAAGTCAGTGGAAATCCATAAATATGGAAATCCATAAATCCATGAAGTTGAGAAGAAACCAACTGCTCTCCACATCTTCTGAGCTGACAGATGCACCCACAGTTTCTTATTCTTTCCCCTCATAGTTCCCCAAACCTTTTTGTAATTCTCCAGGAACCCCAAAAGGCTGAGACAATTAGGAGTAACTCCCTTGTGTGGAAACTGCCCAGAATACTTCACATGATTTCTTATTTCCTCCAGATTCAAAGTATTTTTCCTCAAATTTAAAATGTTCACAGAATTTCCTTGGTTAAGTTTCAGTGAAAGCTATTTTTTCTCTCCCCAACTGTTCTCCTAGTTTCCTTTACTCACACTTCAGTACCTTATTACCTCCTTGACCACATCAACAGGAGAAACAGAGGAAAGGCAAATTGAATAAACTGACACTTCTAAAATTGTTTCAAAACAATCTTGTAAAAATAAATTAAAACCCCTTGCTTATTTTCTCTGTTAATTCATTACTTATTTTGCCAATTATAGTGGGCTGGGGAAGAAATAGTTTATAGATGCTGGAAGTCACTGGTATTTTTTGAAACTCAACCCACAGGAATATAAATAAGCAAAATGTAATAACTGAAAAGGGATGAAGATTAACATATCTCAAAATTCTGACACCCTAAATTTTATGACTTTTTTTATGCATTCCAAAACTTCTTCCAGTTCCTGAACTCTTTGCTGCTACTGGTGTCAGCTGGAACCAGTGCTAAATTTTGTGGAGACTCTAATCAGGACAGTGAGGGCAAGGACAAAAAGGAAGAAATGTGTTTCAGGCTGGCTGAAGCACCAGCATCTGCAGGGAGCTCCTCCACTGCTCTTATCCCATCCTGTCAGAGGAATTCAGGAACCAATTTTACCCAGCCAGCTCAATTAAAGAGACTTTAATGTGTCCTAAATGCAGATTAAATATGAACCCCCCCCACACTCTGACAGAAAATCCCCAGACAGATTTGTCACCCAGGTTCCTCCCCATCCCCTGGTCAAAAATCAAGAAGAGATTCACCATAAAACTGAAACAATTCAGAGCAACTCTGGGAACTTACTTGTAACTAGGTAGCTTCCCCTTGGTTTCTCGTACATAGGAAAGGTAACATTTCCATAAATCAATGTGTAAAACCTTCATAAGGCAGCGCTGAAATAACTGTTTAATACATCAAGAAGATGGGATCAGGATTCCAGATATAAAAATCAGGTTTCTACTTTTAAAGCTATACAAAATGATTTTAAATAATCCTTGTAATTATGAGTGAGATTTATAAGAAAGAATAAGTTCAACTACTCATTCTTTTGTTTAAAGCATCTCCATACTATGCAAGGGAACTGGAGAGAATTAAACAGAGAAATCCCCCTGCACACTTCACTGATTAGAGCTTGGTAGCAACAAGAAGTCAACTTTAGTGATTTTTTTTAATCTGTTTCACATTCAATGACACCTACAGCACTTTTTCAATCTGATTTAGCCCAATCACAAGCTATTTGTTCTTGCTATAGAGATATATTACATATATTAATATGACTCACCTTTTCCACTTTGTCATAATTTTTTGCTTTAATCTACAGGGAAGCAGAAAAAAAAAACAACAAATCACTTAAGAAACTATTTTAGAATTGTAGGAATATATTCTTCATACAGTACTATAGCATTCCAGTTTGTACTTTGTCTGCCTAAACTAATTACACCAAAACACCACATTGCAAAAATTTAATTAAACATACAAAACTAATGTACTTTGTTGCAAAATTAGCAGGTTTTTTATTTTTATTTTTATGTCTTCAATTCCAAAATGTAGGTACCAGTAGGCAAATTTGCTTTCTGGTTTGAACATCCAGACTTAGCCTTTTCTTTCAAGGAACCTATTGCCTTCAGTGCAGATATAGATTTTAGGTACCAGAGCTTCCAGACCAAGATTTAGTGAATGAAGGGTAAAATACTGTATTTACAAAACTACCAGGCTAATAAATGTATCATGCTTGAATATTCATTTCTCCAAGTGCACTTTGCTGCAATCTGCTGAATAAGGGAACAACAATCATGGAGAGAGAACCTGTTTCTCCACAGCTGCCCCAGCCCTGGTGCTCCCCTGGAGGAGGGAGCAAAGCACACTCACACTCAGCAGCAGTTCCACTCGTTCAGACACACACCCCGGGGCAGGGGGTGAAATTCAGACCCCAGCTGACAGGCTGCCTCTCACACAGGACAAAGGAAAGCTGATGAGGAGGGCAGAGTGGCATCCTGCATGGGTTTGTTAGCCCAGCTATGGCAGCATGCTAGGAAATCTCTAGACACACCCTGATGACACAAGGAAAATCAGCAACACCCTTAAAAATAAAGCACCTTTAATGAAATAAGGATTTGTTATGCTGTGCTGCGTTTCTGTAAAACATCAAACTCCCCTTTTAAATCTCTTTGTTTACTTAGAGGATCCCCAGCCTTTACTGTGGTGTGAAACACAAGCACCTCTCCATTTCCCCGAGGAGCAGCAAACCACTTTTGCACCAGGGATTCATCATTTCATTTTAGATCATTCCCACTCTAAAGCACAGCAGAATTTTGAATGGATGCATCAGGAGACAGAGTGCAGGGGATCTAAAATAAGTACACCTCCTGTTTCCTGTGCTTCCACTGCAACATCCAGGGTTTGAGAGGCTTAGAAGACCCATCCCCATCTCTCTCACTCCCAGAAAAGATCAGTTAAAAATAAGAGAATTGAAATAATACTGAAAAAAACCCAAAACTTTATTGGCACACAAGGCAGACTGAACCCTTGTGTCTGTACCATACTTAAACTGGAGCACTATCCCACCCAGGTTGGAAGAATTCCACACAATCCAGGCTGGGCAGGAAGGTAAACCTAACTGTGTCTTGTAAAGAGTCAAAAAAAAAAAAAAAAAGACATTTTTACTTCATCATTTTTTGACAGCAATTTTCATATCTCTCAGCACCTCTTATAATATGAAAAGGATTCACTAGAGACAGAGCTCTCAGTCTATGCCTCCCACTCCCTGAAATCTCCTGCTATCCTTGGCTGAGTGAAAAAGAACAAATGAATCTTGGTTTCTATGTCTTAGCACACAGGACAGCTGCCTGCACCTTCTTTCTCTTGTACTTAAGTAAAACCTTCAACAAGATATGCAGGATTAATTTTCTTTTTTAAACAGAGTGAGATAGGAGACAGTATGAACTCTTTTTGTGAACATTAAATAATTAATTCATGGCTTTGCCACTGACAAAAGGCATCACCCTCTAGTTATTCAGTAACAAGATGAAAAATAATTTTTAAGAGCTCAGAATGAAAAGCTGTAAGCAGACAGGGCAAAAAAATGAGTTTGCCTCCCAGGTGCAGCCAGGTAAACAGTGTCAGCAAGTTTAGTAGCTCCTGGCAGCACGGTCACCAGGCAACATCAAAGGATGGAGCACAAGGAATATGTATCAATTAGACTGCATGCACTTCCCAGAACCAAGGACCTTGAAAAGAAAACTACTTTGCTAAGAAAAGAAGGTATAGTCTTTATTTGCATGTGCTATGACTCAAAGCAAAATATTTTCTCTGTGATTATCATATATATGAAAAGCTGCTGACCACATCTGGACTTCGAGTCAGCGTTCTGTATTTGTTAAATCCACACAAGTGGTTTGGTATCTGAGAATTCCCAAGTCTTGGCACCAGTGAAGTTAGGAGATTGGCAAGCAGAAGGATTTGTCTAAAAAGAAAAGAACAGCAATATGGGCCAATGCTTACTGGGTCTCTCAGTGGAAAAGCATCTCTCCTGCAGGAATCTGTTTGCATTTCTTGGCTCACCACTCCCAAGCACACACCAAAGTCCACCCCCAGCGCGGGCAGTGCTGCCTCCAGGACCTACCACCACACATTTCCTGGTTTTCTATGACACACACTGCCACAGGCAGTGATGAGATGTGGGAAAGCATTAAGGAACTGACATTAATACTGTAATTTTGTCCTTAAAAGACAAACATAAAGTCAACTATAAAGACATTCACAGCAGCTTATCCTCCAATTTCTAAGGCAGCCAGGATTCCTATTCTGACTGCTTTAGTTCAAGGGGCAGGTCTAACCCTCACAGGCTGACACATAGGAGGGGCTCCACCACAAATCCTACTCAAGGTAAAATCCATATGGTGAGTGTCTCCCTCATCATTAAAGACTATACAAAGACCACCCAGTCTGACCAGCTATGCTTGGACATTCCTGTAGCAAAGCACACCTTGTACCCTTGACAAGGAGAAATTCCATCTGTTTTGCTAGAAGAGTAACTTTAGATTTGATGCTCTAATCAGAAATTTAAGTCACTACTGTATTATCTTTGAACCAGACAAATTTGTAGTATGAGTCAAATTTCTCCCCAGAATTCCCTATAACGAGCTCCACAAACACTGAAGGGCAAAACTTAATCCATAAATTACACAGCACTTCACCCATTTACACAGACTTTTACAAGACACATGAATCATTTATGATTATGCAAGACAAGTGATTTTACTAATCTAGAGACTTAATACTAGTTCTAGTTGTCTGGCAACATGCAACACAAGCCTAAAGAGCATCCCTGTTTTATTTTAACCTTTTCAGCTTCCCATCAAGCTCCTAAGGAAGCACAGTTAGTACGTCATAATTAAGGATTAGCATGGTTTGATTTATTTCTAGATCCCAACTCCATTTTTTTCTTCTACCAATTGTTATTTTCCAGGGGAAAAAACACTTTCTACAGCAGAAAATCTGTTTCTTTATTCACTGCCTCCAGCTCTCCTCTTGAGATAGATCCTCTTGCTCTCTTTACTGCCTGCACTGCCCCTGCATTACTCTCCAAGGTTTTTTAGAGTTCTTTTGGACCTGAAGAGAAACACTCTGCACCCTTGAGACTGCAGAAACTGATGAGGGACAAACTGGGAGAGAAGGAAACACCAAAGCTACACAGGTGTTACCTTTTTGAGGATTTTCCTAAAATCTGGTTTTGTTACAAACACTAAAAGGAATGCACCATCCTTAATGTTTGGGGTTTTTTTTAAAAAATGGATACACAGCATCTGTTTCACAGTACAAAATTACAACCAGAGTCTAAATACATGTATTTGGAAATATTGCTCACTGTAAATTACTTATATTCATTGACAGTTACATGACGGGGTATTAGATAAAGAAAATAAACATTTAAAAAATAAAATCAGACTACACAAAATTTATCATCACTGAATGCATTTGTGTTGGCCATTTGCTTTTTTTTTTTTTTTTAACATCTTGATTGTCAGGGTGAAATAATCAACTCCCCAGTTGTCAAGCACAGTGGGGTGCAATTTGGGGCTCTAGCAATATAGAACAGTGGGTGTAAAAAAATATGTTCACATTTCTCTGTTGCATGTATTTCACTTGTGTCAGATATTCCAAATCCTTTCTTTAAAAAATTAGCATGTGATTGCAGATGTAATTTCTGTAATATATTGTTTTGCTACAATTTGTACCAGATAAGGGTTGATATATTAGCTATTTCTGCTCTCTTCATTCAGAGTTTTAATATTCCCTGTGAAAATACAACTTTTGTCTTGCTATTAGTAAAGCCTGCAAGGAAGAGATAGAGTACACTGGCCATGGGAAAACTTATTTTCTCAAAAGGCATCAAGATAAGATTCTACATATTTTTATTCAGAACTGTAATTTTTCACATTCACCTGGTTATATGTTTCAATTTCAAAGCCTGCCATAAACTGGGATTTGAAAAGTTCCTTAAAATTATTCTAAATTAAATACCTCCAACTCCTCCAACAAGGATTATTTACAGAGCTTCCAGAACCATGGCATCAAAATTTAGAAGTCATGTTGTTTCCACTAGATAGATCACGTGAAAAACAGGATTTACTCACAGCTGCCAAAAAAAATTAGCAAAAAACCCCCACTATTTTGCAGTCTGCTTCTGAGGAAACCTAAGAGTAGAATATTTCAGTTGGAAGGAACCCACCCTGAATCACCCAGTCCCACTTCAGGGCTGAGAAAAGGCTCAAGGATGTTCTAAAGGGCACTTAAACCCCAGGCTCTGGGCATCGACCACCTCTCTGGAATGCCTGTCCCAGCATTCCACCAGCTCCCTGATCCCCATCACCTTTGAGGTGCCACTATATTTAAAGTTAGATACACTTTCAATTTGCTCACAGTATTTAAGATTAAAAAACTTCACAGTAACTGAGAATATTGGCTCTGCTAATAAAGCAAAGCTGCAGTCTGTACATCCAATTACCAGTTAATATCCTGCACTCAAAAAAAGCTGAACAGGCACTTACTGAACAGATAGTGAGAAAGCTGACTATTAATAGCAACATTCTGAGCCACATTACCATTTGCAACAGAAAAGGGTGGTCACGTCTACAGGAAAAATGATAATTAGGAAATGAAGGGCAGCAATTTTCATGAGGAGCTAAGTGGCAGCAGGAACTGGGGACAGGGCAGTGGCAGAGAGCCACTCCATGAATGGGCAGTAATATGCAAGACTGCTCCTCACTCTCTTAACTTTTTGAAAATTCTCATTACAGCCTCATTGCCCAAAGCCTTTAATAAAATCTGCAACAGCCTTCAGAAATAATTAACCAAAACATATCATGCTAACACACTCTACCAACATCTCTCCTCTCAGAGGCAGCAGCCTGGAGAATCCCTGCACTGACTAACTGCAAAAATTAGACTGAAGTCTTGAAAAGGCTGTTTCTGAAACTGCAAACACAAGACTAGATTTATCTGGAGGTCTGGGAAAGAAAAGAACCCAGCTGCACCAGCTGGTGGTGAGGGAGCAGCTCAGAGCAGGCAGATTTGGAAAAGGGTGCAAAAGAACTTGTGAAATCCCCTCTGCAGAGTAACATTCCCCAGCTAAACAGTGTTAAGAGTAATTCTTAATTAGAAAAACTATGTAAACAAGTAATTACCAATTACAAAACTCTGCAAGTGGAAGATGTATTTCTGTTTAATCTATCAGACTGAAGGCATGGTACCTTTAATTTTCAGATGCATCAGGAAAGGAATCAATCCATACAAATACATGAACAGAAAATGCTTAGGTATGAGCAAACTGCATTCCAGAAGTGCAGTAATACAAGGCCTGAGAATATGGACAACTTGTCTGTTACTCACAGTAAACATTGATCTAGAAGTGATGAAGGATTAATGCATTGCAGGAAATAAACTTTGCTACTAATAATATAGTTTGGAATAAAAAGAACTACCTACCCCATCTAATTCATTTACTCTAGTGTAAAGAACAAACACTTCACTAACAAATAAGAGCTCAGAGACAGAGCTACTAAAAGCAGCAGTTGTGCTTTGGTTTACACCTTAGTGCAATTTGATTAGTTTTCACAAATAGACAAATCTGCAGGATTAGCATCTGCCCCCACCCCCTTACAAAAAAATTCTGGCCTCCTGGTCCTGCAGGGAGAGTCTTCCTTCATGTTCATATTTTGGAAAGAATGCGTAATTTTCAGGCACCACTCTCAAGAGACTAGACAGAGGGTGGACAGAGAAATATTTATTTATAGGCAGCCTTAAAAAAAAAAACCTATGGTAACAAAACTCTTCAGTGATTTTTCTGATTGGAGAAGGATTCTGAATTGCAATCACTGATTCACTCCTACTTCATTTATTTCAGACATCAAATACATCTCTTTTGTTTTTAATCTGATTATAAAAAAGAAGCAATTTCCCACGTGTCGTTTCTCTTTCTTCCTATCTACAGCATCCTACTGTTATCTCTTCTCATTTTGCTCTGGAGTTTTGCTTTCTTTCAAGAACACACTCACTAAAAAAACCCCAAACACATCCCTCACCCCAATGTGCAGTTAAGTTTAAACACCAAACCCACCTGATATTACTTGCACTGCTTTTCTTCCTGACTAAAGGAGCCCCTTTACTGCAAACATCTCTCACAGATTAGTAGTGAAATGAAGCTGCACAAACAGCCCCTTTAAGTCATGATGAAAAGCACACTCTGTGCTCTTCAAAACAAAAAGACAGCATCACTTCTCTGTTGCTTTACCACCCAACAGCTCTTACATTCAAAAACTGCTCAGAAATTGGGGGTGAAGAAGAGAACTGCTCCATGTCCAAGTTTCTCTTCCTGTGAGTCTACTGAAGTGGCTGTTCTATGATGAAGCTCCCAGATAATACAGCTCACATAAGCACTGACAGCCTTTTTTTCCTTGCTCTGTTTCTATCAATTCTTTACTACGTTCTCTAACTCAGGAAAACCATTACCTTTTTTATTTAGGCAATTTGCCCATTATGAAATGGAATGTAATATTAGCTGTATGAAGTAATTTACAAATGCTAAGCACCCACTACATTCTAGCCAGATTCTATTTCATAACCAGATTCTCAATCTCATTTTAATGAAAAGTCAATTTTGAACATGCCCTGTGGCTTGTAATTTCCTCTTCAATTTCACACTCCCTTTAAGCCACAGCAGAAAACACCATCCCACATTCACACCCCTGAAAACTTGCTTCCTTCCCAAATTAGGCATTTTGGTTTTTTCCTATGTGCTTTAGTTCACTTCTGCTTCTCATTCCTTTCTCAATGTCTTTTATACTTTACAGAAGTAGTGGGAGGTTCTAGGATGTGTTTTTGGATAGCTAACATTCACAGATCTACTGAGATCCTTTGCAGCTCTTAGGAAGTATGCAAAGCAGCAAGTGATTTTCCTCCTAGAATTAATTTTTTATCATTTAACTCTCAAATTATAGGATTCAAAAGCACATATAGTACCCATGGATTGCAAGTTGATCTCTAACATGACAAAATGCAATGAGATAAATTAAACATTTGCAGTCTTATCTGTTGGCCAGATCATTGAAGTTAAAAAGTTACATTAAGAGGGAAGCCTAAAGCCAAAGTATTTGGCCTATCTCATTGGGCTAGAGATCCTTAATTTGTAAAATCAAATTTGTCTACTTCTACTGCTTTTCAAAAGAGAACAGTCCCTCAGCAGGGCCAATGGAACTGGACACAAGCACTCCTCTAATGCTTTTTTCAGCTGATTTAATAAGATAATAGGCACCAGTGCCCATTATCTGAGGAGCACAGATCCACTGCAGTCTGCCAGTGCCACCAGACAGGCTCCACCCCATAATCCAAGCTGGAAATTCCTTGCAACACTTGGACCTAAAAAAACAAGGCAGGAATCAGATCACTGAAACAGATTACATGGAATAAAGGGTATGTGAGGCATCACCACCTAGGGGAAAAAAACCCAATTGTTCCACTACACAGATCTCACACCTTACAAGGTCCGACCTAATATTTAATTTATTAAGACTCTTAATTTGAAATCATGGTTTTTTTCATGTCTATCAGAAATTAGTGCCCATTACAGTAATGTACTGGTGTTTAAAAAAATCATTCCTGCTTTCATTTTGCTATCCTCAAATTCCTTATGGAAGTAGCAATTTATTATGTAATTTGAGGTTATAGCTGGAGAAAATGGGGTGTTTTAGGGGGAACTGGGTTCCCCATTAGGTTTATAGCTTTGTAATTTCTCACTATACTCATCACATGCCTACAGTTTAGACACATCCTTTTCAGAAGAAAAGGATTTGCATAAAAGGGCAGAAAAGAGTAAGTGTGATAAGCATATTTTTTTCCAAACTGTCAATTATAGTATTTCAGAGAATTTGTTTTAGTAAAACACAGCTATCAAATAATAATTTTTATGGAAGAAAGCTCTGTTCATTCACCAAGCATATGTTAATACACCTGAGCAATTTCAAAGAGATCTTACTTCTTAAAGAGATCTGTGAAAATCAAATTTTTAAAAAGCTACACATTTGTAAGGCAGCCTCCAGAGTGACTTAGCAAAAGGGGCTGGTACCCAAATGAGGATATCTTAAGACCAGAAAGAACTGCTGCCCTTTTGAGTGGTCAAATTCATTCAATGGCCATGCATTAATGGCTCACATTTTCTAGCATGGAACTGGTCTCAGAAAGGATCTCCCCAGTAAGGCCTGCTAAACAAGCAATTCTCCTAAGGAAAAGGAATACAGGTTATTCAAAGAGTAAAAAGTGGTACCAGAAGATGCAATAATATCATACAGTATAATGTTCTTACTGTTGTAATATTAGCACCAGACCAGCTTGGCCCACTGGCAGAGAATAAATTGTTCTTAGTATTTTGCCTCTGTTGTTACAACATAAAGAACAATTTTCCAATAATTTGTTGCAGAAATGGCATAGAGAAGGGTTCTCAAAGCCATTAGACTGATCCTCAGCCTCCAAAGGGGCCTAAGGGCTCTCATGTCTGACCACACTAGCCAGCTGTCTCATCCCAGGAAACCATAAATCAGAAATCTGGAAGTTAATAGTGCAGAATAATGCTCAGGCACAAGTAATTCTCTGCTACTGCATCCCAGCATCGATTTGCAGCTGACAAGATGTTGTATATTGTACATTGCATTACAAAATAAACCCTGCTCAAGGTAACTCACTAAACCCAAACCAAGCACACTCCAACTGAAGTGCTACAAAGAGAATTTTTAAAGGAAGGGATGTGGTTCCTTTCAGAAGTGGATTTCCTATGAAATCATTAAGAAACTTGATTATGTCAATCATTTCTTAAACTAGGATAATAATCTGCCTCAGATGATGACTGAGCTGCTTTTGGTTTACATTAATGACGTATTCCTGAATTAATTAATTAATGAAGTATTCCTACTGAAGTTCAAGGAAGTTATTTTTCTAATATAGGCAGCTGCCCTCCTCAAAAATCTTTCACATCTGTCAGAAATCAAGGGAATTCCCCCAACTTTTCTGAGAATGAATATTCTTAATCATAGTTACCGAGACATCTCATCTATAATATTAAATTAATATTACAGAAGGAAATACTGCATCTGAATCACAGAATTAAACATCCAGATTTCTGTCTTTCGGCCATGAAGAGAAAACAGAACTCAGTATAAAAATAGCATTCAGTGGTAAAATAGTTTCCTTCAAGATAGCAGTTTTACTGCAGGATCTCCTCAATATCTAGTTACCACATCTGGACTGATCATCAGCCACTTAACACAAAATCATGTGAACAATGCAAATCTTCTTGGTAAAAACTTGATCCAAAAACTTTTCTTGGATAGGCTCTGCATAACTACTGTGGATCCTCTTTCCAAAGTAGCTGAAATTGAGTGCAATTACTGCTAATGAGACTGCTTGTATTACAAAGCCCTCAAGTTTCTAGAATATTTAAATGCTGCACTGCTTTTCCTTTTAAACACTGTACAAGCAGAGTTTTTAAAGTGGGTTCCTCTTCTCCTTCCCAAAATTTCAGCTTCACGCCCTCAAAGGTTAAAACTAAGCCTGCTCAACTTCCACCCACGGGAATAGTCCCTTTATTCAAAAAACAAGATCAAGACAAAAATATTTGTATAGCTACTTTTAAATCTATGAGTTGATGTTAGTGCTTAGATAACTTAATAAGTGACTTCACACTTGAGTAACTGGCTACGTAGAGATGCACTGAAGCTGGAAAATAAAACCACAGATCACATTCCCATGCTTTAGAAATGAAATGTAGGGGACACTGCCACTGAAAGGTGCGAGGGGTTAGCTCTACACTGAAGTTTTTCAATTTTACAGGTCAACTAAAAATGACTGACACTGTGTGTGAGGTTGGTTCCTGCTTGTGGGCTTTTTTCTAAGCACTCTGTGCTATCAGAATTACAGGAGTAAAACCCCTTGAAGTCAGCTACACTTCTAAGACAAAAGACTTGTAAAGACAATTCATTATGTTGCTCCTATTTGAAATTCACAGGTGTTGGGTTAGCACAGAGAGAGCTGCTCTGATGTCAGATTTCAATCTAACAGTCACGTGCTAATGTTCATTTCCCATGCAGCCTAGGCAGGTATATTTACAGCTTATTTCAGCTCTCAGGAGGAAGATGAAATGCAGAAGCCCATCATAAAAGCAGTACAGAAACTCATAGCCCTTGCAGCCTAAACAAGAGAGACATGGAAAGTTTCCTCCCACCTATCCCCCTCTCAGTATATCAAGAAGAAATCCCATATTTAAGAAATAACATATTTAAGATGAAGATTCTGATTCTGGAGCAGTGAAAAGAAACTGGCACAGCTAAACCCCTAGCTTTGCCAAAAAAAGGTCAGCCTTGACCCATATGCTAGAACTGACCAGAAATGTGTACAGACCCTGTACACAACAAATACTGCTGGCAGTTCTGCCCCCTTTGCTAGAGAACCTTCTGAACAATTACAGCTTCTCTGCAGCAAAGCCTTGTTTGGTACTAGTAATCTCATTTCTCTGTTGCTTTTCACAGGGAAAAGTGTGTTTTCTTCTGCACCCCACCACCACCAAGTGCTGGTCATACAAAATGAGACACATTGTAGGGAACTACTGTTTTGAGACAGCAGACATTTGTTCAGTTTGATGCTTCCCTCCCCTACCCCTCTAACCAAGCATTTTGGGGCTCTTCTGCTATAATTGATCATTCAGAAGCCCAGGGTAAAGTCTTCTAAAACTTTCTGCAGAATAGAGTCTCTTCAGTAGATGAACAGCAGGCAATTATTTGATCCAGACTGTCAGGACTTGACTATGACTGCTAGGCTAGGTGCATTTTTATGCAAATACAGAGTACATTCAGACAGCACTTGCATTACAGAATGCTGCAAATGCCTAAAAGAAAATTAAAGCACAGTGTTAAAATGGTATGTTGGCTCTTAGCTAATTCAATTTGCATAGAAGCACATGAGAGACCTCAGAAATCTAAGATAGCTCTTTTTTCTTCTATTTTGCTGCTTTAAGCTAGGATGCCAAGTGCAGGTTTGATATAAAAACCACCAAGCACGTGACAATACCAAAGCACTCTGTAAAAGTGACACATAACTAACACTGCAGCTTAACTGATAACCTCCAGCACTGGCAGAAAATATTTTGCAAAGTACAAAACACAGATCTGCTACCAAAACATAATGTAAGCCCTCTAAATTGAGAAGGTGCAGCTCCCAGCAAGGCAGGCCAAGGTTCCCAAGACAAGATGTCCAAACTTTAGCCCAGCTTTGGAAGAGAATGGTGCTTGGCAATGTGCTTGGCTCGGTTTGGGTGACACAGCAGGCTAAAAGATCCACTCTGAAGGCTCAGCATCACTTCCAAACCTCTGTGATTGACTAAGTCAGCCAGCACTTGAGAAGAGAACTGGCTTCCAGTATTGACTGCAGCAGAAATCTCTGCTCACAGGTGAAAACCAGCATTTTCTAGGCCAGCCTAGGAGGCAAACACAGGTACTACCACAGGGCTCAAGCAGCTGCAGCAACTCAGCAGTTGCTCAACATTTCTATGCATTAGAGGCACAAAGGTACACTCCCAAGAGCAGTGAAAAATGTTTGACTGTGAAGTTTGTGCAGAAATGACACACTGCAAGAAGTCTAATGACACCTCCTCAGTGCAGGGTCTTCAACTGACTCAGACAAAATATCAATCAGAATTATCAAACTTAATTTATTTACAAACATCAGTACTTTTCTCTGGCAAATTAAAAAACTCACAGCTGACCTTATCCACAACTTTTCTAGGGGTAAACCCAAATTTTGGGAACATCAGTAAAATGACAAATAAATATGTTATATCTAACTTCATGCCTTTTTTCTTTTGTAAATAGCTGATAATGCAACAGTAATATTTTTAATAGCTAAGACTACTAGCACAAAACTTACCTCCATTTGCTTAGTGCCAGAAAATATTCCTGAATTCAAGTCTGTCAGCTAATTTTAAAGTTCCACAGTACTTCCCTTTTAATACCCATCCTGTACACATACAAAAAAGCAAGTGCTTTTGTGTATCAATCTGATATTGAATTCCCCCCTAAAAAGAGTGAGGTCTGAATTAAGTTTAGTCACATCTTATACGGGAGAACTTAAAGTTTTATCCTTTAACAATAAATCATACAGTCTGTTTCCTGCTCAGCCTTACAAGCACTGATATTTTATCAAGAGCAAATACTGTGTAATACTCTGAGGTGCTTGTCCATCCTGCTTAAGTGCTTCTGTGCAGAATTTCAGTCGAGCTAAATTTATTGATAACATTTCCCTGGGGAATGGTAACTGGTGGACAACAATCATGGGCAAGTAAGGTACCAGGGCAGCAATTTCTTTCTTTGGGGGTGGAGTAGGGATGGGGACCCTGCTCTGTATTTAACTTGCACCCACTGTGCTTCTTTGGGCGACTTGGAGCAGCAAGTCATGCATTTGGGACTATTTTAAGAGTGCATTTTTACAAAGAAAACCTTAAATAGCTAGTAGGGTTTGCCAGGGCACCTATGTGTGCTTTTAAACATTTATCCCTATTTACAACCAGTCCATTTGAACTTTACATTCTATATTATAAATGAACTGTACTTTCTCCTGGTCAGGCCAACTGTTGGCCTTCATCACATGGAGTAAGAGTATCTAACACAATCCTGCAATTAGGCAGAATTTAAAATTCCCAAAGCCACAGTCAGTCAGGACCAGAATGACAAAACTCCCCCAGTGAAATGAAACCTGCTAGACTAAGGCTCTCAGTGTAGGGCCTGCTGTTCTTATCCAGCATGAAGGAAAGGTTTCTTCATGTATGAACCTGTCAGCACTGTCAGGTTGTGCAGTGTTCCAAAGCACACTGCTTGCAACTAAAACTATTAATTACTGCAACACCAAGGAAAATCTTTGGAAGGGGTCAACTGACATAGCTGGTGGAAAGAAAACTGCAAGCTAAGCTTCCAAAAGCAAATGTGTTACAAAAGCAAATTTTTGTGAACTTATTCACTGTCACTCATCTTCAGCTTGCATTAATTGTATATTATAAATGCTTAACACCTTTAAGTAGCTGCAAGCCTACATGTATCAAAGTACCTTCATTCCAGCCCCTGCTGCACTAACATTGATGGCAAGGCTGCTTGTACCTCAAGCTCCTGCATGCTAAGCATCTGTGATACCATGTGAAAGAGTAACCTACAGAGACTAACTAACAGGGAAAGTTCAAAAGAAATTAATTCAAAACTGCTTCTACAATATAGTGCCCAACACAGGCTGTTAAATGTGCTTTAGAAATGCAACTAACCATTACTAACCAGCAGCTATTCAACTGCATAAGCATAATTTAGAGAGAGCAAGAGTACCAGATTTCTTCTGCAGTAATTACAGTGTCAAAAAGTTTGTCGTGGGCCTAATCTGAGATTTATTTTTAGATCAAATCAGCAGTTGCATTTCATTCCTAGGGAATCTCCCCCCCAGTCCCCTGGCTGCCCCATCTAAAATGGTCAGTGCAACTATGGCACTGAAGGAACACATCTGAGCTGTGCAGTGACAGCTTCTTGCCAAGGCCTCCTGGGACCTCCTCATAATCTAAAGACCAACTGCAAGGACACGTTGAAAGATACAGCCCCCAGCAACACCTGAGAGTTCCTAATTCTTACACTGAATATACTCCTGCATCTGCCCATAAAAACACACAAAACCAGTACTGGGATGGGTAGGTAGGAATGGAGAAAAGGCAGGCCAATGCTGGGTTCAAGACAACAGAAATAAAGAGGAAATCCAGCTCTATCTTCCCACTCCTTTACATACAGCATTAAGGCTTGCTTTTGCACTCAGACTGAAACTGCACTTTTTCACTGAAATTCTAAATATATTCTACAAACATTATTCTTCTAAGTACCTATGAACTTTTAGGTAGCCTGAGTAAATTACCTGTAGACAATTTGCACTGATAAGCTCACCCACTCCTATTTCTACTCAATGATTTAAAAAGAACATTATTTATGCTGTATGACCTTATTATCTAAATATATATATACAGAAATGAACACAGATGCACATACATAGTCTGAGAGATTCCTGAGGAATCCACAGGCATAGAACCTATACTAAGTCTTCATTTAACCATAAAAATTAAAATAATCAAAACCCTAAATTAAGAGAATGTTTTAAACATAATTTGATGTTTAAATGCAGTTCCACTGAACACAGTGAAGTTAGCCCACATGCTAACTTCCTATCTGTGCCATCTGCAGGACAGCATATATACAACTACATACCATTTTTGCAAATCTAAATTTCAAATAGAGTTCATTTTTATTTTGTTTAAACAGCAAAAACTGTGTTTGAAAACCTATACTTTGAGGGTAAACAACAGCTCAAGGAAGTTGACTTTGCCCCAGTCTGGATGTAGAAAATATATAAATTGAACACCTAGGCATTATTTTAGTCCAAATGCAAGACCTGAAATGTATTTAAGCAATGTATTCATTCTCACAAAAACCAATAAGCATCAGACTGCTTATAGCAAGAATGTATAGTCATTTCTTGTTCTAGTTTCACACACCAGTTATTTCTGACTCTCTATGTCAAGCACTAATGCAAACCTTGAACTGGACAATGTCTTGTCCTCATCAGAATCTCTAACTTTCATCCAGATATATTACAGGAATCAAAGGAGGCAAGACACTTGATCCTCTATCACAATATGAAATTTTCCAAAGTAGCTGATTTAGAGGATGAGCTTGAATTAAAGATTAGAACTATGTAATTTGAACATAGGTACAGACTGCTTTGCTGAAACTCAGAGCCAGGGTGAAAGCATGACTAAAATTACCACAAATCCTCAGCATAGTAACTCTTCTCCTTTTGGAGCATGTCAGAGATGTTAAAGCTCTGAAAGCCTGGAGCCCAGCACCTGCCAACAGATCAGCAGTGTGTGCTCACTGCAACTGCTCAAACTAAGATTAATGCACAGCCCATCACAGGGCCTGTCCAACCTGCTCTTGAGGGAACAGAGACAGCCTAGCTGTTTACACTTTCAGGTTAACAGTGAGGTCTAGCAAGCAGTCTTGTCTCAAGATGCAACAGGACTCCACTTCAGAGAAGTTATTACTGAAAACTGTGCACAAACTCAATCAAAAAAGAACACCTTTCTAGTTAACTGCCTATCCTCAAAATGCAACATTTACCATGTTAAAGTGAACCCTGGAAATGCTTCCATGCTTTTGTATTAGGAATGTTTGCCATTACCAAAGCAGCTAAACCCCAATACAGATCAGATTCAAATTACTGTAAGATTTCCTCCTGTGTAGTTAACTACTTGTATGTAATGTGCACAAAGCAAAACCTGGGCAATGCTACACAGTTATGGACCACTGCATACTCCTCCTTCTCACTTTTGAAATGTTTTATGTAAGAAACAAAAAAAATGTCATAGAATATTAGGTACACAACATGTCATTGCAGAAGTCCAATCTGGACTGTCACTGGATATGGAGCACCCACCACACTGAAGCCACTGGTGAGAAAAATCAAGAGAAAAACAAGGGGGCAACCCAACATACACTTGTAAATGAAGACCACTGGTACTAAGAGAACACAGGAATGCCATAGGGAAGGGCTTGTTTCCACAGACCTTCCAGCTAAGAAAAGTCACTGGATTTTTATCCCAGCCATGACTCAAAGTCTTCCCACAGTCTGTAAAGGCATTCTGCAGCAGTGACATTAATTTATATAGTAGCACTAGCAGAGAAGGTTTAATGGAAAGTGTTCTCTCAACCATCATGCTCCTCAAAATCTGAATAAGGAACATCAGGAAACTCTACCAGCTGGCAGCTGGAAGAGATGTAGAAAAGAATCAGAAAATTTTGAGTTTCCCTCTCCCAAGCAGATGGAGAGCCAATCCATGCTGAATACAGGGCACACAAGAAACCTCTGTTTTTCCTTCTAACCTTCTTTTACTGTACTTTCAGGTTCAGACAGACGAAGCCCAAGTTTGTGCCTGACCTGACACACAGATTCTCCCCTCAAAATATCAACAAAGAATCAACAAATGACTTCAACAAAAGAAAGCACACAATGAGAATAAGTTTTCACTGTCCTTGTTACATTTAAAAGTCAGACTTCAGAAGTGTGGTGAACAAGAGTTTGTAGCTAATATGTCTAATGGGGGTATATTTCTGTCACCCCACATGGAAAGAATACAACAGAACAGGAAGTAGTTTGTGTTTATTCACATGTAAATAGCAACACACTATAGAAGAGGGTTCAGAGTAATCTCTTCATTAGGCATCACTTCCACTGCAAAAATTTCCTAAAACTTCCCCACAGTATTTTAAATGATCCAATACTGAAAATAGAATTATGAGGAAACCCACTAGCATTGTACTGCACACATCTTCTCCAACTAGAGATGTCAGTATGTGGGCAACTTTCTGATATTACACAGCTTGTAGGACCAGGGGAACTATGCAAGATGTACACACCTGTAGTGACATTCTGAGCAGAAGAGACAGGAAAGAAGGTGCATTCACTTTCTAGTGTAAGTCTACAATAATCACACAGACAGAACAACATTTATTAACAGGAATGGAACAAGTCCACACATGAGTAAGAAAAGATCATAAATAATACAGTTGTAAAAAAGATTGAAAATCTCAGACTGAGGGAGTCAAGAGTGTGCAATATGGGTATTTGTACAGAGCACCTGTACAGCAGTTCCTCAAAGCAGAAGCTTACCATGAGAAATGTGGCTGGCTAGTGGGGTGGGCATGGATTATCATGGGGATGCCTTCCATTAGGAAATTCACTAAGATCAGCAGGTGATACACACAGTATTTTCAGTTGAAAGTACCACTAAACAGAATCTCAGCCAAGTCTATTCTACTTTGACTTCTGATCACTCCATCCTGACAGAAGTCAGTTCCCATTTTTCCCCAAGAATAATTTTGGTGATATGTACAACATTTGCTTTTCTGAATTCATAACCAGACTAAAGTAAAACAGGGGAAGAAAATGCTTTGAAGAAACACAGACATTTTAAACAAAAACAATCATTTTTCTAAATGGTTTTATTTACATTTTCATATACAAGTATGTTAAATGATACATTCTGACTAGTATCCACACCAGTGTGAATTACACGGATTAAAGATACTGATGTATTGCATATGATGAAATGCAAAACAATCAACCCTAAGCTGTAGTCCCACCCCTGAATCCTCATACAGCATCTGGTTGTTACCAAGACATTTAAAATTCAAAGTGTCTGTATGAAATAGAAGTTATCTAAACAAATGTATCTGGTTGCATTTCTTTAGGACAAGCAATAACACAGGAGTCTTACTTGCAAAATTCGCAAGACAAAAAATACATATTAACAGCCAAACCTTTTACATGCATGTCACCAGCTTTGAATTTATTGTTTCTAGACTTGGGCTATTTGTCACAACTGTCTTCTGGATATGATTTTTATGTTTTTAATTATGGCAACCTTTCAACCCCTACTAACAACTGCTCAAAGTGACCAGGATATAGTGCTGTACACTCAATAAAAAAGAAAAAAGGCGTGGTGTGAACTGGCCTGAAGCTTTCAGGACAATTACAGAGGAAAATTTCCATGCAGAGTAACTGGAACTAAAAATTCCTTAGCTCATTAAAAATATGTTGCAAATATGTGAATAAATACAGTTTAATAAATGTGCCTAAGAGGATTTTCAACCTGGTGACTTCATAAAGGAAACTAGCAGAGAAAAAAAGTCAACTTCAAGTGCTTGCTTCAGAACTACTGAAGTATTTATGACACTGGTAAAGTAAAAGTTCTTTCATTAGCATGGAAAGATTATCAGGTCTTTCTGCATCTAAAAGATGGTTCAAACAGTCAAAGTGACAAAGGAAATAGTAACAGACAGCTGAGCCTATGGGATCATAGGGTATTAAATTGGATTTATTTTCACATTTCTGCAGCACCTTTTAGCCAGGTGCCAAAAGCACTTTAATCACTAAAGCAGCCTCACAACAACCCTGTGAGGTAGGTAGGTATCTGTTTCATAATGGCAAACAGGTTAAATAACTTACCCAAGGAGACACAGCACATCAGCAGAGCAGGCTAGAGTCCAGATCGTGTGATCTATGAATTTAACATTATTGCACATGTGGGGCTGAGATTTAGACACTCCTTTACACAACTGTGAAAGAGGCACTGCCATGTGAATCAAGTCAAGTTTTCTGAGAGGAGGTTTTTATGAGAAAGGTATCAAGAGAAAAAGGTACTTTAAGTAACTAGAGAAAACAAGACTCTGGGAAGAGTAGCACTACTGTTTCATTTCCTAAATTTTAAGGGATGCAGAATAGCAAGTTAACTATTTTACTTGCTTACATACTTATCAAATCCAAAACTCTACTCAGATGTTCAAACAGTATGACCCCAAACCAGCTGTGAACTGGGAGTTGTTTCATCCACTTATTTCTAAGTCCTGCAATTCTTCTTTGAAGGTCAGAAGAAATAAGAACCAGTGCAAGAATCCAAACTTTTTCATCAATTTCAACTTTAATAGTGTAATTCCCATTAACAAACTGTCAAAGCATGCTCTTCCAAATTAATCTACTGACTACCTAACCAGTCACAATGCAGAGAGCAGAGCATATAAATCAGTGCTTGCCACACAAAATGCTAAATGTGAAGTATTTGGTTACTTCAGCAGGCTCTGTGTATCAGGTGTGGTGAGCTGGATGATACACCAAGTGCTGAGCACTGCTCTCCACTGTATTCCACTAGGGAACACAGTCATACACAAAAAGCAGAACAGTCAGTGAGCTGAACAAACACAGTCATAAAACCAAGAGGCAATCACAGCAGTAAGGCCTGCACTTAGAAGTCACACATTACAAAAGGAACTGGCACATGCAGTTTTTGTTCAGGTAGTTTATCAACAAGTCCTACTGAAGACTGGCAGTGGCTCAAGAGAACACATTTGTTAAGTCAGACATAGGGGAATTTAGAGACTTTTAACAACTTGGAGAGTACAGATGTTGAAGGGCTAATTTCTTTTTCATAAGGCCATTTTCATAATCCTCACCCTGGCTCATCTTCTAAGATACCACACCTAGGTCATGTTATTCAGCTCTGATTGATTTCTTTCAGAGGGCAAAATTCTCTAGGGAAAGACAACCTACCAGAAAAGAACCCCCCCCTTCCCTCCCCCTTTCTGTTTTCCTGGGATGCAAAGAGGAAGTGCTTCCATGTTAAAGAGTAAAATGCTTGTTTTGACATCAGAGGAAACGAAGGTTACAGATGACTGAAGATTTTGCAGTTTTCAGATTTCAATAATGAGGCAGCAAAAGTAAATTGAAAGCAGTGCTGGAGATCTACCACAGGTTTATTTTACTAAGTCATGGCTAGAAAGTTCTATACTTCTGAACAAACCAAGAAAAGCTTTCTAGCAGGAGGAGACCACTAAAATTGCCAAGGAAAAAAGCTTTTGGAAAATATTTTCCTTGTACATCTCAAGGCTGCAATAAAAGAAGCCTGAACACAACTCCTCTACTCAGATAGCCTTTAAAATTAACTGAAGTCTTAATTTAACCACAGTGTTAAAAGAACATTTGATAAAGCATCTTCATTTGAATTCACCCAGATGGACTGTACAAATGATATACAACCGAAAACAACACTGACAATGGTGCCCAAATCTGTGAGTTTTTTAGAGAGGAATTTGGAAATAAGCTATTTCATCTTATACATGCTCACAAATGCTTAAAAAACCAGAGAAAAGCATATTGCTTTGTTCATAAATTGGCAGCTTTATCAGTTGTAATGTTACTGTAACCAGAAAAGTTGAAAATTAAGTCATAACAGCCAAATTTTTAAAATCCCAGTTAAGATAGAAATTAAATTTCTGAAAATTGCCCTCTTACATTTCTTTCAAATATAACCTTCTTCAAGTGTAACCTCTACCAGAAATCTACAGTTCCTACTTTTCCATTGTTTTGAAGAACAGAACTATGTATTCCATTTGTCTAATATTTGAAATGTATTAATAAGCAGACACACAAGAACTAGTGGTGGTTATGACAGCACTTTCCCCCTCAGATTTACCTTGTGTTCCCTGATAACCATTAACTGCTGAGGTGCTGATCTGCCCTCCTTGAAGGAACAGGTAAAAAAATCCTACCCTAGGCTGTTAGAAGCTTTGCCACTGTTAAGGTTTCTAAATATTCTTAGATTATAAATTAGGGGAGGTGATGTCTGTCAGTTCATCTCTGAATGTGGTTTAAGACAGGAAGCTTTACACTGATAACAGGACTTTCTGCTGAAGGATGTACAGTATAGCACTGGCTTTCTAAGATGGCCTCACTCAACCCTTAAATTTGAGGCATGGTAAAGATAAAGACTTTTAAAAAGCACAGAAATCAGGTAATTTAATGCAATTATGAAATCAGATTAGATTCTGAAAACTAGAACCTGTAGCAAGCATTTCAGGGTACAAGAGGCTAATGGATTTGGCTGCAGGGCCCAAAAAGGAAAAATATGTATTTGTATGTTAGTCCATTTGCAATCTCCCAAACAGGAATAACCACCAACATTCTACCTACTGCTACAAACTGCTGGAAACAAGATAGTGAAAACTCTGTATACTTAATTTTTAGCATTCAATTTAGATGGCACTATTTTGCACTGTAGCATTGTATAATAAACTGCAATACAAAAATTTGTCATAAATTCCCATGATCCCAATTTTCCTTATCTTCAAAATTTACTGCCAGACATTTCTGGATACGTAATTTAATGTAAAATAAGATATGATAACTATGCAATGGAATTTCACATCAAATGGAAGAAAAAAAGAGCTCAATTCTCATCTACAGAATACAGGTCCCCACCCCTGAAGTTCAGCATATCAAAAATCTGTCTCAAGGAAATGTGCAGCTGGAAGATGCCCACAGAAACCATGTGTATTAGTATTAAATAACAGCTACAGAAAGGAATCAAACCAAAATGAACACCACAACCACCTCCCCCCATGATTATACCGGGAATTTCATGGCATGTCATTAGAGACAGTTCAACTGACCAATGCACTTAGTGGTAAGACTAACCCAGTTATGGAAACAATCACAATTTGTTGGGATTTTTAAAAGCTAATGAGTTGGGCTAATGCATTTTCATTCCAGAAATTAGCTTCCACCCCCACACCCTCCCTGCAAACACTGTTCACAGAAACATTCAATTTTCTAAGAAAGCAAAAAACAAAAATAAAAGAACCAAATATTCAGAGAAAAGTCACTCAAACAAGTTTGTATGTGTAAATAAAAAAAAATCCTCTAAGTAAATGACACGGGAGGCAATAAATTGACACGACAAGCAAATAAAAGGCTAAAGCACTCCAATACCATTGAAACAGTTTTAATGTTGTTGCAATTCCATAATGCAACAATCATCAACTCATAAAAGACCCAATACTTTAGAATTCATTTTAATCATTCCTTTGTACCTATTTTACAAAATAAAGTCAAGGCATATTTAAAATCCCCTCTCCCCTAGATATTATGTGCCTATCTTATTCATGCTTATAAAAATATAAACTTAAAATCCTATGAAATGTTATATAAGAAAAAATGTAAAAATATTAACCTCTGCTTCAATGTACAGTTTCCAGAATCTGCCAGAACTGGGGAACTGGGCAACAAGGCGTTCATAGGTCTTCCGTGCTTTGTCTATAGGCTGATTCTAAAAATTGAAAATCAAAACAGCATTTACAATATTATGATTTCTGTAAATGAATATGCTGATTTTACTCCAGAACCAAATAGTGTGAGTGGACCATAGATAAGGAAATGTAATCCTATATCACTAAACCTGTGCCTCTCGAATGAGAATGCTCCAAGCGTCAAGGTCATATGGATTTTCTTCTAGTTTCTTTTCAGCTTTCTTCACTTTTTCTGGGACATATTCAGCAGTCTAGAAAAATTAAAAAGAAGACATAAGAGATCACAAGCAGTGTTTGAAAAGCTCTGTCCCACCTACACAGTCAAGCTAAAGATAACATTCTGACAATGTAACATTCCACAGCTCAGCTTTTCAGAGGGAGTTTCTAAACTGGAATTCAGCAGGAAAACAAATTGTCCCAGGAAGATAAAGCACACTTAGCACAAGTTCTCCATGTTATGGACATCAACCAAGATGTTAGACTAAACCAATCCAATGTCTCTAAAACATGAAAACAAATTTGAGTTTGCCAGACTATTTACTGCACCATGAATTTTTAACATTTTTACCAACCTGGAACTTTAAGATGCAAAAAGTAAATTCAGCCCAGTATTTCTATTACAGAGCTCAGGCAAACAAATCCAGGTTACTGCAGGAGCCATTCTGCACATGGAGAACAGCAGGTATTTGGTATCACATGTTTAACAAGAAAACCAGGAGGTGATGGTTTAGCAGAAACAGATACACACCATCCAAGCACAATTTCTTTGCTCACTTTCTGATCCCTCAATCCTACAGATACCTTCCTGTAGTTTTGGCACTGAAATCACCTTTTTTTTTTTTCTTAACACTTAGACATTCCTATTGAAGTTTATTTAAAAGCTTTTTTTGAGGCTAAAAGCTTTACCAAATTCAATGCAAACTTGTTAACATAGTTACTAATACAGTATAGGTTTAAGTGTTCTTTCAAACATTTTTGGAAATAACTTGCTTTATGATTTCAGGGTTTTTTTTTCCTAGATCTAACACTGTTAACACAAAGTAGAATAAAAAAATTACACTGTGAAGCTCATATACAGACACCCTTAAAATAAATGCTTATTACAGCCCTAAATGAACCTAAATCTATTATTAAGCTTGTTTATTATTCTGACCTTACTCCAAACCTCTTATTCACTAACTTTGAAAACTCATTTTTAGGCAGATAACAGTAATACAAAAACCACACCAAGTAAATTCTTGTTTTTGTGAGATGTAACAATGGTAACCCTTAAATTGTTACTGTACAACCTAGCTGGTGAAATTTTACAATTTCACTACATCATTACTCTTAGAATATTCATCTCTAATGTATAGTGCAGTGTGACTCATTTATAGTGCAGAAAATCCTAAAAAAACCCCAACCCAAATCCTGTCATTTGCCAAAAGATTATTTCAAGGAACTGATTTCAATTCTGAATATTGGGTCTGCATCCCAGAATCCCAGGATGGGGCAGGCTGGAAGGGATCACAGTGGGTCACCTGGTCCAACCTCCCTGCCCCAGCAGGGCCATCCCAGAGCACACAGCACAGGTCAACACATCCTTCTAAAGCTGAAAAAGACAAAACAGCACAGACAGAACCAACACTCCTCTCTCTCAAAAGTGCCATCACTCTTTAGAATGAGAAGCAGAAGGTAACCACACTAGTTCTGAGTATTTTTCAGCATGACCAGTTTTTGTGTCAGTCCTATTAGCAGGATATAATTCAAAATATATCCCCATAAAGATATTTTTAAACAAAACTAATTAGAAAATGGAAAAAATCAAAAATGTTGCAGAACTGTTAAATAGATATATAGTGGCACATATGTAGTAAATGGAGAAGAAAAAAATCAGTAGGCTGGGCTTTATAGGAGTTTAAAGACCATTTTTCCTTTTGATTTACTTTTCAAGCAATTCTTAACACTAATTAATGCAAAGTACTGTAGCTTGGAAGGCAAATATCAAGTCCCACAGTAAACTACTATAAAATTAATTTTATTAAAAAGTCAAAGTAGCTCAAAGCTGTCAGCTCTAAAGTAGTAAATTTACAAACTGCCATAGGAATAGTTTTACTTCCCTAAGTGCATCAAAATTTTGAGTCTGTAGTACTAGGCTGTAGTTCAAGTGATACAGGCTTAAGATGCAAAACAGTATAAAATGAACTAGTGGTTTTATTTCTTCAAAAAATAACAGGCATAAATATAATTCTAGAAACAGCACTGAAGTTGAAATTTCAGAAATTTAAAATTATTTCTGTAAGCTATCTCTACAGGTGACCCAAAGCTGAAATGTTGCTTATTCAATAAAGCACTAACTCAAATATACCAACATCAGTGGGATGCACTGCTTCTCACTATAACCACCCCAGTGACATCCACTTGTCTCAAATAAATTATTCTGGATACATTTAGAAAGAAATGCCTGGAATTTCTAAGATGTACCATTAGTGTCTGCTACAATAAAAAGGACCCCACCCTACAAAAACACACAGTCTGCAGTCTAAGTGCTCACTTTTAAACAAGATAAAGCAGACTGGGCCACTGAAGCACCTTTCAACTATTATAGCAGTTTAGTTGAATTTCCTCAAAAAAAAAAGCATTTCACTGCAGTGGCAGCTGAGTTAAGACTTCCAGGAATTTGATTTCACCTATGCAGATACAGGGTCATAAATTCAGAAAGGAATAAACAATTCACAAAAAAACCCAGATGGGGATAAAATGTACAACCACTGCAATTCTAAATTAATTTTGTATGTTTGATACATGAATCAATCTGTGCAAGAAGCACAATTATTTTAGTGGAAAATAAAAAGGACTAATTTTTAAAGTTGGCAAATAATTGTTTAGCAGTAGCAGCAGATTAAGTTCTCCATCCAGTTATACAAGACAAATTATAGGCACCCTATAGAACTGAAAATATGATGATCAGAGCTTTAAACTGGACTGCCTGGACTTGCTTGTGCCTCAGGTCACATAGAAGAACACTCAAGTCCCTCTCCTGTCCCTCTCCAGCTCCAGCATGGAGAAAAGCCATGCACACCCCAGGGACACACTGCACTGCAGGCAAATCAGTGTCCTGGTTCTACCTCAGCAAAAATGAGGCCTCACTGCAGCTTCACAAATAACCACTCCTGATATCCTGGGGGAATCAACACTCAGGATTTTCTGGAGCATTCTGCCAGCACTGGGTATGTGAGCAAACACCCACTGGGAGGTCTGGTTTGTGAGGACCAACATCTACTGAGAGCACACAGCAAAATGGAACCAAGAGCTTGACTTTTAACCTAGCCCAACTACAGGCAGGAAGACATGTGATCCCAGTTTTGAGAACTTCATGTTACCTGCACTTGGTGCTTACAGCTGCTGTTAGCACAGTTCAAGGACACCTAGCTTTTGATTGTGGATTTCTCACTGTACTGCTTGCACAACAGCCAATATCCAAAACAGTGAACATATAATTCTTGGGTGTTCACTGCCATTATCCTGCCCCTAGACAAGCATTTCCAGAACAGCTCATCCTGTAACAAGCCAGCTCAGGGAGTAAATCAGCAGAAAAAGAATCCTGTTAGAAAAGTGATTAACTTTCTAATGGTTCAGCCCCCTGGTTTCAGGATCAGATGCAGAAAAAAGGTTGCAAAACCATTCAGGACTCTAGCAGCCCCAACTTAGACCATCTCAAATAGCATCAAACTGAACATAATCAGATACTGGCTTTTAACTTTTCTTTACTACCTGAAAAACGTAGTGCACATAGACTGTAAAAACTTTTTTCCTCTGCATTTGTTAACTATGTTCAGTAGATCTCTACATCACCAGGATCCTATCCCATAAATAACTCTTTGAAAGTCATGGAATTATTTTAGCACTTAGGGTTTCTACAAATTATTACCACCTAGTCCAGTTCACAACTACCCTTTTATTATTTATACACTGACAAATAGCAATAGATTTGAAGTTCCACAGATATTAGAAGTATAAAAAGATCTTTCCAAAAGCTGAAGAGATCTAAACTCAAATTTTCTAGGAAGAAATCTAGGAGCTCCTTCCTGCAAAATATATCAACTGCACAAAACCAATTCTGAATTCATAAAGAATGTCTGAGAGAACAAAAGCAGAGGAAAAAAAGTTCACTTTTAGTATCTGCTTATTTATCAATCACCACCAAGGGAATACTCTTGGTTTATACCATATTCCTAAAACCAACAGTTTCCTCAAGCCCCTTGAATGAATCTTCAGGACTCCAAAGTGTCTAAGAAAATACATAAGCACATTTAAATTATTTGCAAGACTAAATACATCCAATTGTTTAAGGCATCCTCCTGTTTCCACAACAGGATCCTCTGCAGTGAAAAGTAAATGTGTTTAAAACAGCTTTTATATCCATGAAGTGGCCAGCTCAAGATGCTTTAAAAGCTACCACTAATTATGCAATAACTTCTACAAACTATACACATAGGCTGCTGTATACAAAAAGGCAGGACTTTTAATGGCTAGTTTAGTCAAATTGCTTCAATACCCAAAAGGAGGTTTCTGGCCATTAAGACAGAAGGCACTGTTTGGTGGTTTTGGCTGAGTGTTGCACTCTTTAGCACAGCCTGGCCTGCAACAGATCCAGTGAATAAAATTTCATTCTTAGTTGTCCAGTTTGCTAAATTTACAGGTTGGCTTAGTCTAAGGCTTTTTTCCTTTAAAGTTTATTTATAGCTGCATGTGCAGAGAACAAGTTTTAAAATCCTGTCCTCAGTAACACATCCCTTCACTGGGGGAACTGTAGTTTCAGCTTATCAATCCTTGCACTTTCTTAAATGTTTTTGATGCCTTGACTACTTCTACTCTACACTAAACCACTTCAACTGTGAACAGCCTTGATAAAATCATGTCCTTTAAGTCTGGATCCCTATGAGCAGACACAACTCAGCATATTCATCTTGACCCAAAAGCCAGTACTGTCCTTTTGCCAGTACTGTCCCATCCCAACATAATCTGGGCTCAAAACTCCAGACAAATTAAAAGTTTCAGATCAGTAATGATTACCATTCTTTCCTCATAGGACTATTTCCCAAATGTTGAACTGACACATTTTTGCCTGGAACTTCTTACTGGTATACCTGGAACTAACTGACTCTGGAATACACCTAAATTATAATTTATTTACAGCTGTGTAAAAATTGTCATTAAACCACTGCATCACAAACTCAGAAGCTTTCCTCCACCAACACTTGTACTCATTTTGTCTGCTCTTAAAGAAGTTTCTCTGAAATGGCTCCTTCTGTGATGTTAAACCCACACAATCCTGCAAGAAAAATCTTCTTTCAGCACTGCATTCAGTGACATGTATTTTTACAATACTAAAGTTAACTGCAACATTTACTATTGTCTTTAGCATGCAAAAACTTCCATGATGTACCACATCAAACAGACAAGACAAAGAGAGGAAGGAATCAAAAGGGATCAAAAGTACCACCAAGAAACCAGAACAAACTGTTTTTGAGTTATTTTCTATAGTCACAGAGACAATACAGACATCGTTTTTCCCCACAGGTTAAGTCTTAGACCAGATCCATATTCATGTAACATAAAAAAACTCATCACAGACCGGGGTATGTATCTTAGAAACACTAACTGGAAGTGTAAGATGCATGTTCTAACCTTAAAACTACTAATGCAGGGTGACCTTCAGATTAATCTGATGGCTGGCAAGTATTTATAAAGTGGGGGGAAAAAAGTGGAGAATTTAGTTTTTGTTAGCAAGCAGATGAATCAACCACCACAACTGAAATTAGATGTGTACACTAAGGGCCACAAAAATGTCAAGACATACATGGGTGCAAGCATTGGGCTCTTTGTAACCCTGGCACATTTAAGTGGGAAGAGCCTGGCAGGGAATTTTCTGGCAGTGGCAGTGCAGCCTTTCAGTCTACAAAAGTGCATTTCTATACTACAGACAGGGCTGAGTGCTTGGTATTCCAGAAACTGACCCTGGAAATTCTGGTTTGTTAAACAGAGGCCTGACAGATATTAAGTCCTCACATGATTGAACTGGTTCTTCAGGACTAATTTGGGCCCAGCACAGTTAACACAGAGCAAGAATTTGAAATACACTCCAAGTGTTGTAGCTGCATTGTATTTCTTTGTCCTCCTGCTCCAGTCTATTCCACAATAAGATAATGAGGAGACAATCTATATAACACAGATTAGGTTCCTGATCCACACAATAAAGCAGCCCAAAAATTCCTGGAGCAAAGCTTGGCCTAAAGGCAGTAAAGCCACATTTCAACTGCACTGCACCTGGTACAATAAAGCCTCCTGAAGCCCAGCTTACCATCTTAAACCTTACATTCCCTTTACCCTCCCTCTTCCTACAATCAGCATTCCACTCTGCTCTTCCTTTCTACACTGCCACAGCTCTCCCTGCTTGCTGCAGACATGACAATTTATTACTCACCTGGCTGCTTTTTGGCAGTAAGCTGGGATCTGGGAAGCAAGATGCAGAGCCTGAGAGTGAGTCAAAGCTCAGAGTTCTGCCTTGTCAAAGACCTCTCACCTACATCACACTCTCACACCTAACGCACAGCACAGATACAAATTAACTGTGCACTGCCCGTTTCATACTGATCCGTGTGACCACCAACCCAAAACCTCAGAGCTGGCAGCAGCAGATGAAACCTGAAACAGCAAAGGCAGCTGCAATCCCACCTCTGCCCAGCTTCAGTTTCCTACAGCAAGGCACGTGTAGAGCCCTCAGAACACTGTGCATGCTCAGCTCAAGGCCTTTCAGCCAGCACCAGGCTGGGCCAGAGCAGCTGCAGTGTGGGTGCCCCAGTCACCAGGATCTGCTGCTCCTCCCTCCAGGGACCCTGGATTTAGATCCCCCAAGCCATGCCAGACCACAGCCAGCCTCACTGAGGGGAGTGAGTGGGAGCCTCTGTGCTGAAAACTCCATGGCAGTGCTGCTAAAACCCCTGGGATCTGGACAAGGCCTATGGCAACAGTCAGAGTCAGAAACAAAAGTCTGCCAGGCAAGAAAAAAAGCTGTTACTGAAAGTGAAGAAAGGTATGGAAGGGAGTAATTGACCATAACAAAATTAGAGACTTGCTGGAAATCAGAATTCAGAGGCCTTCATCAAGAAGATGGAGCAGTAGAAATGAAAAAAATTAACCCAATCTGTAAGAACCTATAAGAGCTGGTTTGTTTTTTGGTTTTTTGGTTTTTTTTTTTTT
>JAOTQP010000251.1:2651591-2684229 GCA_026413545.1 Cichladusa arquata
AAGAACCTATAAGAGCTGGTTTGTTTTTTGGTTTTTTGGTTTTTTTTTTTTTAATCTGAAGCACATCCAACATGAACAGTAAAAATAAAGGGCAAAAAAATGAATCTTAGTACGGCCCAAAGGCCAAGTCACAGGTTAGACTATGTGGTTTACAGAGGCTGCAAATTACAATTTACAGGTTTGGGAATGCTAAACTCCTCTGAGATACAGCATAACAGTCTTACATCTGCCATTTTTATGCAGTGTACAGACAGTAACTCAACCTTCTGCTTATCAAATTCTCCCTTGCAAATGAAAAAAGTCTAAAATGCAAATGAAAACGTCTAAAGTCAGCATGGTTGAAGTTAAACAGTAACACTTTACAAGCAACAGAAACACACATGCTACTTTAACAGTTTAATTAAGCTATGAAACATCCATGTGCCCTTAAAAACATATTGGAGTGGGGAGATTAAATCTGGAACATGCTACACACCAGCTTAAACAAATTTGTTGTGGCATACTCTTACTTCTCTGCAGCCATCTATCTCATGATGAAGGGAATCATTCTGAAGAGCTCAAACACACTCCAAGTACACTCAGCAGCCTGACCAACTTGGAGCACATGGGGAATTTTGGGAAATTATCCTAACGAGGATACCCCATCCAACAGAACAGTGATCTTCTAAAATTTACACACCACACTTTAGGGGTACAGGCCCAGACAGACAGAAATTCACCTGTTTTGTAAGAAACTAACATTCTACCAACAAAAAGGCATCAGCTTGGTTCTAAGTATTTCTAGCGACTACACTGGCCACTAGGACACGTGATTTATCAATAACTCTTCCCTCAACCAGGAGCTTTCATCCTCATCCCTCCAATTAATACCGATTTTAAATATAATCCCGACGACTAAAAAAAAACCATTTTGGAGAAACTCTGCCAGTAAGTTAGAAATCATTGAAAGCAATATCAGATTTTAAAAGGGACATACAACACTCCGGTGGCACCTCTCTATAAATTAAGAGGTTAGGGTAAATACATACGTTAGTCTATTAAAAAAAAAAAAAAAAAAAACAAGCCAAACTTCGCTGAAAGTGCAGTTATTTCACAGAATCCGGGTGGGTTTTGAATGCGTTCAGAGAGGGAGACTCCACGCCCTTCGGCCGCCCTAAACCTAAAGAAGTTCTTCCTCCTGCTGAGGTGGCACTTCCTGGGCTTTAGTTTAGCTCGCTACTAAACGGAATGAACGCTGCAGCACAAAGAAGACCCTTTATCAGATACACGCGTATTTATTGTTTCTAGTTAAAGGATTAAGTGTATTTTAATGCTTTATTCCGGAGGCAGATGGCGTCGTTAAAGAACGCCCGAGCTCAGCCAACGCTCGCTTTACATAACCCCGCAAACTGCCGCTGTAAACAGCCTGTCCGGGCTGCAATCTTCTTCACCGACCACGACCGAGCGATGGTGGCGGATCTCGCCGGGGATCCATTGTGCACCTCGCCCCGAGCCGGGCCGGCTCCGCTCCCCACTGGGGCGCAGGGAGCTCCTCCCGACGGCCGTGAGGGCAGGGCAGCCCCGGCTCTCCCCTCAGCCCGGCCGCACGCCCGCCCTCACCGAGCCCACACCGCACCGCCGCCTCAGGGCGCGGCCTGCGCTCACCCGGGCCCCGCTCACCTGGTCGCCGACGGTTCCCTCTCCGGACATGGCGCGTTCAGGCCGGGCCGGGGCGGGGGAGCCCCGAGCGGGTTAAAGCCCCTTACAAACGCTGCTCCGGCCGCAGCCGCCGCGCCCGGAGAGCGGCAGCGAGCGAGCGGCAAAATGGCGGCGGCAGCTCCGGCCCGGGGGCGGGGGAGCGGGGCTGGCGGGCGGAAGTGCGTCATCGCGGCGCGCGGGGGCGGCCGGAAGGGGCGGGGCCGGGAGGCGGTGCTGAGGCGGCGCTTCCTCTTCCCGCTCCTCTCCTGTTTCTCTCCTTTTTCATCCCTTTTTCATCCCTTTTTCATCCCTTTTCCCCTCCTTTCCTTCCCTTTCCGCATTATATCGGCTCCTCCGGCGCTTTGCCTTCGCTGAGGTAGCGCCAGCCGCAGACGTGTCCCTTCCACCTCACAAGATTTGCTAATGGAGGCGAGTTCAAAACACAGGTCGCGGTCACAAAAGACCTGAAGGGCGCAGGAGGCGGCTCCCCCTAAAGCTACTTAGCTTTGTTTACAAAATATCCACCAGCCTGTTCATGAGAAAAGCGCCTTGAATCAGCCACAGCAGGGAAACTGTGCTATATGAAAAAAAAATAAATAAATTTAGAAGGCTTGGCAGATAGCAAGGTGATTTAGCTGCCTTCACAACAGCAGTGTAAGTGTTCTTAAATCTGTGTAATGCAGAAATGCATGAAGTAACTCGGTGTTAGTACTGGCGTTTCATTCTGCCTGATCTTCCAGAAGTCACTGTCTTAAACCACAGAAATGTGTGGAAAGAGGACATGAGGAAAACATAACATGTGACCTTCTGAAACTTCACCTGGGAAAAATAAAGGGAGCAGGGAGTGAAGAGTTACTTGGCTAATGGTGCAGTAACGTTACTCAGAATTTTGATTCTTCAAAAGTGAAATACAAACATGTCTTGGCAGGTAAGCTGGAGAACAGAGACTTTGTGATATGAGCCTAATTTGTTTGAAAATATTTGAGAAATAAATGCAATTTCTTTTCAAAAACCCTGCAGTTTTCCAAATCATTCCTGTAATATTTTTCCATTTCCAATTCCTTCAAAGTAATTGCTTGAAGCCATGCTGGTGAAACCTCTAATTAGACAATGCTTTTGTTATTTCAGGGCTGCAGAGTGCCAGCTGCCTGCCTGGCCTGGCTAATTTTTTTTTTCTAGTTCTTCAGGTTTACATTTTGTTGTGAATGCCAGGGTTCCCAGCCTGAGGTAACTGGGGCAGCAAGGATGTGATTACAGACCTGCTTGGGAGGGCTGCACTTCAATTTTCAGATGGTTTGTGATATTAAAACAAGAGGACATGGCTAATACCTGCTGTGCTGTGGTGATTCATGCTTGGTTCAGTGGAACTTGATGGCAAGCCATGAATTAACAAGGAAACTGTGTGGATTATCCTGCTCTGGGAGGGAATGTGGTAGAAATCCAAAATCTGAAGCTGCCCAGGAATTGAAGACTGCTGTACCTACAGGTCAATAGTACTTGTAACTGAAAGAAAATAAGAACCTAAATAGGTGTTGAACCTTAAAGGCTGCCAGGCCAAGATCTTGGCAAACTAAGCAAAGCAAATTTGGAAGGAAGCTGCTTTCACAGAGTTGGGGCAGTGGTTGTCAAACAGACCTGACATACCTGTCTCCCAAGGCATTTTAGCAGCTTATTTTCAAGGAAATCACAGGTTTTGTGCAACTATAACCACTAAAAACACTGTTTGCAACTTTATTTTTAAAGGGATTCAATCACACATATTATTATGTCTGCTCAGTGCTAGAGAGAAAGTTTAAGGCCCTTAGATTTGAACTGCTCTGTTAATGTCTATGTGTCAGTGCTGAATCTCAAGCTACCAGAGTGCAGAGGATGCTGAAGATTGTCCTCCCCACTGTGTCACCAGTGTCACCACACTGCTGGAGGCTGTGGGCTGTCACCCCTCCTCTGAGATGGATTTCAAACACAGGGTGAAGGTAAGGACCTGAAAACTGAGAGACCCCATCTTTCTCATGGTGGGCCCTGGTGTTCCCTCAGCTGAGGCTTCTGCAGTGCCTGGGTCCCCTGTAGAATCCATAATCACCTCTTTTGTGTTTCTAAATTGACAACTCTGTGGGGATTCTGTGAACTAAAAAGGAGAAGGCAGTCTAAATTTATATTCCCATAGGTCATAATTAAGAATGAAACTCTGCCAAACTGGTATTGCTCCCCATTTGACATCCAGTGAGCTGTGTCTCACTCATTGAGTGCAGCAATGTGAAACATGAGGAAGCAAAACCCAAACAAGCTTTGCTGAGTTTGTTTTCTTGGGCTCTGCACTGGTACTGCTGGGGTTTGTAGTCAAGAGGGAAGAAGCATCTGAGGGAGGTTGAGTGGTGAGGAGGAGAAGGCAGCAATGGGATTGAAACAAGTTTAGAAATTCAGTGTATAAGCAGAAAACAAGGTGAATGGACCAGTGAACAGCTAGGATGATGAGCAGAAAATAATTACAGCAGTCTACATAGTTGCAGTAATGTATTTTAATAGTGTAATAAGATGTTAAAATTCAGGATTGAATTCTAGCCTCCTCAGGCTTGAATTGCCTATCATTTAATGCTATTTATTACAGTGTTGCATAATTTAATTTTTGTAAGCAGCTCTTCAGTTTTCTAAGAAAAGTACAAATAATCCTCATGTTGACTAAACAAGCTTGTTCTAAATCTTGTTCTGTTTTCAATGCAGAATTTTTCCCCACTGCAAGTAGTTGGTGCCTTTCTATAACACTTCTTGCTGTTGTGGATCATTACTAGTATTCATCAATGTTTATTTATATTGCCTTGTGGATTCTTTGGAAAATTTACCATAATGAAAGGAAATCTGAAGATAGATCTCTCTCTCTTTGGTCAAAGCTGTATTTTAAGGATTAAACACTAAGAATTGAACATAGTGCAGTAAATTGTTTAAGCCAACAACTGGATATCCTCAGAGGCAGGGTTATATTGGTTTTTCCCCTTGAGATTTGTGTCAGATATTTATGGATGTGCCATTTCTAGTGTGCATACAGTGGGTCTAAGCCCTGAATGCTTTGGGTGCACAGTCTGTGTGCAGATCAGTCCCCCAGCATGGGCACAGTCAGCCCCACATGTCCAGCAGCCATTCCTCTGGCATTCCCCCCTGTCCACTGCCAGGCTGCAACAGTGTCCAAAGCTCTGAAAATCACAGAGAGACTGATACCCGCCAGCTCTGCCTGGGCAAAATTTCTGGGCAGAAAAAGAGTAGAAATCTAGAAAACCTCGAATTACACAACAAAGTTTAAAAAACCAACACACACACAAGAAAAACCCCGAACCAAAACAAAAAACCACCAAACCAATAACAACAACAACAAAAGAAAACCAACTGAAAAATGCTATTCTGGATTAAAGTGGAGTCCAAATGAAGCCTTGCAGCTGGAGGGAGGAAGATGAGGTGATGTATACAAATAGCAGCACAGTTCACTGGCTGCAATGTTCTCCAGTTTTTGAAGTGGTTAAAACGCGCCTGATGACCACTAGCGTGTCCGCACGTGTTTGTGTGGCTTGTCGCTGTCCGTGTCCCCGGCGCTGTGACTCCCCCGGGAGGTGGCAGGCAAACACCGCTGCGGCTCGGCTGGAAGGGAGCGAGGGGACGAGCTGCACGTACACCAGCTCGGGGGGTTTTATTCTGCATTACAGGACTCCTTCCTGCCGCAGTGCTCTTGGACACCGCAAACGTCTTTCTGTGAATCCTGCTGTAGGGTCGCATCTTGCGAAGATGAATCATTTTTAAAGTATTTTAACTTTATTTTAGGAAAAGGTCATGCGCATTTTGGGTGTAAGGGTTTTAACAGTTAATTAGAAGGGCAGAAAGTAGGAGCATATGGAAGGAAAATAGAGTCATCAAAGGTTGATTGGAAATCAAAGAGGGAACTTGCCAGTAGGCAGCATAGAGATCATCAAACAAATAAAAGGGAGAACAAAATGAGGTGGGGCAGAACATACCTACTTGTAATTTGTTTTATGCTTTTGCATACCAGTATTTAGCCTCAGGTGTTTTCTAGTGTATGCTTGCTTACTCTGGTTGCAAATACACAGACAAAGCTGTGTGAAAAACACAGTGGTAATTGCAGTTATTTCTCACTTAAAACCAGTGATACAAAATTTAGTGTTCATTGTGATTAGTGGATATAATACTGTAGTGCTTCCAAAAATTGCTAGTGATTAACAATAAATAATTGACTATCTAAGCATAATGTTGCTTGCACTCAATAGCTGAATAATCCAATTATCATAAGATGACATGTAAGAGTGGGTTTATAAGACATTACATGCTGTTCATTTTCATAATATACTGGAGAATGTGAACACAGAACACCACAGGTTTCCACCTCAGGGTGTTTTGAGCAGAACTCTTGTTTTCCTAAACACAAGGTGTCCACAGCTAGGAAGCTCACCCTTCTGACATAAATCCTACCTGTGCAAGCTCTGTGTTTGTGCAGCCTGGAGAAACAGGAAAGGTGGAACTGGCCACCCGGTCCACCTGTATTGGGGGTGGGGAGGTTGCTATGCAACTTTAGTATTTGATGTTTTGCTTGAAAGCTCAGCTCCAGGAAACAAGGGTTTACATAAGAATCAATCAATCTTTCTTTCTTCTAAGTTTGTTTCCTTCTCTTATGAAACAAAGCTTGTTTGTGTGATGCAAGTACATCATTGCAAGATTCCCAGAAACCTAGGAGCAATGTGAAAGAAACCAAAGTTTGGGATTGTTTCAATCTCCTTATTTTAGGTAAACTTGATTTACAAACCCTGGAAATGCCAGTGTAATGGAATAGTAACCACCCCCTCCTCCTGCATTCATGGTGTACAGCTTGATCCACAAAACACCCCTTGCTTCAGTTCACCTTCAAAACCCACGGTGACTGTGCTGTGTGTCCCACCTTAAGCTACATCTCTGTCTCTAATGAGGCCATTATTGTTATCAAAGCTAATTTTGAAGAATTGAGTGATGTTCCTGACCTGTGTGTGAATCTCCTGTACTGCTGATGTCACCTCCTCCAGACCTGCACATGAAATCCCAGCCCCCTACGAGTTTACCCGTGTAAATTTACCTTGACAGATTGCATGTGCTTTGAATTAAGGACTGTGTTTTCATATTTATCTCTAAAGCATCTGGGTGCCATGGTGATCATACCAGACAAGCAGACAGATGCACTTGTGCTTAATGGTAACTGCAATGCTGGGGTCCTTTTCTGTAAGAGACTGGGATTCATGTTAACAGGACTGTCTTCTGTAGTTAAACCAATGATTCCAAGTTTTCTTGTGTGCCTTTTTTTAGTAAATTAATAAGGACACAAAGCTAAGGAGGTGCTTGTATGTTCTCTTTATTAGCTAAGCTTGTACTTCATTTGAACCTGGAATGATACCTCAGCCCAATCACCACATGCTATAGTAGAATTTGCTTTGTCGTTGTATTTCTGAAATAGTATAACACTGCACTTTGAAATCTCATTTAAGAGAAATGTCTCAGCCTAAATATAAGAAAAAGCACCCTTCAGGTCAACAGTCCGAGAAGTATTGCCTCTTCCAGGCAACTCTAATTATGTATTGATTGTACTTAAATCTTGCATTACAGTTCATTTCATGTTACATTCATTCCTTTGTTATTTTTTTCCCTTGTGTTGTTTTGACAGTTTTTAAATAATAATACATGGGTGAGTGTTTACTGTGGAACGGCCATTTCATTTTATTAGCATACAGAAGGCAATGAGGCAGAAAAGGAAATGTCATGCTTATATATTAGTTAGTACTTGTTCCAAGTAGCATCTTTCCAAAGACTGGGGAAAGTTCCTGGGGAAATTACTCAAAATGTAATGATCCTGCAGTGATTTAACATGAAAAAAATGAGGTGCCTTGGATTTTTATTATATTTGTTTGCTCTTTGACCAGAAATGATGTGTCTTTATTTCTCATCATTCAGGCTTTCTGTTGTCACTCTCATGGCAGTCATTTGTCTTGGTTTTGTTCCTTGGAGCAAAGAACTGGAGCTGCTGTGTATCAGAAGTATGCATCCATTATATGAAAAACAGATTTTCAATGCAAATTTCGTCGAAAATGAATGAATCTCACAATTTTCCCCTCTTTTTTCCCCCGTAATTCGTTAGAAATGATGAGCACAGAAGGATGTGTATATCCCAGCTCAGTTTGGAAGTGCCGTCCGCTCAGACATGACAGTAGGTTTGGGAACATTGTCAGCACTAATTACCTTGTAAATCCAGGCGCCCATTGCAAGAACTGCAGCTTTCCCAGTGACAAACATACTGCCAGGAGATTTGGAACAATTAAGCACTAATTGTTCTCGCAGAATGGGAGAAACAAGCCTCTGGGCTGTAGTTTGGATGCTGAAAGGACCAGGGCACTTTCCCACAAAGCAGTATGGAAAGCTCTGGACCCGCCGTGGCTCCAGCTCCCAAATGCAGAGTGCGCTCCCGTTCCTGGGCGAGAGCGAGCCCGGGGAAAAATCGCTGCTCTGACAGGACAGAACCAGCGCGGTCCATGGGCTGTGTCAGGCCAGTCTGACAAAGTTGCTGCCGATGCCTTTGGGCAGCTTCTGAACCTCCCGTCGCTGTCTTCCCGCAGAAATGCTGCGTGTCTGAAGCGCAACAGGTCCTTAATCAGAAGGAGCAGTATCAGTTTCTATGTGATAACTTTGCTACTATTAAGAAATTCTTTTCAGGAGCCTCCTTTATTTCGTGATCCCCGAGATGAATAAATAAGTTATTCCCTAATTTCTTGAGGGTGCAGTCAAGAAATAGCCTTATGCTGCGGTCCTGTGTGAGCAGGAATTTTTGGAATACAGAGCCGGGCTGCTGTTCCTGGGTATGCTGGTGAGATCGAGGTCTTGGCAGCAGCGTGGAAACCAGCACCAGTGGTGAGGTATTACCGAGGGATGTCCGGGTGCTGGGGAAAAGCAAGTGGCAATTTACTCCTTGGTTCAGATAATGCAGGCAATGTTAAGGCGGTACGATGAGCGAACTGATGTCTGTGTGTATGTAAGTCTGAAGGGTGGCACTGCCATAGCGTCTTGTGAGATGTTTGCTCATCAAAGGATGTAATTGTGCTCAGAGACTGAAAGACAGCAGGTTTGGCTGGTTGTGTGCAGTACTTGAAGGACTGAGTGCATTGTCTGTGTTATCTACTCGATGTGCTTTTCTCCTGCCCTATCTCTGTCCTCACACTGCCTTTTGTTTCAGCCTTTGCTGTGTGACTCATCTTTGGAATACGCGTTTGCTACAATTATCTGCTGCGTTTCCTAATGAATCCCACTCCTTCCTTTTGCTGCTCTTTTCAGGTTTGCTTTGAGAATTCATGTTTATAAATTTACGAGGATTTTTTTTTTTTTTCATTTTTCTAACATAAGGTGCTGGTTACCAGCGTTAAAGAGCCACGCCTAAACTATGTGCTAAATCATTTATTTTCTGAACAAATTAAAGTCTGTAGGGAAAAGCACTGCTGTAAGCACCAGAAAAGGGAGAACACTGTGAGAAATGTTAATACCAAGCCATAATGAAGAAAAATGCCACTGTTTTAAATAAATGCAGTGGTAAGTGACCCTTACAACTATGATAAATTTCAAACCCATATCTGCTCACATTTTCAAAGGTTTCAGAAGAATATTGTGGATTAAAAGCTGTTATTGATTGCTTTATACTTCTCTTTTGTACTTAAAAGCAGGAGCAGCTGTCACTCAGACAGAACCACTCCTATCTGAAAGAATTAACTGCTTAGATTAAGTACATTTAAAGTATCTCTACAGCTTTTTAAAATGCCTATGTCTACATGCATATATTAAATTGAGTACACAGTTTCTCTTTCCCAGTTGAATTTCATTTGTTCTGAATTTTGCCTTTATCTCCTCATAAAAACGAGGACACCCAGCACAGGATGGTCACAACATAGACAAAGGCATTTATAAACCCCAGACATAAGGTGTCTGGGTGAAAAGGCAATTTCAGTCCTGCATTTGGAAGTTGTTTTTTTTTCTTTGAAATCAGTTTAAAATATTTCATATTATTAAAATGCATTTTAGCTAAGACTGGCCTTAGGGGCTATTTTTTCAGTGCTCTTGCTTCTGTATACTCAGGACATTGCTTATACATTTTTCTCATATCTTGTGTGCTTGACATAGGGTTCTAGAACATGAACTGAATTGTTACCAAATGTGGGCCAAAAGCTACATTTAGAGTGATAAAGTTAATTGTCTGAGAGCCATCTGACAGAACTTTCTGGTAGCATTGCCATCTATTTCAGTAAAACATCCCAATGACACAGAACAACAAATGACTAAGAAATTCCAGCAATGTAAGAAAGAGGAATGAAAAACAAGCAACTATCTTAAGAGAAACTACTTTATCTTTTATTTTTGTGAATTCACAAAATGTTTATCTGAATACATAGGATTCAATTCAATTATTTTGTTTCGTATTTTAGAAAGATTTTGTATAAATACAGTTTCCCATTGTAAGCTGAGAATGAAAGGGTAAGTGAATACTTTAGGTGCTTGTAAAGTGACAAAATTCAAAGAAAAATTTGTGTTGCCATTTTATGATCGTGTTTGAAACAATATTTAGAATGAAGTGTCGAAATACATAAGAGTTAAGCCTGCCATAGACTAAAACAGATGCCCAGAGCTTGAGGGGGATAGAGTAAGAGAAGTGTAGTAGCCCTTTGCTTTCTCTTCAACCAATTCTGTAAATAAAAAAATGTAAGGCACAAAGCTAAAGTCTTCAGTGTGACAAAGCCTCCTTCCTTGTCTCCTTCAAATCCTAGGCACCCTTGAATCAGCACTGAAATTTACTGTCAAGTTCATATCCAACGAGTAATGAATGCTTAATATTGGAGTGCATTTTGAAAAATACTATAAAAATAAGCAAAAACCAGACCTGGCTTCACCATTACTAAAGGAAGACTAAGTCCAAACATGCCATCTGAAGAGTTTGTTCTTTCCATGTGACTATCTCAGATCTTTATTTCTTCTCTTTACATTGTCCTTGGATTAAATTCTGAACCTAGAGAAGTTAGTTGTAATGCTCACAAAGATCTTACTCTCTTACTCTAAAGAATCATCACTTGCTGGAATTTGCAAAGCTTCAGCTCAAAATGAGATTACAGTCCATTTGAGGTGGCCATCTCATTTTCAAGTGCAGTGCTGTTTTCTGCACATCAGCTGTGTCAGATCCTGTAGACTGTTGCATTTGTCCCCTAATTGCAAGAATAATATCTTGTCCCTAACAATTACTATAAAAATGTGAAGAGGTGCTATAGTTCCAGAGCAAATTGTTTCCTTGACACCTGTTGACCCTTCAAATCCTTTTAGGAACTGGCTATCTTTGAAAAGAAATCACAAAATCCTTATTGAATTTGCTCTCTGGCCTCCATCTTTCCTCTCTGCCTATTTCCTGACCAGAAAAGCAAAAAGGTATTAAAAAAAAAGGCATTAAAAAGAGGGGAGTTCAGTCCAGACTGGTCTGGCAGCCTAGAGCTGTTTGAGCAGGGGAGGAGTAAACAGCTTTTATAAGGATGTTTACAATTGCAAAGAGTAAAAAGGTAAACCCAGAAAAAGACATATTAGCTTGTTTATTTGCTCACCTCTTAAACTTTCCCTACCAGCTTTTGAGAATCCTGTCACATCCAGCTCTGCTATTCATAAAGCATCTGTCCTGCTTTTTTCACTGCTGTTTCTGCTACCAATGGTGTGCTTGCAGCTCATCAATTCTCCTTTACTGTAGGCTAGCTCCCCTACAAAGGCAGCATGTGAAATCCAGAACAGGGTTTGGGTACTATAAAACATCACTAATCTAGTGGGTGCTGAGCTGGAATGTTCTCCTCACTGTTAGCCTCTCAAGGCTAACACTATTTTTTTCCCCTTTAATTTAGTTTTTTGTCTCTTCTTTCTTACAGAATATTTAATTTAATAAATTGCATTCAGACAGGATTAAAAAAAAAAGGTTAAAGACATTTAAGAAATACTCCAAACTCAATATTTTGGTCATTTCTCTGGAATAATTTGTGCCAGTAACTGTGTCACATCACTCTGCACAGCCCTGGGGTTCGTACATGTGTCATGGGTGACACAGTCTACTTCATATTCTCTTTGAAAATGGGAAGGTAGGGAGTAAACAGGCTCCTCCCAGACACTGCTGAAGTAGCTTTAGGACTGCAGAGTACGTGCCATGGTACTCATTAAGTTGTGCCCTGGTTTCCTCAAGTGTCCCAGTGTAGGAGTTGTTACTGAGGCAACACAGGGACTACTGTGCAACTCCCATGAAAACAAGTCACTGGGGCGTGTCAGGCGTCTGCTTGTACATACACAGGGCTCTGCATTAACATTTGCCTTCTTTGTTTTTGAAGTTAAGCAACTGGGAAAGCAAGTGGGGATGGAAATAGTGATTTAAACAGAACTCTTGAAGGATTTTTCATTATCTTGATTTTATGTTCCTTTTCTGTGTTCCGCTTTGGGTAGAAGAGAACAGAAATGCTGCTTGTTAGCTGACCTCAGTCTTCATGAGATGGGTGGGTGGGTGACTTTACCAAATGGCAGTCGTCTTCTCTGTTGACTCTGACACTGAAGGTTGAGCAGAATCATTCCAGGTCGGACTGGGAAGAGTAATTTCTCCATTTGATACGGAGAACTTTCTCCATGGAGCCACCAGTGTTGTGTCCATCGTAGCCACATGAAAGTGCAGGGTGACCCAGTGGAGGATATGACCATGTTGTTCTAAACAAGCATGGTTGTGATGGCTGGAGTGCTGTGCTGGAGTCACAGCTTTTCCCTTTGGCTGGAAATGGAAGGGAAGCAGGAACCTGCCCACTTAGCCCCAAGTGGAAGAGCAGACCCTGGGGCCAGGCAGCAGACACGGTTCTCTCATATTAAGTCACAAGTTGCATATAGTCGTTTGTCTAACCTTTTTGGCCTTTTGTATGTATAGAGCAGATGCTAATGCACCTGAAAATAGCAAGTCTGAAATTTATTTATTCATCCTTGTTTCATATTTTAAAGCTTGCTTGTGTATTTATATGCATATGTATAAAAATATGTCTACAAATACATCCGACAGGAGCATTTCCTGGTAATCCCTGACCCACTCATTTCCATCATGCAGAGCTGACTCCCACGTATCTGCTCTGCTCTCCAGAGCCCATTCTGCACAGTAACATCCGTGCTGCTTCTGCTGCTAGGCTGAGCACAGACTGTTACTGGAAATTACAAGGCACTGACAGGCTGCCTGCATATGCCATCTCTTGGAATAAAACCCCTATTTATTCCCATCCTCCCCTGAAGCAGGATATGTGTAGATACTATTCTATGGTGGCCCTTTGAAAGTCTTCTTGAAAATCTTGGTCAAAGTATAGAAGGCAGGCAAGCCTTGCAAGTTGTTGCCTAATACAGGTGTAGCTCCAGATGTGTTTTCTGCTCAAATCCTGCATTCTAGGGCATCTTTATTTGTGATAGCTAAATGTCCTGATAAGGGGAATCTCCGACAGGTAATGTGAGATCTTTATGTAGTGGTGCTTGTTGGGTTAGCTAATTTCAAAATGGCTTGTTTTGGCAAGCTGCTCTATGTTGCCTAACTCTTGTTCCACAGATGCCACAAACAGATCCCAGAAATGAAAGATTCCTTTGAAATGCACCCAGGGTTTGTAAGGAGGATTTAGAGAAGTTTTGGAGTAGCTCAATTTGCCATGGTGATGAAGTACAAGGGCATTTCTGAATTTAAGACTGGCTTGACAGACCTGGGAGGAGGCATATTTTAGTGAGTGCTTTAGCTGGTGTGAATACCTGTTGGGAAAGGTCCATCCCAGGCTACGTTTCCACCTGCTGCTGGGTTTCCTTGCCAGTTTAGTCAGACAATTCATTTCAGACTGTAGCCAGATGATGAGATGTCATATAGGTGCTGATTGCAAAATCATGATTAAATTTTTTTTTTAAAAAAGGGGGTGAAATGCTAGAAAGTGCTAGAAAGTGCTAGAAAGTGCTGGAAAGAGGAGAAATCACTGTAAAGACTCTGAACTACTGATGGTCTTAAGACTGATCAGGCTGAAAATTAATTTCATGGTCCTAAATATATGCTTAAAATATTGAGACCAGAAGAGTGTCAGGATACTGACACGTGTTGGCAGCATCCAGGTGTTTGAAAAGGTTAGGCAGAAACAAAATGTACTCTGCTCAGGGGAAAAGAGTACAAATTAGGGCCTTGTCTTAGTGGGGTGTCCAAGACAAGTCTCTGCAACTCCTGAATTTTTTCTGCATGGGTTGCCACATCCATTGATCTCCGTGCACAGGTTTTATTGTACCAGCATGGAGGTACCAGGGAAAGATTAGCTCTGAAAAGCAAGTTTTAAAATAATTGCTTTAGAGCAATTTTGAAAGATGTTTTTTCCTTTTATTCAACCATGAAATGGAAGTGTCCTGCTGATGGCTCCAGCATATTTTTTAATTGAATAATTAGCATGGATAATAGGCATTCAGCAGCGTTTTTGTTGATAATCACTGGATTTACTAATCTCCCAGAAGGTGGGATGATTCAGAATCTTTTAATGCCCCAAAATAGAAGATAATTAAAACCCTACACACACAACTTGAAATAGAAATGAGTACAAATGGTGAAGAGAAATTAGAAAGTGAGCTTGAGGGAAAAGGATGGTGGTGGTGGGCATAAGAGTGCTGAGAATAGTCAGGATACTTATGAATTGACACGTTCAGTACTTGGAGTTCTCCTTGCACTGCCACCCTTGGCTCTCACCAGTGCTGGGTATGGTGGGGCTCAGCAGAGACTCTGGTCACACATGTTCACAGGAGTGGGTGTTGCACGAGTCAGCTGCTGAAAATTGTGTGTGCAGTAATCCCTGGTGAGCTGGCCACGGGGAGAGGATGCTGCCAGGGTTTTGTGGGGAGGGTTAGCTCACAGAATCACTGATATGTTGCTCCCAAAGGAAGTCCAGCGAGGAGGTGCCCACCCTGGCTGTGCTGCACGGTGCCTTTGTGGGTGGGGATAGGAGCCAGAGCCCCAGGGGCACAGAGTGAGCACGCAGAGTTGCAGGTTTGGGTTGAGCTTTGGTGTGACACGTTTCCTTGCACTAACAGCACTGTGGGTGTAGCCCACTGCTCCTGTTCCAGGTATCACTTACCACATATCACTTACAGTCACCTGACAACAGAGGGGCTGCTGCCTGCTCTTGGGTTAATTCTCACAGGAATGAAGAATTGACACAAAGTAGGCTTTTTCTCTTGAGTGTGTAAGATATTATTTTGACATCAACTTTTCCTCTTCTGAAAGAGGTGGAAAAAACCCTGCAGTCACAAATCTGCCGTTTACTTGACTAGAGGGAGACGGTCATGCTGAGGTGACTGGGCATGGGGTGGAACCCAAATGGAAAAAGGAGTTACTAATCTTATTTCCAGTGTCCATAAAACAAAGCTATTAATTAACCTGTTCAATAAGTACTGTTTTTACAGAGGTACAGTGGATACTTGAGACTTCACTATTCACTTTAAAGAACGAGTGATCAAGTTCGTATTGGCACAAGCAGGGCAGGGCTGGATTTCTCACCAGTGTGCTTCTCTGCCAAATTCTGGCTATTAAAATACATGAGTGTGTGTTTGAAACATCATTTTACAGCTTTGAAAAAGAGATGCCATTCAAGAGCAAACATTGTTTGCTAATTTGGAGACTCTCTTTGGTTTGTGCAAACATCTGTCATGAAATTGGGAATCTCTAGAGAGGCCTGGTCTGCTCCCACAGAAATTTTTACTGACACATGGGTGGAAGAGAGAAAGAGCACAGCAGTGGGCAGTATAACCTTAAATTGCTCTGACCCTTCCCAGGCTGTGATGTCTTCCTAGTGAAAACTCAACATAGGCAATTGTTCCTTGAGGAGCAGTGAAGACTGAAGTATCCTCCTGCCACTAACCAGTTCCAGATTAGATAAAACAGTGGATTTCATGGAGTAACCCTGATACAATAGAAGGGTATTTACCTTATTGTGCCTGCATGGCAGCTGTTTTGGTCATAAACCCACACAGATCACTGCACCAGGATGGCTTGGCAGCCTCTCTGTGAGTCAGTAGTGCTGTGCATTGGCAGAGCTCAGAGGAAAAATTAGGCAGTGTCTCTGGAATCGTGCTTGCCTCTAGCAAGTAGCATTGTTCTCTGTCGTGTAGCAGGACTCTGCTGCAGACAAATGAACCAAAATAAAGCAGATTTGGAGCACTGCTTTCGATGAAAAGGCAGACTCTGCCTGGATTTTGTGCATCAGGCACCGTAAGAGCTATCAAGAGCATTGTGTACCCTTCACACAGCAAGCAAGCAAGGAAAAATGTACTAATTTCTCCAGCTAGGTATGTCCACTTGGGGACAAATGTTACCAGGAGGGGAATGGCCAAGAGGATCAAAATTTTTTCATTCCCCATTAAATCTCTACAAGACACAGAAAGGAAGAGCTGCAATGCCTTCTATTCAAGTGGCAGGTCTTAGGTGTCTCTCCTCATTTCAGTGTAGCTGGTTTTGGTTTTGTTTTTTCTTTAAAATCCTGTTATTCTTAAAAAATAAGTTCAGTTAATTGAGATTTTCCGAGGGCAACTGTTTTAGAAAAGAAAAGCAGTGAGCTTTGAAAACACAAAGACTGGAATTTAAACTAACTCAGTATTTATTATTATTTTGAGGTCCTTTGGATGTCTGACTCTAGTTTATAGGTCTAGATCATGCTTTCACACACATTATTGTACCAACTGTCTCTGGGATAAAAGCTTGTAAAAGCATTACTTGTGCCCCAAAGCTCCATGGGGTAGCATAGTATTTTACCACTGCAATGCCAAGGGGGTTTGAGTTGAGGTTTTTTTTGAGCATAATATTCATTAACTATTATTCATTAAATATTAAGAAAGGTCTGATGCTGCAAACTTAATCCGAGAAGATTATGTGGGGAATTATTAGGCAGTGATTATTCACATAACTAAAAATTCATCATGTAAAAACATTTTTACGGTAATAAAATCATATAGCCTAAATATTGTAAGTTATTTGACATATAGGGAGCTCTGAATTAAAACTGGGCTTTGTTAATAGAATACAGTTATTATCACTGCTGAGGCTCCCTACAATGTCTTTTGTAAATTTCCCCCCCCTCCTGTCTTTTCCTTCTTTCAAAAGAAATAATCCTGGCATAGATGGTTTTGAAACTGAATTTTAAATTTATTGTATAAAACTTGTATAAACCAAGTGGTGGAGCCATTTCAGAAGCTTTGAATTCACTTTGGGTTGTTCTGTGCTCCAAAATTTTATTCATTTAGTGCTTTGGAGTACAACTGGGATCAGAGAACACATTGTCAATGTTAATAAAATCATGTTACCTCAACCTTATCCATCCAGTTTTGTAATAGAGGAGGGATGGTAACTGTATTATTTCACATAATCAAAAGAACAGTTGTTGATTAGTAATTAAAATTTCCATTCCATATACACAAACCAGTGGAAATCTCAAAGATTTCCAAGATGCTTTTAATATACATAGAGCTACTGTTTGTCCATGTGCTGGTAGAATTATTGGGAATTCAAATCCATGCAGAGTTCACTTTTTGTTGTACTCACAAGACATTTTGTATGGATGACAATCTTTGATTTTTTTTTTTTTTTAGCTAGGTATTACTGTTTTGAGCAGCTTGGGATTTAAGAACACATTTTGTTTAATGTACATTGAATCTGTTTTCATTTTCAGAAGGCTACTTGTCCCTTGCATGGCTTATTATAATCTTGATTGATTGAATGACATTAAGCATCCAGAAATTTTGAGTGAAGGTTGCATTTAAAGGTAATGTCATCTCATTTCCATGTGCCAAACATGCTGCTTAATTGCTTGGGAGACAAAACTCTCCGTGTGCATCCCAAGAGTGAGCATGACCCAGTCTGCAGGGAAGGGAAAGGAAGTTGAGCCTTGGATTGTCCCATCTTCAGCTCCACTGGCAAAGAAAGAAGTAGGGTGGTGGGAATTTTCCTCTTCTCTTGTCCTGTGATTGGAGAAAAATGTAGATTAACCTTTCAATTTCTCTGGGAGGTAGGATACTAAGCAGCATTCCCCTGTGGCTGGTTACAGAGTCCATGATTTGAAAGAGAAGGAGGGTGGTGGGGACCCTCCCTGTTACCATTGCTGGGAACTTTGTAGTGAGGCTGCTTTTTTCACTCTGACTTTTTCTTTTTTTTCCTAGTGAATTGTTACTTTGGTCAACATGCATTATTTCGTGCTACTAGCAAATGTTGGTAAAAATAATTAGCATATGAGAATGATAAATAGCTTATGGCCATGAGGTACAACTTAAATTGCCTGGATTATCCAAAGAAAAGAGGGAGTACAGGTGGGGATATGGCATTGGAGACTTTGCTTGCTGATAACTTCATGTATCTCCTTCCACTTTCAAATATTAAAACTCAGGCTAAGAAAACCAGTGCTAAATGTTTTCTTTTGTTTAGTTGCCCTGGTTCATTTTGCTTTTTTTCTGTAAGTTATGTATATAAAAAAAATCTATTTTAAAAGCTTTTGGAGAAGTCTTTGTCTTCCATCTGGCATGAAGAGCATTTCTGGAGGGGAGGGGAAAGAAACAGAGTACTGTCTGAGGTAAATTTGATAGTAGAAGATGGGATAAAACAAGAGGCACTTAGACTAATTTAATTAATGCCATGGTGGATTTAAGAATATGCTGTCCTCTACAAGCATAAACATAGATCAGTAGCTGAATTAAGGAGGCAGTATTAGACTGCACCTGTTGGGTTTCAAACTGAATTCAGACCTTGTTTCAGTATTGCAGTTGGGACTGGCAGTTGCTGAAGGGATTAAATTATTTAAAGCCTTCAGCTGGCTAGTGTAGGCTAGCAGTAGCTTATAAAACACTTAATCTATTTTTTTAATCTCTTCATATGTTTGCTTTACTTAGACAGTAAAACTATACACGACACACACCTGCCACATTCTGAAGCGTCTTTGTCAGATATTTTACATTTATCAATTAGAGCAGCCTTTAAACTGTAGCCATTTGGGTTTCACACACAATACACTTCTTGTTAGCCTGCACGTTTTCTTCAGTGAACTCAAACCCAAAGGTGAAGTATGCAGACATAAAGTCATTTTCCCACAATTTATTCTAAAAAAGATGCTTCCTTCTACAGGCAAATGCTGCTCTCCAAATTATTAATGTTTACTGTTGCCTTTTGGGTTGTCATTTAAAAAAAGAAACAAACAGTTTGGAGCTCTGGAACTATTTTTGCAGTGCATTAGTTGACTGCTTATAAGATAGTAGAGTAAAGCAGTTCAAAAATAGGTGATACTGTTTAGCTTGTTACGTGTCTCTTGTTTCTAGAAAGCCAAGAGTAAGTAATGAATAGCAACAATATGGATTGGACAGAAAAGCCATTTGGATAGCTGTGCAACACAGGATTAGTTAGGCAAATCCTCTTAGGTTTGATAAGCCATTGCTTAGACCTACAGTTTATTTTGTCATTGGTTGCTCCTATTAATGTCTTCTTTCTGTCAGAGTTTATTACTCTGATTTCAGTTTTGCATCATACCTTTTTGTGTCAAAGTGAAGTGCCACTTCCATCCTTGTAAGTGCAACTTACAGCCTTCCTAATGATAAGCAGAGAAATGCCTGGAGTCAATTCAAATCAATGCTGGCATCCTCCTAAGAGTCTTTTAAATAATGAACTTTTTATATGGATCATTTCTGTTGAGCAACTGCTGTATGACATCTTTTTAATTTGGCCTTCAGTGTTAAGTTACAGGACAAGCAGGCGTATGTGTCTGCTAATAAGGATGAGCAAATGCTAATTCATGGAGATGAGATGGTTTCTGCAGCATGCTCTTCAGAAAAAGCATATGGTTTTGATATTTCTGGGCAACCTTTAATTTTTTTTCTTCTTTATGACATTGCAAAAAAATAATTTTATTTCTGTAAAAGGGGTTTTTCTAGTACTATCAATACAGAATAACTTTGCTGCTTGATCTCCTCTAGGCTGGGGGGTTTTTTTGGATAATGTGTAGAATATACTTGAAAAATATAAAGTACATACGTTGAAGTCGTTTTACTAATTAGTGTTCACACTCTGTCTCAATCTGTTTTAAACTGGAGAATGTGCCATTTTTCAGAAATAAGGAAAGAAAAAACAGAGATAAAACAGAAGTGAAAAGTCTTAACCTGCTGCCCAAGAGACAGAGACTAACAAGCAGACACCTCAGGACTAGAGCAAGATGGCTCAGCCAGCTGGGTGGGGGGGAAATGTGCAAAAAGGCATGGGAAGAATTGGGCATTTCAGTGGGTGGTAATCAGAGTTTCATCAGCACTGGGATTTCAGATTGTTAGACAATGCTTTGTACGTGTCAGGGCTCGTGGCTGCTCTGTGCATGGAGCAGAAAATGTGGGAGAACATTCCCAGTACTCCTTGTTAGTCAGAATTTACTGCAAGTCTTTGTTCAGCAGTCATCTGAATATTGTTTCTTCTGTAAGAGAGTGTTATATCTGAAATTCTCTTTCACCTTGAGTGACCTGGGAAACTTTTAATGTATGATTCATCTGATGCGATCTATGAATTGGGTTAACCTCTGCCATGTCCCCGGACCACACCAAAATAAATCTGAATTATAGTATAAATTTAACTGTGAGAATACAATGCCCCTCAATAGAAAATCAATTGAATATCAGAGCTGCTTGTAAAACCTGCAGGAAAAGACAAACCAGAACTCTGGCTGAAAGAGAAAAGTGGGGAATGCACATGACTGAGCAGTACCTTTGGGTTGGTGTCTGTGAAAAATGAGAGCTGTTCCAGTTTGCTCCTGTCTGACAAGGCCCTGGAGGCCATTCCAGCAGGGGGTGGAATACAGTGTGTGCCCTGGCACACCTCTGTGCTGGAGGCTCTGGTGGCACAGGCACAAAACCTCCCTTCCCAGAGTCTGCTGGAATTACAGCACGCAGGAGAAAGGCAAGGTCTGAACCTTTGTGTGGGCAGGAGGGAGGGCCCTGGAAGTGAAAAATAATCATACAGCCCAGGAGAAGCATGTTCTTAATACAGGATAAAAAATTACTGAATGCAGTGAAATTTAATAATGTTAAATTTATGTAATGTTTATAAAGTTTAAGACCACCTCATTCAAATAAAATGAAAACCTTGCTGATATTGCTGCTGATTTTTTACTTCCTCACAGACCCCTACAGAGCACTACAATTTCCCTTAGCTGGAAAGCAAATTTCCTGGAAAGCTTTGTGATGGCAAGAAGAATAATCTGATTTTACCACCATTTCTCTTTGATTCTTTGGCTGGTTTTCATTCCTGCTGTGTTGCTGGGACCATCAGGGGCATGAAGTGACACCACAGCTACTGATGCATCCATGATGCACTGAAACAGCATCAGGGAGAGGAGATTCTGCAGGGATGTCCCAGTGGGCCTCAGGAGACAAACTCATCTCAAGAGCTTTAAAAATAAGGCAGTGATGATCAGTGGAAGAGGAAACAGCTTAGCAACTTTTTTTTTAAAATTATTTTAATTTTTTTTAAACTGAACCATGCAATTTGCAATAATTGCATATTCCCAGTGCCAGGATGGGATTATATTTGTAAGGTTTTCTTAAAGAATAAAATATTCAGTGAGTTTTATTTTGATTAATATCTAGATTAAGGTCAGCACTTTCGCAGTATTAACCATTATTTTCTGGAAAATACTGATTAAACCTGGCTCTCCACTAAGAAAGACTGATTCAACTCAATTGGAAGAATTCATGAAAGTGTAATGATTTTGTAAGAATCTGTAATAAATAATGTCAACATGTTGCAATGTAATCAAACTGGTGCCTTTAAAGCATGATTTTCTTCCAATGTACTTCAGCTCAATTACTTCTCTGGGCTGTCTTGGTGTGTCTTAGGTGTGTCTTTCTACACGTGTCAAGGCAAACACTTTAGGGGATGTGTTATCCACTTTATTTGACATACTCATTAGCACCAATTGAGCAAGAATTGTATACAGAGAGACGAAATTATTTTAATTATTTATTTGGGCAAAAAAAACCCCCATGGATTTGTCATTCTGATTTGTGGAAATGAATTCTTTTTAGGCAGCATTAGTGATATTTCCTGTGAAAGGTTACTTTTAATGGTATAATATATGCTCTCTGGCTCAGACAGAATAATTTTCTGAGCAAATATTGATTTAGGATTAGGGTGAAAAATAGATCTCACTTTCTCATGTTAAACTAATTTCAAATTAAGATTTAAATTAAAAGGTTAGAAAGAGGTCTCAAAAATAAATCACTTTGGAGGCCTCACAACTTCATTATTGTTTGTCTAATAAACATCAAGCTTTAAAAATTATACCCTGGATAGAAACTAAATGAAAATTATGATTCAGAAAGGAGCTTTGCCAAAGATGTTTTGATGAGGAAGTTTGATTCCACAGTCCCTTAGTGAGTGTAATAAGGTACAAAAGGCAATGTAAAGTTGTTGTAAATAATGTAAATGCAAATGATATTAGAAATGACAGAACTGAGTCTGCTGGAGCAGAAGGCATTTCTGAGGCTACTGTGGAAAATATGGGATACAATCACTGAAATGGAAGGGGGGAAGGATAAATGCCCAGGTTGCTGCCATCAAGATACTCTATCAGTCATCAGAAATAAAGCCAGGAGATGCACTTTTTTCTTAGGTTTAAAGCTTAACTTAAGGGACATGGGTCAACCAGCTCATTTTTAAGTGTGACTTAGTGCAAAAGCTACAGACAGTGATTAAATTAGTTTTAAGTGCCTTACACTAAGAAGGACATTGTTGAAGAACTAGATAACTAGGCAATTTCCTTTTGTGTTTTTAATTAAAGATAATATTTTGTGTTTGGGAATGCAACACAAGGAAGTTAATTATTGAATTAAACTAGAGCTTTTCAGTATCCTCTGCTGAGTGGAATGCTATTCTGCCTTAAAAGCCTCATATAAGCAGCTAAAGCAATCTTTCACACATGTAACAGATACAACTATTTAATAAAAAATGAATGAGAAGCTACTCATACCCTGCTGTGAAATAGTTATTAGTTCCTACTATAATACATGAATTTGATTCTCCTGAAGAAATTCATTTAAATGATAAAGAACGGTTGATGTCTGATTGTTGCATTTCATGTGTTAAACCAAAAATATTTATACTGCTTTTAACTTCAGGAGACAAATAGCTGTCATCATGCCAGGCTATAAAAAGCTGATTTCCATGTCTTTATGATGGTATGTAATGATGAGTGGAACTTTGTTTAGGATTTTTTTTAATACTTTTTTCATTAAATTGACATCTCCAAGGCCTCTCTTTTGAGGGGGGATGAGCACATGTTTAAACAGTACTTGAAGAAATGGAAAATGTCTGAGTAAAATCTTGATCCCACCCATTCTACTGAAGTTTTTTTTTAAAGATTTCAGTGGGACTTGCATTATATTTATTGGGCTTTACATGACACACACATTTTTGTCTTTCAGGAGAAAAGAAGTCTTGGCAGTCCTACAATAATGAATAAAACTGGCACAGGCAAAATTTCTTCCTTCAGGAAATGAGGACTCCTGAGGCAGGTGGGCAGCTGGTGCACTGATATGATGCTCCCTACAGTGCTGGCCAAGGTTGTCTCCTCCTTCCTTGCACACTCCTCTTTTTCTCTCTGAACCCATCTGTCGTCTCTTGTCTGATACTTGGATAGCAAGCTCTGGAAGATTTCATTTGGAAGCCATCTTTGTGGTTTACATTTATTGTATAATTGACTCCTGACCGTGAAATTCTCTCCATAATTTGGGCTACTTTGTTAATTAATTAAAATTAATACCAGTATTCTGGGCATTCCCCTAAATGTTCGTTAGTAGTTTAATATAAGCATTGTGAGAATTTTGATTCATTTCACACAAAGCATCAGGAGATACTTCAATGAAAATGGAACTTCTACTATTATTCCAGCATTGATCTTAAGAGCTGTACACATAAGAAAATAAATAACATGTTCAATGTGCAAATTTTCTTCTTGAGTATTCAGTAATTTCTTCTTGAATTTTTCCAAGTAATGACACCACTTCCACAGTCTGGGACGTTGCTTCCCAAGACCTGTGCACGTCCTTTCCCTGTTCTGTAATCTCTGCTTAAGCATAAATCATAAACAAGTGATTAAAAAGAGATATAAAACTGGTGACGTGTGTCTATACAAAGTAGTGCTCAAAAATAAACACCTTAAAATACAATCAGTGTTTTAAAATAGATTGTGGAGCTTCTACTCTGCACACAGGCTGCTTGAAAAGCCCATACCTGTTGATTAAATAATGCTTTTTCCTGCTCTTTTCCATGCCTTAATTTTGAGATGTTTCAGTCTGTGCTCCAACACTTGCCCTTTTAGTTATTACCTTCAGCTGCTTCTTGGTATTTTTGTGAAACATGAGTGACAGTGATACATTCCCTCACAGGATGCACTTTTATCACATTTTGAGGATTATCCAGAATAAGAACCATTGATTACAGTGTCCACATTTCTGTAATTAAATATTAAATTGATTAATAAAGCATATTTTAATGAAAATGTCTACTCTCAGATTTGTATTTTTTATTTTAAATTATTTTATTACATGCATATAGAAAAATAATGAAGTCTATACAGATGCTTTTTGTCATTGAGGTAGAAACAGGATAAACTAATTTGCACGTATTAAATTGTTTTTGTCAGGAACAGCTGTACATAATTTCCTTTGTGAGACATGGCACAAGAGGTATGAATGGAAGTACTTCAATCCCTGACAAATGCACTATTTATGTAACATGTACTAATTCATTATCTTATTCTGAGATATGCAGTTTGTATTTAAAAAGGAAAAACGAATCTGAAAATGATCTGGAGGTTCAGTGCATATATTGGAACTGTGGTTTTTAAGTCACAAGCATAGCCTTGATGAAAATAACTTATTTGTAGAAGGATCTCCAGTTTTCTTGAGACCTTCAGTTGAAGTAGCATCTGAGACTGGAGCTGTGAGCCTTTTCTTGTGCCTCTGAGTCCTGATGGCAATTTGTCCATTCCTTGTGATCCCCTCCAAGAGAAAATCCAGCAAAATCACTGCAGTGCTGCTGCCAAACTCGAAGGATGCTGTGAGAATTTTTGCATGTGCACGTGGAATTAAATCTCACCATGATCTCACCAGGCTCAGTCTTCCTGGGCTACTGGTAGTGTTTTGTGCTCTGTAGTTTCTGTCCTTTCATTTTCTCACCTGTTGTATCTCACTGCTGTTCATTTTGGTGTTGAGTATGATGTGTATGACCATGTTTTTATTTATAGATATCTGTTTGCCATTTTCCTTGCCACATATCTCTCGTGCTCTTTCCAGCATCAGATCATGTCTAAGGCTGTACTCCCTGTTTCAGAAGCAGAGTGGTAATTTTATCAAAATATGATAAAGCCATAAAACCCAACTGATTTCCTGTCTACCTTCACACAAAATCTAATTAAAATGTCACATGGCTAGACATGATATTTTTGTGTATTTTACACTAAAACATTTTAAAATTAAATTTGTGTCTGTGCCTCTAAGTCATAAAACGAGTTTTACGTCTAACTAGCAAAGAGGCGTTAAAAAAATAAATAACAATATTTATAAGTGTTTTACTATCATCCAAATACTCATAACCCGAAAGTGCTACAGGTCAAAGCAGCAGCAGCAGCACTAAGTGCACATGCAGTCAGCTCAGCAGAAGTGTTAGCTGATCTTCCCCTGCATTGTCTGGGGAAGGATTGCTCAGAGGGGACGGGGCTTTGTGCCAGCCTGCTGCCATTGTTCCTGCCATGTGATACTTTCTGCCGAGTGTCTCATTACTGGGAGGGGACACGGTGTATTTCACTGGGTCAAAACAATTCATTAAACTACTGCCGGGCATCACCTTTTCCTTTGGAACCGATTTGGGCTGTTACTGGTTAGCAACAGAAAAATAAAAAATAAGCAGGAGTTTTGTAACCTTTGTAAGAATTCTGCACCTCTGAATAAACACATTTATAGGAAAATACGTTCTGTACTAAAGAAGGATTTTATTTTTCTTTATAATGGTTTGATCTGTTTTCATAACTCATGTAATTAATGTGCCTTTTCTGTGGCTCATTCTAGGAGGAGAGTCTCTAATGTGGTAATTTAAACCCTTAGAAGATATTTTTAACTGGTTTTCCATTAAGGATGTCTCATGGGGGAGGGGAGAAATAAGGATATGTGCTTTTAAAAGGTAGGGAAACACATGGATAAGTTGCTGATGTATTGAACTGTTAAGGGAGGGTGTAGGTGGACATCTGCAAGCCACGTGCACATTGACTGGGGTAAAAATGCTTCTCAGGAGGGATTTGTGCCACAGACAGATTAGTGACAGGGCCTTACACCAGTGCAACAAAAGGGGGTTTTGTGCAGTTTGGGTTTCGTTTTTAGCTGCTGATAGCAAAGCCCTGGCTCAGTCCTCAAGTGCTTTCACAGTGAGGTTGGAGAGACCCAGGTAACGAGGTCATCTTCCATTTAATTCTAAAATAGGCTTGGATGTGATTCAGTGCCTGCCAGAGTTAAAGCAGGCTCCACTCCTGTGTGCTGCAGCCTGTGGGGGAGACTGGAACACCCTGCATTAAGATAAAACTTCTCTTTGCCACAGCAAAACATCAGCCTGGACCAGCAGCCAGTTCATCAGGGTGTTTTCTCTGGAAGGCTTTGGAATATGCAAAAGCACAGCCCCAGAAACATTCATTGGTGTCAATAGTTCCCCTGGAGTCAGTAGACCTGCCAACTCACTGGAGTAATGCAGGATTGTGTTTTAATTCTGTTATTTGACTGCCTGCTTGTGTTTAGTGATGTTTATTTGTAGGAATGATGTGTTTTGGAAAGTGAACATTTGTTGTGCTCTTTGTCTTCCTACAGCCCTTGATCTTCCAATGTATCAGTCACTAAGGAGAGGTGTCATTACTCACCTGTAAAAATGAAATCATTGTAATATTAGTGGATGGTACCCTATAGATATTCTTAAAGGTAGGGTGCTTATTGATGCTTATTTCAAAACAACAGGAAAAAATGCTATGTAATATTTGCTATTAAAGATTTTAAAAATTAGCACATTGTCATTGGAATTTTAGTTTTAAATATGCTTCTTATTTTAAAAAGTTTTTTTTTTCTCCTCCATACAAAAAGTGTTTCAATGCTTTTTAAACTTTTTATGTAAAGTAAATATTTTTCCAGTTTTGGGATATCATTAAATTGGGAGTGGATTATCTTATTTTTCGTTGATTTCCTTGAATATTAACATCCTCAGTTTATATCATTCTCTCTATTTTATGCTGTAATAGTCAGAGATTGTAAAATATATTTGTCCTTGCCAAACACCTCAAAAATAGAAACATACTGCATTTTTTGTACACATTTAAGATTCATTAACACTAACTTTCAATTCTTTTCCTGCTTGAGAGAGTGAGCAGAAAAATGTAATTATTAAGTACACTTATGTGAAAGACACTCAGACACCACAAAGGCTACTGATTACATAAAAAAATAGCTGATTAGAAAGACTCTTGCAAGAAAATTTACAGTGTCAAACTAGAAATGTACATTATCATGACACATTTCCTGAAGACAGACCCTTTCCTTGTGGATATCCTAAGGTACCTGAGTGAGGAATGATCTATGGCTCTAACAAAGAGTAAAACCAGACTGAAAATGAAAATGCAGTCTGAAAAATACCACATCATGATTGATACCTTAGCATTTACTTGATCCAGTAAAGAAATTTCAACCACCCCACAAAATATTGCATTTCATTGACTCTTTGTTAAAGAAAATATGTTAATATGAACAAGATCTCAGCATAGTTTAAAACACAGCAATGAAGCACTGTCAAATCTTTACCTATTGATGTAGTATGAACACAAGCAGAGAAATAAGCATCTCACAGTGTCCCTGAGCAAAATCATCTGTGACAATTAGCAGGGTGCCATATTTTTAAATTATAGTTGTCCCAGTTAGCTGTTTCAACAGCTATGGCACTGAAAAGGACAATAAGGTTGAAAATAAACTATTAAAAAAAAAAAAAAAAAAGAGAGAGAAATTCTGTAAGACCTTAATTGAACTAGTAGGTATTTATGTAATTTCCAGATAAATTCATTATATTTTTTTACTTATATTTTTTTTCCTTTTGCCTTTTACATAAACATCACTCTTCTGTTAAGGTCGGATTTCATGATCTTGGAGGTCTTTTCCAATCTTAATGATTCTATGGAGTAGTTATTCTGCCTTTCTGTGATGTGAAAAATTAGGGGATTAGTGTTTTAGTTTGGATGAGGAGTGCATTTCATCTCAAGTTGCCCAGCTTTTATCCACATGATAACCAAAAAGATTTTGGATTCCTTCTCACATTTTCTAAGAATGACCGTTTTAGTCACCCTGTCATTACCTTTAAATGCCAGACAAGTTTATTTCCTAGGAGTTACCATTACCTGGCAGAATCTGAAACAACAATGTCAGGATGGTGCAGGAGGTCACTTGGAACTGGGTTTTAAAGGCTGAGGAAGGAACAAGTAGAAACACAGGCAATCTGAAAGATGCTTTAATCTGATTTTCTTCTTTGGAAGAGCCACAGTGGATCACTCCTCATGCATGCCTTGGGAGATGCACAGAGACCTGTGGTGTCTTTTTAAAAATCTTTCCAGAGTAGCCAGGCTGTTGAATTTGTAAGTTAAACAGCAAACAGTAAACAAATACTTTCCTCCCCCCACCTCCACTCCACACCTTTTTTTTTTTTTTTTTTTTTTTTTTAGTCTTGCATTAAATCTGCACAAAATAAAGTGCAAATAAAAGATGAAATTTGGGCTTATTTTTGCAAATGACTCAGTGTATAATGCATAGAGAAACCTGTGTGTTTTTAATTGAAGAAACACAGTGCTTCTCAAGTGACCTTCCAGTTGTTGCAAAAAGGAGCAAAGTGTATGTTTGCTTTAAATTTGAAAGTAATTTTCCATTTACACCCAGCAACAGGAGGTTGGATTTTGGATATATCTAGCAAACATATCTATGGGGAGGGGAGATGGGAAACTTTGAACTATGTTTATCTGAATATGATGGTAATCAGTGGGAAGTGTAGAATTAAATTTTTATATTTTAAAAGAGCACTTTTTATCAGTTTAACTCTGATCCCTTTACAGGTTTCCACAGGAATTTGGATCTTGAAAGTTTTTTTTATTCAAATGCAGAACATCGAATGCTTGCTTCTTGTAATACTTACGTGACAGTAACAGTTTAAAATTTGCTTTAGATAAGGAATTGTGAGGAAATAAAATGCTTAATTTTGTCCAGTCTTATGTCTCTTTGGGAAGGATAAATACTGTAATTTTAGCCAATGTGAAAACCAGTAAATACTGTCGTTTCTAATCCTAAAATTTGAATCCATGAATTAATTCCCTGCTTAACAAATTACTAAATACTGTGAGAAAGACTAAAGACTGTGGCCTGCAAGTTTAAAAAAAAAGACAAATTTAAGTGGAACCTTTGCTTGTCCCACCTTGTGAAGGCCTGGAAAGCTGCAGTGGTCACAACAACACATTGCCAACCAGTTTCTGGGTTGTTTTATTTCATAATTTCTACCCAGGAAGCTCAGCTGGAGCCTGCACAGCTCTCCAAGAGCTATGGACAGAGGAAAAACCTCTGCCTTCCTCTTTGTGTCAGCTCTGACAGTCACTGAGTGTTTTCCCAACCCAAGAAAAGCCTTTTCTGCTGGGTGAGTTGAATCTGCTAAACGGGATGTTCAGTGCCAGCAGTGGAGAGCTATCCCTGGGAAAATTCAAGTGGTCAGGAAAATGGTCAGAAATGGTCAGAAAAAAGAGGCCAGTTCTGTCCCTTTTCCCTGGGAGTGTGGCTTGCTGTTTCATGCACTTGCACCTATGTTATTGGGGACTGCTGGATGGAATTACAGCCCTATGGTCTTGCCTTCTCCTGTCTTATCTGTGTGGCTTTGCTCTAACGGCAGAGCTTCATTCAGGACTCAAGCCTGTTCAAAAATTAAGGTCTAGCTGATACAAGCAACTCATAAACTCACACTGGCTGTAAAAAGTGTTTTGATGATACAGCTTATAGCAGTTTGAAGAGTAAAACAAATTGTTCTAGCCAAAGCATTTTCAGTCTGCATCTACACTTGGGATTTTGATAACAAAAATAGCATGAAATGTCATTGGTATGTGTTCTGCCAAAAGCTTCTAGCCTGTGTTTGTCCTCAGATCGTTTCTTTTTGCTGCATAATAGATTACAGCTGTTAGAAGTATCTTCTTCTTCCAACTTCTGGGTTTTTTTTCCACTCAGAGCACTCACACCTAGCTCTCTTATCCTCTGCAAAGGCTTAGAGACAAGGAGGAGCAGGAGCCCATGGAGGTGTGTGTTTCAACACTGAGCTTCATAAATGAATCTAAATGACACGGGGCCTCCTTCCACTGAGTTACTTAAGCACTTTGAAACAAAACACTCCCCTCCAAACGGTATCAGGAGCCCACAGTACTGAGAGGTGTAACAGGAGTTTCCACATTAACCCCTCAGCTGCCTACCAGCACAAATTAAGAAAATTAGGACAGGGAAGTGTTTGCTGTTTTCCAGGTGACCAAAAAAAAAAAGTAATGTGAGGGCTTCTCAGACATAGTCACATTTAACCTCAGATAGAAACCGTCATCAGGGTGTTTAAAGCTCGCTGATACATCTAATGTTGTTTTACTGTGCTTTGTGGGCACTTAAAAAGTATTTTGTGGCCAAAGTAATCCTTTGGAGTCACTGCCAGAGGAGGTTCATCACTTCAGCTCGCACTGGCTCCGGCCAGCCCTCGGTCCCAACGCTGAGGAAACGTGCAGTGGATGAGGAAAACTTTAATTGCAACAGCTCCCAAAGAAGGCAGCTTACTGAGGGAAGAAAAAAGGACAAATAATGGATCTGCAGAGGGGTGCTGTGCTCCACCAAGGAACTGAAGGGGTTTCAAAGAGATTTGAGAGTTTGATTACACACTGGTGATACTCCTGTTGCAAGGTGAGTGGAAGTCTAGCTTGATCTAATTAGCAAAAACTGGAACATGAGGACAAGAACTGACAGGGCTGGGATGTTTCAGGAGGTGCTGTCATTTAGCAATCGTGACCAACTCAAAACTCCAGTGAGAGAACGGTGGTTAAGAGAGGTTAATGAGCCCAAAGTCACCCCTTCTTTTATAAATCTAAATTTAAATCTGTTCCTGAAAGTTGGTTGAAATTGGGCATATGTATTCATGGAGCACTGGATTCAGAATTTTGCCTGTTAGTAGAGGATTGGCATAATTCAAATTTACAATTGTATTTGGTTTATTTTGGTTATCAAACTGTAAGAAGGTGCATGGTGAAACATGAGAAATTTGCTAGAAATAGATCCTAAAAAACAGCTGGAAAAATTACGTTGAGACTTGTCAGTGAATCACAATTTGGGGTGATATACACCAGTTCAAGTTTGCAGATGAAGTATGGATTGAATCAGCATATATTTAATGTACTTTTTTTGTTAAGCCATTTTAGATTTTGTATGGTTAAGTAATGAACAAGAATGTTTATCAACATTTACTGTCTATTTATATGTTAATAAAATGTGTAGAAATAGCTCTGTAGGATGTTATTTTTTAGGAGCTTGATTAATATTTCTAAAATTAGTAAGCAATAGATGCGATGAGCAGCTCTTGAGTGCTATAATTTACTACTATTGACACCCACCTATTTCTTCCCAAGCCCTAAATTATATGGCTCATTACTTACAAGACTGAGAATTGGTGGTGTTGTGGTATTAAATCCAATGTTAGGTTTTAGCACTTCTGTACAATAAGTCTGGCTTCTCCAATTAATTAATTCAAATTCTGACTTCACCTCCTAACAATCTTTATTACAAGGATTAGTCCTAAATAAAGGTTAAAATCAAGCAGACACGTGTTGAAAATACTGGAACAAGTAGTGAGAAAAAATAGCAGAGTACGTGTAGTTGTGCAAGTAAATAAAGAAATTCTTTGTTATTTTTGGCAAGAGGTGGAGAAGCATGTGATGTCCAGTTGTAGCTGTAGCCAAGGATTTATCTTGGGGCTAAATACTTTATAGGCAAACAGTGTAATTCCTTTCTCGCCCCACATCAGCTGAACACTATTTCGGGTCAAGAATGCTGTTTGCAGAAGTTGACCAGTCCTACAACCAACCACTAATACTTAAGCGATGTATAATATTAGGGACATGTTGTTACTTGGGGGGTGTATCCTGTTATTTCGTGAGGCGTTGAGCAAGGCGAAATGCTGAACTGTAACGCAGGATGCGAACTGGTCCATACATTTGCTCCGAGCTGTTACCTCTGGGTCTAGTGGTGTGTCTGATGGGCTCGGGCTAGCGTGGCAAGGAATGCTGGCCAGGGAAGGATGTCAGACCACAGCTGGAAGGTTGGTGCTTCACGGCTATTTTCAGAGCTGGCTGGGCGAGTCTCTTCGTCTTGCAAGGCCAGAGCACCCATTTAAATGAATCGGGAGTTCACATGCTCATTCTCACCTTGTCATCTAAGCTCCAGCTTTTGAGCCGGGCCTTCCTCCTGGCACCAGTTTGCTCATCGTTATGTTGGGTGTGAATGGTGTTAGGGGAGTGGGCAGCTAACGAGCTGGGGGGAAGAGCTCACCGTCCGGGGAGCGGCGATTGGGACGGCAGCACCGGCGGGGTACCGGGCTGTGCCTGGGAGAGAGAGCCCCGCAGAGCGAGAGGCGGGCAGAGAGCAGAGCAGCAGCAGCATCTTCACCTGTCCCTCCCAGGGCTTGCCGGGGGGACCGTCAGCAGGCGCTGTCCGGTCGGTGCGGAGGGCAGGGGGAGCGAGCGGCGGAGCGGGGCCGGGCGGGCAGCGCGGCGGGGCC
>JAOTQP010000251.1:2689907-2701644 GCA_026413545.1 Cichladusa arquata
TCAGTGGCACAGGAGGATTTAGAATTGAGGACAGGGGAAGGGTTTAACCCAGCCTCCTGTTTGAACAGCCTGCACAGTGGCTGGGAACAAACCCATAGCTACATCCAAGTGACAGAGCTCCAGAGCCAGGACAGGAGAGGAGTAAGAAATAGGATCCTTTTCCCCACTTTTCTCCAACTCTCTTATGTTCTACAGTATTTGGGTATAGTGGGAAAATGCAAAGTTTGAGTTCCAAAACAGAGCAATAAAATAAGATGCAGTCAAACATCCAAAGACAAAACAGACATAAGAAATATTTTCCTATCTTTTAGGATGATCAAAGCTACAGCAACTCCCAATATTAATAAAGTAATTGGATTCTTATGTGCAGAGAACTCTTTTTGCATGTTAGGAGGGACACTCCCATTTAAAATCAGTAATCTTAAACTTATGCTTTTCATTCTTGCTGAAATAATGTAGCAGTTCTAGAAAACTTTTTAGTGCTTTTTAAAGCACGTTACAAATGAAGTACAAATGGCATTTTTAATGTAAAAAGTCGATTATTGCTAAATGAAAGTTCTGCTTTCATTTGTGACCATCGCTTGCTGGGTGCTGTAGTAGCCACTCATTTAGAATAAGTGCTAAGGAAAACGTCTGGGCAAGAAATTTCAGGTCTTGGTACCTGTGCTGAGTCCCATAAACACCCTTAAAAGAGGAGGTTTTGGAGATGCCCATGGCTGTTTTTCCAGGCCTGTTGGATTTCACAGTCCTCTGATCTGAGTATGTTGTGCTCTCCTGGAGGCTGAGCTGCTCTGGGTCACCACACTCCACTCTGCTGTTCTTTGTGTGACCAGGACACTAAACTCCCAAGGAACTTAAATTGCTGGGTGAGGCAAGATTTTTATCACAAAGCTTGCCTTGGGACAAGCAGCCACCAGTACCTGAGAAAACCACTAGTATCAGGTATCCATAGCAAATATTTATGGATATTTACACGATTTTTTACTTATTTACACAAGTACAATTGTTTACACATTTATTTTCTAAAGCTTTATTAATTTATTTTTGCAAAATTAATTTACTTTTTCATATGTAGATAGAATAAACATTTCTTTTGTGTTTCCTCACAAGTCTCAACGTGTTTGCTGCTTTGTTTTGGTCCTTTGTCAGCATTTTTTTGAGACATGCTGTTAACTTTTACCAAATTCCACTAGTTTAGGTATAATATGTTAATTTCCCCCCCTCTTTCCTATGGTGCAGGTTTTTTTTTTTTGTTGGCACAACTTAGACAATTTCCTGGCGGATTTTTAATTGTTTCTTTTTGACTGAAGCTGTTGATGTGCATCATTGTCTTGTCAACATCTTCCTTCTTGTGTTTTTCCTAGAAACTTTGATCATCTGCTACTTTTTACCCCTTTCCTTTCAATTCTTCCCTTTTATTTTTTTTTAACTATTGGACTTGGTTGCTTGTCTACAATCTGTGTTGATTGAGAAGTTTTTTTCCCAGTTTCTTTTTGAAGATTTATAGGGATTGTATGTGGGTAGAAAAGGTACTCAGATAATCTTATTTTTCAGCATTTGAATCTGTTAAATACAGGAATTTTGGTGTTTGAGATCTTGTGAAGTCCTTCAGAAGGAGCTAGATTTGTTCCTAAGAGGAGAAAAAAAGCTCTTTGTCTTCTCTTAACTTTTAATACCAACTTATTTTGTGATTCATGGAATTAGTTGGTATTCAGCCTAGTAAGATTGCTTCAATGAGATACTAAAAAGTGATTTTAATAACTTTTCTTTATGACTTTTGTGCTGATGCTGTGGGTTGCCTTCTTCCTCTGGGCTCTGTCAGCTCTGAGCCCAGCAAGAGGACATGGTGCAAAGTTTTCCCAAGAAATACTTTGGGAGCTCTTTGTGACAAATGCTGTCTGAGACTAAATGTGTTTTTAAAACTCTGTCACAGAGGTGTCTAAACATTCTTTTGAAGATTAAAACAAGAGTGGCTGGTAAAAGTTGATTTATCCTACAAGTGGAAAGATTATTAAACATGGAAGGGAATACAACAGAGAAAAAATGTCTGCACATTTATCAGCATTATTATGGCCCCCAGGTAGTAGGTCATATGCTGCATATAATCTTGCCTTTCTTTTCACATGCTTTCTGGGCTGTTAAATCAATAAGTTCCTTTGCATAGAAATTTCTTGCCCTGGTGGCTTTGGGAAACATTAAAATATGGATTATTACAGTTATTGATTCATTAGAAGGCAGAAGGCTGATCCTTCTGTGAGAGAGAATGGATTTCTAATGCACTGATTTTTACCTGTAGGAAATACTGCTTTCCTCCTCATCCTTAGAAAGTGAAAGAAGTGGTAAACACCTTTTCCCTCTATTTTTTCTTTCCTGTTCTACATATGCCATGTCCAATTTATACAGCTGTTTTTGGTAAGCAACCAATGCTATTTGCATGTTGTTGCTTACAAGGAAAGAAAAACACCTGTTGTATAAAAGCAGAATATTCTAACCACTTTTAAATAACAAATTTTTATTATGGGAAAAATACTGGGACTTCATAGAGGTTTTTTTCTGTCTATGTATGTATAAAAATACCTTCCAAACATGTGCTTGCTCTGTGTGTGTGTGTTTACCTCAGTCTGTATATGTTTGAAAGTTGTTACTGGGTGTAGCTGGGGCAACTGATCTGAAAACTGCAGCAGAAAAAGATCAATCCAGATAAGTATGTTGGATTAGATGCCTTAATTATTTTACAGTTAAATCAGTTTTAAAACAAATAAAGGCTGAAGTTCTTATTTACTCTTGGCATTTTTATTGCAGAGGAAGTTGAGTATGCTCTAGGTGTGCTGTCATGACAACTCAGTAACCACTTGGTAATGACATTCTTGTTGGTTTTCTTGGAAGAGGGATGGATTTTTCCATGTATTTGGGCAGAGATTTAACTCAAATATTACTTACTAGCAGGTAGTTCTCAATGTGTAGGAAACAGTTTTATTTACCTCCTTGGTACAGGAGAGCCTGATTTGCAAATTTTTGCATTGCATGTCATGGTCAATGAGCTCGACAGGTTTTTTGTGTGTGTGCTGCTGCAGACTTAATGTGCAGGTCCTGTGGGGAGAACAGGAATTTTGTGGTGTTGTTGTTGGTTTTGGTTTTTTGTTGCTTGTTTGTTTTTGTTTGGGGTTTGTTTGTTTTTGTCCAGGTGAAAATCTTTTTTTTTAGTGAGAGGGAGAAAGAGAATTTTGGATTAATTTCCTGTTCATTGAGTAGTTGAGAGGACTTGATGAACTCTGTGTAAGTAGGACCCCCTTCATGTGCATGCAGATGTGCTGCCAGGCATTCTGTGAAGTGGCAACAGCCATCTAGATCTGTCTTCTTACAGGAGCTGTGCTTGATAGTGTCTAAAGCTATTTAAAAATGAAACTTCTAAATGAAATGCTTAGCTGGGCTCATCCATTTCGAGTTCTAACAAAAGCCCAGCATTCTAAAAAATGCAAAATTAAGCAATTACATAAAAATAAAATGACTGGAAATAAGAAAGGACTAAGGAGGATTTTTTTTTTTTTTAAATCCAGTAATATACCAACAGGCAGTTCAAGCTAATCCTCTCTATCGAATTTTATTTCTGCTTTAGGGAAGGTGGCAAAATCTTTAGGAAATACTTAGGGCAATGGAAAAAGTCCTGCCTGTCTGCTTGCCCTGGTCCCTCCTGCACTGGAGCAGTAGTTTGAATAGATCCTTCAGCACTACTGTCTGCAGAAGGTGTGGGCTCTCCTAAGCCCCACTGCTAGGGGCTTTTATTTGAGTGTGCCTGCTGTTTCCAGGTTCAAAAAGAATTAGTCCTCTAAAAGAAGAGATTAGGCTGGCTGGTTGAAATGTGCTGTTTGTGTTGATGGTGGCACATTCTGATTTGGAGGGCATGTTCTTACTGGGGGCTGGTGGCCAACACTGCACTGCTTGTGTGCTTGCTTTCCAGTTGCACAGCAGCAGCTTGCCCAGAAAAAAAGAGAAATGCTTCAAATATTGTTTCATTTATCTTTTCAGCTATGATTGCAGTCATATTGGTATCACAAGATTTAGCTTTTGATATTCGAGGAAAATATGAATAAAGCAATTGTATTCTGGAGCACTGCTACTGGTGCTATGGCAGCATTGAGTCATAGCAGTTCACTCTGATATTTTATGTCAAATATGTTTGTGCTCAGTGTATGGCGTCAGTTCTGTTTCCAAGTATCCAGACAATGATGCAATTGAGGCTGGTTTGTATCACACTTCAACCAATTGATATTTTCAATTTCTGCTATCAGTGCAACATTGGTGATGTCTGATTAAACATATCTCCAGTGTTGCACAGACCTAAGCACACCCTGTAACATTTTTTTTGGAGGTTAGTAACTAAGTTCTACAAGGACAGAATTGGATCATTGTATCGTTTGCTTCCCACTGAAACTCTAAAGCTTGGGACCAACCTTTGGCCTTTCAGCCTGGACCTGTGCAGGACTGAGGTTTCATTTGGGGCAAAGGCTACTTTGGCTCAGCTGAATGCTCTTGGTGTGTGGTGGGCCAAAATCCCTGAGCTCTGAAATGCATGTTTTCATCAAGAATGGTAATGATTTCTTTTGTCATTTAACTGTTTGCTACCCCAGAACTGGGTGTTGGTTTCTTTGGTGAGTTATCATCAGCATCACCCAGTTCTCTCTGGGGGAATGTGCATGGAATTTTGTGTCCAGAATTGCCTCTGTGGGTGTGTGAGGAAACCATTTATACAGCATGAGTTACCTGAAACACCTTGGTGCTTCCTCCTCTGCTCTGCTCTGTCCCTTCTGAAGGTCACTGATGTGCTCACAGAGCTGCTTTGGAGGTGGCTGGAGGCTGGGACTCCCTGAGCTTGTATTTCTGGGCACTTCACACTCTGAGGATGTGTTTTCCTTTATAAATTGCATGAAACCTCAGTTGCCAGTGCTTTGTTATTAATTGTACAGCTGGAGTGAGGGAATTCCTCAGGGTGAACAGGTCATGGGGTATGAAACTATCAGTACAGCTTGTTCAGCTATGTATCCAGAGTAAACAATCACATAGAGGTGCTGCTACTACTGCTAATAAACTTTCATCTGTGTGGAAAGAGAGGGCAGCTAAACCAGCTTTGTATTTGCTAAATAACTTGAGAAGTTGGGTGGCACCTAATGTAAGGAGAACAATTGTTCTACCTGGAAAAAATGACACTAAGTACCCCTACAGTGTTTCCAAAGTGATGCATAATGCAAACAAAACATTTCCTAAGTGCCACTGCTCGAATTGTGCATTTGCTGGGAGTTACTGAGTGTTTAGAAAGCTGCACTGTGAGAAGATGTGAGTTTTGGAGCTGGTTTTTGCCCATGGAGGCTAGAAAGAAGTTGGAAAACAAGTTTTCTTGGGTTACCGTGTAACTCTGTTATTAGGTGAATTTACTACACCAGGAGGAAGGAGCTCTGTGTTTTGCAGAGGAATTAAGGGAGCAGTGTGGCAATTTTTCCTGAGCTCCCCTGCAGTGGCTTTATTAACCAGTTACTTTACCACACACTTCCCTCACTCAGTCATGTGGAAATGTCACTGTACAGTTAATTATTAATGGTGGTCAGCCCTGGAACAGCCTGTGCTGCTCCAGGTTGTCACAGTCTGCCAAATCAGTCCTGTTCCTGAGTTTGCCCAGAACTGCCCAGAAGGCTGGAGGTGTAATTTTGAGAAGTAAAGAGCATTGTTACACTTAGGTGAACATTAGCAAGGTGTTAACCAGAGGTGCCTCAGTTTGCTGAGACACATCTGCATGGTTTGCTGCTCAGTTTCTGGGGGAGACAAACTGAAGTGCCTCCTGTTCACTGACATTACTTTGTGGAAAATATATTTGTTAATTTATTTAAAGGAATAAACAATGAATTTACTTAGTTGAAATTGGTTTGCTTCATTACTTTGTTCATACTTTTTTCAGAAGCACAGAATTCAGTCTTAATTCTGGTCAGAAGTCACATGTTTTGTGTAGTTTCATGTTTAATAAGCCAAGTTTTCCCAGTTCTCTCTGCTTCAAAGCAAGAAGACTCATTCCTTTGGAGGAAGCCTTTCTAAAGATGGTATGTTATAGATGGTTGGTAGGTGTTTTGGGACAGCCTTTCTTTTGCACATTCCTTGCAGTATTTACTAGCAGCAACCTCCAGCTGGAAAATACAAGCTGGAGAACTCCAGAGCCAAATTCAGCTCAGTGACAGCCCAGGAGCATCCTGGTTTGCATCCTGGAGGGGTCTTGTATGGCACAGATTTGGTTTTTATTTTAAATTAAATTTAACTGGAAGATGTGCACCAGTTGCTTATGTGTGTTCAGGCTCAAGTAACCTCCCTGAAATAAGCACAGAAGATTTTTCTTTCCTTTATACTGGTGTTTGGCTCTACACATCCCTCTCATTCTGCTGCTGGGCTTATTAATGTAGATGGAGTCTGACCAGCTCGAATTTGTATGAGGAAGCAGGAACAGTCTCATTAAGAAGTATGCACTCAGTGAAATGTTTTGTGACAGGGGAAGAGAAAGATCCACTCTCTGCTAGGTGAAAATGTGCTGTGTATTGTTTTCTTTTGCTGGGAGTCCTGGTTTAAAAAAAAAAAAAGGGGGCAACAAAAAACCTGTAACACAACAACTCTTTATTCTTTCAGGTGTAGCTATCCATAGGATTGTATCATAATCCAAATACCTCAAAATAGTTTTAAAAAAGCTTCTGAACTCCACAAACAAATCAACCCAGTAGGAAAAATAGAACCAAAATACCAAACCATCCCCAACCACAAAAAAACCCACAACCCCAAACCAGCAAAAAACCCCTTACAACACAGCAGTGCTGTTATAATCAAAGGTGTTGTGGATTTTCCCTTTCTCTTCAAGGTTTGTTGTGCAGCTCTTTTGTCTGTGGGGATTTATTTTATCTGGATGGGGGGAAATCAGTTCTGTTTATCAACTTAGCTTCTCCAAGCAGAGGCCTCCAACAGCTGGTTGTATTGGATAGTTCCATGCTGTCCTGATGGATTTCATTGCATGTATGTTGGGTAGAGTGTGCTTCTGTCTTAAATGCCTTCTGAGCACTGTGAGTGTGTGGCAGAGGTCTTTAAGCAGTCTCAGGTGTAGGATGCTGCAGGGTTTTGTGTGCCTGTTTCACCTTATTCACTGGTTATGTGAAGATACTGTAGCTTCTCCAAATGATATTGGCGTCTAGAAGTGTGTGTTTAGAAAAAGACAAGCAAAATGATGGGAGTAATGAAGAAGTGTTTAGGAGAAGGTAAGAAATTAGATGATTGTACAAGTCTATTTTTATTTATGTAGAGTAAATTTTTATTAGTTCAGTCTGTCATGATTGTATCAAAGGTTGATCTTCCAGGGTATGTTATCTCTTCTATTTAGTGCTCAATTTTCTTTTTTTAAATTTTTTTTTGAGTTCTTGTAATAACTCAGTAAACATTTCTTATCTGTGAACAGAGCTGTTACTGTGGTCAGAGTTCAGGGTTGTGGAGCTCAGCCTGTGAGAAAAACACTAACCCCAAAAGATGATAGTCTAGTTTTTCTTATCCAGCTGAAATTAATGTTGGAGAGAAAGCTGGGACTGTGTTCCTCCAGACCTTCTGGATTGGTTTGAGCAGCATGAGCTATAGAAAATTTACTCATTTTTAAATGCCAGGCTCAGGTGAGGATGTCCTATCTTGTGAAAACATCTTTAATTTCAGTGGAGCTTTTTCAAAGTAGTTATCATCATCATCATCATCTAGTGCCTTCAACTTTGGTGACATGCTTACCCAGGCAAATACCTTCTCCAGAAGTTAAATGGAGCAGGATTTTTGCTGTTAGGTCACAGAAGATCCAGAGCAAATAGAGCTGCTAGGGCTGCTGTGGAAATGTTTTTTGAGTTTGAATATTCTACTTGTTTCATGCACATATGTGTCAAAAAGTAAGGGGATTGTGATGAAAAAGCAAGCAGAGTAGTATTTAGTGGGAACTTCAAGAAGATTTTAAGAAGAAAACGCCCAAATATAATTTTGATGTTTTAGTGTTTTTGGCAGATGTGGTATTTGAGTTATCCCAGAACTGGAGGAATGTAAGGTGCTGATAGAAGGCTTGGCTTGGCTGAACTGTGCAGGTGCCACTGGAAGCTCCAGAGAGGCTTGGGTATATGTGGTTTTTGGGGCAGTCAGTGGGGCTGATTTTTGGATATCTAAATTATGTGATCAGTGTAAGTGATTTATTTAAATATAATTATGATAGAAAAGGCAGTAGTAAATGATGATCCACCTTGTAATGGGGCACATTATTTAGGAGAGAAGCCAAGAGCTTGGGGAATTTTTTCCTGTGTTTTGAAGTTAATAGTTAGTGTGAAATCCTTGGTGTGCAGCAGGAGGCCAGTGGCAGCCCCATCATGTTTGGTGGTGGGAGAGCCCAGCTGCTGGCTGGTTCCTGGCTGTCTCCAGCTTTCTGCATGTCTGGCTCTGAGAAAACAGCTTTGGGAAGGAGAGAGCTTTGAAGTTTTCCTCTGCAGCTGGGACAAAACCCATTAGAGGATTCTAAACTGAGGTGTTGGTATGATTATTTTAATTGCTCTTAAGATATCTAAATGCTCATTTGCATAAATCAAATCACAGCTTCAGAATAATTATGCTGTGCTTTTGGTTAGTTTTCATTTGATCAGAGTCACTGCAGTGTCTAGCTCAAGTTTTATGTGACTCATCTGCAATTTAAATGCCTATTACCAGAATTTTCATGTGCTTGGTATGATTAAATGATCTAATTAAGGTATTATTGGTATTGAATTTGTCTCTGGGAGCTGATCAAGGTTTCAGGGAAGTTATGGTTTTTACCAGCCTCTAGTTACCCTGAGGTCCATCTAGAGCCTTTTTCTTAGTATTTAGCTTAACTACACGACAGACAAGTTTAAGGCTGGTGTTTGACAGGTCTGGGAGGGCACACTGGGTCAGTGCATAGAGGACACCTGGAAGGTGAACTCAGTGCCTTTACCCCCATGACTCTGTCACTGGAACACGAATTTCTGCAATGGGGTGGAACAGGGCTCAGGGAGGGCACCTGCCTTTGGTGAATGGATTAGGTTACTGTACATCGTAAGTTACTGGAACCTTGTCGTTGTTTATGTGTACATACCCATGCTCCCTGAGCTATTTTGGGCCCCATCACATGGCTTGATCACTTTCATTTTCATCCCAGTGAAATTCTTTGAGCTGTGGCAGTTGTGACATTTGTCTGTTCTTGGAAGCCTGTTGGTGTTTACAAGGAATAGGTGGATACCTTGTGTAACAGGTAGCATTGACACACAATTAAGAGCTTCTGAGTTATGTCATCATTGCTAAACATTTGAATTGTTTTTTCAGTTGTGTTACTGAACGCTGTGCTACTTTTTTGTGTAGAAATGGTGAGAGGTTTTAAATGAAAGTTGAGTTTAACAGCACAAAGGTAGGACTCCTGCTTGAAAAATGAGATGCAGTGCTCTGCTGCAGCCTATCTCAGTCCTGTGCAACCAGCTAAAGCACTTAACTGCAGTGACCTGCTGCTGCTAAAGTCCTCCTGTGGGCACTGGTAAAGTGTGAGGCCCTTGTTCTGGCCACAAGAAACTAAACAGAAAACAACTTTAGACCAGCTCATTTGGAGAGCATAATTGTGTCCTGATTTTTGTTTTCAAAGTAGAAGCTTCTGGAAAGCTTGAAAACGTCCATAATTTTCACTTTTTTTTTCTTTTTCTCTCCCCCTGTAGGTATGGCCTCACAAGTCTTGGTCTATCCACCATATGTTTATCAAACCCAGTCAAGTGCCTTTTGTAGTGTGAAGAAACTCAAACTAGAACCAAGCAGTTGTGTGTACCACGAAAGAACCTACCCGCAAATCTACGTGAATGGTAAAAACTTTGGGATTTCTCCCCACAGGGTTAGTACTTTCTTTCAGACTAAAAACCCACTCGACAGACCTCGAGGACAGAGCTTTTGGTCGCAGGCAAATGCTGTTGCTTTGAAAACCACTGCGGGTGCTAGCAAAGTGTTGGCGTGGGCGCAGCAGGCTGAGCTGGAGGCCCCCGGGGCCGGGCCGCAGGGGAGCCGGCCGGAGATCCTGGAAGGAGCCCAGCGATGCGGGTTGAAGCGTAAGAGCGAGGAGCTGGAGAGCCAGAGCAGCACCATGCAGATCGTGGATGAGCTGTCCATCCTGCCCGCCATGCTGCAGGGCAGCGTGGGCAACCCGGTCACCGTGGTGGCTTCCAAGCAGAGCGGGACCAGCGGGGACGGGGATTACCAGCTGGTGCAGCACGAGGTGTTGTGCTCGGTGAAAAACACCTACGAGGTCCTGGATTTCCTGGGAAGAGGCACCTTTGGACAAGTGGTCAAGTGCTGGAAAAGGGGGACGAACGAGATCGTGGCCATCAAAATCTTGAAGAACCATCCTTCGTACGTGCGCCAGGGGCAGATAGAAGTGAGCATCTTAGCGAGGCTGAGCACTGAAAATGCTGACGAGTTTAACTTTGTGAGAGCCTATGAATGCTTTCAGCATCGCAACCACACGTGTCTGGTGTTTGAGATGTTGGAACAGAATTTGTACGACTTCCTGAAACAAAACAAGTTCAGCCCTCTGCAGCTGAAAGTAATAAGGCCTATTCTGCAACAGGTGGCCACTGCACTGAAAAAACTAAAAAGTCTGGGTTTAATCCATGCTGATCTCAAACCAGAGAACATTATGTTGGTGGATCCTGTTCGGCAGCCTTACCGGGTCAAAGTCATAGACTTTGGGTCTGCCAGCCATGTATCAAAGACTATTTGTTCAACTTATTTACAATCTCGGTATTACAGGTGGGTGTCTTTTATTTATTTATTTATTATGTAGTTGGTTGCCATTTTGAATGTGAATACTTGCTTTGAATGTTTTGATAGTGTTGCTTTTTCCTGGAAGTATGTTTTGTGTTGCTCTCTGAAATCGTCACATACTGTTATTTTGAGACCTCTGCGACTGTTCAAAAGGAAAAGAAAAAAAATTCTCTTCCACTTGATTGTTTAGGATGTCTTTCCAGCCTTCCTAACATGATGGATTTTTTTTTTCCTGTAAGCAGCTGGACAGTGTACTACAAGTGCCATGTTTCTATATCCTGTTGCCAAAGATTATGTAAATGCCTCTGTTTTTCTCCAGCACTTGTAAATATTTTCCCTAGTTCTTAGAAACTCCATTCTCACTGAGTGCCTTCAGCAGCTGTGGAGTTCAGTAAACTTCTGGAGTTAGGGAGTGATGGGATGCTTAAATGTTTAGGGTGATACTAGAAGGACATTTAAAGTGATTTTGGTATATGGTTGCATTCTACTTTTGCCTGAAAATGGATGCATGCTTTTGATAGTTTTGTTTGGTTATTTTTTAAAGCTTTCTTTGAATAGTTACCCAATCTGCCTGACATGTAAAAATTATCAATATTTAGTCCTTTTGTTTTTCTTACAAGCTAAACTTGTCGTGATTGAAGATCTTTTTCAATTCTGCTTTCTATCATGGGCAGTAGTATGTGCTGTGTATTGCCTGTCTGCCAGTTCAGTAAGAAGCTGGTAAACTAGGACAATGAATACTTTGAAGAAAATTTTAAATATTTTACAGCTATTCCTGCTGGAAATGAAAACTTCTGCAGTGCAATTCTAGGCTTGATGAAATTAGTGATTGGAGTTCATGCCAGAGGAATCTATTTTGTGACTGTAGCTTGTAAACAAGAATGCTTCATGT
>JAOTQP010000251.1:2701744-2736821 GCA_026413545.1 Cichladusa arquata
ACATGTAAAAATTATCAATATTTAGTCCTTTTGTTTTTCTTACAAGCTAAACTTGTCTTGATTGAAGATCTTTTTCAATTCTGCTTTGCATCATGGGCAGTAGTATGTGCTGTGTATTGCCTGTCTGCCAGTTCAGTAACAAGGACAATGGTAAACTAGGACAATGAGTACTTTGAAGAATTTTAAATATTTTACAGCTATTCCTGCTGGAAATGAAAACTTCTGCAGTGCAGTTCTAGGCTTGATGAAATTAGTGATTGGACTTCATGCCAGAGGAATCTATTTTGTGACTTTAGCTTGTAAACAAGAATGCTTCATGTACAGTGCTCACATAGAATATTCTAATTCATCACCTGCACTCTCTATTACTTAATTGCAAACTGCAGCAGAGGATTTAAAAACTACACGAAGTTCATCAACAGAAAACTAAATTGGGAAACTTAAATTATGGATTGATGCATGCCCACATTATACAAAAATATATACGAGAGGGAATAAAAAACTAAGTAACTTGGGAGTTCGTTTTGGTGTAAAAGCTGTACACTGCTTAAGATATTGTGATTCAGAACAAATCAGGCCAGGCTTGCAAAGATGGCAGGAATTCTGAGAGGCTCTAGACAAGTGCAAAAGTCTTACCTTCAGCTGGTCTGTACAGAGTCATAATCCAGCAGATACACAAGATGAATGGTCTGAGAATGTTTTCCTACCTATTTTGGCTTTTTTTATTTATTGAAGCAGTTACAGATTACTGTGAGCTGTTGCCATTTTCCCTTCTCTCTCCCCAAGAACTGACAGAGGGGAGGCTGTGCACAGCCAGGCTGAGTACTTCAGCCTCAACTAACTGCTCAGCTTTTTTTAATTTTTCTTCTGTTTCAGATGGCTCAATAGACAAGATAATGTTCTTTTTTAGTTGCCTACATAAAAATGTAGTAGCTGTAGTTCTGTTTTACTTGGCTTGATGTTGCTTTGCAGCTCTCAGTAGAATTCTGCCATTGCTGGCAGGATCAGCCTGCAGCTCCTTGGCATTTTGGATGCTTGTGTTGCACTCAAGTGTGAGTAAGTGGGGTTCCCTGTGGATGTTTATTCAAAAATATCATCCCCCAAGAATAAGATAAGATTTGTGGGTGCATAGACTTGTCTTGCCTCAATGATGTTGAATGCTATGGACTCATATTGCATGTGCACCTGAAATTTCCTAGTTAGTAAGTTATGCTTAAGTGCTTTGTAAATACTCAGGCTTCAGTAATCATATTCTTTGTTCATTATAGTTTTATAATCCTTCTATAAAGTAGCATCTAGGTCAGTAATGTTTGAAAATCAAAAGGATGTAAAGAGAAGAAAAATGGTTAGGGTCCATCTACTTGAATTTTTTTTTAATATATAAATATTGGTTGGGATAATTTTGAAGAAAAACCAAACAACTATACTTCAAAATTATTTCCAACAAAAGTTTTTGCTTCTGAACAAGTTTTTAGCATGCTGGATTTCATCATGGATGCCTAGCTCTCTACCAGTTGTGTGATTCAAACTAACTTTGTTTGCCATGAACCTGGTAGTTCCTCAAAATTTCTTTTTGTTCCATTGGAAGCGCCAGACTAATGTAAATAATATCAAAAATAGGGATTTGATTCAAAAGGTTTTAAAATAGATGATGCTGGGGAAATTTGAAGTGAAAAGTCTTTGAGAAGAATGAGGAGGGCCTTCAGAGAGTTTTAAGAATCTTATTTTAAGAGAGATTGTGCTTTTGTCAATCAGATGAGGAGCAGTTATATATAAAATATAACTGTACTTAAATGCTTTTAGTATTAGAAAAGCCTGGGAGTGATAGTGCAGGTTTGACCTGTTTGACTATGACATGTTGAAACAAATTTTACAAAACTGAATAAAGAGAAAAGGTTGTTGTTGTTTGGTGAATCTTTTGTTGTTTTTGGGGTTTTGTTTTTGTTTTTTTTTCCAGTCTGATCGTTACTTCTGTTTTTTTGTTCCTGTGACCATAGGGAACTAATGATCATGAGAATGAAGAGTGCCCCAAAGTCCAGTGTTAGGGTGTTTATTTTGAATTCTAATGCCACTATTTTGCATTTGTAAGAGGAAGTGAGTAATGAGTTGGAAAAATGAGTAATAAGAGGATTAGGACTTTAAGAGGGGAACATAATTTAGCCAGGTGAATGGATAATGGGCTGACTTACCTTAGCCTATAGCAGGAGAGGAAGGTGATTTTATGATGACTGTTGGAGATATTAGGGTACTTTTTTATGAGAAGGGGTCCTAAACAAGTGAGACTAAGTGGATTTTAAAAGAGTAGAAGCTAGCAGAAAAATGGAGACTGCATGGGGTGATAATGGCTTGATGTTTTCCTGTGTCTGTTTCAGCTTTGTCAAGCAAAGAGAAAATAATAAAATGGTTAAAAGAAGTATGGAAAATAGATTTTGACACTTTGTAACCTTTTGGAAGCTCCTGTTTGTTGTATTGCTAGAAATTGTTGAGTATGGGTGTGAATAAATACCAGCTACACAGTGTCTGAAGTCACAGATGATTTTTTTATTTGTTTTAAAGATCAGATGTTATTCTCACTGCTCTTTTCCCTGAAAGGCAGTGTCTGTGCTTACATGCTCTTTTTATGCTGGTCTGGATTTTAATAGCTGTGGACTAGAGAGATCTGGTATTTGAAGCCCTTTTCTGCTGCTGGCCTCACACATTAAGACTGCTGACCTTTTAGGAGTGATCTAAGGAGGTAAATAACTAAGCAGTGTGTACATTTTCAAATGAAAATATCCTTACATACAGCATAGGTAATCAGGCTTTTATCATTTATGGAAATGGTATGAGAAGTGTGTTGCTGTGCTTTTGGTCAGCTGTGCCCCAAATCATGGAAAGGGGAGTGTTGCATCCCAAATGGGAAGCAGTGCAGGCTGTGGAGGAGGAGAATCAAAACATCTGTTTCTAAGTCTGGTCTCTTGTGCTCATCTGGGAAGGCAGAAAGTTTTCCCAGGGCATGGTGTTTGTCTCTGGAAGTCATTTTCCTTTGTTTTGCTCTTTGCTGAGGTGAGATGCATTTGGGAAAGCACGTATGAGAAGAGAGGCTTCCAAAAGGCTGTCTGCAGTGGGCAGTAGGCTCCAAGAGGAGTGGAATGGTCAGGAATGGTGCCCATCTGCTTCAGGGAGCCAGGCTCCTTCCCTCTGCTGCCATGGGAAGCAGTGACCTTCTCTGTATTGCATTCAGAGGTGACTTTTCAGGGAATTACCACCTGTTTTTTTTTTTTTTCCAAAGGGAATCACCTTCATATTGATTTAATTTGGGTTGTCTTCCTAAGGGGATTTTGAAGATGAGTCTCCAGTAAGCCTCACCAAACTCATCATTGATAAAACCCTCCAATATTGTGGATCTGCCAGCAGTCATTGCAGGCGTAGGAGTGAATGTGTAACTTCATTGCAGGCTCCTGCAGCACAGCCCCAAAGGGAGCTGAACAGTGGCTCTTCATCAGCCCTTGTAGCTGCCTCCATGGTTATTTCACCTCCTGTCTCCAAAGAAAACATCATCACCTCTGTGCTGTGTCAGATTATATTGCTGGTAGAGTGCAGCTGGAAGCTTGACTGAAGATATGGTGCAAAGGATGTTCCTTTTGGCATCCAGGGGTCTGCAGGCAAATTGTTCTTTAGCACAGCCAAATTCATTGGGAAAACAAATCATGGGAAGCAATATAAATGATCTCCAGATTAAACTGGGCACCAGTAGGCCTGTGGGCAACTGCAGTGATGTGGCAGGATGGAAGGTGTCTGGTTAGTAAGAGGTGCTCATAGCTCAGAAATGCTTTTCTGTTCCACTGGTGACAGCAGTAGGATATGCTCCTGTATATCCTGGGTGTTCAGCAGTGCACTCATAAGGAAAAGCAAGTGATGTGAGTAGATGCACTCACTGCAGTCACCCCATTCCAGAACTGGGCAGTGATATTCTCCCTCCAGCCTTCCAGCTCAGGGTAGTTGCTAATCAACAGGCTCGTTCCAGACAAAATGCCAAATGTCAATAGCGTTGCAGTGGAGCTCAGAGAGATGGAAAAAGTGCTGTTGGATGTGTTCCTGGTGGATGAGAGCAGGCTTTTCCCCCTCTTCTTCTCTTACCCTGCTCTCCCATGAAGATCAGAGAGGACAGAGGAAAAGTGATAATAATTGTGTTCTGTGGTCATGACACTGTTTTCACTTGCCCAGTCAGTCCTGCTGCAGCTCAAAGAGCGATTTGGTCTGATATGGGCTCTTCTGTTTTAAAGGGTTTTGGAAGAAGAATAAAGTGGTTGAGCTGTGTGGTTTAATTACTGCCCGTGGGCTGGGCTCAGCGAGGGCTCTGTGCGTGCTCTGAGGCTGTTGCAGCAGGACAACTTTTTATTTATGACTTTTGCAGCTTCATGCTAAGTTTCAGAATAAACCACCATCAGCTTATGCTGGTTTTTTCCCCCCTCAAATTTATGCAATTTGCTTGACTTCTTGTTTCTCCTTTCTTACATGCATTCCTTCAAAATTAGGAGAAGAATTCTCATGGCCGTAAATTCCTAGGGAGGCTTGTTTTTTCCCTGGCCTTTTTAACTTGGTTAGATGTGGCCCTTGTCACTTCAGGGACTCCTGAGAACACAAGGTGACAGTGACTCTCCCTGGAGTGGGTTTTGGGAATTGAATTTTTTCTCTCTGTAGGTTGGGGTTGTCAGCAGGATGGGTTGTTATGACTCAATAACGCAACCATTGCATCCGAGTAACTCGAGGATTACCTTCCCTAATATCAGATCAGCACACAACTTGTGTATGTTTAAAATAGACTTAAAAACCTGTATACAAATAAGGATCTCTCTTCATACAGCTTTTCTTTAAAGCAGTGAGCAAGGGGAGAAGTTGTGCAAAACTGACATCTTGGGAAGCAGCTGCCTTTCAAGTTCACCTATTGCTGTTGCATACTTGAAGCTTCTAAATGAGCTTTATCTAGAGTGGGGTGTGTTGGGTTTTTTTTTCCTTTCACAATGCCTGAAATTCTTGTTTAGTATTTATTAAATTTTGGGGTGGTATGTTTTAAATGAGAAGCAAAGTTGTGTTAATCAATCGATTTTTCTGTCAGTTTGGGAAGCGCGGTGCAAGAACAAGCTAAAAATGCCTCTGTAAACAACTTACACTTCAACATGCTAGCAGATGTTATTCTATCACTTTGAACTGTGCATCACTGAAGTGTATTGGGATATCTTAAAATAGTCAGGGGTGGTGGCCAGGAGCGGTAGACTTCTATAGATGGTGAGGCTGTTTTGCTGCTGCAGTGAAATAAGCCAGAAGTACATGCTGCTGAGGTCGTTGGCTTGCTCAAGGTCAGCCTGTTCAAAGTCAGCTGCTCTGCTCTGAGCATGGTTACTGTCAGTGCTATATGTAAGAGAGTCCTGATAACGTAAGGAATTGCTGTTACAAGTGAATTGGGACACTTAACAAATTTTTTCCCCCCTCTTGAAAGTCGCAGAGCTGCGGCTGCTGGTTTATTTCCTTATCTGAGCAAACGGAACTTAATGTCAAGATAAGCTTTTGTGGCTTGTGTCTGTGAACAAATTGTTTTATTGATTTGGCAAGACTTTGTTTGTACTTTTTGCATTCTGTTCATTAATTGTTCTATTGAATTCCTGTTTTAAACTCCTCCTTCATGATTAATAGGACCTAACGAAAACCATTATGAGTATCATCCAGGAGTGGCAATCTTAGCTCATCATAATTTCATGTTTATGTAGCTATTTCATAGCAAATGTATTTTCAATTCTCTCGTTATTTTCTAGTCAACATAACATAAACATAATGTGATCTCTAATACCTTATTATTCTCTGTTCATAGAAGCAGAAAACAAGAGTGGATTTTTTGATAATGATGTGGGTTTTTGGTTTCATGTTTGGGACTTCCTTTTAAAATTCTGTAGAAATGAGTGTCAGGGTTACTGTAATTTTGCAAGGTTTTTTGGGTTTTTTTTAATCCTCTCTGAAGATCCAGAGGAGAATCATGAGGATGGGAGTGGATGAAATGACATCCAGCCTTCATGTTGGTTTTTTTCCCGAGCTGGGAATTTTCAGAGTATCATAATCTGAGATAACACATGAAGCATTTGAAGGTACCATGTACCTGCTGGAGATTCTAATAATGCCAGCCCAGATTTCAAGTTAATCATGATGACTGGAGCAACAATGTGAATCAGAGTTCAGATGAGGGTTCTCCTAGTCTTTAGGTTGCTTCAGTTGAACAGAAGAGAAATTCATGATTTTCAAGGCAAAAGAGCTCTTGGTTCTTTCTATATTTCATTTTTGCTGAGATTAAATTACAGACCTGTTTGCCACAGCTAAAGTTTTGGGAAGCAGCTTTTATTTTTCACACATTAAAATAGATCTGCTGAAACGTGATCCTTTCTTTTTTTTTTTTTTCACTGCACTGATATTTAAGTCTCAAAGATCTGTTCATCGTCCATCTGCCCGTACGAGCGTGGCTGTATCAGATATCTCAGCTGCAGAAAGTATCAGTGGTGGTTGCACTGCTGCATTTGTAAATATTGTGACAAATTGCTCCCACTGGGCCTTTCTTGCAAGTATGGCTGTGCATTCCTGCTGTACTACTGGATCTGAAACAGTGTGATGGAAAGCCAAGCCTCTGCACATCCTTGGCTGCATCCTTGGAGTTTTGTGGGTGAAGGCTCCTCCTGCATCCGTGGCATCCACCAGGAGAGAAGAGGATGGAGCAGACATGTGGGAAGTGTGTTGAGTGGAAATTCAAGTGCAGATCGATATGTGAGCGTGTTTAGGACACTTAACACTCACGTGGAGTCAGACCAAAAGCAGCAGTGAAATCCTAGGGAATTAAAAAGCAAAACACTGCCTCTTGTGAATTCAGGCACTGATTGGAAAGTGCTGTGGTGTCTAGGATAAAAAGAACTGTTTAAAAGTTTAAAAGTGTTATAAATTTATATGAAAATAAATTGCCTGAAATGCCTGGACTGTTAGATTTTATACTGTACATTTGAAGGTCCTTAGTCCTACAGTGCTAGCTAATGTTTTCAAGGTTTTTTTTTTGTTTGTTTGTTTATTTGGACTGTTAAAACAGCTTCTAACAAGTGAAATGGGATTAGAGGGCTGGGAGGAACAAGCCAAAAGCATTTCACAGATAAGATTTTCAAGCAGTTGCATTTTGAGACCATGATGTTACCTTAAGAACATTTCCCCCTTTGTAAATACCAAGGATCTTTTGGTTGTCCCAGGACAGTGCAGCAGTCTCTCACAAAATACCATCTTTATAATCAAAATATCTCTTTATGTGGTTGCCTCTTTTCAGAATTGCACTGTTGAATTTTCATTAGTATTTTGAATGCCTTCTTGGATGTTTTTGAGAATGATAGGGTCTGACTCTGGTAGTGAATCTTTAAGTATTCAAAATGTTTAAGTCACCCAATACTTCATGATGAAATCTTTCACAAGAGTACACTTTATTGTTTCAAGTGTAGTGCACAGAACATTTTTTAATGTTGAAGATTCAAAATTAATGTGAATTTAAAATTCATTTTAATTGCCCAAAATTGATCCTAGGAGTTGAATTGAAACAGATTTTGCCATTATTTTTGTTACTTCCTTTCAATAAAACATAATTCCCTGATAACTTTCAAACATGTGCATTTCATGGCTTCTTTGAAAAACTGCTGGCATCACCTCACTTATGTACAAGGCTTTTGTATAAATATAACACTATATGAAGCTTTTGTACTGCTTATTACTGTTGTTTTATCAACTGAAAAACTGTTAGGGTGTGCTGTGGGTCATAGATCACTAATAGCACTTGATACTTGCCAAAAAGATATGTTGGCAAAAGCTGTGTTCACACTAATAGTATTTGAGTCTTGTTCTTGGTGTCTTTTTTTTGAACCCCAGTTAATGTTTAAATGTTTTTTACTCTTTCACTTCTTGCCATCCAGTCAAGATCTAGTTTGTTTGTTTGTTTTAATATAAATTGTGCTGCATGTCTACACATATTTTGTTGAGTGTTTTTAATATCTTGAGGTATTCTTCAAGAATACAAAGAAAACAATGAACCTCTTCTCCAGGTTGAGCACCCCCAGCTCTCTCAGCTGCTCCTCGTAGGATTTATGTTGCAGACCCTTCACCAGCTTTGCTGCCTTTCTCCACAGTCATGCTGGCTCAGCACTGTGTGGAGATGCAGCTGGTTTTGGACACTTCACCTCTCTGGAAAACTAGCTAGAAGTAGAGCAGAGAGCCTCAGCATTTTCAGTAACAAGAGCTGGAAAAGTAGAACAGGAGGATATAATTTGTAGATTATATGGTATGGCTGCTGTCTGCTTTGGTTTTCATATAGCCTTGAATTATTCCAACAATTTCCAGTAAGAAAGTCAATGGAAAGCTTTCCTGTGCCCACAGAGTAGCTGGGGCAGCTCTGTAGTTGATGTCTGTGACTGTGCTAACTTCTGCAGAGAGTGGCACTAAAAAAAGTGGAGTGCTTAACTCATTCTCAAGTTTATTTCTGCAGCTTTTTAACTGCTCTCTTGGCCCTGCCATGAGCTGTGAGTCTTCTCTCACTGAGTTGGCAGTGATCTGTTTTGTTCTGACTAACACCACTTCCATCCCTAGTGTTATTTTGCTTTATGTGATTTTTCCTATTTGATGTAGTGTTTAATATAGGCAGTAGTTGTTCAGCTGCTAGAAGCCTACCCCCCCCAAAAAAAAAGAGGAAACTAACTGGTATTTAGCAAGGGAAAAACCCTGCAACCCTGCAGGGTGTTCCATAGTAGGATAATTAGAATTAACGTGTGTCATTAGTGCCCCAATACTCCACCCTGCCTGTGGAATGACTGTCCCACAGGGATGGTAGCTGCTGGAGTGATGCCATGTGCCATTTGGGGTATTCAATTTGTAGCCATGTCCTTGCCTTCCTGAAAGAACAACTTCAGGATTGCCTAAGACAAATTAGCACTAATTTTGTTCCACTTAATCTCTCTACACACCACTTCTTCTGAAGGTATCATTATTAAAAATCTACATACATAAAGCACCTTTTCTTCTTTGTGTGTGTCTGTAGCATCATTATTAGACTAGTACAAATATCATCAAATAACTCCCCACTGACTCTGTTGTAACAGTAGTATCTGATCTAAAATTAAAAGAGACACCCACAAACTTAGTCTAATATTTAATTTATTAAATTGGATGTATGCCCATCCATGGTTTCCTGTTCTGCAGGTACTTTTTAACACTTCAGCATTTTCAGTCTGTGTATCCAGAGGCCTGAGCTTGTGTGAGACCACTGACTCTTTTCTTACAGGCTCGTATGAAATAATGAAATTACCCCTTCATCCACTTTGTTAACCAATGTTAACATTCCCCCAAGATACAGAATCTGGATCCATGTAGCCATTTCAAAGAAGGTGGTGTTACCTGAATGTGGAATGCCAAATGCATAACAACAACCTCAGCCCTTCCTTCTTCTTTACTGACACAATGAAAATTCTAGTAGAAGTTAATTACTTTATAATTAGTGCTGTTCTCTCTCCAGACACAGGAGACCTGCAATTTCCTAGTTTTAGCATGGTCCTTGTTTTGGGTTTCCGTGTGTTTCTGCTGGTGAGTGCCAGGCTTGATTTTAGCTTTGCTTTTTAAGTTTGGAAAGATATTTTCATACATTTTTCCCTTTTTTTTTTTTTTTTTTTTTTTAATGGCTGTGTCTTAAGAGACGGCTCTTTTCTTCTTAAGACAAACTTAACATTTTGTCAAGCATGTGATTTACATGCTTTGAATTAAAAGGCAGTACACAGGTTAGTGTGTTTTAGCAAATCAAAAAGTCCAATGGCAGTCATTGGAGTGGATTCATTCTGCAGTTTTTAAGTTGCAGTGGCATAGTTTAATTTTTCTTCTGCATGAGACAGTGTCCATTTAGTTCCTCATAAAGATTCTTCAAATATTTTGAGTTTTTAGTGAGAGAATGAAAATACTGAAATGTCTCTGTGTATGTTGCACCTCTAACTTTACAGTGGTTGAGCTGTGAGGACAAGGAAAAGCACATGTTTTGAAAGTGGACTGTGATCAGCTTGTTGGAAGGGGCATTTGGTGGCCTGCATTTGCACTTCTGAAATGAGTACTGCAAGAAACTCCTGCAGTAAGAAATCTGATGTTTTCTGGATGGGTGTAATCTAGTGGGGGCTTTTGGAAAAACTTCAGAGCTGACCTCTGAGCTTTTTTGTCTGGCTGATTAATGTGCATAAAGTGTGCCTTTGTCCCAGTCCCACTGAACCTTCAAGTACTTCAACCCAAATCTGACAGGAGATGAAAATCCCCAAGGTGCCAGTGCCAGAGGTATGAACAGCAGCTGCAGGGTAGAGGGAAGATTCAAACTAGTGACTCCTGCAGGGTGAAAGGGGGGAAGTTGGTGGTTGTCCTTGCTGTTTTGCAGTAGCTATTTGGCAAGTCAGTGTGTGCATAGCTCTGGACTAACTCAATAATATGTGTGCTGCCTTTGCAAGCTATAGAAAGCAAAACAGAGATTGAGGGTTGTTCATTGTTGTCTGGGAAGAGTAGTAGTGCAAATTTGAAGAAACAGCAACAGCAAAGTGTAATTAAGTCCAGAGGTTGTTGATAGGTTTGTTTACATTTGTGTGGCATGACAGCAGATTCTCTTCTTCAGCAGAATGTGGCACAAGTGCGAGAAGCTTCCTGACCTCTGAAGTGGAAATAGTTTCCTGATGTTGACTAAGAGCCTGTGTTCTTAGTTCTCTCTCCAGCTCCTTGCTCAATGCTTGCTTCTCATGGCACTGCCACTGCAAGAGGAACAAAAAACTCTGCAGACAGGGCAGGGAACTTCATTTAAAAAACAGCAAGACAAAACAGCCATACCCCTCAAATGCAAACAAAAAACGCTCCACCCAGCAACCAAAGGAACCAAACAAAAAGCCACAAACCCCCAAAAGCAAAAGACATCCCCACCCCACCCAGAGAATGTACTGGGGAATGGGAAGGGAGTGCATGCTCAGAGATAACTGTAGCTGTATACACTGCACTTAAAGGATTGCCTGCTCACAGCACTGTACTGCTGTATTTAATTTTTCTTCTGTTAGTTCCTTTGGTTGGGTTTTTAACCATCCCATGAAGAAACAAATACTTTATAATGTCTTGCTTGCTTTAAGTAGTCTGTAGTATCTTGTGCCAAACTTCTGCAGGTCTGAGTAAATATCTCAAAATTTAAAATTAGCCCAGATTGTTCTAAAATGTGTTTTGATGTTTGACATCTGAAATACTGCAATGTGGGGTTCTAAAGATATTTTCACTAAGCACTGCCCTTTGACTGCAGCAGCTTGAGCAGGAAGGAAGAGTTCTTTGTGCCTGTAAATTAACTTCAGTGGGAGTCATATTTACCTTGTTGATATAGCATGATTAGTTGTGTGGTTGGGGAATTCTTCCATCCCTTGGAAGCGTGTGGGTCCAGCAGGAGTGGAGGTCAGTCCTGTTCTGCCTCCTGGTAAACACCAAGGGTCAGCATCTCCCAGCTTGGTCCTTGGGGCACCTGGAGAGGGGGTGTTGGAGCAGCTCCCTGCTGCTCTGGGTCAGCAGCACTGCGGCTGCAGTAATCTGTGTAATTATTTGGAGTATTTAAGTATCTGCAGTTAAGCAGCCAGGCTTTGCTGCCCTAATAACATCTTATGCAATGGGACCCTTCCCACGCTCCTGGCCGGCTCAAGGCGACGTGGCACGCTGGAATTCCAGTGCAGAGAGGTGGGAGTGCAGAAAGGCACTGTGTGCAATTAACAATATTTTCTTTTGCAAGTCAAAATATCTATTTTTTTCCTTTTTTTTTTTTTTTACATTGAATGAACTGTTAGATGTTACTAGAGAACTGGTAGCTGAAAGGGATTAATACCCTAGGTGTTAATTTATGATGTGGTTTAACATAGTCTTTTTTTATTTTTTGTCAAACTTAGCTTTTAATTTAAACTGGATTTTAAGGAAAATATTTTAATTTTTGTACTTTTAATTTATAACCAGACTAAGTTTCCAATTTGTTTTTTCTTTTTCATTAGCTATGGTCTTTTTTGGTTTATTGGACTCAGGTGTGTCTTGTCTAAGAAAAAGGCAAAAAATGTTTCATGCTTTGAAACCTGATTTGTATAATTTGCATAATTGACAGCTGCATGCTTAGGGGTAATGTTTTTGATGCATTTTAAAATAATAAAATTAAGTACTCAACATACATTTCTATGATCCACAAATGTATCTCAAGTAGATTGTCATTACAATATAATTTCCTCTGTAAAGGGGAAATCTTCCTATGCTCAGTCTCATTATTTTTCCTGTATCAAACATAACCTATTCAGTAAAAGATGGGATGAGGCAGAGGGCTGTCTCTAATAACTTTGTGAAGAATGAAAACTTGAAGATGCTGTCAGTGTCCAGTCTCTGTAGCACATTAAGGTTTTTTTTTGTTGGTTCTTTTCCTTTTTTTTTTCTTTTTTTTTTTTTTTTTTTAATTAATGGCATACTGCACTTCGTGCCTGGTGAAATTGCACAATGAAACTCCCCAGTCTAGCTCTGTTTTATGAAACAGATTCTGTATTTGCTGTGTGAAAAGGTCCTGATGAGTTCTGTGTGGTGCAACAGGCAATTTTATTGCATGAGTGGCCAGCTTTGAAATGTGATCACTGGCTGCTGATGTTGCAGAGGCAGACAAGAGCCCGGGAAAATAGGGGAAATTGTTTTGGAAGGATGGGCTGATGAAATTTCCAAGCAGCCCTGTGTCAGTACAGTAGGGTGGCACTTTTTGCCAGCACAGAATGAGGAAATTGTAACTTGCTTTCTTGGGTCCTTTGTGCAGCCAGCACATTGGCCTGTGCTGTCCCTAACAAACATGTTTTCTTTGGGTTGTGCTCTTGTGTGCTTTAACCTTTTTGGTTATTCCCCTTTGGCCCTTCCTAGGGGTGTTTTGGGGCCCTTCATTAGGAAGAGCCGGGCTCTGTCTCCCACCCAGCATTATCAACATCAGGAAACACAGAGTGTTGTTGGGAGACGAGGAAGGAAGTTAGGCTTCAAAATTCCCCAGTTTAGAACCCATTAGTTTTTTTTATTGTTTTTGTTCCTGTTACTAAGCCTGACTTTAAAATAAATTCCCTTTATGTGAAGTACAGTAGTAACAAACAATGATACTGCTTTCAGGGGGGTTTTTTCACTTTCTTTCTGATTTTAGTTAAATACTGCAAATTGAAATGAGATTAAAAAAATTAGGGTTCTGCTTGTATTGGCATGGTTCTTGATGATTTCATGAAAGCAGAGGTCAGAAGTTCCTCTTTGTTGTTTACCTCTGAAAAGAAAGTTATTTCTGTTCTTTTCCTATCTAACATCTCTGTGTAAAACCTGTGTATTGTGTGTTCTAAGAAATGGGTGGGAAAGTGAGTGTACATATCTGAGGGTTGCTTTTGATAAGAAAAATGTAAACATTTTCATGAGAACTATTTGCTGAGAATGCAGAGTTTGCTTTGCCTAGAAAACATCTGAGAGTTGAGTTCCAGGTGATAGTAAATTTTCACAGCATCAAAACTGAATCATCTTTAAACTAAAAAAAAAAAAAAATCACCAATGTTGAAAACCAGATGAGAGGTTCTTGGTTGGCTGCTAAATGTATTTAGGCTTCCAATCTGTGACTGATGTATGGTCGAATTTCATTAGAACAGGTAATCCTGTGTCATGCGTCTCTTGAATGTTCTTTGCAGCAGTTTTTTTTAGAGCACTTTGGGAACAAATTCATGATGAGCTTGGTGTAATAGTTGCACACAGGATAAAGAAAATAGCTTATAGGTTTGTTCTGGAAATGATGACTTGACAGTAGCCTCTGGCAGTGGAATTTAGCTATCAATAGTGTGTTAATCCAGTTAAGTAGAGAGCCTTTCATAGGGAAATAAGAGTCATGTGTTCTAGCTAAATAATTACCTTTAAAGTAATCATGCAACTTGTAAACATTGCCTCGATATTTTTGTGATTTCTTTTTTTGACTCAGTTATGACACAGCAATAGCTCCTTATTGAAGCAGTGGCACATGCAGTGGCTTTGGGAGGTATTTATTTCAGAACATTCTTATCTAAAGCTGTGTTGATACATGCAAGCACTGACTTCATCAGCTAGTTTTTGCCTGTTCCTGTTTACTGTTTAGAAAATAGCAAACATATGACAATTGTAATTGAGCTTGTGTTTATACACCACTTCTAAATCATAGCAAGCTTGCATTGAGACACACACTGATGATTTGGAGAAGTTTATGAAGCCAGTCCTCTGTTTTGTCTGGTGAGGAGGTTTTCCCAGGGGTCAGTTTTCACCCTAGAGATGCCCTGGACACAGTTCAGCTCCCATCCTCTTCCCTCCCCAGAGGCTGGGTGATGAAATCACCCAGAAGGAGGAAGAGCCAGTTAAATGCATGCATGATGACTTCCTTCAGTTAACTCCTGGTGGCTCTTCAGTCTCTCAATTAATAGATTTTTAACATATTTTTCTTTTCCATGCTGAACAGCGAAACAAAAACCACTATGATTTCACTTGTCTCTCATTTCAGTGGGTATACTGGCACCAGTGGGGCATAAGAAATACACAGCAGTCAGAGGTATGTGCTTATTCTGTAGAACAAAACCTATTTTTGGTAGTCCTCTTGAATTTGGTAGGCTTGTTTTTTTTCTTTCTCTGCTGATGAAACTATAATCACTGAAATTTGAACTCCTTCTCCCCCTGACCTTGGCAGATCAAGTCTGATGGTGCTTGTTAGGTTGGTTGGTGTTCCTGGTTCCAGTTTACCATGCTGCTTTGAGATTGGAAGGGTGAGGGAATCTAGTGAGTGGCAACCTGTCACCTGCCACAGTTCATATGAATTTAAAATGAAGTCAGGGATATTTGAGTCTGTTTTCATCACATTTAAAGTAATAAAATTGATTTAGAAACAAGTCTGGCATCTTTGAGGAACCTTCTCACCTATAGTTTTATAAATCAGCAGACCTGTTTACATCAGGTGTAACTGCTGCAGCTCCATCAGTTTGTTGCTTAGTTATGGTTTTAAATTGCCAAAACTTCTTATTCTATGGAGCTGTAAGCACCTTGGAAAAAGCACTTAGTAATCATAATGCCCTTTATTGCTACATGGTAGTTAATAAGGCTTAAAGTGAAAGCTGTAATATTACATTGGCCATCCTGAGAGCACCAGAAAAAGTAGCAGAATGTAATGTTCTGTGTTTTGTAACAAGGCCATCTTGCCTTTTATTTCCAGGGACACTTGTTTGAGGTCACTGAGGTAAAGGCCTGTTTCCTTGGTACCTGACCAAAGCAGCTTTCTGTCTTTAGGTACTTACAGTACCCTACAAGGCTTGAGAAGTCAGTGACATACTTCTTGTAGACTTCAGTGATTTTCTTCTTCAGATGGAAATTTATTTAAAAAATGCGTCTTTGGGGATTTTTTTGATGTCTGCTGGATTTTATGTCTTTCTCTGTTGGTTATTTTTATTTATGTCTGTAAAAATCTGTAATCTTAAATCATAGTACAGTCTGATTTGCCCTAAGGCCATTTGCAGCATCAGAGACAGAAAATAATAATAATAAAGAGTTTGTCTAGTTCTGAAATGACTAATGAAAATACCTGTATTTATCAGTATGCTCTAATGGACTCTTCCTCATAAGGTTATGTTACCAGCCTCTAAATCTCTTCTATTTTGATTTTGATATAGATGTGATACTGTTCTTGTTTCCAGCTATTTATTGTCAAGAGGCTGTTTCTGTATAAGGCTTCAAGTATTCCAGCATCTCAGCAATTGTCTGATAATGGATAATTTTGCTGCTCCTTTCCCAGCATCATCATTAATGTATATGTTGTTTACAGAGCCATGACAAGGCTGCTTGACAGCACCTCTTCCTGGGTAATTGTAAACAAATTTGTAAGCCTGTCTTGGCAGTGGGATTACTGCCAAGGATTCATTTAGTATATTGGCCTGCTTGTGGTGGTTTATTCTACCTTATTCATGGATAATGTAATTTCTTATTCTTGTATCACCAATAGTCTTTACTGCTTCAATCTTAAAGTTGCCATTTTGCAAGGAAGACATTCAGGAAAACTGATTATGGGGAAAAATCACGTTACATAAAAATCCCACTGAGCTGATGATAGCAATCCTGTCTGATTTCACCTCTAAACTTTTGGGTCAGGGACCCAAAAGAACTATAGCAACTTGATGAATTTAGAAGAAAACCACAAAGATTTCCCCCAGCCATTGAAGTGTGTGTGTAGGGACTGCTCAGACTGCAGGCAGCAAAGTAGGACATTGCTGAAATGGAGATAGAGGTGGCTGCTTTTGGGAGGTGGTTTTTTTTTTTTTCTTTCAATAAGATTTTTTTTTCTTCCCTCCCAATTTTAGCATATGCAGGTTACACTTATTTTTGTAGGTTGACTTCTTCCTAAAAGTGAAAAGCACAATGTAAAACTGCCAGAAAACTTAATGAGCTGGACTCAAAAGGAAATATTAATTCTGATACCAAAGACACAGCAAAGCCAGTGCTGGGAGCCCTACTGGAAAGCAATGACATAATGCAGGGCTGGCCTTTGAAAGTTTGTCCTATCAATTTGTGGTGTGACAGCATAACCTAAAAATAGTTCCTGGGACTAAGAAAAAGTAGCACTTTGATTTGAGGGTTATTTTTTTCCCCATGGAAAATTTGTGTATGCTGGAAACAAACCAATATGTAATTCTACACATATCCAAGGAAATCACAGGTACCTTTTTAGTAGAGATTTGCCAACTGGACTTTAGTTTTCATCCTTTCAAGGAGCAGGAGTTCCTAGTAAATACTCCCACTGTGCAGATTCTCGTAATTCCACAGCCTTTAGGGCACTGTTCAGGATCTGGCCATCACATGCAAAATAGTCCAATTTCACAATGATTTTATTTTTACCATTTTTGTTAGTTATTGATGCTTTGCATAAATTTTTAGTTGGCATTGTCTTGGTTTTGTATTTTGGTACAAGTCATTAGAAAGCAGAACCCAAAATATCTCCCTGGCCTAGTGTGGTACTTAGATGGATTATGGGCTTTATGTAGTGTATATTTTTATTCTTTGTTCAGGATGTATTTGAGAGTGCTTAATAATCTTTATTGATGTTATATTAATGCATGTTTAATAGTTCAAATTAAATGATAGTTGTGTTCTTGAAATAAGTATTGTTTATTGCTTTTTAAAGTCCAGGAAATGTTTACTGCCACTCTCACTTTCTCAGCAAAGCCTTGGGGCCTTGTGAAATTCTGTATAATTCTTTCTGTGTACTCTGAGAAGAGCAGGCAGTGAAGATAACTTTCCTTTCCTTTTCTTCTTGGAGACAAAAGTTCTTCAGCCCCAGTCAGGGCACTGAGCAGTCCGTGTGCTTCAGCCCAATTTGAGCAGCAGCTCTGCTGTAAATGAGGGGAAAGTTCCCTGTCTATTTGATCCTTGTTGCTTCTGTTATTATTGTCAACAAGTGTGCCTTTTCCTAACATGAGTGTCTGGCTATATTGGGAACAGAATGAAGTTTTTAGCCATAACTAATGAGCTGCTTGCAGTTATTAGTGTCCTGGATCAGACTCAAAGGGTTCACTCAGATGAAAGGCTCCCATTATTATCCGGTTATTATCTAGATCTCTTTTTTTTTTTTTTTTTTTTTTTTTTTTTTTTTTTTTTAACTGCACTACCTGTTTTTAACTTCTGTTTGCTCACAGTAACATTTTAACATTCAGCACGATTAAAAAGAATTCCCAGGATAATCTGGTTACCCTGACTTCTTCTTCTAGTATGCTGGTAGAGGGTCTGGGTTTTAGTATTAGATATCAGGCAAGAGCTGCTTAAAAAATATCCCCATTTATGTAATGAGAAGAAGAAATGGAAAAAATCCCTACCCACTGCTTTAATGTTTGGGTAGATGAATTTTTGAATGCAAGTTTTGAATGTAAATTTACTTCAAGAATCTTTGCAAAGCAGGGCTTGCAGAAATGCTGGGGCTCTTTGCTGTGGCTGCATTCCTGTTGTAGCATGTTGTCAGGGTCTGATGTGACATCAATTCTGAATGTAATAGATACATAGTTAAGCAGTTTATTTTAGGATCCAAAACTCTTCTAAGAATAGACAGGCTCTCCTTTCAACGGGAAAGGACAAATAAACTAAAATGGAATAATAGGGAAGGAAAAATAGGAAAAAAAAACAGGGAATAAAGCATCTAGGGAGAACAATAAAAGGAAAAACCAGCAGCCCCTTGCTGGTGGGGTTCAAGGCTGGGGTAAAACGTTTGGAGGGACCATTGCATCTGGATTTTTTCAGTAGACTGGTGTAATGGGAAGCAGGTGATGGGATGTGCTGGAAGGCTGAGGTCCTAACAATATAGCCTGCCAAAATAGACTTGTAGTTTTCCTCAATAGGTTAAATTCATCAGGGAGGGGGAAAAAAAAAAAAAACCTTTAAGTCTTCTTTATCAGAGCATTAACAGGTGGCTTTCCATTGTGGCCCGGAGTGTTTCCCCATGGATGTGTTAGTGGGGTTGCTAAGCCATGGGTAAGGATGAGACTTGTTCTGCTGGTGTCATATTCACACCATGGGTCTAATCATAGAAATCTGTATGGGAGGAACTCACCAAGTCAGCCACTGGGTTCACTTGCCAGAGCAGCAGAAACTACTGCAGCAGCATTCAGGTGAAAACTAAAGTGAAGTGTTGGTGTTTACTGCGTGTTGGGTGTGGAAGTTACAGATTCCCACAGGACATTGAGCCAGACATGTAACTCTTGGGTATGAATCCAACAGAACATTTAAAAATATTTTTATTCACCAAAAGGTCTCTACTAGTGTAACCTTGAGAAAGCAGATTTAGTTTCCTGTGTGTTAATTCATCTGCTCCCGTTGCTGATCTGTAGGTTTTCTGTCATAACTTTCATGTTACTATTCTTTCTGATTTTTTAGTGTTTAATTTAGCAGCTGGCATAGGTACTAAGTGTCTAGATAACACTTTATATAGGGGAATATCCAAAGTGAAATGGATTCTGGTGTTCCATTTATTTAGTAAACAGGACATGAATCTCCAATGCTAATCTGTTATATCAAAATACATGACATTTTGCAAGACACTACTGTTCAATTGTAAATGCTTTGAATATTTGAATTCTAAGTGATCACGTTGCTGTTAATAGATAATCTTTAAATACTAGATTCTCCTACAAGCCTGTTGCTTGTTTGTCTTTCAAAATTAAACAGCTTTGACAAGCCTACCATTTCTGCTTATCCTGATGTCATGTTGTCAGTGTTGAATCTTGATTTGACGATGTGTTTATAATCCAGTATCACTACATAAATTATCTGTAAAGAAAATACGGATTTTCTCTAAGGTTACAATTTTTTTAAACTTTTTTTGGTGAGCTTTCTATAATTTAAACAATGTAATTTAGAGTCAAAATTTGTCAGTCTGAGTTGCAAAATTTCCCCATAGCATCACTCAGATGGGCACATATCAGCAGTTTCAAAAATCCTTTTCACAATGGGCGAGGATGTGAGCAGATTTTCTTACCCTCTGCAGTGTCTGTGGGGTGTGTTCATCTCCAGGGCACTGTGCAACAGCTTCATGCTGGAAAATGGTTTCAAATAGTTCAGTAGTTCCATGGTTTGTTGAACTCTTGCAGCAGGCAGATCTTTTTGCCCTGTGTGGGAGAGCAAACTCTGTTACAAGGGCTGCTGAATAATTGAAGAAATTTTCCTTTGTGTCTCAGGTTAGACTTTTCTTTGGCATTGTTTTGGGGTTTTATTATTTTTTTTCTTTTTTCTTTTTTTTTTAATTTGTTTTTCTGGGCAGGTTTGGGGTTTTTTGTTTGATTTTGGTTGTTTTTTTTTGTTTTTGTTTTTTTTTTTTGTTTTGATTAATAGCTGATTAAAATGAAGTTATTATTCACTTGATTCTTGACGTAACAGCATTATGTTCTCTGTTTTTTTACCTGAACTATGCCAGTAATGGAGACCTTCATGCTAATCAGTGATATTAGAAAATAATTCCTCTTTCCACTGCCTTGTGTCTGCTGGGTTTTGTCACAGCAGGATCTAGCTTTGTACCCTCAGTCCAGTTGCAGGACTGTTGTCACGAAGGGTTAAAACACAAAAAGCCTTTGAGAAAACTGACTTTAAAGGCTTTGGCATTCTCCACAAGGATGCTACAGCAAATGCTGCTGTGCTTTTTAGTCTTTTTTAGAACCCTCCACCTGCTCTTCAGCTGATGTCAGGGCACTGCAAGTCGACATAGACCCATATAGAGTTAGAAACTGTTATTCCCACAGAACCAACAATAAACTAAAGCTGGGAAGGAATTAAGTTCTGACATGGCTGAGCTGTGAGGCCTTGAAGCATCCCACACTGTGCTCTTGTCCTGGCCTCCTCCAGAGCTGGAAATCTGTGTTTGATCCTCTCCTTGGGTGGAGGTCAGCTTGTGGTTGCCAGCAGCCCCACTGCTTGGCCTTCCACAGCTACTTGTGCTTGTCTGGACTGCAGTCACTATTCCAAACAAGATCATTTCAACTCTGGTTTCCTTCAAAAATAACCCAGACAATTCAGTTTTGTTATGTACCAAACCTCTGTACAAGGTTTTGGATGTTTTCCTTTTCTGGGCAATGTCTCTGTGACCATCTCTTGCAACCTTGGACCAGTGCCAGGATGAAGCCCTGCAGGGTGGCCCCAAAATGAAAAGTAAATCCTACAAGCACACAAAGGGCATTGTCCAAATTCACTTATTGGTAAGTAACCTCATTTGACACTTCAGATATTGACACTCCCCTATCCAAAATGGAAATGTATTAAATAGCAGGCTTTATTTATCAGTAAAGCATCTGAAGAGTTGATATCTGCACCATTTTGTTCATTCTGTTGCTACATCAGTATCTACTTTGCTTAATTTTCATGTAATTCAAAAACTGCTTGACATATCAAGTGTATAAATAAATCACTTGGTAAGTCTTTTCAAGGAAAATCAAAATCATGAAAAGGCAGAAGCGTAAACATCTGGTTTTAATAAAATCAACTCCTCCTTTCACGAGAGATAGTGGATAATTGGAAAAGAGTTTGCTGAAATCACTTGTTTCATTATTCTCATCTGAATAAATCAAACAGGAATAATTAAATTATTATCTTCAGTATTTTTGGTAAGTGCTTAGAGAAAGTATATTAGCTTAAAATTTGTACTTGCTCTCTCAAAATTGTTTTTCAAAAAAAGATGTAGTTTGTTTGTGACTTTTTTATTATTTGAGGAAATGACCTAGGATTTAATTTTTGTCTCATTTAATTTCTTGTGGAATTTTCTTTTCCCCATTCAGTTATGAGCCATAAGTTCTAAAGAATTTTTTTGCAACACTTGCTTCTTTTTTAAGTAGTCACAAATCTGGGCTGCTTTCTATATAAGATTTTTAAATCCTTCTCTAGGGCAGACCAGGGTTCAAAGTTGAACTGGCAGCTGCATGGCAGTCTTGTATGTTTTATATATATATATGTATCACTGGGAGGCTCTGAGGGGAAGTAGATTTTTTTCTAGCTATTGAGCATGCATAGTCCTGTGAAAATGTTTTATTAAGCAAAAATGAGATTTTATCATTTCGGGATAGAAAAACTCATCCTGTGGCCATAGGATTTTACATCAGATACAGTGGATGATTTCTGTCTTCACTGCCACTTCCCATGCATCAAACTCCTTCAAAGGAGGAATGAAACTGGGAATGAGGGGGTAACTTCCCAGATCAACTTGAACATCATAATTTTTACTGTATTTTAAGGTGCATGGCCATGTTGAATTGCAGGGTGTGGTGGGATTGAGTCTTTCCTGCTACCTCAAAGACCAAGATGCCCCTGTCCAGCTGAGCTAACATTTCCTGAGTCTGTCTCTGAGCACTTATATTTTTGATTTCCAAGTCCTCTTACATTCTTAGAGTTTAAAAATATACCCCCATCAGAGTTTGCTACTTATGTACTTCCTAATGCCTAATCATAAAAGAATTAAAAGAACCCTAGAAAACTACAAAGGCCAGGAGTGTGAATGGAAATCTAGAATTCAGTTTTTCATTACTGGTTTGCAGCAGTGTTCCTTCCTAAGAATAGGGAGGAAGGCTCTTTGTCTGGTTTTGTGTACCATACTTGCATTTCTAAGATCAAATTTATGTCAGCACATGACACTGCCAGTCTGCATTCTGACATCTCAGTGGGCTTAAAAGCAAGAGAGAATGAAGGCAACTATAAAAGTGTTCTTAGCAAGTGCAGCTGAGTGATTTTTTTTAATGTGTAACACAACTATTTTAAAGACACCTATAAATTTTATTGATACAATCCTTATTTTAACAAAATGACGTTACAAGTAAGAATTATTCTGACCATGAGGAAGATTGTAGAGACCAGAAGATTGTAGTTTGGGTCAAGGGATTTGCTCAGGTAACTCGTAGATTTGTGCAAGAATAGTGGTTTTAATATGTAGAAATGAGATATATGTATGTTCTCAGATCAGCAGCCTATGTATCCTGGTCTTTTGTTGCTGGAGAAAATTTACTGTAGCACAAGGCTGTACTTCAGTGTCTTCTGATGCAATTTTCTTACAGCTCTACACAACTGATGGCTGTTTTTGTTCTACATGGATTCAACCCTTACTGTATGATCTAGAACCCTTGTGGATATTTTCCTGTCTATCCATTCTTAAATACTCCTAATTTTTTTTTATCTCAACAGGGACCTGTGATTCTGAGAGTAATTGTAATTCTGGCTTTTAAACTCCACTTTTATATTTACACCAGTCTTTATCTCAAAGTGGGTGGGAGATTTCTTGGTGAGGCAGGGCATTAGAAACACCTGTCTCCTTCTCTTCCCTTATTTATGATATAATTTGAATAATGTTACTATCATTCATTCTCCCCTGAAGCTTTATAGTTCTAACCAGGGTTTCTTCTTGTACCCAAATCTCTTCAAGTCTTTAATTTATATTGTTCTTTTCTGCATCTTTTCTATTTGATGTATCCTTTTTCAGATGGGGGTGACCAAAACTGAACACAGAATTCAAAAGTGAACACACACTATTCAAGGTGAGGGAATATCACTAGTTTTATATAAGGCATAATATTTTTATATGTCTTTGTCCTTTAAAAAGAAATACTGGTGTCCTGATTATTTTTTGCTCCCAATTGTAAAATATTTTTCTTGAGTAATCCGTAAAGTTGTCTAGATTTTTCATTGAAAAGTTGGTTAATTTATAACATAATTTCTTCTGGGTAATTAATTAATGCCTATGGTACATTAATATTCATTGTGGTTTACCCTACACCTTGTATGCCTCACTTCCTGTTGTTGTGTTGATTAAACTGCATATCTGAAATTCCTTCTGAAGGCCACCATGAATCCACTGCAGAGCCAACTGATCTTGATATCCTTCATCATCTCCATGGTTCCTTCCCATTTCATCCTTCAGATTACTGAAGTGTACTTGCCTGGGAGTTTTTTTGGGTATTGCCACCTTGATTTTGATCCCTCCAGCCAAGAGTCTTTCCTGTATTCTTGCAGATCTTGAGGAGAGGTTTGCATTCCTTCAGGTGCATGGAAAAGACTGGTAGTTGAAGAGAATTAATTGGGGGAAAACTCATCAGAATGCCCACTGCCATATCTCATTAACTTACCCCCTGCATCTGATCCTTCTCTCAGGCCTCCTTCATTTAGAGGAATTGTAATCTCACACCCCATGTGTGGTTATTCCTTTCAGAAGGGATGTGCTTGCTTTATGTTTGTCAAGGTAGCAGGGGGAAAGAGGTGTTCTCAGACTGGTAATCTGCTTTGACTTTAACCCTTGCAAATTGGATTCATTTGCATTTCAGTTCTCCATATTAAGACTTCCATCAGGTCATTAATAAAAAAAAAAATAAACATAAACATCCCACCTTTTTGATGGCTTCCTTGCATTAATATTTCTTATTATGGTGACATATCCATTGTAGGTAATTATTAGGCACTGTCAGCACAGTGGTAAATAGAGGTGGAGAAGGTTAGTAGTAAAGTTTGAGGCTATTTCTATACTCCCCACTCTGGAGAGCAGCAGGTGGGCAGTAAATAAACCAGTGCTGTGATCAGCAGTCCATACATTGACCCTCCCACACTGCCAGGGAAATGGAAATAAAAACCACTCAACCTTTAGTCTCATTTCCTTGATCTGGTGTGTAGTGTGACTGTTACAGAACCTTCAGTGGGAACATATTTGAAATTACTCCTGCATTCAGCTGAATTTTTCATGAAAGTACAGTTCTGGGAAGCTGCTGTTCTTATTGTTTTGTGCTGTTCTTCAGTTGTTACTTTGTGCAATGACTGTTGGGTTTTAGCTTTTTCATGTAACTTCTGTTCTAAATTGGATTTCTCACCAACCATTTCTAGGTAATGGTCATCTGAAATGGTTTGACTTCTTACAGGTTCTTTTCTGACTTGTTTTTGTGGTATGGGTAATTCTTGCTCTTCATACTTTGTTCCCCCAGTGTAAGGGTTGGAAGAAATTGTCAATTTTATGTTACTAGGCTCCAGTTTTGATTTTTTTAGCAAGTTTTTGATTTTTTTTTTTTAATTTTTTAAAATCCTTCATCAAGGAACTACCTCATTTTTCTTCAAATTTGTTTATTTTGTTGCTTTATTCCAAGCTGGCTAACATGTTGAAGCTAAACTATTTTAAGAAATATTCTGGTCTTTCAACAAGTTAATAGAACAAATTGTCTGATTTCTTTTCTCATAAGATTACAAAAAGTTATAGGATAGTATATGTATTTATGGCCTCTGATGAAATAAATAGAAATGTGACTATCCAAACAAGCAGCTGAAGCAAGTATTCATTTGTGTCTTTCATCTTTTTATATCTTTCTAATTGTAAAGTCTAAGCTGTGCTGGTTTATGGTAATGTCTTTAATAAATGTTTAATTAACACTGATAAGAAGGAAATAGGTGATTTATCTCCAAAATCTTACTTTAAACATTTAAGTAAGATTCTAAACCTAAGAAGTTTAGAAAATTCTGGTGTTTTCCTTGTTGCTGTCTTGGTACTGGTGCTGTTTGCTGAGGTGGAGACTGTGGTGTCTTCTGCTGCACTGAACATCTCGTGATCTGCAGTAAAAACCAAGCAGGAGTGTATGTGTGATGCTGTTTTTAGAGAGAAATACTAAGTTGCACTGTTTTTTGAGTAATCTGATGTTAGAGTGAGTGTTGGGACATCTGCAGTTCCTACCACTCTCATGTCTATGCTTGTAATTAGGAAAGGGAGTATCTTCCTTTTGAGGTGCATGGTGAAATATTCCTTATAGGAGAAAACAGCTGTGGATCATCTTAAAACTAAAAATTGAAGAATGATTCTCTCCACTTTAGCACTTTTCTCTCCAGCTCTCCAGACAGATTTTTAACAGGAACTTTAAAAGAAGGAGAGACAGAAGCAGGTGTTTTTGAGTTAACAAACTTTAATTTAACAAAAATATTTGAGCTGGTTAAGACTGCTCCAAACATGATCAAACTCAGTTACAGTTCTCCTGCAGCTTAATTTGCTGTGAGAGAGTTGCTCCATTTAAAAGACTAACATGAGACACATGGTAAGAGACATTGGCCCCAAAAGAGCAGCAGCTCTTCATGTTCCTCTCTTCAAGCTGGCCTGAAAATGTTTTTTGTCCCCTGTGCTGCAGAATGGTGCAGGTAGCTGTGCTCAGGAGCACATTTATTTCTTCTTCTTTCTGCATGGTACATCCAGTGTTGGAACACCTCCTTTTTCCTTAGACTTGTTTATTAGTGCTTTTCTTTGTGTAAAACTGACAGATTACTGTATTTTGAAACACAGTTGGGGTTTTTTTTGGCCTTGTGTCTACACAGGGACAGACCGACGGACTGCAGCTATTTTTGTATTAACCACTGAGTAAACCTAAGAGGTTTTACAGAGCTTATTTTAGCAGAAGCATTTGTTAAAGCCCCTGTATCCATAGGCTGTGTGTATATTCGTTAACTATTCAGGGCTGTAACATAATACAACAAAAGGAAGTGTATTTTAGCAGAGATCTGTAACAACCATAGGCAGACTGGCACCCAGCCAGGGGAAAGGCAGACGTTTCTCACTGCTATTTCTGTCTTGTGGCATCCTGAGATATTGAATTGATTTCTTGGATAACAAAACTAGCTGAGACTTACTGCAGTGTCACGATCCTGCATTGCAAAAATACATATGTTTGATCCCCAGAAGTTTATTGTAGTCAAATCTTTGGGGGCAGTGGAAAACTGAGCCTCTCCAGTTTCACTGCCAGCGTGACGAGATTTAACTTCCATATAATCACCAAAACGGTTTGTGGCAAGGATGGGGAGAGCTGAAGTGCTAGCATGAATGGAAAGTACAGGATTATTTAACAGAATATCCTGTCCTATAGATTTTCTTATCCATGTAAAGTGTTGGTTTTTCCCTGTGGCAGAAGCCTGAGTAGCTTCACTGGTCAGAGATGGGGCAGAGCATTGGGAATCCTTTCCCTTTTCCCTGGTGGTGAATGTGCATCCTTGGAGCTTGAAATATGTCTGCGTACAGCTTCTACCAATACCCCTTGTGAAAGTGGTGGAAATGCCTCAGCTGTTGATCTGCTCTACAGCTACATGATAGCTTCTCTGTCCTAATGTAGCATAAAACCAGGAATCTTTTCCCAATCCATGTCAGTAATGTAAAGAATATTTTGGTAAAGGTATATGTCCAAGGAGAGTGAGATAAGTAAGTATTTACTATGAGCAGAGTCTGTTTTGTGTGTGAAATGTCAATAGACTACTCCAGGATGTGCTGAAGCATAAGATTTGTGAGCTTTTACCCAGGTGAGAAATCCCATGTTTCCTGATCAGCTGGATGCTCCTGTTCTGCCCAGCTGCAATGGGAATTACCCTTTTGGTTTTAACCACCTTCCTACTGTTCTGTGACATGCTAAGCAAACAACAGATTGTCTGCTTTAAAAGTAGATCCCTTTATAGTGTGATGCTTTAAATAATACTTTACATCTCCAGGCATCTTTCTGCATTAGAATTCAGATATAAATTAATTCTTTTTCCTTTTGTTAGTAGCTTGAACAAGCTGGGAGGGAAGGTTTTAAAAGGACAAATACAATGAAAATGGATATTTGTGGAATACTTGAGTTCCATTCCATGTGAACAGAGACATTAAAAGCCCCTTTAGCAGCTGTGTCAATACCAATTTTTCTGGTTCTTGAGTGCAGACATAAATTCAGATGGTGTTGGTTAAATAATTCACATTTGTTTTTGGTGAAAAATAACACCTGCTCTGTTTAGCAAGTGCAGTGCTTTCATTTAAGTGATTTAAAAATTGATCACATTCAACTGATTTGAGTACATTAAGGGATTTGCAGTTATGTAATTAAATTGATATTTTAAATAGCTTGAACTGTACTGTACAGTTGAGGAGCATTCAAGTGGATTTTCAGATAACACTTCTAGTTGGTTGGGTTTTTTTGAGATAAAAGATTATTGTGTTTGCAATATAGTTACAATATGACATTGACTGGACAACTCATTTGAGACATACTGGAAGAAAGGCAAAAGTTCTGAATCAGGGACATGCTGTTTTCCAGGCATATCAGTTATTTTCATGTACATAACAAACTGGTACTTGTAGGAAAAAAAAATATAAATCTTGGAGCTGCAAGATATTACCACAGGTTACCTAGATAAATAAAAATGCAATTTCTAATGCTATGATTGTATTGAAATAATTATCAAGAAACAGATTTTGTTGTATTTTTTTTGTCATGTTGAATTGTTGACTGACCTCTCTTCCCAAGGACAAAATTTCAGTAACTTTGTTTGATTTGCAGAGCACCAGAGATCATACTGGGATTGCCATTTTGTGAAGCCATAGACATGTGGTCCTTAGGGTGTGTGATTGCAGAGCTGTTTCTTGGATGGCCTCTCTACCCAGGAGCATTGGAATATGACCAGGTAGTAGAATAAATTGCACAAGCACACTTTCTGCAACTTAAGAATTTCAGATCATTAAATCCAGAGTTTTAAATGCTAATAATATTCCCTATTATGTAAGCATTTCTTCAAGCCTGTTCAATGCTTTTAATTTAGCCTTATTGATTGTCCTAGAAACATAAATCCTCATTCTGAACGAGGCTGTAGATCGTGCTGCTTTTTTTTTTGAATTAAATTTCCATTTGTCCTCCTCCCTCCATCTTACAAAATAGTTTCTGGTATTGAAGCTGCTTTTTCTGATGGAAACCAAAGTTTGCAGCACCATCACTGCATTACAGTCTCTCTCTTTCATTTGTCATGAACAGGGTTGACTCTGGAATGTCTATTCAGATGTCAGGATTAATTGTGTTCTGAATCCTTTCTGATGCTTTCTGGAAACCCAACAAAGCTCAAGGATTTGAGAGCCTGCACTTCAGAATGAGCTGTCACAATCCTGCTGTAGATAGGCAGGGGTAAAGCTGGGAGCTCTTAAAGCCTTTGTTATGTTGGTTTTCAGCTACTGACACCATCAGCATTAGTGAGCAAACTTAATAAAACCCCACATTGCTTCTAATGAAAGATGTAGAACGTTTTTATTTTAAACATTTAGAAAATAATGTGGAATTTGGGAGGAATGTAATCAGCATCCTGACTGTGCCCACCTGGTTTTGAACTTTGCAAGTGAAGCAGTCTCTTGAAAACCCCAGAAGAACAGCACTGGATTCTTGCTAAATTCTAATCTTTGATTCAGCATTTAGTTCAGTGGAGAGGTTTAGGTTATTCAAGTCCTGCTTATGGAGTGGGTTTTGGCTCCCTACTTTTCTGAAAATTTGTTTGTTAGAACCATTTTCAGGGGATACATTAATTTTGTGTTGATGTTGCTCATATTTCATATTTCAGTTTCCTTCATTTACACAAAATGCAGCATTTCACATGTGGAAAGTGAGCTAGGAATGTAATGTGGGTTGATTCTTTGATGCATTTAGAAGACCTTTTTGCACACTGTTGCTGTTAAAATGGAAAATTAAAGAGGAAACATCTAACAACCCATATAATTTTTAAGGATAAAATGAGGGAATTTTTTTTTTTTTTAAAGAATTTATAATGCTGTCTCAAATTTCCATGAACTTGGCAATTTTTTTACCTCTTATATGTCATTCAGGTTTGCTGGAAGCCTCAGTTACTAACTCACCCAGCAACTTGTCTGATGCTCATGTTGCTTTGGAGAAACTGAATTTACTGGCCCTTCAAAGGGAGCTCTTAGTTCTTAAATTCATTTGTGGTTAGAAGCAGTAACAGCTGTATTTCTCAGTGGAAAACAGCCTTGTCTTTTGAGCTTTAAGACTCATTAGAAACAGGTGCTTAGCTGCTGAATTTTTGAATTAATGCACTGGCTTTTCCCCTCTGCTTTTTTTCTGAGGACATTATAAATGATCTAGAAACATTTCTGGTCAGAGTAGGGTTCTCCTTACTCCCTGAGGTAGGGAATTATGGAGGATACTGAACACCAGAAGTTGGCAGCATTGTGTTTGTTCCTCCTCACTTGGGTCTGTCACTTATTTCTCAGCAGAAATTTTTACTTTTATTTTTACTTTTATTCTCTACTGCCCATCAGTTTTTCTCCTCTAAGGTGCTCCCAACTCTCAAGTCCTTTCTATTTCATGGACTTTATCTTCTCATCTCTCTAGTTCTGATTTGGTGTATTTGGCCACTCTCTGTTTTTGATTTTTTCTTTCCTTGTCTCTTATTCCCTGGCTGTTCCTCCTTTTCCAGGGGCTGGCTCACCCCACCAGTCCCTCTGTGGTGTGGGACCCTGCCCTTCAGAAGTTCTGCCCTGGCTGCTGGAATCTCTGCCCTCTCCATCCCAACCTGCAACAAGCTTGGTTTTTAATTATTGCCAATTGTTGTTCCAATTCCAAGGTGGTTTTTAATTTTGAAAGCAATACTGCCTCTGGGATAACTCTCCCCTTGTAGAGTGAGTTAACAGTAGTTAAAACACATCATGTTTCAACAGATTTCTGTTGAAGCCTTGAAACTTAATTTTTGTGTGTAATCCATCGATCAGCAACTATGATAGTTAATGCAAAATACATAGTAAATCATCTTCTCCAATAAATGCATCTTGATCATTTCAGAGCAGAATTTCTTTCAGGCATAAAGCCAGTCCATTCCCATCACACCCAGCAGCAGATTTTCTTGGACAACAGCACTATCTTTTGCTGCCTGGAGCTTGTACAGGCACTCCCTTTCCTCATGGAATGTTTCCTTGAAATGCAGGTGTGTCAGATGTGTAAAAGACTGATACACTGGAAACAGCAAATGGGAAAGATTGCTATCAAGTTGCATAATGAGAACATGCAGAAAAAAAAAAAGCATTGAAGTACTGTAAGCAAGCAGAGCGCTCCTGCTGATTCTCCTGTTTAGAATTAAAACAATACATTTAGGATTTGATGGGTTGAGGAGGTAATGACAGCCACTCTCCCCAGCTCCTCATTGCTGTGACCCAGCCTAAAAAGCTTGCTTATATAGGTCACTGGAGAGGTTTGTTTATGTGTGCCTTTCTCTAGAGATGGAGACAGCAGTGCCAAGTGCTCAGGGCTAGGTTTCTCCCCTCTCTAAGATGTACCTGTCCAACTGTGATGCTCTGAGCATGGTTCATTTTGCCATTTTGTCATTTTTTAAATGAAATTACAAGCCTTTAACTGTGTGGGGATCGTGTTTTGAAAAACAAGAGGTCAATTCTTTTCCCTGTTGTATTTTTTTCCTCAGATTCGTTACATTTCACAGACTCAAGGTTTGCCAGGAGAGCAGTTGTTAAGCATGGGAACGAAAACTGCAAGGTTTTTCTGTAGAGAAACAGATGCACCATATTCTAGTTGGAGATTAAAGGTAAACAGCAGAAAGTAGTAGAAAACAGCACAATATTTTGTGAGCAGAGAAGCCAAGATGCACTATAAGACCATTCTCTCCCTGGTGCATCTCCTGTGGTTTTCCCCAGCTTTTTTTTTTCCTTATCCCTTCCATTTTTTCTGTTCCCCAAGGTGCAGCTGCCAGGCTGTGCTGTGGGAATTCAAATTAAGCCTTGTGTTTCCAGAGGTACTAAATGGGTGGGTGTGTTTTGTTTTGCTCTCTTTCTTGGTGGGTTACTCCTTTTCACTTCATGTAAGGAATTTGTCACTGCTCTGTCAACATTTGCCCAGAATTGGCTTCAGGATCAGAAATTCTAGGAGAAAAAGGAGATTAAGAAATAACATGGCTGTGTACAGCTCATTTCTTTTAGATCTGCTAAAACAGCCTTTGTTGGCTGAAAGCTGCCATACAGTGAGTGCAGACAAAGTTAAAACAAAATATAATTTTATGTTCTGCACATCTTGCTTCTCTCTAAGCAACATTATTGCACTCTGGCCATAAGCAGAGCTTTTGCTTCCTATGCAAATAATTTGCTTTTTTAGTTAAAAGCTCTTCTCCTCAAGTCCCACCTTGCCTCTTGTCTGTGTTCAAGAAGGAAAATTGTAACAGAAGGTACCATACCAACTCATAAACCATTCATTCTCTAGGATGATTTTGTTTCATACTAAAATATTTGAAATATTTACACCACTTGTTGTGTATGTGGAGGAATAAAAGTATAAAAATACAAAAAGAAAAAACAAGGGAGTTGAACGGAGACTGCCTGGTTTTTGGTTTATTTCTTGGTTTAAAGTCTGAGTTTGAGAAAATTGATAAAATAATAGAAAAGCTGTGATATATAAAAATATAGGAGTTTCATTTAACTGCTCTATGCTAGGCTTTCAGCACTTCATGTGTGATTCATAAACTATCTATGTAATCCAGTAGTGTGGTTTGTCAGATATAAAATATTGTAGTTACTGTCTTTTGGTTTAGAGAGTGAAAGTAGCCAGTAAAGCAGCATACAAATATATAATTGATATAATAATTATTTGGGATAAAACCAATGTTTTTAGGTCAATAAATACATAAAGTTACTTTGTAGTTATAGGTGACCTTTACTGACAGATTCTAAACTCAGCTTTCCTTTTCTTTTTTTTTTTTTTTTTTTTTGAGACATTGGAAGAACACGAGGCAGAAACAGGTATGAAGTCTAAAGAGGCCAGAAAGTATATTTTCAACAGTTTGGATGATATAGTGCATGTGAGTATTAAAGCCTCCTTCCTCTGCAAAAGGAATGTGATTTTAAAACTTCTTTTACTGGTTTTGAAAGAAATACCTTTTAGAATATTATTTGTTGTGTCTCCATCATATTCATTCTTCTCTGTAGCTCTGGGGAAAATGTCTGGCTGTGTCAGCCCTTTGAGCTTTTAGTAAAAATCTTCCTTTTCCATTGCTTGTCTTAAACAGTGGAACTTGTCCTTGTGGTGGGGGAACCCTTGAATTTTGTGTAAATTGTTTATTTCTCTTCTACCTTATCTGCCACTGTAGCAAAGAGTAAACAAAGAATGCCTATGGAAGCTGCTCTGTTTATTGTATGATTTCCAGTACAATTCTGTTATCTTAACATTATAATTCTAAGTGTAGTTTTTTAAATTTTGTTTTTAAAAACATAAATGTTTCCTCACTTTTCTTTAGCTTTATACCTCTCCAGTCAATAAGAAAAGGCAATTTTTTGTTGTCTTTCTTATCCTAAAAAAAGGATCAAATCTTGTTGCAAGGTTGGCATTAATACATGCTTGAAATTGTTTTTTGAAGATCAACTCTGTAGTCTGAGTTAGACCATATAAAGATCTTTATTCCAAATCTTACTTCTTAAATTCTGAGTCCCAGGCTGGAATAAAGCCTTCAGCAGTTTTTGACTGGGGAGATTTCAAGGGAGGAGTAGTGTACATTACTAAAGAAAGTCATCAATTCCAAGCCAGCTGTTTTGGGATAAGACAAATCCACTAATCCAAATACTAACGCTGAATATTAGTATTTTATAGCAGAAAACTATAGCAGAAAGAGTTAAACTTGTATGCATATCTTCTGTCTGACTGTTTTGTTTGGTGCCAGGTGAACATGGTGATGGATTTGGAAGGAAGTGACCTGTTGGCAGAGAAGGCAGATAGGAGGGAATTTGTCAGTCTGTTGAAGAAAATGTTGCTTATTGATGCTGATTTAAGAATCACTCCAGCTGAGACCCTGAACCATTCTTTTGTTACCATGAAGCACCTCCTCGATTTTCCTCATAGCAACCAGTATGTAACATAGAAATCTCTGTTGTTGCAGTTCATTTGTCTAAAAGTGTTGTTTCTTCTGCTGTCAGAGAAAAAAAAAAATCTCTCATCATTTTTGCAGCATCTTAGAAAATTCCTTCAAGTGCTTGCAGTACTAGATACATCTGCTGGGTCAAGGAAACTGCTTGAATAACTATGTTTTTCTCTGAAAGTAACATTTAGAGCAATAGATTTCTGAGTTGTTTTTATGCATGATTGTTAAAATTCCAGCACTGCAGAAACTGGGGCGTGATTTTTGGAAGTATGAGGGGCCCTAGTTCCTGTCAGTCATTGAGGGCTGGGGTAGGCATTTCCTTTTGAGGTTGGTATCTCAGATGCTTCCTTTCATGTATTGATTAATGTGGAAAATATATATATATATGTGGAAAGTTTTCTTGCAGTTCTGGAGCATTTCTGTGCATTTCTTAAAGTTGCAAACATTTCACTGAAAGAGCAAGCTTTTCCCATTATTTAATTTCCTATCTTTTCTGTTTGTACCCAGCTGTTAGAAAACTATGTTAGATGAGTGGAGAAGGAAGCAGCAGTATTTTTCTTGAATTTAAAATATGCACCACAGAGGCTTGATGGGACCATAGTAGCAGCAGTGTTTCTATTTTTCTGTCTGTGTGGATAATCCCATTCTGTGAAACTGGGAAATGTGGGGTTTGAACTAATTTTTTTTCCCTTATTTTGGGGAATTTTTTTTTTACCTTTAACAACATGAAATGGTGATTGAAGCAACTTCTTTTCTGGTTCTGATAGAGTGAAGTCCTGCTTTCACATCATGGATATCTGCAAATGCCGATCCAACCTGTATGACTTAAGCAATTGCAATAAAACATCACTAATGAGATCAGTTGCCTCAGGCAGTGCAGCCAACCTGACTGCAAGCTTTACCAAAATTGGTCCAGTAAGAAGTCAGGTAAAAACAATGGTTCCTGTTTTTCTTGGTTTGGTTTTATTTTGTTTTGTTTTAACTGTAAGTTCAGTTAAGGTAATTTTAATAATTAATAATTGAAAAAATTGCATCTGTTAAGAGGCAAAATCTTTTACTTTTTTTTTTCCCCTAATGTTTTCTTAAACAAATAATTTAGAACATGTTTCAAGTTAAGTTACAAGCTGGGATTGCCAGTGCTGTATTCTGGTGCCCTCCAGTGGCCCAATGTGATGGCTTCCTGTGGAATAGATTTGAAATGTTCACTTTTTAAAGTTGTTTTAGTTATTTACTGTATGAAATGGTGGGATAGGTGTGTGAGAGATGTAGATTCACCATTACAATAACTTAGCCTGTGTTGAATCTGTTCCTATAGGCATTAACTGCATCTGCCCACTCAGTTCTGCACCAAGGGATTCCACTGCAGGCAGGAACTGCTCAGTTTGGTTGCAGTGATGTTTTCCAGCAAGCATTGATTATATGTCCTCCAGCTATTCAAGGTATATTTATTGGTAATTGTCACAGTTCCTAAAATATGAGTGTTAGTGCCTGCCTGTTAGCAATATTTGAGTTTTCTGTTATATCCACTTAAGGTTTATATTTAAACTGACTTAATTATGTAATTTAAAATCAGTGTGTGAGTCAGATGCAGATACATGGCACCTTTCTGAAATAAACAGCAAATCAGCACCTGCAGAAAATTATTTAAGCAATGCAGAGCCCATCTTCATATACACACGTATAAATTTATGTCTTGGTTGAAATAGGAGAAAAAAGTGTGAAAGGAGAAGCAATAAGGAGGGTTCTGAAATAAAATGTGAGAGAAAACAGGAAAGATGAAGAGGGAGTATCAGTGTCTTATCCTAGTAATAGTAATAGTAATTTATGGAAATGAGAA
>JAOTQP010000251.1:2736921-2749319 GCA_026413545.1 Cichladusa arquata
AAATGAGAAGGTGATTTATATTGTTTGCTTATTAACTTAGCTTGGTTATAGTCTTTGTTCCAAAGATGTAATTTATTTGTCTTGGTGATGTTCAGCTTCATGTTGAGATCAAGTCTTGAAGTTATGGAATTTACAGGGAGTAGGTTTTTTTAAGAATGACCTTAGTTTTCCCTCTGCATTTTAAAGTTTCAGAAATCACACTAGATGCACTCTGAAATGAAACAAACCAAAAATATTAAACCTAAACTTAAACCCCAGGAAGTCTTTTTCTGAGCAGTTAATTATTTAAATTGTATATGTTCTTTACACAATGGCATACTCCATAATAAAAAAAGCCCAACAAACCCTATTGTTTTCATTATTCCCAGATGAATAAAGTGATTTGTAGAAAAGGAAACAGTGCAGGCAGACACTTTATCTGTGATTTGTATACTGTATTCTTAGGATGATGATAACTTTCCAAATTTAAATTCTGCTACAGCTGAAGTGAAGGGGATATATTGTTTTTATCACATAGGTGACGAGTTGCTGGCACAGATGAAAAGGGGATATTAATGGTATCTGGCACTGCTTCAAAGTTTTCCAGCTTGGCTGCTCTGTGGAATATCTGAGTGCTAAAACTCTCTACTTGTGTTAGAGCTAAGATGTTGCTCTTCTAGATGGCCGTGGGGAAAAAAAATCAGTGAAGTGCATTTCAAAATGAAAAGCTTTGAAGTGCGTGGTTATAACTGGGTATTGTGTTATGACATGAGAGAATTACATCAGGTGAAAACTTTCTTTCATCCGGTGTTGTAAAGATTAAAAACAACCCAACCAAAACACTTATAAACTTTAGAGTAGTAATTCTTTAGTAGTTACCTGTGAGCACAGATTCCTTAACCTTTGAGTAAAACACGAGGCATGAAGTGCAGTTAGAAGATGAGATCAGGGATATCTTTTCCTTGCCAATATTTTCTTCAAGCATGGCTGTTCTGCTGCAATGTCTGTTAAGAAAAATACCTCTTTCATTACAGTTTGACATTATTATGTAAAAAAAAAAAAGTTATTGTAGTAAGCATTGCAGCATTGCTGTATGTGTTAGTTTCCTGTGACAATAATGAAATATAGGGCATGAGATGCATCTTTTTTATTATGTTCTTGTGAGCAGTGCTGTAGTTTGTGCTATTTTGATGGAGAGGAGTAGGATTATGGATTCTACTGCAAATATTTGGTGAGGTACACAGAAGATTTTCCATTGTTTCCCACCAAAGAGATGGCAGTGAAGAGGAGCATTATAGATGTGGCATTGCCAGCTATGAAAGCTGAGAGGAATGTGTTTCAGCCTGCTAGAAATACAGAGCATGAGGTGTGCAGGAGTCCATTCTGAGAAGCTTTGAAATTCAGTTCTGCTTACTTCTGCCTGCTTCCTTTCAAATTCTTTTAATGTAGCTTGTGATAAAGAGTAAATGCTTAGCTCTGCAGAACTTTTCTGCCAAAGTCATTCCTCTTTCTAGTAGTCTGTTTCCAACTAGTAGGTATTCTGGGAACTACAGCTCAAATATTTGTGCAGATAAGTTGTGGCACAAAAATCTTCTAGGTGTTAATTTGTTTGGCTTGAAAGTCTAAGTTATGGAATTGGATCATTAACAATAGATCATTAGATCATTTTAAAAAATGGTGAAATGTTTTAAAATTGTCTTCTGTGTTTGCTCAGAAAGTATATGCAAGCCTGCTGTTTGCCTAGAGCTTGGTTATGTGTTTTTTTTTTTTCCCCCTGACAGGAATTCCTACAAACCCCAGCAAACCCACCAGTTTCTCACTGAGGGTGGATAATGCAGTTCCACTGGTGACCCAAGCCCACGCAATTCAGCCACTACAGATCCGAGCAGGAATCCTTTCTCAGGTTGGCCTACTTTAAAGCAAAACTCTTCCTTATTTAGTTAGTAAATGGTTTTGGGTGCAGAGTTCTCTTGCAGCCCCTCTCCTGGTCTGTGTTATTCAGTGAATTCCTGTGCCATAAAAGCTGCTGTGCTTCCCAGCAGGCGTGGTCGAGCCAGACACAGCAGATCCTGGTTCCTGCATGGCAGCAGGTGGCACCAGTGGCAGCTCCAGCCACATCTCTGCCCTCTGATCCTGTGGCTGGCCCACAGAGGCTTGGAGACTGGGGGTGAGTCCAGCTCCTTTTGTGCCACACCTCAGTGGCTGTGGTTTGCCAAGCACCAGGGGTGCAATGACCTGCAATATAAACCTGCCTCTCCTTTTCCTCAGGAAGATGATTACCCAGGGCACACACTACAGCTCAATGATACCACAGCCTCTTTTAGCACATCAGATAACCTTGTCTGCCCCTCAGCCAATTAGTGTGGGCATTGCACATGTTGTCTGGCCTCAGCCTGCAGCTACCAAGAGGAACAAACTGTGCCAGAACAGGTTGGTAGAGTATTTCTAAGATAGAACATTCAAAGACAGTGTACCTGTCATTGCTGTTTTGTGGGCAAGGGAAGGAATTGTAAAAGTGACATCTTTGTTGAACCCAGTTCCTCTTAGTCTTTTGGAAGAATGTGTCCTACCTCCTTAGGTTTTCAATGTTATTTTGTTAGTAGACTAGATGGGACAATACTTGCAATGCTGATTAGTTTTAATTCTTTTTGATTAGTCTGTGCCTGTCATGGTGGAATGTTGTCTTTACAGGCTTTAGGAAGGTATAAGAGTATACTGAGGTAGCTGTAATGAGATATTCCTAAGTTTGCATGAAGGAGGTTATATCAGGTTTAGACAACTGAAAATAAAGGAGAGGTTGTATAACAGGGTTGCTGTGTGCCTTGCAGTCATCTTTCACTGATAGCCAAAAATACTTCAGCTGCTTGCTGAAGAAAATATAAGAAAGTAGTGGCAAAGGTGTGGGGTGCTCCATAAGGGGGACAGTGTGAGTTATGTAGGCAGTGTCAGCAGTCCTGTATTAAGCAAGGGGTTCATCTGGAGGCTACCAGCTCTTGTTTTCAAGGAGAATCTTTGCAGGAAGTCTGGCTGGATTTTGTTTGCTTGTTTTTCACCCAAATGGGATTTTGATTCGTTTTTTACCTTTATAAGAAAGTGGGATTTTCAGTATACTGTATTTGATGTTGATGTCTTTGGTGTCACATACTTGTTAATGTCTGAAACCATCCATGCCGAGTATTTTTGCTTGTGTTTACTGTTCTGTGTTTTTCTAAACTGGTGGCTTAGCCTACCACTTTGGGCTTAACCTACATTGCCTGTTTTGATTTTGTTGAAAACAGCAGTTTCCTGATCACTAAACACCAAACAATGTGTTTCCTTCGCAGGAGCAACATGCTACAAAACACCAACATCCAAAACTCAGCCTTCATCTCTCCAAAGATCCTCAACCTGAAGGCTGTCAAGAGGCTGAGTTGTGTGGAAGCACAGGACAATCTGAACTCAGAGGGGGGGCTCAGGCTGGCCCCTGACCCCTCTGTGGCCAGTGGCCCACGCCAGGCTCTGTTCCTGGCCAGCTCCCCCAGCCCTGTCAGCGTCATCACCATCAGCAGCGACACCGACGAGGACGACGTGGCTCGGACGCACTCGCTGAGGGAGTGAGCACCTGCCTGCCTTCTTAAGCTTGGCTTAAATACAGTCTGTGGTGCCTCAGAGGCTGCCTAGAACAGAGTTAAAGGAATGTAATAGGGATTTATAAAAGCCCTTCCAAGGATTCACCTTGGGCAGTGCAAGAGCCTGGCCAGGGCTACACCCAAGATGGACCCCGAGTCATGAATATTCACACTTCGATAAATTTTGGTCCATTGGGGTAAATTGTCCAATTCCAGCTCCAGATTCTGCAGTCCCATCCTCCCAGATTCTCTCCTCAGTTCCCTCTTTTTTGCACTTTTTGGGGCTGAAGCTGCTCCTTAGTTCTGGGGCTGGAAAAGGATTGTGTTGTCTGACTGAGCTGTGAGGAGAACTTGCTAAAACTTCATATAAATTTCAGAGTCACACACCAATGCAGTGCAGAATCTAAAAAATATGAAAGCTAAAACTTGAGGCATCATTTTAGCACAGCTAGTGAATCTGAGTTAAAAAAGGACAAACAGTGTGCTCCTAATCAAATTTCAGCAGGAAGTTAACTCTGTAACACCCTGTTACTGAAAGGGAAAAACACCACCAAAAATCTACCTCATTAATTGTGTGTGTTACACCTTTTCAAACCACAGGGATTTTAGTTTTTTTTTCATATTGTCATGCCCCATTTATTTGTTGAAGAGCAGTATTCTTGCTGTGTATACTCAATGTCACCATTTTAGCAGTAGCATCCAGGAGATGCTATTAGATTTTTTTACTATTTACTGTTTTTTACTATTACATTTTCTACCTATGGGTAGAAAATACTTCTCTAACAGTGTAAAAAGGTGAACCTTTGGGTGCAAAAGCAGGAGCTGGGTATTTTCCCCCAGTGGAGTTTTCTTTCACAGAGCCATCACAGAAGCATGCAAGGCTTAAAAGTTTAATGTTAGCTTGACTTCATCCTTGTAATAATTCAGAGCTGGAAGAACTTGTATTTTAAATCCAAGCTTTGTTAGAGGTTTCAAGGCTTTGAACTGCTGTAGTGAAACATTTTAATCTATGTGTTTTAGTATTGATTAAGTAAAATAATTATCCATTTAGTAGGTTTCAAAAAATGCTTGTCTAGTCTAGAATTTTAGAAGAACAGCAGTTTAAAACCTGGTTTGGATGTAAAAGAAGCAAGGAATTGGGTGTTAATTTACACTTCAGGGGCCTTGTCTAATAATGGACCGTTTTTTATGTCATAATTGCCTGTAACTGGGTGGTGAGTGGTGTGTTTTTGTGTGCAGGTGTAAGGGGAGCCTGGAGTGTGAAGCCTGCCAGAACACGCTGAACATGGAGCGCGTGTGCTCGCTGAGCAGCCCCGACAGCACGCTCAGCACCAGCTCCTCGGAGCAGTCCAGCCCCTCTCCCTGCAAGAGACCCAACAGGTGACACCTCGGGCTCCTTTCAGCAAAAAGAAACATCTTAGTATGCAGCAGGCCCAGCTTGCACTAAAAAATGCACAGGTTTTGTTATGTTGCCAGCTGGTGGGGGTAAATGATCTGTTTAAAAATTAATTTACTGGCCTGCACAGCATAGACTGCTCTGTTCTCATTCCTAACAGATCTGTCTTGCTGCATTGGAAGCTTTGAGAATGCTGAATGAATGGTGTTCACATAGAAAATAGAAATGTTGCATGCAACTTCCCTTGGAATAAAAATCTAGAGTTGCAAGATTAAAATAAGCCAAAGTAGTATGTGACAGATTTGGTCATCGCATATTTTTAAATTTTTGCAGCCTCTGGTTTTCCTATTGTGTGTCTTGTAATCTTTAATGACATTGATGCCTTTTTTCTTCTACCAAAAGTAAGGCTCACTTAGGTGAACACTGTTCATGTGAACAGCTTTTAAATGCTTTTATCTTCACTGCCTCCTGTCCAGCGTGAGCCTTCAGCAGTTTCATTGTGCAAAGTGAATTCTAATAAAGGTCCTAACGAAAAAAGTTTGTTTAAAAAAATTAAAGATTCTATCAGAACATGTATTGACAAGGAAGTGGAACTCCAAGTCTGCATCAGGTAGTCTTACTGGTTGGTAGTTAACATGGCCAGTCCTTTGATATTCTTTAATAACAAAACATTCCAAAATTCAAATAAGTTTTCATAAAGACCTGTTTGATTTTATGGTATTTTCTTTGAATTGTAAGGAACTGACCTGTAATTTAATTCTCCTTGGTAATTCTACTTAATGTCAATAGCAGAGGAGTGTGTTGGATTCTGGTTTCAGTAACATTTTACTTACATTATTAAGTCAAATAATTAGCAACTCAAATCAAAAATTGTTAATACAGAAGTACAATTAATTGCTCAGTAGTTGTCACATTATCACTATTTGTTACTTGAAAAAACTACTCCAAATTACCTGATTCTGTTGGTTAAATCTTCAGTCTTTCATGCTGGCCCAGTGCCAAAGTGCTTTTCACAAGAAGTTAACTTTCATAAGTGGTTTTATTTGTATTGTCCTATTTTAAACAACATGCAAAAAGGATGTGTTATGTGAGTTGTAAAATCACTAAAGGACTTGATCATATTAGTGAATTCACTGCTGTTTCTTGTGTGCTGTAAGTTAAGCATGTATTCCATCAATTTTTAATATAAAGAAGTTCCCTCTTTTCTCTGAGCCTTGCAATTTGTGGGCAGGGTGAGTTTGCATGGATGTGCTTGTCTAATTACAATCAGTTTTATCCACCTTTGAGTAATTTCACTTCTCTACATTTAATGTGTTGATTTAAGAAAAGGTAACTCTGTCGTGAAAATCTCTTTGCTTCATTGCAATACTTTTATTTTTTTGTCAGTATGTCAGATGATGAACAGGAAAGTGGATGTGATACAGTGGATGGTTCCCCAAGCTCAGACTCCTCAGGACATGACAGTCCCTTTGTGGAAAATGGCTTTGTAGACAATAACAATAAAAATAAGGAAGCAAGAGCCTCAGTTAACCCCGAAACCAAATCAACTGTTTGCACAGTAGTGGTACCACCCATGAGACTTGAAAACAGGTTACATCTTGAGGAACAGATGGTGAATACAGGTAAGTTAGTTCAGGTGTTTTTCTATGCCAGTAGATAAGAATAGAAGTATCAGTATTTATTCAATATATATGTGAAGATTTTGACCTACTCATACAACTGCTGATCTGTAGTAACCACTTCTATATAGTGCTAGTGTTTGACTTTAATTGGTGTATTGTATTATTATTTCTCCCTGCGTGCTTAAGCAAATGAAACCTTGTCTAACTTTTGCCAGAAGAGAATAGTGACAACAAAAGCATTAAAAAAAAAGCATAAAGAGCATTGTTTATTTCTGTCTTGCAAGATGCTACGTGCCAGCCACTGAGGAAGGGTCGGTCTGTCCTGGGAAGGATAAACCAGTCTTCTGTGGTAGGAAACCGTCAGCAGAAACTGGCATCAGCATTCCATCAGCAGCATGGAAACTTCAGTCAGGTATGTGCACTCACATCTGGCAAGCTCCAGACGTGGGGCTGGAGAAGCTGAGTTCCAAACTGAGTGCTCACAGTTTCAGTTGCTGTTTGTGGCAGCTGCAGGTTTTCGGTAGCTTGATTAAAGAAGTGCTAAAATCTTGAAAAACAGATTTCGACTCACTGGGCAAGTCAGAAGTGTCTTTCATTTGGGGTCATTTTCTTAAAACAGCTGACTCTATTTTAAAAAATAACAGAAAAGCCACGCTGGGAAAATTGTCAATGGTTGGACAATATCAAAGCACAAGACAAAAATAAAAATATGTTAGCATTTCTTTTTCCTGCATCCAAATGCTTGGTGTGCAGTTAAAATCTGCAGCTGTATCTCAGTGTTGTTCTGTCAGTAGTGTGCATGAAATTCTTTTAGTTTGAGTATCCAGAGGTGAGAGAGAGCTCAGCAACTGTTTCTTATCTTTGCTACCAGGTAATGGAGGGGAGATGAGACTGTGGTTGTAGTTCCATCCAATGTTAGAAGATACCTACAGCTAATTTAAAAGTTACTTTTATCATTGTCCAACAACACAGTAAATGTGTCTGCCATGTCTGAGAACTGAAGTTGACACATGACACAGGCTTAAGCCCCTTTCAATTAATTATCCTGGAGCTGTAGCTGCATTGAGCTTTTGGTTAGACAGCTGGAGGTACATTAATGTGAGAGCAGTACCTGTTTGTGTAAGTCTTGCAGAGAAGCTGTGAATATTGTAAGTTAAATGCTAAATGAAAGCATGCCATGTGTAGATAAGAGGATTTAGCAATAATGACTTGAATAGTTTAGATTGAAAGAAACATTTGGGTGGGTGACACAGTCTCCCCTTCTGCACGATTATGCAAAAGGATTGGTTTAATTAATTCTAAGCGAACCTTAATATGATCAGCATGGTATTAATTTTTAATCTCTTCAGTGTCTGCAGCTCCTCAGCCTCTTGGCAGAAAGTGTAGAACGTTATTTTCATTACAAAAATTTATGCTGATCCTTCCTTCTTTGGTAGATGCCCTATGTAGTTTGAAGTCTGCATCATTTAATGAGAGTAATTGATTTTTAGTCTTTTCTCTTTATAACTGTTAATGATTGCCACATCTTCCTGTGATCATAGACCTAGACTTCTGTTTGCCTAGTTGTCTCAGATATTTTCAATCCGTTTATTATTTTTCCTGCTCTCCTCTAAAATTTCTCTCCTATTTGTCCTCTTTGTGCCTCATTATGGTGCCCAAACTGAATGCAGCACTTCCAATTGATGCCAAGCCAGTGCTGAGTAGAGTGGAATAAGCACCTTGCTCATGTGATACATGGTATTTCTGTTAAAACAGCCCAGCATGGCATTTTATCCTTCTTTTTTTTCCCTTTGCAAGAGCATTAAAATAACTTGTGTTCCGTTTTCCATCTCTTATTGTCTGTGCCGCTACCTACATAGCTAACACATCTTTTTGTTCTATCAAAGCATTTAATAATCCCTGTCTCTATACTCCTGATTTTAAGTTGACTAGTTTTAGTGCATTTTCCTCCATTTTTCCCCACTCTCTTTGCCCCGGGGATCTCTAAGCCCTGCCCCTTTCTGTGTTGCCAGGTCCAGCACTTCGGCTCGGGGCCGCAGGAGCGCAACGGGAACTCGGCGCCGCGGAGGCAGCAGCAGCAGCAGCAGCAGCAGCCTTTCCTGGCAGCCACGGTGGCCAGCCACGCCTTCTCCTTGCCCCAGGGCAGCCCCAGCCACCTGGCAAGTGGCAGCTCCCACCTGGGAGCCCAGCCCGCCCTCCTGCCCTACGCATCGCCCGCGCCCGTGGCGCACCTGCTGGCCTCGCCCTGCGCCTCCAGGGCGCTGCTGCAGCACCCCGCGCACTGCTACAGCCTGGCCCGCCCTGGCATGGTGCACCAGGTGCCAGTGGGCATCAACCCCCGCCTGCTGCCTTCCCCCAGCCTGCACCAGACTCAGTACAAGCCCCTCTTCCCGCCCCACTCGTACGTGGCGGCGTCGCCCGCCGCCTACGCCGGCTTTCCGCTGAGCCCCACCAAGCTCAGCCAGTACCCCTTCATGTGAGAGTTTGGCTCGGCAAGAAACATGGTGGTTATTACCTATTAGCCATGGCACAACAGGAAAATTATTTTTTTGAATCATGTAGACTTGGGTGCAATTTAAACAACTCTGAGCTTTAAAAAAAAAAAAAACGAAAAACAAACAAACTCACTTTTAATGTGTTTTGCACATTTGGTATAACTTGTCTTTGGTCATGTTAACTTCTTATATAGTAACTTTAGACAGGTGACTTATGGGAGCAGAAATCTGGTTTTGCTCCTATTATTTTTTATAAAATTGCCTTCTAACTAGTGCAAGACACGTCTACATTTGGGAAGCCATTCAGTGTACAGAACTAGAGCAACAGATGCACATGTGTCAGCAGTACGGTGTAGAAGTAACTCGTTTGTGTTGCGTACCTTGGTGTTTAAATGTTGAGTCACTTATCTAAAAGTTGAGCTGTTGTTCTTCACATTGCATGTGTCTTTTGCATGGGCAAAGAAAAGGCCTAAACATTGCTCTTAAATGTTGTTGTCCTAATAATCTCAGCTGCATTGTAAACTGTTCCCACACATAGTGCCTTAAATATTTGAGGTTGTTAATGTTATTACTTATATATAAATGTTGAGGACTGCAGCACTTAAAAATTCAGATCTGCTGATTTTTTGATAGCGTAATGCTCTTTTTGGGTTTTGTGTGGTATTATTTTAGTATTGGGTGTATTTTCCTGATTGAGAAGGCAGCATGTTTTGTTGTAGCCGAATTTTGCTGTCTCTGTTTTTTTTTTTCCTCCCCCAGAATGATCTAGCTTCAAGACAGGACTTTAGTAGTGCTTAAGGAAAGTTGATTCAGTAGCTATTGAATAGTGACACACAAGACAGTATTTCATACTGGTAAATGGAACTGCAATACAACCTAAGTAGTTTATTTTTAAAGTGTTTGTCTAATTGGGTATAATAAAATGTTTAGAGGTGAGGGTAGGCATGACTGACTAGCTAATGAAAGGAGAAGCCAAGTGCTCATTGATCCGTGATGTGGTTTCATCTTAGCTTGAGCAAACCATGCAGTATTTAATAACTAGTAGCAGAATATTTACTGTTGAAGCTTGAAGAAGATGTGAGTTCTTTGTGTGCAATCTTTCATTTATGCATGGGAGAGATTTTAGTCTTTTTACATGACTAGTATTTGTTTTAGCCTGTTGTGGGTGTTTGCTTATTTAATACATTCCGTCAGGGACGTAAATTACGTGCTTTTTGCATAATTTTTTTTTTTCTTCTCCTTAGGAAGTGTGTCTTTCTGTTTTTTGTTTTGTTCAAATGAAGTTGCTTTTGCAGCACCAAAGACTTAATCATCCATTTCCTATAAAAGGTAGCTACTTTTTCATAGACCTCAAGTATACTGTAGTGTAGAGATGGGATTTATGGAAGGTATTAAGCTGAGGCTGTGTTTTAGCTTATGGGCAAGTAATAAATTGTATCATTTATCTTGAATGTATCATAGATAAGCTGCTATATAATGATTGCCACTTCAGATAGCTGTGAAATTAGGTGATTAACTAGTTCTTTCTTAGCCTTCTAATTTCTGTACAAGTCTAATTACATGAAATAGAAGCTGGGTTTTGGGTTTGGTTTATTTTATTTTTTAATTTCTGTTTTGTTTTCATGTTTGAAGTGTCGTAACTACTATACTGTAAATGATGGAAGATGATTGCATATGTTTTTTTGGGGTGTGTTATTTGCATCAGTATTTTATCTCCATTAACTTTGAGCTCATCACTGCATATAAGTGGATGTATTAATGTAACTTAATTTTTTTATGTTTTCATATTGGCATTGTGTAGACACTTAAGGAGCTGCATCTTGCAGGCTTGACTTAACTTTTTTTAAAACAAAATCTGGAATACAATCCTTGCAATGTTGACTGGAATAAGAGTGAGAAGCATTTGAGTTTAACTGTGTCAATAAGCTAATAACTGGTAATCTTTTTCTTTACTCCACTAACACAAGCAGTGTTTTATTTAATGAATGTCTGAATGAAATAAATGTGCCTACATTTGATTTATTTTATAAGTAATAATTAAAATACAACAGTATTAGATCGTAAAGAAAAAAAAAGAAAATACCAGCAGTACATTTTTAATCACACTGAAAATTAAGGAACCTAACTTTTCCCAAAAGTTTCAATGTTTTTAGTAATCAACTCTATGCATTTTGTACAAGTGTGTGTGTGTATAAAGTATACATTAGCAACTAGGAGTATCCTGATGAATTTGCAATCTTACCAACACGTATGTAAAGCCTGAACACAGGGAGTCAATTTGGATGTCCACCTTCACCACTTCAAGCTCGTGCTGTGTGGTCCAGCAGGCAGTTTCCTCTTCACTCCCTTTTTTTGGTGCTCCCTCCATTGCAGGCAATGGACACACCAAGAACCACCAATGCAAGCAGAGCACATTGATTTTTGTATCGTGGTAACAACAACAACAACAACAAAAATACTGTTTTGTTTTGTTTTGTTTTTCCTGGGGCCACGGGGATCATCATGGGTCTGATGTATTTTCTGTACTTTCTTTTTGCTGTGCTTGAGGTTTGGAGCTGATGTGCTTGTTGAATTGACACAGTTCTCTGTGTATCACCACAGTATCCTGCCCTGTGCAGGAAAAGGTTGCTGTAAATGTGCCCCAAATTAGATCTGCTGCTCTTTCTATGTGTTGTAACCTTAGAAATGTCTGCATTTCAAAGAATGAAATATTTGGGATCCTGCCACTGCTTAAATTGAGCACACCAGGTGACTTTCCCCCCTCTTCCCTCAATATACTCTGAGAGAATGGACTCTTGTCACTGCAAGTGTCTGGGGCCCATCTGCAGAAAAAAAAAAAAAAAGCTTTCAGGGTGAGGGCTTTTTCTGTGAAAAAAGTCATCCTCTGCGAAGCCTTTTCACACCAAACCATTTTATTGCCTTTTTTAAATAAAACACTGCATGACTACGGAATTGCATATCTGCATTTTACTTTAATTTGCAAGGTTTTATATGAATTTCTTGTGTTCGGTTTTTAACTTCAGGGTGTTTTATTGGTCAAATATGCTACTGTATTAACTTCTTTTTTGTTTTGTTTTAGTTTTTAAATCTTCTGTTTTTACTGCTAATTAACGTGGTTTGTGTTAAGTAAAAGTTAAATCACACTGCAAGCTGTAGGAAGACTTGTTCTAGAAAACACCCAGTGATAGAAACTTGATTAATGAGGTTGAACTGTTACTGTTTAACAATTTGTAGACTTGTGGCTTTTTTTTTTGTTTTTTTTTTTTTTTATTTTTTTTTTTGTTTGGTTTTGTATGCT
>JAOTQP010000251.1:2753048-2788765 GCA_026413545.1 Cichladusa arquata
TGGAGGGAGGATGGGCTGTGGAAAGATAAAGATGATTGCCCCAGCTGGTTTAAAGATGGCCCATTAGCAGAGGATATGTGCCACGGAGATAAGGAATCACTGCCCCACCTGGCTACAACAGATGGTGACAGAATCCACATTTCTGGTCACATCCTGTATTACAACCCAAGACACAGGTGCTTCCTGCATTGACTCCAAGCTCTCTGTTCCTCAAGCACAGCGTGGGCATGTGTCCAACACTCCTGATCCTCACTGGGGTGTGCAAGTGTCTGAAAGGTTTTAGTTAAACTCTGCCTGGGCCTCTCTGCACAGCTCCTGCTGGCAGAGCTGCTCAGAGATGACATTATGTGCACTTACTCATGCCACCAGCTCCAGAGAATTAATGTGCTCTAACGAGCGTCTGTGCTCGCCACACCGACAGCAGTATTTACATTCCCTGAGCTCAGGCTTCTGCAATCCACACTGTTGCACTTTTTGCTTCCAAAATGTCGTGAATTGCAGGAGCATCACCAGTGCAGAGGCAGTGATACACTCATAGAGCTTGCTGTATTCAACCCTGTTTCTTTATGTGTTGGAACCTTGGGAGTTTTGAACTTTCTATGCTTTCTGGCACTGATCCCTCAAAAGAAGCCTTGGAGAAGGCTTCCAAAATTGAGTGATGGGGTTGGGATCACTGGTATGTAATTTGAATAGAAGTGTGTGATATCACATGGTGAAGGGTTTGGGTTTGAGGTTTTAGAATATAGCAATAGGTATGGGACAAGATGGAGGTTTTGGGGCTTTGGTTTTTCTTCCTTCTTGTTCTTCTTCTTGGGTTTAGGTGGTAGTTTTTAGTTGGATAGAGGATGCTGCAGTGCAGGTCACGGGTGTTTGGTCATTGGGTCAAAAGTAAAAATAATGTCGGTGTTAGCTCTTAATTGGACCTTAAAAGACCTTGTAATGAGCAAGATACAGCTCCTTTTTTTTCACTTTTAGCTTGTTAGCTGGAAGTGCTCTAGAATTCACTGCACTATACATAAGAATTATTATAAAACTGAGTCCGAACATGAAACTTTGTCTCTTGTGCTTTCAATCCCAACTCTGACTGAAGGCAGAGGAAAAAAAGAAGATGAAATATTAGATTGCATTATGTATTAATGTATTTCTTGGAAAACAGTGGTCATGGGGTAGTTTCTAAATCCAGAGGAGAGAGAGGGCCCCAGTCTATTTTACTGTACATATTCCCTTACCTGTGGGTGCTTTTGCTGAGTTTATCTCAGATTAAAGCATCACATTTTCATCTTCACTGAGCTTGGGTTGACTTGGATCTGACAATCTGCATGGTCCCAGTGCTGTATCCCTGCTCCAGGCTGGCAGTGTTTGCCATCCCAGTGTGACAGCACTCTTTGGGGAGGATTTGCAGCAAAGAGGCAGCACAGACCTGAGTGTATTTCTCCTCAGTGCCACCTGCCAGCCCTGACACCCTCTGAAGGCAGCAGGCCACCAACCTGCCACCAGCATGGTGATGTCAAACACCTCCACAACACCCGGGGAGGCTGCTCCTTTCCTGGCATCACAGCTCTCCATTTTGTCTTTGTGTTTGTTCTTTGCCTCAGTGCATTTCTAAATGGATGTTTTTATCTAATTGTTTTTAATAGTTGTTTCTTTCAGCCCTGCTGATTCATACACTTTCCCGAGCATTTAATTTGGTTTCTGCATTAATTCCATATCAGGGAGTAATTAGAATAGACAAAGAAAGAATAAGTAGGACTCAAGTTATGAAACAAAACCGCCATGTGAATTTATTGCCTGTGGTTCTTTGGGACCCAGTCATCTGCTACAACTTCTTTTAATAGCTCCCTCTGACTTTAATGTGATCAAAACAAATGTAGCATCTTGTTCTTGAGTTACATTTGGATTCTGCTGCTCAGTGGTTGGCACAGAACCCACGGAGAGGGTGGGAGCACTGACCCTGAAGCCTGGGGTACCCAAAGCATCAGGGATGCAGGGCAGAGCCTGCCTGCAGCCCTGGGGTACACGGCTCTCTTCCCTGCCTGGTGCTGCTGGCAGAAATCTTTACAAAAAACTGATTCTGACTTCACTGGGATTTTGCAAATGCATTGATTTTTGATACAATTTGATACTGCAAGAAACACGAGGTAACATTTCGAAATATTTTGGAGAACAAAACCGAAGCCGTGGATTTTAACTTTCTCCTCCCAGTCCATTTGCAAGATTGACAAAGCACAACTTTCTCAGTAACTTGTTAATCCTTTGGCCACTTTCCATCGAGTTTGTCAGAGATAGAGCTGTCTGCTGTCTCAGATTCCTCCTGCTTTCATAACAGAGATGGAGGGGAGCTGATAACAAATGCTGGGCTGTTATCTGCCGTTTCCTGATGCTCCCAATGAACTTCCCCATCAATTCCTGTTTCATTGTGCCAGAGGGGCACTGATGTGTGCCCTGACACTGGCAAACAAATTTGAATTTGTCCATGGTGCTGGGTAGAGAACCTGGAGCCCCTTTTGGGTGTAGGGACAGAGAGGTGTGACAAGTCTGTCACCCCTGTCTCCACTTCCCAGGATCACCACCATAGGTGCAGCTGGAAAGATTCCTGGCACAGCTGTTGTTTCATTCCTCCAACAAGCTGCACCAAGAAATACAAATTGTTTCTTAAAAGGTCTGACCTATTTCTCCAGGCTTTTCTCATTTGAAACAAAACCCCTGTCAGCACTTGGTCTTGTTTACACAAACACATGTACACATGTAATAGTTCCTATTTAACTCCATGAGCATCATCCTGCTGAGTGCTCCCTTGCAGCTCTGGGTCCTGCATTCATCACTGTAGCACTAATTTAAACTTTTCAGCAGTTTTTTACAGTATAATTGTCAGAAAAAAGAAAAAAAAAACAACCCCAAACAAACACTCCAAACTCCCTCAGTGCATATTTCAAAAATACAAAATTATATTTTGTCTTCCAAGACACCTTGCATTTAAGCTATCAAGTGTGAAGCACTGAAATTTCTCAAAATAAGCTTTTAATTTTTTTTCTTTTCCTCTGAGAGATTATTCAAAAATTGTTAACTAACTGGTATCAAGTTTTTGGGTAATCCCATGAAGAGGTGATGCAAATGGTGCTCAGCCATTTCTTTGGGGAGAGAGAATAAAAAGAGTACATGCTGCAGTGGGGAGCTTTCAGATCAGTGATTACATTATCACAAAGTGTGATTTAAGCTTTTATGGTAAAACAAGACGAAATTAACATAAACTTTGGTTCAAAAATAGCAATATGTTCCAGTTGGAGCTTTCAGAAAATGCTCAGAAGTAAATAGCAAGTCGGGCTCTTGGAAGCTTCTCTTGCTCACGCCTGTTGCTGCCTCCTGGAATGAAAATAAAACCTTCTGCATCACTCCTTGGTAGCTGGGTCAGGGCTTGTGAAGGTGCTCCCATGGTTACAGGAGTGAAAAGGCAGGATCCCAGTAGGAAGCCATCCCTATTTTGAGTTTGCTGAACTCTGCCTGTGATTCTCTGGATGTGACAACCTAATGCAGCAACCTCTGTGGTTCCTCCCTGTGTCCTGATATTCAGTGTTTTATCTCCTGGAGCACTGCTCCTCATTGGTGGGTGCAATATTACAGCTAAGATTTACACCAAGGCTTTCATCAGCCACGAGCTGAGGTTTTACAGCATCCTATTTCTTGTCATTTTTGCCCTTTTTCCAATAGGAAAAAAACCAAAACCAAGCCATTTTAAGTACCCAGGGGTTTCTAAAGGCTCAGTTTTAAGCCTAGGTAGCCCAGGCAGCAGGGCTCAGTAATTTTTAGTGAGTCAGTAGCACCAGAGCTGGCTGCTGAGAGCTACAGAGGCGTTTGGGTGCCTGCAGTTGCAGATGGGAGCCTGCAAGATCACTGGGGGAATTTAAACACCTTTTTTTTTAAAAAAAAATTTCACTGCCTCTCCAAGGGGCTGGTGGCTTCTCAATGAGTAGGTGTGAGCTGGCAGCTCCTGCAAGTCTTACCAGGCACTTCCATGCCTCATTTGTAAATCTGCCCCTGAGGCCCTTGTGATGAATTGTTCCAAGCCCTGTATTAATTTCGTGTTTGTTTTGTCATCCGTGCAGGCACTGCCCTCTCTGGTTTGTTTGCAAGGTTATGTATTGCAGGTCATCCTCTGCTCAAAGTCTCTTTACTTGCCTTTGGTGTTGAACAGAAAGCACCAGCCCTTCGTGTTGCTAGCAGTTAAAGGATTAAAAATAGCTGGCACACACCAGCGTTAATTTTGCAGCAGTTAAGCAGAGCTGCTGCAAGGTGCTTGGGCTATTCAGTGAGCAAAGACTGCTGCTTACTTCTGACTCTGCCTTATGGCTCCCAAAATGCCCTTTTAAAGGTGAAAGGATCTCTGCCCCGTGCATGTGTTCACATAAGTTTCATACTCTTTTGGATGGGATGTTTTGGTGGCTGTGCTAGACTGGAATATTAAGTAAATGTATTTCTGTGTGAATGTATGGCTTGCATGCAAATGTTTTTTTGTGCTTTTCTGAATTCCTGCTTTCCCCCCATGTTTCTGTAAGACCAGCATGTGTTTATCTGAAGGTGTTATCTTTAGAGTTGCTGTTTTCATGAATATTTGATCCAATATAGGGTGCCCAGCTCCGTGATTTATGTTAATGAATTAACAATCGCTGCAATTTCAGAATATATGAAAGAAATGGAAACTAGCTCTCTCCCTGTATTTATTTCCTGCAATTTGTATTCACTCCTGATTTGCATTTGAGCCACCCACACTGCTCCACACAGGCTGGTGTAGCTGGGGAGGGCTCTGCAGTCTCCTCCTCACTCTGGGTGAGGAGCAGGGATGCCACACCTCTGGGATATTAAATTCAACAGGCTGCAGGATTTCTTCATGCTTTTGGGGTATTTAACCTCACACTGCTGCTTTGCCTTTGCAGACTTTGTCTTCCTCCCAAACCCCCCTTCAGCTCCTCCACCCATCAGGCACCTGCCCAGTGAGATCTGGAAATAATCACAGCAGAGAGCCCTTCCACAAAGCTGCCATGAAAACTGGGGTGGCCTGTGCACGGCCACAGAAGGGATGTGCAGGTTTTTGGGGTGGTTCCCTGTGTCACTGCTCTCCCTGGTGCTCAGCAGTGGGGTTGGTGTGACAGGGACATGGGGGCTGTGACACGTTTGTTACAGGAGAAGGATGGGCACTCCTGCTCATCCTGTCTGCTCAGGTCTCTGGGCATCTCCATCACTGCCATCCTTGGCCTTTGCTTCTTGAGGAATGAGATATTAAAATTCTTTAGCCTGAAAAACAGATGAATGGAGTTTTTTTGCAGTCATGAATTACCATTCATGGAAGTGATCAAGGTGGTGAATAGAGACTCACTACTGGCTCTTTTCATTTATTTGTATTTATTTGCTACATATCTCTCTAAGCCACTGGCTGCTGTACAAACACCAGGCTCAAAGGTCACCTCTCCCCAGCAGCTCATGATGCTTCTGTGTCCTGTTCAGCCCACTGCTGATGGGCAAAGCCTTCTGTGCTGCTTTGAGATTAATCTGGAGTAGTTTTCCTCTTCCGTTCAACTTCCCAAATTATCTAGGGGTGCTTTGTCCCATACAGTTCCTAGATCAGGTGCTCAGGAATGAAACGTGGACATCTGCTGGCACCACAAACCTGATTTTTGCCCCCTCTCCCCAGACATGCATTCTTTGCTGATGAAAGCATTTGCAAGTGAGAAAATGTCTGTCTTCCACTTTGCCCAGCTGAAAGTACAGCCAATTCACTTCAGGGAGCTACATGGGGCGTTTTTTAATTAATCCTCCCCGTAAATGTTGACATTGCATTACATGATTGGGATAATGGGTACTGAACTCAGTGGCTCAGGGTTGTTTTCCAATTATCATTTTGCAAACAGAAAGGAGAGGGAGTACAGTGAGGTTCTCCAAAAATGCCTTCTGTTATGCAAGGTAATATCTTTCAATCAAACCACTTCATTACCACCTTTTTTTTTTTTTTTTTTTTTTTTGGCATTTCTAATTCTTGGGGAACTACTGAATTCTACATGGTTATTGTAAAACATGAGGTTGAGGTAGGCTGCTACTTATCCTCAAATCTGCTGGACAAGGGTTTGCAGGCTTTTCAAACTGCATGAACATAGTTTTAAATCTTGATAGTGAACAAGGTACACTGAGCAGAATCTGTCAGTCAGCAGGGAAAAGGACTCAGCACTTTATTACTTAGAGCACTGAAAGTAATTCAATGAAATTAACAGAAAAAGCCAATTATATCAAATTGCTATGGCAGATATTTGGACTGAAAGTGCAGTGTAACAAACTCATACCCATATCAAAATGGAAAATCACATGTAGTGTAGGGCTGATCGTTAATTTTTTTACATTTTTAATGAGCTCATTTCCAAATGAACGCAGTGATTTCACAGCAGTGTTGATTTTCCTCACCTGCAGTGCACTTACTGTGTTGTTAATGTCATTTAGGAGCAGTGTTACACTAATGCCTCAAGGTGTACATTGGCAGTGCTCCTCTTATTAATGGTTTACTGCATCAGGAAGTCTGCTGTTGATTCACACCTGGTAATTTTTTGTCACAACACAGGATGCCTCTTTTTGTACTCCCTTCTTTGAACCTCTCAGCTCGTTTCTCCTCTGAAGGGGCTCAGTGAGTGGAGGGAGAATGTGGAATGAGGCACCTGAAGCATCTTCCATGCAACTTCTCTCCAGCTAAAGTGTGCTCATTGTGGGGTAGTTTCTGCATTGCAAGCAGAATTAATTTGCTGATAATTTATGGAAAATGGCTGAATGTTGATGATCAGGGTAGAAGAAGCCTCCATGTGACTGTTTTTGTTGAACTGCTGCTGACAACTCTCCAGTGGTGCATCATGATCTACTAACTCTCACCTTTACACATTTAGCAGAGTTCCCTGTTTCAGCAATTAAATAAGTGAACTATTATTGTGCCATATATGTTGATAATTAAGAGATGAGGTGGCTGGATTTTAAGTTGCAAGTGTAATCAGTACAATTTACACCTCACTAGCTATAGCCAAGGTAAGGAGTTTTTAACAGTTGCTTGGATAAATCATCTTTTTTTTCCTGCTTGGGCAGTATTACCAGACAGCATTTCAGACTGTGGGTTAAAATAATTTAATGACCTGCCCCTTTATGGTCATGTACTTGGAAAGAATCTTACCTTAATGAGCAACACTCAGACCTGGGAACCATTTGGTGGGGAGGGGAAGCTGCTGTTGCTGTTGGTTTTTATTGGTGTATAACCAGAGTAAATGCACTGACACAGCAGTGATGCTGCAAGGAGGGCACAGAAATCTGGAAACAGGGAAACATTGTTTTGAGTACCTACAGAATTGTCTTTAATTTCATAGTCTCTTTTCTCACTTATTTTTAAAGCCCTTGAAAGTTTTTATCTATTTCAGTAAATAATGGATCAAAAACTAGGAATGAACCAGGGCTGTGAAGCAAGGGCTGTTATCAGCTGGAGGATTTGGAGGGTGATTTTTGCAGTGGAGAACAAGTGCAGAAAGGGAAGGGGCTCTTGGGACAAGGCAGCTGCCATGGGCTTGGTGCTTTTGAATGTAAAGAGTGAGGACAAGAGGGTTTGCTCACGATGCTAATGCAAAATGTTTCAAATCAAATTTGAGTTTACCCTTTTCCCTGAGCGTCTAGTTTGAGAAATCTGGGGCCTGATTTAGAATATGTGTTGAGAAGAGGGAGTTTTGACAATGCTGCCAAATTCTAACAGGTCTTTAGAATGAGTGAATTGTCATTTCTCAGAGGCTTGTAATGAGTAGATTTGGCTGGATAATCATAGGGACAGTAAATGACACATTTCTGTACTTCACACTCCTGCTCAGAAGAATTTGTATGCTTGTATTTCTCAAAGAAAGAGCTGCAGGAATTTCTGTGAGGGCAGAATAGCAAATTCCATCCTGAATTTTCTTTCCTAAAAAAACCAAACCATAATCTGCTTTATTGAAAACCCACATCCCTTTATCTCTAGGTCTGGTTTAAAGATCATCTCTACATACAACCTCCTCTTGAATACTCCAGTTTAGAGAGCAGAAAGAAGTGAAAATAGGGCATTGTGGAAAGAATTCAGCTGCAGGAATCCCTGCCAGGGATGCCTCTGACACCGCCCCTCCTGTCACATCCAGAGAGCCACGATCAAAGCTGCAGACGAGATCTGGGGACTGAACTCACCTGCACCAGTCCAGTACATCATCACTGGGGGATTTCTTGCCTTCCCTTCTTTTTAAGTCTTCAGTGGGTTGTGATTTGTGGTGCTTTGTTAAGAGGGTTTCACAGAATTAGCTCTGGTTTCAGAGGGAAATTCTCATTTTCCCCTAAAGGAGGTGCCAAGACAGGAACCTGGCAGGATGCAACGTGGCAAAACTACTTCACTGTTGGAATGGTAATAAATATTTACAGCTATTTCTCCAGAGCTCCTTAGTATTGATAGAATGAACGAGTCTAATTAAGGAATGTCTGTTGAGGCTGTGGTGACTCAGCCACTGGTGCAATGAACAGAGGAACAGAGAAATTTTCCTTTCCAGCTTGGAAGTGTGGTTTTGTGACAGGAGTTGGCACCATTTGGGCACCTATGTTGCACCAAAAGCTTGCATCAGCCCCTTTTTGAACACCCATTAACTTGCAGCCAGAGTTAAGTACCAATTGCTTTTATGATATTTTATTTTGATAATGTCTAGCTCAGAGTGAACAATTCTCCAGTGGCAGTTTGCTGTGCTCAGATTAGATCATTTTTGTTCATTATTGAAAGAAAAATATGAACATCACCTGCAGCCCTTGCAGGGGTAGCAGTGGAGCTGCAGAATGTGCTGTGCAGTCCCAGCCCCTGTTAGTCTGAGTTTTGGAGTGAGGGGTAGCTGAACACTGCTCTTGACCTGGATTTCTGGGATGACAAACCCCAGGAGAACAAGCCTATGGAATTTTAGATGGGTGTAATTGGCAGGTTTTATAGAAATGAGACTTCCTTTTAAAATCTCTACAGCTCAGCAGAGAGCACTCTCTGAATTCCTACAGGGTCATTCAAGAGCTCCACAGAAATTTGTTGAATTTCATAGTATTTCACCATAAAAAAAATTAGTTTATAACCTCAGCTTAGTCATTGTGCCATTCTCGTTGGCAGAAAAACCTCTTTTACTCTGAGGGTGGTCAAATATATACAACAATATGTAAGGAAGATATGAGTCAAATACAAGAAGCAGGTTTCCACTGGATGGATACACCTGTGGGAAACAGGCTTTGAAGATGTGAGATCATGCAGATTTTTTTACAAACAGCATTATAAATTACAATTTGAGTTTAGATGTCCCTGTTGCAGCTGTGAGAAATCAGGAGCCTTTGGCACAAAAAAAACCCCTGAAGCACTGAATTGTTTCATTAAACTCTATGGGCATCCTAAATTAAGCAGGTCAGCTCATTTCAGACACAAATTTATAACACCACACCTGAAAGCCTTTGCAGAATTGGAGGTCACCCACAAAACAAAGTGACACAGGGTGTGGAACTTAAAAATCACAGAATCAGTACAGGAGCTAAGCTTGAAAACCAGGGTAGCATGGTGGGTATTCTGAATGTGGAGCAGGCTGGAGGTGTGTTTTTAGAACTGCTAGAGTGAAACAGAGATCTGAAACTGGGCATATCTGATTTTATTATGATGGGCTCAGCTTTTATCTGTGATTAGACCAAATACAGGTAGAGTTTTATAGTCTAGCTCCAAATATCCTCAGTGTTTGCATTCAAATTCATCCCTTCAACACCCTTCCTAATGGTTTAATTCGACTCACCTTGCGTCCTATGCAGTTCCATGGAGGCAAAATTTGGCCTTGCAGCTTCATTTTCACCATCCATACACATACAGGAATTATTCCACAGGGTTTCTAATTTGCAGTGGAAGTATCCCTGTGTGATTTGGCTGAGACCATTAGAAAGAAAGGTGGTGAAAAATTAAGTCTGAGATGAGCTGACCTGCTTAACTCTGATGTGCTATATTTATAAGCTCTGTTAATGGAACAGTTAAATAAGACACAGGTTATTGTATCAATCACTAATGAGCTGTTTCCTGATTTCAGCATGGGCCATTACATAGAGTGGTCCAGTGGCACTTTAAAAACTAGCATCAGCAGAACTGAGCAGGGAGGGGAGGAGATGTCACTGCTGCTGCCTTGCAGCAAATTGGCTCTGCTCAGCACAGGCACGAGTGATGCTGCTCGCAGGATCCTGCCCACAGCCTGCTCTGAAAGGCCTCCAAACGTTCAGTTTAGTGCAGAAATGGGACAGATTTTATTGGCAGCTAAAGCACCTGTGTTTAGGTTTTTTTTTTTTTGTTGGGTTGTGGTTTCCTGAAGCTGCTATTGCCAGCAGCAGCAGCGAGCTCACCTTGGTTTGTCAGGGCCACAGATCCTCCTGCTCTGGGTGCTCTCCTCCACACAGCAGTGGTCTGCTTAACCAAAATCTAATCTTTACTGATACAGCACACTTGGCCTGCATTTCCTTTTTTCTTGTTTTCCACACCCCTTTCTGTCCTGCTGTTGTCCTTTGGATGTCGAGTGGTATCAAGGGTTTTGCACCCTGCAGCTCTCCCCGCTCCAGGGACCTCCCTCTGGTATCTTGCTTCCTGGTTTGACTTCCCTCAAGAGGCAAATGCTTTTTGACAAGATAAAATATGCCAGCTGTAATTCTTAAATCAGCTGAAACATGGAATCAGTTGGTGTTCAGGAGCAAAATCACACGAATGGGCAGAAGAACTCCAGCAGATGACAGAGGAAACATGAGATAGTGTTGACCATCACATGCAATCCTGCAGCCTGATCAGGATGTCCTTTTCAAGCTGCACCAAGAACTTCTCCAGCTAGACTTGTTTTGAAAAGGCCTCATAATTCTGTGGTGGATAAGGCAACACAATACCTGAGATTCATCAGGGTTTTTCACGGGGAAAATCCCACAGAGAGCAAAAAAAGTAATGGAACAAACCCCAATCCCCAACCATTGTGTATGACTGAAAGGTTGCAATTTCACTTTAGAAATGAGGTTGAGCTGTTTGCCAGTGAGAGGTGATGGCATTATTGCTGGCCAGGACTGATTGCCCTGCAGCCAGGCACAGTGTGCATTCCTTGCCTTATTCTCTGTCTCTTCCAAACACGTCCCTGTGCTGCCACAGCCCCACTGTGGGTCAGACCAGTCAATCTGCTGACTCTGGAAATGTCCCTTGGACTCCTAAGCTCAGAACATCACCACAACTCTCCTTTCTCCCACTTTCCCCCCTTCAATCTGCCAATAGCTCCTGTGCTGCTTCACTTTCAGTCAGAGCTGAGTCACACCTGTCACTTGTTATTTACTTGTTCCAAGCCCCAGTGTTCTCAGAGGAGCTGTGAGCAGCAGGGCTATGGGAAAAGCACAGAAACTTTCAGTACACCCAACAAAATGTTCCCTGAAAAGACTGGTCTGGCTTGTTAATTGTTTCATGCAGCCCAAAATGACATTTTCCCCAGGTGACTCACATGTTATTTCACAGTATTTGCTGACTTAAATCTGAGTGTGGGGATGAGGGGCAATCACTTTATAGCTTATGGAGATCTTGAGAAATCCTTGACTGTGCTTGTCTGTCTTTGCCTAGTGGTGGAAAAATCTTTTTTTCACTTCAGCTGCATTTGGGTTGGTATCTTCTGAGAGTAAATCAGTACAGAACCTCAAATCTCCTTCTCCAAGGTATGTAGAAGTTGTGATTATTTCTCATTTTTTTGTGAAATGTCCTATAGACACTGTAGTCTCATTCAGTCTCAGTTACTCTGAGAGCTCTATAAAGGGTGTAGCAGCTACTCCTTACTGACAAAGGAAATCCTCATTTAATAATTTGATATTACTCATAACATCCCTTCCCATTAGTGGATACATTTATACACTGATGCCAACTGTTTCTAGATTTTATTAAAAGTAAATAGCAAGGGAACCTGATGCATTCAAATGAGAAATGGAAAAATATGGCACATAAACTATAGGGTTGTTTTGGGTGAGCAGGGAACTCCTAAGAAATTCTGTGCTGCAAATGTTTTACATGAAACTTAAAAACTCCAGTGCTGGAAATGGAACAGGAAAAATGGATGAAACTTGGACCTGCAAAATGAGCCTGAACTGTGTTTAGTAACCCCACAAAACCAGACTATAAGAACAGTGTGTTATAATCTTAACTTAGGTTGTTGGTTCTATTTAAATACTTGTACCATGGAATAGCTCAGCTGTTAAGTTTCCTGGCCTTATTTTATGTTTTATTTTATATTTGTTTTCAGTGTGTGCTGCTGTATGTGTCCCAGTCAATGGAGACACTCAGTGCATCCATTCAAAGCACTTGGAGTCCTAAGCTTTGTCTAGGTAGGAAAAAACATTGCTGTGTCCTATCTGCTGCCTTTTTTTGGGGAGATTAGCTTTACTAAAAATCCTTTGCCATTGGGAGAACCATTTCCTACACTTGCTGTGCTCATACCTCACGAGCTGACAGGAGCAGTGCATCTTCTGGAGGTGAACTCAGAAGTTATGGGGAAACAGCATCTAACAGCAGAGCCTGTTAAATCAGACATGAAAAAAATACAGATATGTATTTTTGAAATTTTTATATGCATATATGAAAAAAATAAAATAAATTTGAATGTAATAGAGGGGGAGCCAACGGAATTGCTGTAAAGAAAAACACAAAGCTGCAGATACATTTCTGTTTGGACAGTGGGACAAATTCCCTGGATTCTCTGATCAAAAACCCCAGAGCTTCTCCTGCTGCCAACATATGATGAGAAAGAAGCATTATTATTATTATTATTATTGTGTCTGGGAGGGTATTACCTAATGCTGCTCCTGCACTTGTTGCCCATATTAGTAATTTTGATCATGTAGCGAGGTTAGAAGAATGAATCAGTGTTTGGTAACAGAACAAGCATTTTATTTATTGCTCCTAACTCCTGAGCCCTTTCTCAGCTTTCTTTCATCTCAGAGCTGCATTTTCCATGCTGTGACTAACAGGCTCCTCCATCCCACTGTGGAGACATGCCAGTGCACCACAGAATGCAGATTTCTGCCTGGGTGGTGATTATGTTCTAGCCTGGGGACAGGAACAGAGCTATAAATCCTTTGGGGAAGCCTGACAAAATGTAACCAATATCTAATCTTTGCATTACACAGCTGCTGATGGAGCTCTAGTGACACATCTACCAACTCACTTGCTGTTGCCCATTAGGCAACTTCCCACTCACCAGCTACCCTAGGTGTTAATCTGTGCTCCTGGGAAGCAGTAAAGTCTCTAATAGCTCTACTTTCTGCCTTTAATGCCTTCTATTGCTGTAGAATAATTTTTTTCCTGCACAGAATAGATAAATACAAATTTGATCTACCTATTACCATGGTATTGTTTTGTGATGTACGTACAGCTGGAATTTTTCAGACAATATTTGCCTATAGGGAGGCCTTATGAGTAGAAAGGCAGCCAAAACCACCTCAGTGGTGTCATAAAACTTCCATTAATCCATGGACTAGGATTCACTGGCTTTGCTTCCTTACTCACCACTTTGAAATAATGCCTTGTGAATGTTGTGGCAGAATGGCTGAAAGCACAGGTGCCATCTGCAAGGCTGGCTTGTGCTGGAAGGGCTGAAAATTCAAAGCTCTTCCCCCAGAATGGCTTACTTTATAAAAATATTTACTTAGCCATGGGGAGAAGACATGAAGATCTTCACCTTCTTAACAGGGATGTTGGCTCCTCTTACTAGTAACAACTCTCATTCAGTAAAAATTCCATTAGAGCAAACCCCCAAAAATAGCCATTTCAGAGTTACATTGAAAATGAAATCTAAAAAGGGTTTGTTTCTTTACTTATCCAATCTTTATTTGTTTTAGGCCATAAAATAAATCATTGCAGTGCTGGTTGGATCTTGCATGCTGCAAAATTAATCCTTTTGTGCCTCCCAATACTAAATTTTTACTCTCTTTCATCCAGAGCATGGAATATTGTTGCCTCAGTCACAGCACCAAGGGCTCAACTAAAAACTGATTTTTACAATTTCTGTGTGTTGCAGTTTCTATACCCTTTGGTTAAAAAGCAGTGAGGTTCATTATAGCAAGGCCACTTCAAAGACCAAATTTACATTTTTTGACGATGGAAATGTTCTGAGCACAGACCTAGGCTGTTAATCCCATCAGGACAGACCTCCTATAACCTCCTGCGAATTTTAGATGCTTTGTGCAGGTCCTTTTTTGGCTGATTTGGGAGCTTTGACTGTTTGCAGTGGGTTTATGACAGCAGCTCTGAAGCTGTGTGTGATGAGAGTGAATTTCCCGTAAGATGTGTTTGCTTTGTGCCTTATTCATTAGCATGAGCTGTTTTCCAGGGAACTGGAAGTGTTTGCTATACTAACTGATCATCTGGGTCACTCTGCTAAGCAGAAACCTTCTGGAATAAACAGATCACAATCTGGGTGTTGTGCTGCTGAATTTTTATGCTACAGTAACTTTGAGAACAAATTATTTTACAGATTTAGGATTATTTTTTTTTTTGCCTCTTTCTCATTTGGTGTGTCCCCCTGTCCCAGCCCTGGTGGGCAGATCCCTCTCCTAATAAACTCCCACTTTCTCAGCTCTGAAATACCTCACTCTTCTACCTCAGGTGTAGGTTTGCCACGAGCATCCCCTTTATTCATCCTTGCATTCAAGAATTTCACTGAACTTCTGTAAATATTAAAATAATTCAAATGAGACCACTGCCTCTCACATGGTCACTCTTTACACCTCCTGCAAGTGGGGCACAAAAGCATGAAGAGATCAAATACTGTCCAGAGGCTCACATGAGGAATTATTGTCCAAAGCTGAGCCCTGGAGTCCAAAATTCATTTCAGATTTGCAGGAATCTCTCACGCAATTCCCTTGGGTGCTGAGTATGCAGGATACACGATATGAAAGTACCTTTGATCTCTTGATTTAACTGCTACACATGCTTAATTAAAGCCTGTTTGTATTTTATAGAAAAGGTATCAGAGTTTTGCTTTGTGAGTGTCAGATTTGAAGGAGCTGATATAACAGAGGCTGTTGCAGTACTGAAGCCTCCTGTGACTTTGATGCAGGAAAGTGAATTTCTAAGACATTTAAAAAACACCTTTTGAAGTGGAATATAATTGCAGCAGGTGCACTTTTAGCTGGTAACATGAAGGTGAGTATCTGCTTGCTCTGACTATCAAAATGCAAGCCAAGCTGCTGCCCTGAAAATCTTCATCTCACCTCATTTCCCCTCATCTGAGGGGAAAATCTGAGTCTCCTCACATTCTGATTTAGCTTGTATTTCTCTAATGAATATTTTAAGAGTTTTATTTTTTTTGGTATTATGTCTGTGCATTTTGTGAAAATGCCTACTTCCCTCTAAGAAGGACTAGGAATTTGTTTTGTTTTGTTTTGTTTTTTAAGACTTTCTCACGTGCTCTGTCACCTGCTTTTTAAAGGTGCATCCAATTCAACCCTTTCATTTAACAATAAATCTATCATCCACTGTCAGGGAGCACTCTAGTTCTTTTTTCAGCTTGCTGTTTTAAGTCTAAATCTTTCTTTTAATGTCACTGTTGTCCACACAGTGAGGTTGGTTTTAGGGCTTTGTTGTCACAGTGCATGCAGGAATGTTACTTCAGCTTGTGCTGGGAGAGGATTTGGATAAAATGTGTGGATGATAATTTCTGATCCCACTGCACCAGTTCTTTTCTCAGACTTTCCCTGCCTGCACACCCCACCCATGTTGTCCCCATCTCCTTCTGGCCAGCCTGTCCCACCTCCTTTCCCCCTGCCCTGGCTCAGGAAAATTCCCTTTTCCTGGGAAATAGAAAAGGGACCACAACCTCACTGGCCGTACCATCAGTGCTGCTCAAGAACTACAGCCAGGATTGGCTCCAAAGGAATCCCCCTTTCCTCTTTTCCAAGCATTTAAATAAATTCCAAAGAGAAATCACAAGTTATTCTCTTAAAATTAACACTTTCCAAGCAAGGTGATCACAAGCAGCAGCATCATTAAAGCACTAAATAACTGCAACAGAACACTTGTTTCCATGAAGAATATGCACTTCTTAAAGTGATTATGAAACAATATTGAAGTGGACAGGTCTTTTCTTGGCATACTTTGACCACCAGTGGCTTTACACTGATTTATGACAGATAAAACCTGGCTAGTTTTACCCAGTGGGAGTGAGAAATGCAGCAGCTTTGACCCTGCTTTGATCCCACCTCTCTTGATACCAGTGTGTGGAGCAGAGGTAGCTCCACATTTAATTTAACAATTATTTAATAATGTGCTGCTGGCTTGCATTCTGCTTGTTTACTTCACAAGCACTTAGTGGTGACACTGAAATGAAAGAATTGCTTGGGAGTGTGAAAGTCTTTTGAAGAGAGGGATACCAATCACACCTGCTGGCTTAAGGCTCAGTGGTATAAAAAATGAAGCACACACCTCAAACCAGACTCCTCTAGGGAAATACTGATTTCTGTAACTGTGGGCAGGCCAGAAATATGGCTATGCAGAGTCACATCAAAACCCACTCTGGGAATTAATAGCATTTCCTAAAAATATGCCATTTGTCTCACTTTCTTCTGCAAAGAAATCATCTCTTAACCACGAGCATTTCTGCTAAATGAGATATTTGTTGCATTCAACAAGAACAAAGGAAAACACAAATACTAATGATTTTTTTAATCACTTGGCTTGGCTAGTTTTAACCCCTTGCAATCAATAGCTGTCTTTTCCCTAATTCAGCAGAAATGTTTGCACCTTCCCATGTAGCACCAGCTTCACTGGAAATAGCTGTGGGGAATATTGCACCCCATATTTACAATTTTTAAGGCTTTTTTTTTTTTTTTTTTTTTTTTTTTTCCCAAAGGATGCAAACCCTAGTATCATTTTCAATAAGACTCTGGTGTTTTGTAATTCACAGACCAAGTGTGAAAATTTTTTTCTTAGCTGTCTGTACAGATCTGGATAAGGGTGAGTTTGTACATCCCTTCCCTGTGCCTTTGGCTTATTAGGGGTCAGGGTTTGTACATGTTCTGCTGATGCTTTTGTCCATAAAATGTGTGAAAAACCTCTGATGGGGATAAAAGGATGGAGGAAAAAAGAGCATGTCACAGACTCTTTTTCTCTGTGATGATCTTTGTGCTTTTAAACTCCCCTTGGTCGTGGCATTGCTGCAGCTGGGATGGTGCAGGGTGATAAGCAAGACAATATTTATAGATTAAATATTTTATTGGGAGCAACTTGCAGAATTCCTGTTTTAGATGCACAGGCCTGTCTGCATCTTTTAGGTCTGAAAGAAGAGCTGCAGCTTGCAAAGCTAAATTCATGAATACAGGTGCTCAGAGTATAGAGAGGTATGAATTAGAACATCTTTGAGAACCTTATGAGAAAGGGGTGGATTGCTCTTTAAGGCATGAAAAATGTGCAGTGTTTGAGTCCTTTCAGTTTCCTGATATCCTCACAGATATGTCAGTTATATTTCTGTTCACATTTTCCTGTGTAAAATAAATAATTATTTAGTATCTGTTTTGGACTCTGACACCCCAAGAGCAGCAGGCTCAGAAAGATCAGGTTCTTGGGATTCCAACTTCATATCCAAAAGCAGCGAGGAGCAGATGAATTTTAGCATTAATTTTCATGTACCTCAGATTCTTTATGTTTTCCATTTTTTTTTCTTTTTTTTATTTAGGGAATGGATGAGAGAATTTTGTTAGGGGCAGCATCCTCAGTGATAAACAGGAAACAGGAACTCATGAGTGAAACATGGTGCACACAGCAAATGTGGCAAATGTATAGTGTGAAGGGGATGATTAAAAAAAACCATGAACTGACATCTTAATTCCTGATTGCTATCCAGTCCCTCTGCTGAATGAGGCAAGGATTTGGAGGAAAGGGTCTGCAATCAAAGGCTGTTGTAAGAGGAACATTTTCTAATTTTGGAACACTCGACTTTCCAATTTGAGTAACATTCACCACTCCATGATTTTCTTTGGGAATTATCATTACAGGATGCATAAAAAAAAATAGAGGAACATTTATGTATGAATTTTGGAACCATTTATATCAGCATATTGAAGCTTCACTCATATTTTTTACATCTCTTAAATGTCACTGGTTTTGTTGTTTATGAGGACCACAATATATTTTTGCTGTGTTTATCAGTGATTTTTTTTTTTTTTTAATGTTGAAATTAAACATGTTGCTGCTGTGGTCTAATGCTGGGATTACAAGTTCAGTTTTTGACTGGAGAGTGCTTTACTCTCCTTCAGACTTCCTATATATTAAAATAACATCAGATGTATCTTTGTGAGAAGCTATTCAGACTTATCAATACTTTTTATTTCCATTCATTTCATTTTAATCCAAGTCCCTTTTTTTTGTGTTTATAATTGTTTTGAAGCCACCAGATGAGATTTAAAGTCCTATTTTTATCAGTGAGGGGAAGGCTGTTGTTAGCAATACATTGTGTTTCAGAGTCTTGGGCTTTTCACAAAAAACCTGTCTTTGTGTGACCTCTGAGTATGGCAGGCCATTAAATAAATGGTAATTGAGGAAAATCTCTATATTTCACCTGGTTTTGACAGTAATTGGCAGTCCATTTGTAAGATTATTATCATGTCATCCTTCCCCAATTAATTCTCACTTGAGTTGCTCACTCTCCATCAGTTTTCCTCCATGCTGATCTCTCTGGCTGCAGTAGGTGAAACACCTACTGGAAAGCTCCCACTTGTTTGGTATTTTCAGGATTTGTGTTGGAAAAAGCATCGAGTGAGCTCAAGCAAAAGGTGTTGTGGGATGTAAATGTAAATATGTAAATCTGGAGGAGATGTTTTCGTGGTTACAGGGAGGGCTGGTGAGGTTGGTGTGAGAGTGGGGGTGTCTAGGGGAAGAAGGGATGGCAGGAAAAAGAATGGAACACATCTCAGGACGTGCCATTAATTAATGGCTTGTCTGCAGTTTCTTCTGCTTTTACTCAGAGTCAGGATTAAAAACACGAAGGAGACTAATTTTCTCGTGTTCAGGCTTTGTTGTTTATTAAATCTTATCTAAAGTACAGAGAGTTCTGCAACACTTCCAGCTACCAGCTAAAAGTGACCAAAATGGAGCTGAACCTAGCCAGCTACAAGGTCTCTTAAAGCTAAACAGTCCAATAAAGAATTAACACCTATATTATTTATACTTTTGACCCAATAACTAAGTTCCTGTGACCCTCAGTGCAGCACTGACTGTCCAACCAGAAATTACTGCCTGTAACCATGAAGAAGAAGGAAGAAGACAGAAAGAAACACCTAAAATTCTCCATCGTGTCCCATATCCATTATTATATTATAAAACCCTCAGATTCCAAACTCTTCACCCTGTGATATCACAAACTTCTATTAACTACACACCTGTGATTTTAACTCCATCACTCAAATTTGGAAGCCTTCTCCAAAGCCTCAGGTGAAAAGCAGTGCTCTCCAGAGGATCAGTGCCAGGAAGCACAGAAAGCTCAGAAATCCCAGATTTCTGGGATCCAACAGGACACACTGCAAGCAGGGAGCTCTTGGTCTCAAGATCTTCATCACACTCCTCTGGGCACGTGTGGGAGTGTGGATTGGGGGGTGAACGTGAGTGAAAGGAGTTTTGTTTTAAAATAAAATCCTCTTGAAGATTTGCTCTGTTGATGTGTAGCCCGGGAATAAAAGGGTAATAATAATAATAACAACAACCCAGGGTTATCCTGAAGTCAAATCACCATTCCACCTCACCTTACTTCTGAAGTTTGTCTGTATTGCTGTAACTACAAATTAAAAAGGTGAAGAAACAATATTTAAAAGAGCAAGCCACGTTTTTGTATATTTAGCTCAATCAAGCATTAAACAGACCATCCCTGCACCACAAGGTGTGTTTAATGCCATGACTGAGAGCTCCAGGCTCTCTGCCTGAAATGTGAGTGATACTGCCACACTTCAAACTTTCAGTGACATTGGAGCACTTCTGGGGTCGTTGGTCTGAGCACAGAAAATATTTGAATTTCCCATTTTTTGTTTGAATTAGTACAGTGAAAACTCTTCCTGGCATTGTAAAAAAACACCTGTGCTCTGTTCAGGTTTGTATAACCCCTTCACCTCAGGGTTTTGGGGTTACTTTGGCCTTAAATTGTTGAGAAAAATGTAAACCATGGACAAGATGTATTTGTGCTTCAGAGAGGAATGTTCTCAGGCCTTTGTGTGTGCACAGCAGTCACTCACTGTGCCCAAAATGAGATTACTTCTCTCCAGAAAAGCAGTTTCTGAAGTATTTCCTACATTCTTGTATTTTGCCAGTATGAGTGGCAGATGATTTTTTAAGTTGCTTTTAATTTGCTAAGGGATCATGAAGATGTATTAATGATGGTGGGAAAACAACCTGACTTCTGCCTCATCAATGTGCTTTATGTCTGGTAAACTGAAAGAAAGAACCAAGTTTTAATAATTTTAATTTTTTTGTATGCTTTACTTATTTTCTTGAGGAATTTGGGGTGTTTTTTCAGGACCTATCAATCTGCAGTTGTCTGTGGATCTGCAGCAATATGAACAAGAAACATGTGAATTATGTTTGCTTTGGAATATGTTAAAAAATTGTACTGCCACTTAGGAGAAAATACAATATTGTAATTGGTATGTTTTGCTCTTTGACTAATAAAAGCAACACCCAGCTTTTGATGAGCAAACAAGGAATGGGAGATGATAAATATAAATGTACTTTACCTTCTCAGTACCTAGAGGTTTGACCTGTGAATTTTCTTTGTCTTGAATCAGAGCAAAATTGGGCTTCTGACTCTTCCAGCTCCCTTTGATGTCATTTTGGTGTGTTTGTTCTGTGCCTCTCTGCCATGGGGTGTTCTGTAGGGGCAGGTGTGTGAGCATAAGTGAGTCATTTAATGCAGATTTTTATTGTCCTGTGGCTACTTATGCAGTTTGAAAAATAAAATAGGGGTTATTAACTAATTGGAGAAGTGTGTGTTCTCTGCAATGAGCTGCTTTTAGTAAAGGCTGAATTTTCTGCTGGATTGAAGACATCAGGTTGTGTGGACCAAGCCTCAAGTAATGGTGAGGTTTTATGGGTGTGACCTGATTTTCCTCACTTGTTTTACTCCTGAGTGGGACCCGTGGGTTCTGGCCAATCTGACAGCTCACTGAAGGGCTTCTGTGGCTGCTCCAGGAGCAGATGCAGAATTTCAGGCTGGAAAAATGTCTGTCCTGGAGGAGAAATTTGTTTTGCAGCGTGAATGGGCAGGGAAAGAATGGTCATTGCAGGGTGAAGCAGATGCTGTGGCCAGGCTGGGCTGCACAGCTGGGGACAGGGGAGAAGAACCCCAAAATGTTTCTCTCCAGAGCCACGTGAACCATCCAGCTGTGACTTCACTCCTGGCACAATATTGGTTTTAATGTCAATCAAAACCAGTGCTGGAGAGCAGACAGATGAGAGAACACAACAAAAAACAAGCATAAACTTATGGATGCTGCTGGGAACCAGGGAAAAAGCAGCCTTGAAGCCTTGGGCTTCTCAGGCTGCTCAAGGACAAGAAATTATAACAATGATTAAACACCTGCTGGAGATGTGTTGTTTTGCAGAAAGCATGTTTTCAAAGAGGTGTTGCCTTCTTGGAACAATGAGTCTTTTCTATTCTGTATTGCACACACTACCGTATATAAGTGCAGTGTTTCTTTAAATAAAGCTCTCTTTTGCTTTCCATTACACAAAGGACTTTGTTGCATTATCCTTTCCACTGCTCCTATAGCCTAAAATGCAGCAATAAACTCTCCTAGATCTGGCAGAATTAACAGAGCTGATTGCTGCAGGGATGCAGAGATGTCTGAAGGTGTGTTTGGGCTCCTCTGGGGCTTTCAGGGCAACATTCCAGAGGACTGGATGTGCATGCAGGGCTCTCTCCTTGCCACGTAAAGAAGCAAATATTTTATTTTCCCCACGTGGTTCTGTGTAAAATTATTATCTTATTAAGTTAGGGGGAAAAAAAGGGTTTGGATAGGCAGGCAGGGAAATTGTTCTTCCCCTGCTGAGTGGTCAGCAACTTGGTCTTGGCCATTTAAACCAGCTCAGGACCTGGGCTCCAAATTCAAACTAAGATCCAGGATGATGCAAGGTCATTTGGGGTCAGCAGAGTGAAAATAAATCCTCTCCTGTTTGTGTTCCAGCTGTAACTCCTTTTCTCTTGAGTGAGATCCTCAGAGGCATTTCTTCATCTTGCTGGCATTTGAAGAATTTAGGAAAACGTGTATTTTATGCCCTCTCTGTTGATGCTGTGATATTTTAATGAGCAGCCCCTGGGAATTGGTGCTGTGACATTAGCTCTGGGTGAATACTTTGTGAGATCTTGCCCCTCTCTGGGTGGAAAAGGTTCTTCTTGGTCCCATTGGAAATGCAAGAAATTTGTTACATTACTGACAGAAGAAAATATTTGTTTTCTCCCAGCCTTTTTGAAGAATGATCTGCTTTTATTTCTGGTGTACAACACATCTGTTTTCATGGTTTGTGGGTTTTTAATAAATTGTGTCTGGAATCAGCATCCCAGTCAGAGTTTAGATATAGAAATAAGTGTTTGCCCTTGTGTGAAGGAAGGAGGGAAGGTCTTTTTAAGATTTATTTTACTTCTCATTATCCTGCTTTTGTCAGTAATAAATTCAGTTGATACCTCTAATTCGAGCCTGTTTTGCCTGTGATGATATTTTGTGAGTGATCTCCCCCAGACCTTATCTCAACCCTTAGAGAGGCTTTAGTGGGTGCCTGGCCACATTCCTTGGTAGTTCCACAGCAGGAGGTTTGTCACCTCTCTGGGTGACATCCATTATTTACATTAAGATTACTTATTCTCTAAGCAGGTCTAAAAAATAATGTTTTGTTTGAAAATGAAAGTTTAAAATACTGTATTTTCAGGAATATTTCCTTGGCTTTTTTGTGTTGTTTTGTTTTGTTTAAAATCAAAATGCTTTAATGGCTTAGATAATTGACCTGCCTTTCATTTAATTTTAAATAGCTAAATTTAAAAATTCTTTCTTATTTTCTTCATCTGGACTGGAATAATTCTCTGGGTTTTTTCTGCCCTTATTTTAATTCTAGTACCAGTCAGACCACAAACTCAGTGTTAAATTTCATGCTCCTTAAAAATACTCACTTATCTTCCCAAAGTAGCAACATACCCAAGACTTTTTTCTTTTTTTTTTTTTTTTTTTTTTTTTTTAGGGTAAAAACCCCCATAAAATCACCTTGAAAAGAAGAGCACAATACATAATTTTTTATACCTATAATTTATTTTTAATTTACTTTCACTGTTTGAGAGGCCAAATCACAGAGGGCAGATGTCCAGGCTCTGCATGAAAATGCTGATTGCTGTGTGCCTGGCAGCTTGTAAATGCCAAGTGCTTATTAGATGTTCATGAAATTATTTTCAGGCACTTCAGCTGATGAGTAGCTTGCAAACTGAACCTCTTTATTGAGAAATATGTATATATGTGTGTGTGTGTATGTGCACTTATATAAAACCCAAAAAGAACTTCCAAAGCTCCTAGAACTGTGACAAATCTCTGAGGATCCTTCATACTGGGTTAAAGTGTTTATGTGTTCTGCATTTCAGAAGCTGAAGACCAAGCTACCATATAAATCTTTAATGCATAGAATTTTAAATTACTGTTCAGTGAACTCATTGTGGAGGGATGGTGAGAAGAAACCCCACAGGAATGGAATATTGTTAATTCTAGCTTGTATTTTCATTTTCTTAGAAATTAATGTGTCTCTGCTTAGCAACGAATGGACTTTAGGCCAAATAGCTGAAATGCATGTATTTGGGGGTCTTAGTTTGGGGACAGGAATCACAAATTTGACTGTCTTTGTAAATGATGCTTGAAATTTTTGGTCACTGGGTAATGAGCAGACACGCAGCTCAGGAAAACAGGTTGCTCTGTTTTGGTGACTGAGTCTGGAATTGAGCCCACCAAGTTTGTCAGTGTTGCCATAAGGAAATAAAACTGCTGAATGGGGGAAGCTTTGGGCAATTTCCCTCTGACAGGTCACACAACACAGTCACTTTTTCCCAGCTTGGTCCCTACAGCCTTGGGAATATGGAAGGGAGGAAGGGTGGGCACAGAATTCAGTGGTGTTTCTGTATAACCCCCTCCTTCCCACAGAGAGAATAAATATCTTCATGGAAAATACTGCACAGACCCACACATCCTTTCTGAGGGAATGTGCTCATGAGTCAGGAGCTGTGGGTGAGCATGGAGATGGGATTTGCCCATCTCTGGAAATGATTTGCAGCAAGAGTGGGTTTGGTGGAAGTGTCCAAAGCACCACTCCAAACTTGTGCTTTGGGGGGTTTGTGGTTCAGAGCAGCTTTCCTTGGCAAAGCTGGGGCTGAAACCCTTCCAGACAGAGCAGAGAAGGTAAAAAGGGAAAATCAGTGGCCACAGGAAAGTAGTATTTGGGTGCTCAGTTAAAGAAGATATTCAATATTTTGGATAGAAACTTTGTCATGGTGCTTTGACTCACCTGGATGTTGATGAGGTTGCATTGCAGTTTACCTAAGCAACTCCATCTGTATTATTCACTATATAATAAAAAATCAAAAGAAACATTGTTAGTTATCCACCTAAAAATGCAATGTGTTTTTTTTCCTCTTTTCTTTTTTAAAGAAATGGCTTTTCTGCAGAGAAGCCTGCTTGTTTAATTGTGAGGTAGTTTGTAGCCAAGCAGCAGGTCATTGATCACTGAACACACATTCCTCCTCTGCCTGTTTTTCTAAGGGAATGGTATTATCTTCAGGATACTTGTCTAAATGGCTTTTTTTTATTATTATTATTATTATATCTTGCAAGAAGGGGGCAACATTATTCTCAGCATTGATTGCAAACCTTACCCCAAGATTTGTTTGTCTCTGGCTAAAAAAAATACATTTTCCTGCAGAAACAGTGGGCCAGCAAGGACTAATTCTGTAGTTAAATCACTGGTGGCTCTTCCTCCAAATCCCTCAACAAACATGAGTTAAGAATCACTGCAGAATGCCTGATCTCTTACAGAAGTCTAAATATACCAATTTATTTTTAACCTTGGAGCCCTTTGCACACTGAGGGGAACCACTGGAAGGTATTTTTTGCCTCCCAAATGTTTTCACTTAGCTGGCTGTGGTTTTTCTTGGATAACTGGAATGCAGTACCTCGAGGCACGTTGTGTGGTACCAAGTGTGACTAATGTGCATCCACAATTAAATAAAGTTCCTGAAGATTTATTTTTTCATATGATAGTGCCAGGAGATCTCAAAGGCTTTGATGTTGAGAGTTACAGTAATTGCACTGCTTCCATTCTGGTGTTCCTGGTAAATTGGATTTCCTGAATTTGCCTTAGCAGAGGTTCAGTCTCCTGCTTTAATATGCTGTCTGTAATCTACTCAATTTTGATCTACTAAGAATTAAATTGGGGATTGTTTTTTTCTGACTAGATTACTTGCAGATGTATAGTTCACTTCCTTACTGATTCTTCACATATTTCATAGGTACCTGAGAATGAAGGTGATTAACAGAATAGCTTACAAAAAAGCTCTCAAAAATGAGAAACAAAAAAGCTACAGACAGGAATTAAAATTAAAATTAATTTATTTCTCATTGGAGTTCAGAAATTAAGACTTGCCTGTAGGATTATCCATTTCCTTTGCTTTAACACCTGTTCTGACTGTGTGTGCTGCTGGGTGATTTCCCAGAAATCTCTCATTTGTATTTTCCTTTTCTCAACAGCCTTGAGCCCCTGGGAAAACTGGGCACCAAAAATAAAGAGAAAAAAACAAAACAAGAAGAGTAATAATAATAATAAAATAGAAACAATTGGTGATTTCTAACATATTTTTGTAGGATTTTAAAGAATACTCTGAATTTTCCAGAGCTCTCTGGATCTGAGTGCTGAAGCAGCAGGTGTGATTCATCCCTGCCCTGCTGCTCTTGCAGCTGTTTGCAGCTGTGAAAAGCAAGATCAAAATGCTGCCAGATCAACAGATGAGCCTTTATTCTTAGAAGGGGTAGGTTTTAAAAACAGGAGATGAGATACCTTAGCACTTGCAGTCCCTTCCTTGAGATGAGATGGTATTAAGTGACCTCAGTTAAGATGAGTTTTACTAAAACTCAAGTGATTCAGCAGGTTCAGGGCAATGGGGATTAGATTTACCATGTTTTGCAGTAGGTTGGAATGTATTTATGTAAATAACTAAAAAAAAAACAAAAAAAAAAACAAAAAAAAGAAAATAAAAAAAGAAAAAAAAGTTGACTAAGAAGAAAGCTGGCTGTGTTCCCATATAAAAAGTTCTCTCCTAAACAAATGGGACCAATATTTGGGAATTGTGCTTTCATGGTGGAACACAACAAGTCACACACAGGGAGACAGAGTTTAATCCCACCCTGGCTCACCCTGCAGTGTGAGCTCTCCTTCCAATCCACATTATTTCTTTGTGATGGGGATAAATACGTGGTATTAATTTTTTTAGCTCCTAGCTAAATTTTGCACTGCCAATGAACCATCTTATTTCATAACAGTGCAGCCTCATTGTGATAGCTGCAAACTGAGGTCCTGTGATTGATGCTATTAAGCCATGTAATATATTGCCTTCTGTTGTCAAAATGTATTTTTGTTATTGTCAGCATTTTAATGTTCCTAGGCAGAGTTTTAAATAACTGATGCAGTAAAAGAAGCTTTTGGTTGAGAAATATGGTGCCCCATGGTTTGCAGGAAGGAGGGGGGTGTGACTGAAACATGTTTATGACTTTGAAATGACAGTTTCTGAGATGACAAATCTTTGCAGAAAATTGTTATTTTGTTTTTTAATTGGAATTCTGGGAACATTGCTCGTACTCTTTTAAGCATCACCTGCTAATGAAAAAGCAGTAGCCAGTGAAGAATGAAATTAATTGTTAGTCTTTTCTTAAGATTCAGCTTTTGGTAAAACCATGAAGATGAAATTAATGGAAAAGCCAACAAGACAAATCTCTAGACTATGACCAGAATTTACAATCTCATTTCTGCCCTTTCCTGCAAATAAAGCATTTGGCTCCAGCAGAAGGTAATTCAGAATGGCACCTGTCTTTGAGCCCAGATATTGAGGTGGGGGTCTTGTGTGTCCCTGTCTCGTTTGAGCTCATTTTGGGCTTTCCTTCTGCTGCTCAGCTCTGACCTCTCACTGGCCATGGATAATTATGAAACCAGAACCTGTCTTGATTTTTCAGCTGCTTTGCTCTGCTCTTTCAAGGCACTGTGCAAACCAGACTTTCTCTGTGGCTAACTTAACCCCAAGGAACTCTAATTCTTTGTAAAATCATGATCCTGGGACTTTTGGAGAGTTACAGGAGGACAGGAAAGCAGACAGAGCTGCAATAGGTGTGGTGTGAAAGCTGCTGGGCAGGTGCCACACCTCATGTTCATATTGGGGCTTGCAGGGAAAGAGAACAAGGAAAATGGCAAAGAAGTAACTGGGAGACTTTTAAAAATCATGAGGCAAATAAATATTTGGAAAAAAATACTTTAGGCACTTTTTTTTTTTTTTTTCCTGCTTGTGAAATTGCCATGAGCATCTTCTGGTCTTTTCATGTTCTGCATCCACACTGTAACTCTGTACTGTACTCACAGCCTTAGTTCATGCTCACCCATGAGGTCACCAGCTTTCTGTGCCACTGTCCTGGCTGATGACAACTTTTGGATGAAAATTCCCTCTCCTGAGTGTGGTGTGTCACCTCTGTGCCTGCACTCACAGTTCCTGAGGTGTTTTCCTGACATCCAGGCCAGGAAATCTCAGCAGTGAGGACGAGCATGTGTTGAAAGACTACCTGAAGTGGCATAAATCTGACTTGAGAAGTTTGCAGATGCTCTGCCCTGGTTTGTGCCATATGTCACATGTCAGGAAGGTTGGGGGAAGAAGCTTCACCTTCTGCACCTGATCTTCCTGGAGCAAAGCCTTGGATGGTCAGGGCTGCTTTTTGTAGCATCAGGTTCTTGGATCTTGATGCTGATCCTTTGACACCTGAGAAACTCTTAACTGAGTAAAATGAGTAATAAATGACTGCATGACCTAAAAGTTTTAGCACCTTCTTCCTTCCTGCCTTTTCATGTATCTTCTTTAATTTTTAAGAAATATCCCCTATTCATTTGTTTCCCCTGGTTATCCCTATCTCATTTGAATTAGCTCATTTAAATAACAATACCAGCATAGAGCAGATTAAAGGAAAACCTTCTTAAATACTGTATAGTGCATGTGTTTGACAGTGTAGCAGTAAAGCTCCTAAAATCCTGGCTAGGCTGAGGGCTTGAAAATCCAGATATTCAGTTATACTGACATGAATGCAAAATGTTTCCACAGTGTGTGTACAAAGGAAAAGCCTGTCTGAGTATGGCATTGCCTTTCTCCTTTTGTTAGAAGTGACTGTGCATGTCCCTAAAGATTAACTGAGTGGCTGGAAAGAAATTAGGGTCTGTTTTTGTTCGAGGCTGTTTTTAGAAATAGCTCCCAGAAATTTTTGGAGAGCAGAATCTCATGAAACTTTAGCAAAAAGAGCAGCAATCAAGTGGCGAGAAATATCGTGGCAGTACCCAAAGTAGGTCACAGAGATGAGATTTTGGGGGTTTAGTTCTGAGTTAAGCTAGAAGTGAGGAAGATGGGGTTCAGCTGGGGATCCAGGGGGGAGGATTTTCAGTTTCTGTCCTAGCAGAGCCATGCTTGCCACTCTGTGGTGGAGCATGGGACTTCCATGAGCAAGCACAGCAGAAGACAGCCAAGAAAATCATGTTGCTGTGGAGGAAAAAATGCATTTTATTTGGCTTTGTTTCAAACTTTCCAGAGGCAATATTTTCCTTACTATCTATTCAAGAGCCCCAAATCTTTCTCCTGTACCTTGGAGATTTAAACTGGGAGATCCACCAAGATGTGCAGGAAATGGCATCATCTTTTCTTTCTAATAATGCCCTTTCTTCCAGGCAGTGTCATATTTTTGAGAAGTCAACTGGTCACTTGATAATCATTAACCATTTACAATTAAAAGTGACTTCAGCTACTAGTGCAGGATATTGTTGTCTTGTAGAAGTGATCCTGCTTTTTAAAATTACTTTTTGGGGCTCCTGTCATTTCACAGGGAAGATGTTGTCTAATGATTTGACAGAAAATGCTAATGCCTTTATCTTAGGGAGAAGAATCAACTTTTTCACACCACATCTCTGATTAGCAGTGACATTTTTTGTGCTTAGGCAGCCAATGCAAGCACAGAGCTGTGGCCTTTGGGTGCATCCACCTGCTTTATCCCTGTGTTTGGGTCTTCCTGAGTTTAGGGTTTGCTGCTTACATACCTGGAAATTAAATTCAGACAGATCCATCACTTTTGCAGGAAAATAGGTGAGAAGCAGGTGCAGCCACTTTGTCCTGGTGGTGGTTTGAGTGTTCATTGTCCTTAGGGGAGCCTGGAGCTGGGCTAAAGTAAATTCTCCAGCATATTTGGGAACCTCACATTTTGCCAATGTTCTTATTGATTTTTCAGATTTAGAAGCAATTCTCATATATTTGCAATTCTCATATATTTTCAATTCTCATATATTTGCATCAGTTCAGTCCAGGACTGAAAAGTGTGATTTGACTGGGCAGTTTTAGAACCTTTTTGCCACCAGTGCTTTTAGCCTCTTGTCCTCTGTCTGAATGTGGCTGATTTTTTTTTTGTTATGGACAGCACAGAAAAATATTTGCATCTGTTTCCAAGAGGTGAGAAAGGGGAATGAGGCAACATATTGTCACAAACTTGAGCTATTGACACTTTTATGCAGCAAGGACTCTGAAAATAAAGACTAATGGCTCTGCACAGTAAAAGCCATAGAAAATGGAAATAACTTTTAAACAGCTTCATGATAGTTTGTGGCCTGAGCCAAGTCTTCATTTACTGTAGAACAGACAAGGAGCTTAAGAATTAATTTCCTGATATGCATAGTTCATGAATATGTAATGGATATTGCACTTGGTGTTGAGTACCCACAGCAGGTCACAGCAAAGTTGCAGGGTGATTTGCTGTTCAGAAGAATTTAATTGCTGCCTGTCATCCTGACTTGTCCTGGAAGTTGAAAGTTTGCTCCACAGGAAAGTGTTTTCCCCTTTTTTGAGAACTGAGCCTTTGCTACATTTGGAAAAGGTAGGAATCAAAGGCAAATATTGAACTAAAAAAGAAAAAAAATCAGATTTTTATTTAAAAGGGATTTCCTCTAAATTGATACTTTCCAAAGAGCCTATATGTAAGGAAGAGCAAGGTGATGGGTATAAGATTTTTTCTCTAGTTTCTGTCCTTTTAAGTGGGGAGAGAGGAAAATCCTTATAAAAGCCTAAAAAAACAGCTTTCTGTGCTGTCCCTTACCTTCAGTGCTGTCAATCCTGCTCCAGAATATAGTTTTTCTAATCTAAGAAAAGCATTTTATGTGGGCTCTTTCCCAGCAACACCTTGTGTTTGTAGTCCCATTCATGGTCATAAGCAAGATTCCTTTCCAAAGAAGAATGTCCCAAAATTTCAACTCAATATTTGTCTACTGGCTCATTGATACATTCAATATTTTAACCTTTCTGCATTTTGGGACTGTGTAATAGATTACACTTTTTTGGCTTCAGAAATTACATTGTATACCAGGATGGATACACATTGGTTGTTTGGGGCCAATCTTGAAGAGAAAATAGAATTTGGATTTGATTATTTTGTTGCATTTTTTTAAAAAAGGGAATGGCATTTGCTCCTTTCTTCAGTATGACCTGAAAGCTTTCTAATCTAAAAATCAATATAATTTTTAATTTTTTTTTTAAGAGCAGAAATTTTTGTACTTTGAAAGCTTTGTCAGTGGGGCTATGTTGAGCAGTCTGATACTTCTGTGTGTGACCCACATTTCTTTCCTGGTTTTCACCTCTTTATCCTTCATCACAAGAGCTCGAAAGGAGCAAAAGAGTGTGGATTTAAAAAAAAAATAAAATTGTGGATAGCTCGGTGCTTGTATTGATCCTGTGCATTGGCACCTCTGAGATTGCATCTCTCCTTAGGGAGGATTAAATTCTCTCCTGGTTATCTTGCTGGAGCAGACCCCAAGCAGGATCTGCCTCCAGGGCAAGCACAGGGGTGCCCCAGGCACATCCTCCCTGCCTGCCCTTGGTGTCTTGGCCTGAAATAATCACTGAAAATCACACAGATCTTGTCCTCTCCCAGCCTTGTGTGTGTGTGTGTGTGTGTTACCTCCACAAACTGAAACTCCAGAGCTCTGAGACAAGCTGAAATTAGTAAATATGAAGGTGCAAACACTTGAGCTCAGTGGCTGAGGATGCTGGTGCTGCCACCCTGTTTGTCACCCTTGTTTGGGTGTCCTGGCTTAGCCTGGCTGCAGCCCCACTTTTGGGCTGTGTTGGCTGAGCTGCACATGGTCCATAAGGTCTCCCCTGCTCCTGGGCTGTGGCCTCAAATATTCTCTTGAAGATGTGCTTGGGTGGGTGAGCAGAAAGCTTTTTGGCTCAAGGGAACACTCACAATTGCTCAACAAGCATGTCAGAATATATTGTATTATGTAATTTGGCCCACAGTTCAACCTTTTGCAAGCACTGTCGTTTCTTTAGGAAAGTTCTGCAAACAATAGTAGGTTTTTTTTTTTCTTTTGGAGGATAAATTAAATGGCTTTTAGCAGGAGCTCTCTGTGGTCTCCTCTTGTGCTGATTTTGCTGGGGAGTTTAAACTCTGAAAGCTTTATTAAAGGAGTTGTTTCTGGTTAGGAAAATACTTATTTTTGTTGCATATAATAATAGAGCTGCACTACTATTGCTATTATTGAGTACTCAGTTACTGACAGTAGCAAAACTGCTACATGCTTCCTGTATTTTGCTGCCTAACTCCAGAAGATCAGAGTTTGCAGCCCAAACTCTTCTCATGCTGCTTGAGAATTTGGTGCCACCCTTACAGTCTATCCTAGCTCTGGAAATTTAAAATAAGTAAATAACTTTAATGTAGTTTAAAAATAGTTTCGTTTTCTTTTTTTCCCCACAACCTCAAGAATTCAGAATTTTCATGTAAAGAATGAAAAATCAACTCCTAATACAGTGTGTTTTACTTAAGATTTTTTTGGGGTGTTTCTTTTGTTTGTTGCATAAAAAGCCCTTCAAATATTGTAAAATTCAAGGTAAAAGCAGGAGAACTGGCAGCTTTGCTGTTGTAAGTTCCAAAATGACCTTGAGTTTTTTTGCTACATTGTTCATGAAATCATTTAGGCTGATGCAAGCAGTGTCTACAGAAACTTTCCTGAACAAACACAATTCCTTTGTGAAGGTTTCTGCAGATGTCTGTTTACAAATAAAGAGATAAGTGACATGTTAAAGCAGGCTGTCAGGCTCACAAAGGTATTTATCCTGAAAGGGCTGCTGAAAAAGCTCTAAAAATTAATTAAAATAATAGCAAACACATCAAATAATAACAAATACATAAATATACACATCATTCATTCACTTAAACTCTGTGACAAACCAGATCAGCTCACGCAGGGATGGAAAAGGGGGCGTTCAGCAGGCTCAAGGGCAGAGCCCCTGGAGCAGGTTCTGGTTTCTGAGTGATTAAGTGCAATTATCCCGTGGTGATGAACCCTCCTGTGCCAGGCTCTTCCCAGTGATCCCGCCCAGCATCTGCTCCCTGCATCCTGCAGGCTGAGGATGCAGAGTTGCAGATGATGCAGAGGATGCAGATGCTGCAGAGGATGCAGATAATGCAGATAATGCAGACTGTGCAGAGGATGTAGATGATGCAGAGGATGCAGATGTTGCAGAGGCTGCAGATGATTCAGATGATGTAGAGGATGAAGATGATGGAGATATTGCAGGTGATGCAGATGCTGCAGAGGATGCAGATATTGCAGATGCAGCAGATGATGCAGAGGATGCAGAGGATACAGATGTTGCAGATGCTGCAGAGGATGCAGATGTTGCAGGTGCTGCAGAGGATGCAGAAGATGCAGATATTGCAGAAGATGCAGAGGATGCAGATATTGCAGATGTTGCAGAGGATGCAGAGGATACAGATGATGCAGATGTTACAGATGTTGCAGAGGATGCAGATGCTGCAGAGGATACAGATATTGCAGAGGACGCAGAGGATGCAGATATTGCAGATGCTGCAGAGGATGCAGGGGATGCAGAGGATGCAGATGCTGCAGAGGATACAGATATTGCAGAGGATGCAGAGGATACAGATGATGCTGATGTTGCAGATGCTGCAGGGGATGCAGAGGATGCAGATGCTGCCTCTGGGCTGGCTGCTGGCAGGGTTTTCCCCCTGGTCCCCAGAGCGTGTTTTTCTCACCCTGGCTGACCCTTTGTCTCTTGCCCTGCTCCTCAGCTCCCTCCCTTCCCCGCTGCTGGAGCCGATCAAAGGCTCCCAGCAGAGCTGACACCGGGAGCCCCGGGCCAGGCTGACACTCGGGATGTGTCACAGCCTCCTGTCACCTCCCGGAGCAGGGCTGGTGACATTTGGGCTGGGAGAGCCAGGAAGACAGGCCGTGCCCAAAGCAGGAGAAAAGTGAATTTTTGCTGCTGTCAGGGTTGTTATGGGTTTAGGTCTTCAAAGAACACAGCAGTTGCTGGTTGCTGTAAAGTTGTTTGCTGTAAAAGCACATCAGTCTCAAAAGGCAAAGAGTCCCAAGTGTTAAAGTCTGTGCTAAAAGCTTTTGCCACAAAGTCCTGATTAAAGCAGGAGCAGCTCCCTGGTGCAAGAGGTCAAAGCTCTGGCCTGGTACAGAGTCTCCAGAGGCAGATGCTCCCTGGCCTTTCTTCTGCTGTTCTTTTCTTCTGCTTCCTCTTCTGCTTTCATATGGTGGTAGTGATGGTGATGGTTGTGGAGGAAGGGAGAGTGAGAGAGCTCTCGCTCCAGTACACAGATCTTTATTTACAAATTACTCAATGAGCTGAAAACACGAACCTGAAGCATTTCTACTAAACCTGTTAGAATTATTCTGTAATACAAAAGTTTATGTATAACTTGTGCACGTGGCCTATCTGTTCTATCTGAAGAATGTAAGCAATATTCTTATTGTACTTTTATTCTGTCTAGAACTATGTTTTTGTGCTCTCACTGCAGCTTGTTTTTTACACTAGATTCTAAAGCTTTTACTCTTTAAGGCACTTAAAACACATTCTTACTTAAAACTAAAATTTATACTTCTACTTCATATCTATGCAACTGAATAATATTCCTACTTAAAACTAAAGCTTACACCTCTATCTCATGTCTGTGTGGCTTAATATATTTTAATTTCTCTAAAGGCTTTAATTCACACCCTGCATACTGTTCTCAAATGTTTTTCTATTATTTGTTATAAAGTCTAAACTTTTGTTTGTTGAGAAGGAAACCTTGAGCAATGTGGTACCTCCTCACAGAGGTTTTCTCTCACAGTAAAACTCTTTCATTTCAACAGAATTCTGATGGTATTAGGACAAAATATTTTTTCCTGGTTGTCAAAAATAAATAAATAATAGTATTCAGTTATAAATTTCTAAGATCACTGGAAAAAGGGCTTTTTTGGGATGTAATGGTGCTTTTTTTATTGTCTGCCTCTTGTAGACATTGACAAATAGAGACTAAGTTGTAAACAACCTCAGCTGTAGGTAAAATAATCTGAGTTAAAATCCATCAGGACAGAATTTTGGAAGGTCAAGATCTAACCTGGGAAAAGTTACAGCTGAAACAAATGTAAGAAGGTGTCTGAACCACTCAGCTTTTCCTAGAATCTGGCTGAAAATAAGGATATTATTGAGATACCTGTGAAGAGCAGGATTTAGTTTTCTGGTTTCTTTACCGTAACTTCTGCAGTTTTTCTCTGGCTCCCCACCATCCATTCCTGCTGTAGTAGCTGCCAAAAACACCTGTGGTTCTCCCTTCCAGTATGATCCTGATGACCCCTCCAGGCAGATTCCTTGGGGGATGAACCCAAAACACACTGACCAGAAAAGAGGGCTCAGGACAGGTGTCTGTGGGTTGGCTTGTTGCCAGGGCTAGAAAACACACATTAATTATTTTGCAAAATGTGTGTAAATTAAGCTGCAAATGGAATGATGCCAAAAGTGAGACGGATGGGATACACAGGCTGGGATGTAATGATCTCATCAATGTATAATTGGGATAACATATGATGAAGGCAGAGTTTTTGCCATTCTGCACAGTGAGCAAAATTTTGGATATGCTACATAGCTATATTTACAAATGCTTTGCTGAGCATTTGTATTCTCACATCCTCTGGCTCATGAAATCTGTGGTTTTTTGCCATTTCTCCAATTGTAAACTCTTAATGAATAATGAAATAAAAAAAAAAAGATGGCATTAGGAAAACTCTGAAGTGGTGCTATCATCATACAGTGTAGGCTTAATGCTCTTCAATGGAAGTAAATTGCAGAACCCTGTGATTAGGGTGTACATTTTTTTCTACTGGTGTAACAGAGATTACTGTTAATTTCTGTTAATTCTGTTAATTTTTTTATTGTATCCCCTACCAGTCACATCTGACCTTTGGTCACTCAATCTCTCATGATAAAACAATAATGAGAGGGAAGCATTGTACTTTTGAGATGAAAAAAATTGTTTTTTTTGGCTGTGTTAGTGACAGTGTTTTA
>JAOTQP010000251.1:2790434-2801228 GCA_026413545.1 Cichladusa arquata
GAAGAGAAGAGAAGAGAAGAGAAGAGAAGAGAAGAGAAGAGAAGAGAAGAGAAGAGAAGAGAAGAGAAGAGAAGGAGCCCTCATGGGGACCCTCACTTTGATAAAGGGGAGAAGTGAGAGTCCTTATCAAGCCTTTAGATGTGCACAAAAGTCCTCAGAAATGTAAAAAAAAAAAGGTTTTCTCCAAACTGAACTGATTTATAACTTCCTGCTCTGGCATATTGGAAATGTTGCCCATTATTGCTAATGGAAAGGTCCCTCATCAGTGATGGCTGTTGTAATGAGGTTACTGCTAGATGGATTTTAGGGCTGATGGAGGTGGTGGTTTATCAACAGGCTGAAATATGAGAGAGTAACAGGTAATTTGGAGGCAGGAGGAGCAGATAGTGGTGTGTACAAGCAGTGGCTCAGTGCACAATGCACGCTGTGGGGAATTCTCATTGTGGCTTTCCTGCTGATTTGGATGGGTTTTCTCCTCCTTCACTGAGTGTGTTCAGCTGTTGGTAGATGTAGAAGTGGAATGTTTTCCTGCCTGCTCTTTTTTTCCATGATACAGCCTTAATTTGCACAGCTTTTGGTAGGGAGCTGCAGTGGTTGATGCCATCCTAACAATTCTCAAGCAAAGAGTTTGTCCTTCAATGAAAACCCCATGGATTGTGTCTGTCTTGTTACTTACCAGGAAATTTGTGGCAGTTTGAAGCAGATGCTGGCAGTCAGTATCGTTCCACAGCATAGAAAAAAAGAAAATCTGCTGCAGTGGAAAGTCAGCATCATAGCTAGGTTGCAGAATATTGTGTAATTTTCTTAATGCTTCAGTAACTCGGGAGCTTTACTCCATTAATGGGCATGAACAGAGAAACTGGCAGTTTGCAGGGAATGGAAGCAACAAGAACTGAAGGACTGGAATTAAGCAGTGGCTAGAGGATATTTTTATTCAGTGTTTTATCTTCTTTGCACTATTTGAACTTTTCTTCACTTCTTGTCAACATCACTGCTTTTTCCAGGTTTATGTTGTCTCTGCTCATAATCGTTCTCATTAAACCAATGTGTGAAGAAATGTATGAGGAATGGTGCAATCTGTGAGAGGATTGATGTTGACAAGTTTTGCTGTTTTAGAAAAGGAGAAAACGTTGACTTGCTTAATTCCCCTTTAGGACTTGTGCTAGACTGGTTCTAGGACTAAGTGCTAGAAGAAATCCCACGTGAAGGGTTTGCAGTGACTTTTCAGTTCTGAGGTGAAACAAGACAGTTAGAGGTTGTTTAATGATGACTTTATCAGCAGAGATATTTAAGCTGCAGGTTGCCTAAAGCTTGGTTTTGCAAAGCACATCAGCTGGTTCTTCATTTCAAGCACATGCTTAAATCCATTCTAGCTGAACAAAATTCATCTCGTCATCTTTCCTACCTTTTGTTAAAAATCTGCCAGACTCACGAGGAAGGAAAAGCCACCAAAACCCTTTTCCACCATGGCTTAATAAAACTTTTAAATACAGGCACAAAATGGAAGATCTCTCACTGGCTTGAGTTTTCCTTTTTGGTTTTCCTGGGGGTTTTTATGTGTGGCTGGAGCCAATGTCCAGCCCATATTATGTGTCTCAAGATCTGCTCTGCCTGCTCTCCCACACCATTATGCTGAGTTGCTCATGGGGCTGTGGAGGATGTTGGTAGCCCCTGAGTCTGATCCAGATGTGCTGCAGCTGGAGGGCAGGATTTAGCTCTGTGTTTTCCTCTACTTGGCTATGCAAGATTGGCATGGTACCAAGTGCCAGAGCTGAGTTTTGATCTATTGTCTTGATGTGGGGGAAAGGGAAAAAACCCAACCCCCACCACCTTAAATTTTACTCTTGAGTGAATCCTAATCTTTAAATTATTACAAATGTGAGCGTTCCCATTCTGTGATTTTAGAATAATTGCAGTCATTGCAAGAAAACAAAGCCTGAGGACACTGTGGTGTTGAATGCAGAGTAAACTGGTGCTTGAAATGATGTGTTGTGCATCTGCACATGTCAAAAAAAAGAGTTTAATGTCCTAATTTGTTTTGGATCTTGCCCCCCTCTCCTCTTGTTCATCCCTGTTTTATTTTCTTCCTTTTGTGCCCATAATTGTGTGTTATTGGAGCTGGCAGGATGAGCACCTCCAGATGCATCCTGCAGGAACACAGCCAGGCTGACTATTCCCATGTCACACTGCCTGCCAGGGCACTGGAGCTTGCTTGTCAAAACCCATACCCTTTCTGCACTGCTCCCAAACCCATCTTCTCACACAGTATTTTGTCACAGGGTGACTCATGATAACCTCAAGAATTGTCCCAGGCTTAAGAATGTGTCTTTTAGTTTGTTGAGACATCTCTGGTAAAAGTAGGATTTTGGAATAGTGTGGCCTAGGCAGCTTTCCTTTTTCTTCTGTCAGATGAAATGAATTGAGGGGTTTAAAATCTGTTGTGTTGAACCTTTCACTGGGTTTCATGTTTGTGATTTTATTTTTAGTAAACGTTCTCAGAATTTTTATGCACTCTGAAAACAACAACAAAAAAATTCTGCTTGTTTTACCAAACTTGGTGCATTTTGTGTTGGGATTTGTAGCAACAACTCTTCATTCTGGGGAAGAATATGCTAATTTTCCTTATTATTTTACAGGTATCAGGCAACAGCATATCAGTGATGCTCCTTCCACAGGAAGTTTTCCTAACTGGAGATCTATACTATCACCAACACGGCCTTCCACAGAAACTAAGACTCCCTCAGTGGCTGATATTTCTCTGGGGCAGACTTTGGAGAATGCAGACTTGCTCCAGATGATCAGGACAACACTGACTGGAGCACGTGCCAGGACTTTGGAGCAGATGCCCCTGTCCCCCTCCCTGTACCAGGGCAGTGGGAGCAGTGCACCCCAGGATCCTGCAGAGCTCTCAGCAGAGTCCCCTCTGAGGCCATCATCTCCAGATGCAGATGACACAGCTGCTCTAACAGGTTTGCCCCAGCTTGGTATGTTTGCCACACTGCCCAGCACACCAGCAGGGACACATCTGGGCACAGCTGTGCCATCCCAGCCAGTGCCATTAGAAACCACCCTCCATTTCCTAAGAGAGCACATCAGGATCAGACATGCTTGCTGCTGCTCCATCACCATCATTCTCCTCATTGGTTATTCAGTCACCTCATGCCATTAACTTTTCTAAACCAGCTGTACTGCCCATCCAAGTGCCTTTGCCTGCAGATCCTGAAGGTTTCTTCAGCACAGATTCAGCTAGCTCACAGGTTAGTGACAGCAGGAATAGTGCTCTGAGCATGGTGCATTCCAGTGTGGTGAATTACAGGAGGGCTCCCAACTCCTTTTTGGGGGCCATGCTTTTCATTGGATCAACAACAGTGCATTTCACAGAGTTAGTGGGAAAAGGGTTTCCTTTGGAAAGGACCTCTTTGTCATCTGATATTCCTGGGTCAAAAATGCATCAGTTTCTCCTGGCAGTAACTTCCCAAAAGTTTGTCATGGTTCCTTAATGAGAGTATGTAGAATGCCTCTTCTGCTGGAACCATTTAGGGCAGCACTGACTGGCACTCACCTGTCAGCATCAGTTTTTCAGGATAAAGCAGAGGTTCCCACATCAGTCTCCCATGCTGTGGGTGCATCTAATACTGCCAGTGAGTCACCCTCAGTCCTTCACAGCACTGACTAATGGCACTACAGGCTCTAACCCTGCACCTTTCATGTCACCAGCCCCCAAGAGCCTGGCTGAGGTCTCCAGCCCAGCACAGAGCACGTCCTCCCTTTCTCTGCCATTATCACACATCCCAGATGCAGAGCATGCCTGCAGCACAGTGCTGCCAGCATGGGAATTTAGAAGCTGAACAGATTTTCTCTTTAGAAATGCAACACACTCCTCTCCAACAAGCCCAAGGTCTCCCTGGCTAACTGAGACAAACGAGGTGTTTACTGGGGCAGCACACACAGCCAGCCCCAGCCCCAGGGCGGCAGCAGCCAGCCAGGACAGGCTGCAAATCCCTCCTGCTGCTGCCTCTAAATCAGACTTTTGCAGGAGGTCTGGCTGATGGAACTCAGCAGGCAAACAGCATCAGACTCCCAGCTCCCTGCTCTCCCAAATCCTGGTGGCTTTCCTGTGGCAAAGACAGCTCAACAGCCTTTCACAAGAGGAGTGACAGCAAAGATGTCCGTGAACTTTTAACGCTAATAATGTTGTGCATCATGGAACTCAGCTTTCCAAAGTTTCTCCAGATATCCAGACCTGGACACTCCTCATGGGATCAAGGACACCACACACTCTTTTGGAGATGGCCATGATGACTCTTGATCTAGCTCCAGTGCCATTAATTACTTCCACTATATGCCTTTCAAAACCTGAACCTGCTTCCACAAATTCTTCTGCCACTACTGCTTTTGTGACTGCACATCCTCCACCTGGAGGTGCAGAAAGTTCAGATATAGCTCTAAAAGAAGACAGAAAGACAGTGTACCCACTCTTGTGACCCCCACGTGCAGAATATTCATCTCCAAGAGCTTTAAATCATTTAACCTCTGGTCAGACTTTGCATTCAGTTGATTAAAAGCCACTTGCCAATGTCATGCCTCCAGTGTGGGGTACACTGCCACCACTTGTTTCCATGACAGCAGTGATGGGCAGCCACAGTTCTGGCTCTTCCTGGATTTTGAATGCAGACTCTGAAAGCAATTTAGATCCTGTCAGCCTTCCTGAAGTTGTAACTTCAGCTTCTATGTGGACCAGTAAAGCATTTGCTGCCTGCAGCTGGCATTAGTATTCCTTTGGTAAAACCTCCAGTCCAAATGGAAATAAGGGAAGTTGCTCCAAGTACTTTTCCATTGGAAGATGAGCACCATGCACCATACTTGGTAGTGTCAAGTCTGCAAAACAAAATTAATACAAATCAGCAGCCACTCTTCTCCACCCCTTCAGCAAACTATACATACACATTGTATAGTCAAAACATTTCCAATTTACCCTTTGCTGAAAAGAGTAATTTTTCAGAATTTGAGGTAGATGCATTTGCACTGAAAGCGTCTCCTGTTCAGTATTCATCCATGGCTACTGCACTGACAATGCCTCTGCAAAAAAAGCATGGGCTCATGGCTGAAAACATTGCTGATTTCTTCTGTGTTGGAGATGTTCCTATCAGTATACATGAGAAAGCACCTCTGCATTTAAATGTGCCTCCTGTTAATGCTGCAGGTGCTTTCCCCATCTCTCTAGAATCCCAAACAAGTGATTCTGGAAGGATTACTGACCAAAACATTAGGCACAGCACCAGTGTTGGCTTTTCAGCTCACTGACAGCTTGGCTGTCTCAAACAGCAGCAGTGTCACCCTCAGCACCCCGCCAGCCCAGTCCCCCTGCCCTGTAACCAAGCCTTCTGGCACAACTCTCTTGAGTAGTTTTGTCTGAAAAAGACACTGGTTCTGGAAGTTTTCCAGAACTTGCAGACAGCCAGGTGGAATCCCCTGATTATTTGGTTATGGCTGATAAATACCCAGCCACGTTCAGTGAGGAGGAGTAGGACACAAGTGCTATGAGTCATAGTCTAGCTCCCAGTAACGTAGCAAATAAAGCTTCCAAGGGCATCCCATTGCAAACCCCTACCACCAGTGCTCTGCAGTCCAGTCATCATAACTTCTGTCCATGCATCACCAACACAGATAGAGTCTCCTTCTTTGCCAACAACCAACTTTACCCATTCTGTTCTTACAGTGTTATCTGGAGTATCTTCTGGTGCAATACCTACAGTAGAAACTTCAGAAGCAAAACCACTAACAAGAAAACCATCTCCAGCTTCACCAGTGCCAGCTTCTCCCTTCTTTTCTCTAGGCACTGCAAACACACCTTTGCCATCCGTGATGGCTTTAAGCACACCGACACCGACACTAACAAAAAATATCACTGCCACCAAACTGCCACCAGACCTGAGCTCAGCAGGAGCACAGGCAGATGTTGCTTTTGCAATGAGGAACACGAGTGCCTCACCTCTGGACACGCCAGCTCTGCTCACAACCCCCAGGAGCAGCACACCCACAGCTTCCACACTCGCACCCACCAGGCAGATAGAAACAACAACAGTGTCTGACACCCAGAGGCCCCCGAGCTCAGACATCACCCAAAGGCCACCCCCATACCCACTGACAATGACAGCAGCTTTGGCATCTGTTACAGCATCAGCGAAAACAACTAGGCTTCCCCCTCCTGCAGCGGGACTCAGCCCTGCTCCTCCCGGCACCGCCTTCGCCAACATGACAGCAGCTCCCTCCCTGGACTGCAGGCTCTCTGCCAACATGATGGTGAAAACAGGTACGTGCAGCCAGCCCCTGGTCTGGGAGGGGTGTGAGAACACACCCCAGTGCCAAGGGATGCGGGGCAGCAGTGGTTAATCTGAGCCGGATGCGTGCGAGCAGCGGTGTTGGATGGAAACGGTGTTGGCTTTGCTTGTGGCTTGGCATTCACGTGCCAAAGTAGCTAATAGTTAAAAAGGTGATTTATTACGAAGCACATTTTATTGCAAAGCACATTAGTTTTAAAAGGCAATGGCAAAAAGCAATGGTAAAGCAGCTAGCAAAGCAATAAGTGAATGGCTAGAAGCCTTGGCAAAAGGTGATGGCTAAAAGCTGAATGGCTAAAAGCAACAACACTTTTTAATACATACTTTTATATAGGATTTTTCTGACAAGCTAAGACACAAACTTGGACCACTACTTTTTAACCTATTAGGATTTTAGTTTTCTAGCACACCAGGTTATGTATAGAACTACGCATACAACCTATTTTGTTTTATGTGAAAAATGTAAGTAATGTTTTTACTGTAGCTTTATTATGTTTAAGTCTTTTTTACAACTGTGTGCCTAACTCACTAACTCCAACATCAAATGAAGTGGCGAGATCTGGTGCTGTGAAGCTCAGGGACAGTCCTGTAAGCCAGGGTGCTTTGGTGCCTGTTTGCAGTGAGGAGTGTGTGCTGCTGAAGGGGACAGTGCAATAACCTGCCTTGGTCCTCAGCTCAATGCACAAAACCCTCATTCTGTTCTAATATCAGAATCACCTAATTCTATCATTGAGGGGGAAATAGGACTTTTGGACAGCAGATCAATATGATTACGCAGAGTTATGTTTACTTTTTAGCCCTAATTATACATTCTAAGACTACTGTCCATGCATTTCTTGATTGGTGCCTCTATGCTGTTCACACACTTTGCATGAGCCCTTCAGGTACAATGATTGGTGGCTGCTCAGAATTTCACTGCCCACTTTTATCTTGGGTCTTCTAATTTCAGTATTCTGTTTTTCAGCTTCTTCTTTTCTGATTTTGCACAATTTATGTTTCAGTGGTCTTGAAGGGTCTTAACAAGTTGCAGAAAAATACTTAAAAATGGCTCATCCTGTGCACTTGTTATAAACATTGGTTTAAACTAAGAAATATACAGAAAACAGCTAAGCATGTGAAGAAACAGCAAAATATGCAGAAAAACAACTAGGCAGCAAAATATGGAGAAAAACAGCTAAATATGGTTTGGCTGGTGCACACAATACAGAGCAGGGCCTGGACTTGTTCAGACCTGTCATTGTGGCCCAAACTTGTTCAGTATTATACCATTACACCTAATTCTATCATTACAGATCCATTTGAAAATTACACACTTCAAAATGGGAGAATTTTGAGTTTTCTGTGTGAACAGCCTTCTGGCTCTGGCTGGTTTTTTTCATGGACAGCTTCTCCTTAGCTGTAAGAATTCTAAACTCAATGGGCCTGGAGAGATGCCTTGCCCAGGTTTTTATGGGCTCCTTGTGGCAGCACAGCACCAGGAGATGTGTGTGTGTCAGAGATCTAAAGAATAGGTACAGAAAACAGTCTGTGACCTTGCATGGTACAGGCTACAGTGGAATAAACAGCTTTTGGACCTAATGTGTGTTTGTTAGCTGCTGAATATCCCCATCAGTAGTGTGATGAGTACAACAGCTATTTCTAAAGATAGAAGTAGCTTGTGTACAGTTTATGATTGAAAGTACTCGAGCACAGCTATAAAAGTCTTTCTGCAAATTGCAAGAAAAAGAAGAAGACAGCAATAGGTTTGTTAAAGAAAGCATACAGATGCTTCCTAAATAGAAAATAATTGTGACAGTGGAGCAGCAGATTTCTTTTGCATAGCTGTGGCCATGAGGATGTGAAGCCTGCAGCTCTGGCTCAGTCCCCTGGGAATGCTGTGCCAGTCTGTCCCCAAGCAGTGAGTGAGGCAGCAGGGCAAAGACTTGCTGCTGCTAAAGAAATTGCATTTATTAAACCTTGCTCTGGAAACAATGGGCTATTGCCATGGGATGAATAGGGAATTCAGGAGCTGCTGAGCCCCTCAGTTCTTGTCTTTGGAGCTGCTGCTAATCCAGGCTGCAGCTTTGAAGATCCCTGCACAGCCAGCCCGATGTAAAACAATTAAAGAAAGCAAACAGGAGCACGGTGATGTCTCAAACCACCCCTGTGGCTTTTGTTGCTCCACAGTTCTGTTTCTGAACACAAGGAGGATGATGATCAGCAATGCCTTCAGGGAGAGTGTGAGAAAAGGCCTCAACCAAGTGCTGAGACAAGCTTTCAACCAGAATGTCAGTGCCCAGGTAGGTGTGCCTGGCTTCCCATGCTTGATTTCACCAAAACAGCTCTCCCACCAAAGAGCTGCAGCTCCAGGGGTGTCTCTGGATGCAGGAAGCCTCTTGGAAGGGAGCACTGAGATTTTCCTATGGAGAGCAGCCAGAGGTGGCACCCACTCTGGTCTCTAAAAATATAAGGAATACTCCAAAACCTTTAGCAGTTAATTTGATGAAGAAGAAGAGAGAGATGCAAACTTCTTTTTTGGGAAAATGACTAGTGGCAGCAGTTTCCTGTTCCCCCTGCAGCTCAGGAGTGACTTCTGCTCAGGGTGCTGCTGTGCTCAGCCTGGATCAATGGCAGGAGCACAGCTAAATGGGATGTCACTGCTGTCAGCTCCCCCCCTGCTCTGGAAACCCAGCACCTGACAGGTGCAATTTCACAGGGAGAGCAATCCTGAGCAGGGAGAGAGCCTGTTTTATTGAAAATAAATGGAGGTGATGTGTTCTGAAGGTAAATTGCACAAACCTCTGCACTGCTGTGGGTGAGAGCAGGCTCGGGTGGGCTGCCAGAGACCTTTTCCTGGGCACACAGCTTCCCTCAGGCTTGTGGGGGGTCCAAGCTGCTAGGAGCCACACTCACCAAGCCTCTGGGATGGAAAAAAGCAATTTTTCTTGAAACAGAGGTCGTCTACTTTGGTCCTGATGCTTTATTGCTGCAAGTGTGGAGGATATCAGCTGGTTTGCGAATTGTGTGCTCCTTGGCAGCAGCAATAAAAACTGCCAGGTTTAGTCCCCTACCTTTTTGCAAACTTCTAACAGAGGAAACCAGCTAAAACTTAGTGAGGAGGACCAGTTCCAGGGCTAAAACTTTTTTTGGAAAATACAGAATTTTGAGGTAAAACTCAGCTCATGTTTTGATTCACAGTGTGTCTATTTTTGTGGTTTGGTATTTCCACTCATATAGGTCCACTCATAGACTTATCAGGGACAGTACAGGAGATAAGAGATAACTTGATTAAATATTGGAAACATGTCTTTCAAAAATCTGTCTGCAAACCTGCAATGACAAAAACACACTGTGAACTTCAGGCATGGAGTAGGAGCTGGAAGTTCTCTGTGTTCTTCCATGCATAAGTAAAATGTCCCAGTATCTGTGCATGAATGAAGGCCCAGCCTAACCTGAAGGTTTGCAGCTCTGCACTCCTTCATTCTGCATGAGCTGAGCCTAAAACTCTCTGAGCAGTTCCGCTGATACGAACTAAGTGATCCCACAGGGTTTGTAGGGATTGCAGGATAAAAACCCTGCATGGCACACATACTCAGGCTGAGAAACCCCACTACACAGTGGCTGAACTGCAAGCAAAATAACCCCAAACCTGCTTCCCTGTGTGTTTTAGGTTGAAGTGCTGGAGCAGTCCAGTAACCTCACGGTTGGGTACTATGTCACACGGGGCAGGCTGGTTTTCACCCCTGCTGCTGTCACAGAAAAGCTGCTGGCCTATGGCATTGGCAATGCCACAGCAGACATGAGGCAGCACGTGCCACACCTGCAGGCCCTGGTGGCCCTGGCCCTGCCCTGGCAGCCCCAGCCTGCCTACCACTTCCAGCTGAAGACAGGTGAGTGAGGGGTGGGATAGCCTGCCTGGGATGGGATAGCCTGTCAGGGATGGGATAGCCTGCCTGGGATGGGATAGCCTGTCTGGGATGGGATAGCCTGTCTGGGATGGGATAGCCTGTCTGGGGTGGGATAGCCTGTCTGGGATGGGATAGCCTGTCTGGGATGGGATAGCCTGTCTGGGGTGGGATAGCCTGTCTGGGGTGGGATAGCCTGTCTGGGATGGGATAGCCTGTCTGGGGATGGGATAGCCTGTCTGGGATGGGATAGCCTGTCTAGGATGGGATGCACTGCCTGGGAAGGGATAGCCTGTCTGGGGTGGGATAGCCTGTCTGGGATGGGATAGCCTGCCTGGGATGGGATGGGATAGCCTGTCTGGGATGGGATAGCCTGCCTGGGATGGGTTGGGATAGCCTGCCTGGGATGGGATAGCCTGTCTGGGATGGGATAGCCTGTCTGGGATGGGATAGCCTGTCTGGGATGGGATAGCCTGTCTGGGGATGGGATAGCCTGTCTGGGATGGGATAGCCTGTCTGGGGATGGGATAGCCTGTCTGGGGTGGGATAGCCTGTCTGGGGTGGGATAG
>JAOTQP010000251.1:2823436-2854301 GCA_026413545.1 Cichladusa arquata
CCTCTCCTCTCCTCTCCTCTCCTCTCCTCTCCTCTCCTCTCCTCTCCTCTCCTCTCCTCTCCTCTTCTCTTCTCTTCCTGGAATCCTTCCTTTCCTTCCTTCCATTAGAATCTCAGCCCTTGTCAGTATTTTCGATCTATTGGACATTTATATTTGCAGTGTTTCAGAGGTGCCTGGTTGTGATTTAGCCTTGCCAGTTCCCTCCAGGGGTGGCAGAGCCATCTGCTCCTGTGGGCTTTTACAGAGCAGGGATCCAAGAGCAAATTTTATTTAATGCAATATGTCTGCTGATGAGGATGACTTTCTCAGCTCTCCTTTTATTGCAGTTTGTTGCTGGACATGGTGGTAAGTAGAACTCTGATTAAAATAATCCTTCATTTTCTTCCTGTGGCAGATCTGAGCTGGGACACTGCAGAATTCTTTAGTAATTCTCATGCCCTGCTGTTTCTGGTTTGGTTTGGGTTTTGTTTGGAAAGGTTTTTGTTTGTTTGCTTGTTTTTTGGTTTTTAAATTTTTTTAAAATAAGATATGAAGTTGAAACTTATTTTACTCTTTCAAAGGCATGGAGGGAGAAATAACTGATTTAATCACCTCTTCTCTCTTGTCACTTTTTTTTCAGATTATCTGGGGGTGTCTTAACTGACACTTAATATTTACAATAAGGTTGAGAAACATTATTTTGATTACTAATATTATTATGTAGGATGTTGTGCAGTATTTGTTCCTAGCTTTGTTTGCTGCCTGGCTGTTTTGTGGTACCCTGCTTGCCACGGAGGGGTGATGGTGAATTGGCATTTCCCTGACATATTGCAAGTTCCACGGGGGTGATTTGTGGAGTTGTCTGCCCTCCCTTATCAGCATTAGCCTGCTCCTTAATGCACTGAAGCTTCTTATCAGAGGAATGCTGAAGTGTGGGAACACATTAGGAACCATTAGCCTCAGTCTGAGCAGGAGTTTGGGAATGCCATGCAGGTCCACATAAAGAAAATGCATTTTTTTTTTTGTTTCAAAAAGTGAAAAACAACCCCATTCTTTTCAGACTGAGATCACCTGTGAAATTTATCTGAATTTAGAGCTGCAGCCCAGATCCTGTAAGGGGCACAACAAGAGAAAATGCTTTTCAGAGCTCATCCTTTTTCTGTGCCAACAGCAATTTTTTTTCTCCTGCTGATTTTGTTTTGGAACTAAACTATTTAATGATGACATGACAGGAACCTGGAGTGGTTAATCAGTCATGAACTAATTCCAAAGTATTTCCCAAAGCATGAGTGAGGTTTAAAATCACAACTTTCTCCACTTTGAAGTGTTTTCTGATCCTTTCTTAGCATTTTGTCAATAGTCTTTTTACTTCAGGAAGAGCAACCTTCCTGTTTTTGGTAAGTTAGCTTTATTTAGTGTAGCAAGAACACATTTTCCAGAGGTGGTCAGGAATTTCTTTGAGTGATTTATTTTTCTTTTCTTTTCTTTTCTTTTTTTTCCCAACAGATAAGGTGGGTTAGTTTTGTTCTGTGTTTATTTTTTTTTTTTTAAACTTCTCTTTTTCTTCCAATCGAAAATGCAGTTTGGAAAGTCAAGTTTTGTCTAAATGTTTAATTTTTCCATTGAGAGAATCCACCTTTCCTTGGCTGCTTTGCCCAGAAGGCATGTGTTAGTTCTGCTGGGCAAGAAGTGCCTTGCTGCAAGGCTCTGGTGAAATGCCACTTCCCAAGAGAAACAAGTGAAGTCAGGAATATCCTTCCCAGTAGGCAACTGGCAAGCCAGGGGAAATATAATTTCACTGATCTGAAAAAGGTTTTTTTCTGGAAAATGTTGCCCATGAAACTTTCTGATATGTGCCATTTTCACTTTGGCTTGACTGGGAATAAATTACTCCCACCTTCTTTGGAAACACAAGAAGAGAAAGTTTTCTGTATGGTTTTATTTATCTTTTTTTTTATTCCTAATTTTTTCTTCCACATCCTCATTCTGTCACTGTCTGTCAAAGTAAATTCTGGGAGTGTTACAGCAGGGTAAGAAAGGTTAGCCAAGATCAATTTTACACTTACTAATCATGTTTAAAATGTGTGGAATGGAGGTCTCTTCAGAAAATTGGTTTCCTGTTGAGCATTCACATGGTAATCTATGTATTTTTACCTGTCACTTAAGTAATTAAAAAAGTTAAGGAGTAGTGAAAAATTTTACACTGGATTTGAGAATTTAGATGAAGTCTAATACAGGCTGGAAATTTCTGTTGTTTCTCCTGTTTGTTTTTTTTTTTTTTTGCAGCCAGTACAAGGCTTTGACTATGCCAAGCAGCACTTGGGTCAGCAGGGAGCAGAGGATGAGGTTCTGCCTGTGACTCAGGAGACTGTCATCCTTCCACTTCCAGTCAGAGATGCTCCTGCCTCCCAGGAGAGAGAAACCACCCAGGATGGGAGCACCATCAAAACTGCCAAATCCAATGAAACCAGGAAAAGGTATGGGCTGGGTCTGGTGCCTTTCCAGAGGGGTTTTTATAGGATCTGTGCTGCTGGTTGCTCTAAGGTTTGGCACCTGGGCTCTGTGTGTGGCAGATGGCTCCTCTCCATGATGTATCCTTGGCACAACACTGGTCTGTGCTGGATTTCTCTCAAAATATGAGAGAAAAACAAGTGAAGTCCAATGAAATGTCAGACCTGCAGCACTGAACACTGGTAATTCCTCAAGGAACCAAAGGACAGGTCCTCAGCCACTGTAAATTGCTGTCACTCCACTGGCAGGCTCTGCCACTCCAGAATTGGACCCAATGCCTTCATAGCAGAAGGGGAAACCCTAAACACCCACTAAATTGTGGAAGACCTCTAGATCCAAAGCATCTACAGCAGGATAAAACTTCTGAAGTGTAAGAATAGACTAGACAATGTCATTGTCTAGGGTAAAGTGTCCCAGGTTTGCACTCTCTTCATATGAAGCCTCCAGGCTTGTAGGATCATGGATTCAAGATTCCCAGGGAGCTATATGGCTCCTCTTCTCTGCTGCAGGGTCCAACACCCCCCTAACCCAACTTTATCCACCTTATTTTAAAACCTTCCACTGGTGGGATGATCACAACCTCCTCCAGCAATCTGTTCTCTCCTGCCTTTCCTGTTAGGAAGTTTTACCTCATGTTTGCCCTCAACCACCAACAGAATAGCTGAAAATTTCTTGTTTTTGGTCCTTGCAGGTGAGGAAATCAGATTATCCCTTTATCCCAGCTGTTTTGAATGCTTTGAGGCCAGTTTTTCCTTGACCCACTCTCCTTGGTATTAGATGAGAGGGGAGCTGAGGATGGATACTGAAGGGAAGAGAGGAAAATAAACCTGTTAGGCAGACAGCCTGGATAGAGGGAACTGTTGTTGTGTAGCTCCCAGGCATTACACAGGAGGGATTTGATAACATACAAGAAAAGCAGCTGACTAATGCAGAGAAATTCTAGGAAAAAATTCTAGAGAAAACCAAGCTTTCCTAGCTGAGGCACCTGAGCTGGTGCCTGGTTTGTCATATTCCTTTGGCTGTGTAGTAAATTCCCAGGAATGTGGAAGGAGCTACTTGCAGGGTGTGCCAGTAGAGAAGAGGCAGCTGCAATTGGATGTAAACCAATAAAATTAAATGGATTCTGCCATTTAATGCCAGGGAGGTGTTGTCCATGCTACAAATTGAAATGTGAGGGGTAGGTCCTACAGTGCATGTGAAGCAAACAGCAGCTGTGCCTTTCAAAGTGTTCCATCCTTTGAAAAAATGACAAATGGAAGATGACCATGACACCCACAGTGGTTGCTGGTTCTGGGCAGGTCAGGTCTTTGCAGGAATTGTTGTTTAAAATGTTCTGAAGCCTCTCCAAAGCCATGTGTAAATACACATAAAAATTGGAAACCAGCCCTGTTAATTAATCCTCTAACCAAAGTGATTAAGCACTTCACTCAGTCCTTTGAGTGAGTGCAGAAATCCCCCACTTAATTTGCACCATTTTAAACAAATGCTGATAAACAAACTTGATCCAGGAAAGTTCTCATTATAAAATGTGCTGAACCTTGGTGCCCTTCTAAGCAAATAAATAAGAGTTAGTTTTCCCTCCTTCAGGGTGATTACTTGAGTAAGTGAGAACATGTAGAATTTCAGTATTTTCCATTCCCAGGAGATGTGTCTGGAAATGGAATTTAATGGCTGCTGAAGATAAAGAAATATTTCTTGACTTTTCTGTATTTGCTCTTTCATTCAGGGTACTTTACAGCCTGGGAAGGTCAATTCAAACCAGACAGCCATAAAGTGGCTGGTAACTGATCAGAGCATCTTTTCTGCTATCACCACTGAAAGAAACTTCTCAGTTAATAATGTGAGGGCCACTTAAAAAGGATGAATATTTGGATTAGTGTCACCACAGAAATAGTTGATCACTTCTTTTCTGTGTTCCCAAGTTGAGCAGATTTTCTTCAGGTGTTGGTCTGTCCCTGGATGGATGTTTTTTTACTAGGCTGGGATTATTAATTTAGCAGTGACAGACAGGTTTATAGGGAGGAATGCTACTTCTCAAAAATTCTTATTTTCAGTAGAATTTCCCAAGGAAACCCACTGGCTGGACCAAGCTGGATTGCATGCTGGGTTCTCCCAGAGCCCTGTAGCTGGAAAGAGCCTGTCTCAAATTTTACATATTTCCTATCTTCAAAAGGGAATCCCCAAGAATTGCTTTTCTCATATTTGTCCCTTGCTGTTCTGACCAGGCAGGGTGGCCAGACCTGGAGGTAAATGAATGTTTCAAGCTGATGATACAGCATTGGCAATGATTTACAGGATGGTTTTGACAGTTGTTTTGTCTTAGTACCATTTTCTGGTTATAAAACCATTGTGACAGCAATAGAATTTGATTTGATTCTTTTTCTCTGTAAATGGAAGCCTCTGTGGCTAGGCCCATTTTTTTTTTCCTCTAATGTAACCTCTCTACATCACCCTGCCACTGCCCATGACAACTCAGTGGTAGATTGCAGGTAGGTTTGTGCTCAGCTACACAGGTCCTGTGGAGAGTTTTCATTCCCTTTGTGGCAAGTTTACATGTGAAAAAAAAAAAAAAAAAGTGACTGTGCCTGGATGTGGACTAGCACCAAATGTACTATTTTCTACTGTGGCCTGCATTAGGATTTGAGTAACTTGTCCACCCCAAAAAGCAGAGAAGCTGTGGTGGGAGCCTGCTGCCCATTTCCATCCCTGCTCTTTGCTGGGAGTGAGTGCACAGCAGTTCTGCCCTCCCTCCTCACCCCGAGCAGGGATAAGTTTCAGGACAAGGATATGCAATGGCTGATTAAAACAAGCATTTCCTTAGGGGTTTCAGCCAATGAGGGTGCTGGTTAAACCAGGGTATGTGCCAAAAGGAGAAAAGGAGAATTTTCTCGTCACGTTGTTTGTGCATATGTGCAAAGTGAGCGAGTGTATTTTGCATTGTGGCTGACAACAGCTGACTCCAAATGCAGGCTAAATAATAAAGGAATCAGTTTAGCCATACATCCTAAAACAAAGGTCTACTTTATTTTGTCTGGGTTAATGCCACTGAATTGACAATGGGGCTTTTTGTCCTCGGTGGTGGCACTTTTTATCATTGTGGGGCTTATGCACGAGGAGCAGGTGCATCCCAAGCCACCAAGATGCCCATCAGCCCTGAACTAATCAAGAAAATCGTGCTCACCTCCCATCACTCTGTTGTTGGATGCTGCTGGGAACCAGGGAAAAAGCAGCCTTGAAGCCTGGAGTTTCTCAGGCTTCACAAGGACAAGAAATTATAGCAATGATTATGCACCTGCAGGGTGGGTGAGAGATGTGTGAGTGTCTCGTGTTGTTTTGCAGAAAGCACGTTTTCAAAGAGGTGTTTCATTCTTGGACACATGAGTCTTTTCTATTCTGTTTTGCACGAACTACCCTATATAAGTGTGGTGTTTCTTTAAAGAAAGCTCTCCTTTTTGCATGAGGAACTATGTTGCATTATTCTTTCCTCCTCTCCTATAGCCCAAAATGCAACATCACTCTGCTCCTACCTTTGCTGTGTCGCTGTTTCTATTCTGTCTCTTTTTGGTACCGAACCAGAGTTGAAAACTCAGCGATGCAAACTGTGAGACAGCCTTGAGGGGAGGTTTGGGAGGAGGAACTCACGTCCTGCCTTGTTGCTGTGGTTCCTTGCAGCCCATCCCCGAGCCAGAGCGGCTCCATCCTCAGCAACGGCTCGGGGAAGCCCAGCTCGGGCAGGAGCTCCCTGCAGAAAGTGATGGCACCGCAGAAAGCGGCGAAAGAAGAGGGGAGGAAGAGGAATGGTGAGAAATGTTCTCTGTGTCACACCCGCTGCCACACCCACACAGCCGCCAGGGCCCTTGGAGCCAGCTTCTGGTTCCCTCAGCAGCCCCTGGGCGCTTTGTGTGCAGCTCGTTTTTGGGTTTTCTCCTTCCCCGCTTCTCCAGATCCCATGAAACATCACTGTGTTTGCTCTCTTTTGTTCTTCCCTCCTTTTTTTCTTTTTTTCTTGGAACACCAGTAAACTAACGAAGATGTGATGCTTCTTAGTAGGGTTTGCATCTTTTCTCGTTGTGTAGATCCCTAAGATATTATTTTCCTCTTCTGCTGCTGCTAAGGTGGCCCAGGTCTAATGAAGACGAATTAATTAGATAAAAATTAATTTGAGAAGGTGTGAAACATCCAGTGCTTTGTCTTTCCTCGCATCCTTGGAACACCTGTTTGTCATTAACACCTGCTGTCAGCTTTTTCTGATGCGCCTGGGATGTCACACTGGATGTTGCTTACAAGACCTTGGTTGATGGTGGTGGCCTTGTGACTCGAGATGGATCAGGAATATCTGATGAGAGAGCTACCCAAACCCCTTTTTTCCTTGCTTTTATTCTCTCTGCTTATTTTTCCTGATAAACTTACAGCTTTGTTCCCATAGCTATGTTTTCCTTATGAATAGAGAACTGGCTAACAGGTTCTAAGTTTCAAGGGGGTTAATTATTTTTTCACTGTATGACATGTAGCTCATTTTACAGGACAACAATATTTGTGTTTTCCACAGTTAAAAGCTGTAATTTATGAAGTCTTCTTCCTTACCCACCCAGGAAAGTCAATATTCAAACCAGTGCTGAGTGCTGTTTACATGGGTAGACAAAATAATGTAATGAAGGTATTTTTTGTCTTGTTAGGTTTTACATCTTCAAAGAAAATTGGTAAGAGCTCAGTTTTGTTTGTTTGTTTGTTTTTTTTAAAGAATTGACTAGCATCTTTCTTCTGATCTGGGCTGGAGTGCATTTCTAGAACATCCACATGCTACCTAAATAAATCTCTGAATGTAGTAGAAGGAAATAGTGACTATTTTAAATCTTAATTTCATTAGAATCTAGGAGGGACCTGTGCATGAGGCTGCAGAGCCCTCCTGGTAGAGACTTCAGCTCCTTCTGGAGGAACTCTCTTCACTGCCATGGCACTAAAAAGGCTCACCTGGCCACCTGGCAGAGACAGGAAAGGGAATAAATACCTTGTTCCCTGGTAAAGGGAGGGGAAGTTTTCAGCTGTAGGCACATCTTGATTGTATGTTTAGGAGAGTTTCCTCAAACAGCCCTTTCAGAACAGCTTCTGAGAAGGAGGACATGGTCACGGCAGATGAAATGACCTCCCCTCATCAGAATTAATGGAGTTCAGTTTGGAGCTGTGTGATCCCAAATGCCTGTTGAAGTTGAAATTAAAGACCAAAACCTCAAGGCCCCCATCACTTCTCATCACAGAGCCTGCACTTTGCTCCCCCGTGCTGTGTTTACAAACGCCGCTGCCGCCTCTGAAAATTGGTGCTTTCTGCAGGGTTTTACCTTTACCCAGAGTGTTTAGCACCCACAGAAGGTGCTGTTTTTCCTTCCAGTCTCAGCAGGAAGCTGCTTTTCTCCCAGCTGTTTGCCTGAGCCTGCTCCAGCTCCCCAGCCTGGCTGCTGGCTCTCGCACACGCACGTCGGCAAAAGCAGCAGCAGATTTTCTCCTCTGAGCAGCAGCACCTCCAAACTGGAATGAATCCCTTGATGGTCACATGTTGGGTTTGGGGACTCCAAGTCAGAATGGCTCATTAGTTGCCATAGCTACAGACCAATTTTAGATTCTATTTCTTGCTGACATTTAGTTACAGGGAGGAATGGCAGCGCTGGATGTTACCTCAGTACGTAAATTCTGTATCAAAATTGGCTCCACATGGAGTGTGTCAGGGCTGTGAGTGAACAAGACTGACAGGCTTGGCTTCAGGACCTGATGCTTTGAGGGATCAGGAGAACTCTCCAGCTGAGCATTATTTCACCAGAAAACCCAACATATCTGCTTGAGTCAAACAGTGATAAGATTTTGTAAGATAACACCATGTTTTTTCTTGAAGAACATTTAATATTACATGATTAGAAAGTTTTCTTTCTATAAGTTGATTTCTACATTTATTTACTTTAGGCACTCAAAAAAAAAAAAAAAAAAAAGCAACATTTTTTAAAAAGTGCCCAGTTATGTATGTTAGAGGACTGTAATGTGGATGAATCAGCCAACAGAGGTACTGGCAGTTTCTGAGATGGGTTTGTAAGAGAATGTGGAAGAGAAGAACAGAATATTAGCAGCTCTGCCCATCATTTATCAGGCCAAACATCATTCAGGGAGAAGCAAATGGCTGAACCCACTCAGATCCAGAGAACCAAACCAGCCCACAGTGCAACCTTTCCTTTCCCCAGCTCCTCACTAAGTGAAGTCAATGAAATTGATGTAGGTTGTTTTTCAACCATTAAGTGCTTGATCTTGCAGCCTTCCCAATAACATCTTTGGAAGAGTGTGAATGCTTGTTCCTTTTTTTTTTAGAGAAAACCAAAAGTTTTGATTTTCTATCGATTCTTAATGTAGCATATGACTTCCCAACTTTTGGGCTAAGAACTTGTGTGATAGAGCTCAGCTTTATGCTTAAACCTCATCACCACAGGTGAAGATGTACAAGCAGCATTCCCAAAGAGTCAAACTTCTTTTTGTAAGAAACTTTCCCCAGCTGGACCAATTTCTCATTTTCCAATCATTTGGACATTATCTTTGAAAACAGATGTAACTTTTCAAAAGTCATTCAGTCAAGGGCCTCACTCCTTTTTAAAATATCAGTCTCTAAGACTATCATTTCCTTTGTCCAGGCAAGAGTTGTCTACAGGAGCAAAGTGGCAGGGGAAAAAGCTTTTCTGTATTATTGGTTTAGCTAAAATCAAAGGGACTTTTGGATGTACGTCAGCCAAGCTTTGATACGTTGCCTCCTTTATTCTACAAAAGCGTGGGCCACCACTTTTCACTCTGTCTGATGTGGCAGCTCAGTGGCAGAGCTGTTTTTCTGAAATTCTGAGCAGTTGTCTATGGTGACTCAAAATAAAGTGAATTATGGCTACAGCACCATTGCCTAGTGGCAGTGATGCAGCAGCTTGGACACAGAGTTAGCATGCATTCCCTCATCCTGAAACATTATTTTCATTTGCCCCCCAAAAGGGACTTAATTATGGATTTTGTCTGACTCTTCACCTCCTCACAGCAAACTCCTAGGCTTTTTGCAGTAATTTACTACATTTAACCACAGGAGGGTAAAAATCCCCAAGAATAAACAAAACCCACCTGTTTAGCTGAAATCCTTTGTGTTGGCACCAGTTGCTATTGAACCTCCCAGAAGTTTTACACATTGATTTCCTTTTCTCCCAAGATTTCAGCTTGTGTGGCACAGACTAATTCTTCTCCTTACTGTTTCCATTTCTTCCACTGCCCTTTTTTGTTGTTACTTGCTTTAAATAGGGAGAGCACTGTGACCCTGCTAGCTTCATGCTGGTGACTGTGAATCCTTTTTTTCTTCAGACTTACTCAATATAATTTCTTTTTTGTTTTGAGCCTTTTTGGTTGCTGTTCTCATGGCAAGAAAATACTGCACGCTGTGTTGCTAAGGCAGCTGTTGCAGCAGATCTCTGAGGGATCTGGGATCTGCAAGTGGTCACACAATTAAATAATTCTTCATTCACATTTGCCTTCCCCTCTGGATGACTTTTGCTCTGCCACTGATGCAGTCTGGCAGGAGTTTTCACCCAAGCAGTAGTGTAAAGAGCATGTAGATGTTCCTGCCCTCAGACCCAGTCTGGATGGCTGAGATTTTTCACTAATATGTCAGCACTGAAGAAGACAAACGTACAGTTTTATTGTGCAAAGAGAAAACTCTTTCTGCAAAGGTTTTTAAAACTCCTGAGGCACCATTTAGTTAAAGAAGCTTCTGTTGTAGGCTCTCATGTCTTCCCTGTCTTTTGTGTGTTCACCATCCTTGTCAGTTAAATAATTTTCTTTTAATTAGTGAACATACTTACTTATTACAGAAGTGCCAGCCAAGAAAAGGGGCTGGTGGATTCACTGTAAATATTATGAAATATGTGATCTCTTTTTGAAAGACTTTGATGTTTAGAAAGATGAGGCAGATGTGGTTGGAGAAGAAGACATAGCCACACAGAGAGATCCTTGATCCTGCTTATGAGGACAGGAAACCTTTACCAAAAAGGGAACAGAACAAGCAGCTAAGGGACAAGTACTCACCCTGTGCACACAGTTTCATTGGAAACCTGCAAATACCACTTTGGAGATCTCAAAGGACCTGCTCAGGTCCCTGCTTCAGGATCCCAGGCAAACCCAGACTGCATCACCAAGATTTAGCAGACTTTACACCTAAGGAAATACTGTCCAGGAGGAGCCATGAGCTGCTTCCATTAGTCTGTAAGCTGTCTGAAAATACAATATTTGTGCTGTTTGTGGGAGGTTTAGCACTGCACTGTCTCAGAGCTGGGTGTAATTGTAAAGAGTGTGTGCGTACACAAGTGTGTTACACTGCAATATCTTACAGAGAGTGCTTCTGTCCAGGACAGGTTCAAATACTAATGTTGGCAAACTTGTATTTTACTTAGAGGCCTATAAACTCCTTCAGAAACAGACTTTTTTTATTGCTCATGTTTGTATCTTTCTGGAGATAATCATCTGACCAAAGCAATGACTTGGATGATATAGAAAAAAGTATATTTTTTTCCTTTATATAGAGATTCTCTCTAAAATGAAAATTGGTTCCCCATTGTTAAATCATGTTCAGGAGTCAAGATTTCTGTTTGAAGTACTGATACCTGGGCTTTTTCCTAAGGAGCTGTTTTAGGTAGGTGACATTGCTTTCTCTTTGTCAAACTGCAGGTGTATTCTGTAGGTATGGTTACAGTGTTTGCCTTCCCTTCATGTAAAATAAATCTTCAAAAATACTTCATTGAGTGATGTAAGAAAAGGCAGAGCATGTCCACCTGCTTGTAGGTGTTTTCCAAATTTTGGCTTTATGAGTTTTTCTCTGTCTGAGGGCTTCCAAAATATTTCAAATGGTTGTTTCTGAGCAGGACAGCACAAATTTTTGTTTCAGGTGTCTGGCTGGAAGCTTGCCTGATTCACAGGCAATTTAAGTGTCCTTAATTTCGTCTTTTTTTTTTTTTTTTTTTTTTTTTTTTTTATTTTAGGTGAAAGTATTTTAGTCCTTTTTTTTCTTCATTCTAGCATATTTGATGAGGAAGAAGGGAGGAAAGACAAGGTAGAGGGAAAGAGAGAGGAGACAAGGAATCTTCTGTGGCCCTCATTGAAATCTTTGGCTGACAAAAGCATCACTTTTTTTGACTCTAAATTATTAACTAGATAAAAATGGAATAGTTCACGTGTCTAATTGTCTTTTAAGCATTCAGAGCTGCACTCCCAGAGCCCCTTTTCCTCGGGACCAGCTGGTCACGGGTGGGCAGCACCACCTGCTGGCATTCCTGGCTGGAATACATCAGTTTGAAAACAGAAATTTCAAACATCACTTTTAAACCATGCTGATAACTACAATAAGCAAGGGTGGTTATTGTGAGTGACTATGAAGAGTGTGTGGGCAGTTTCCTGAAGTTTCCCAGTTGCTCAGCCAGCTGAGGTGCTGGGATGGGTGGACTGGCCCAGGGCAGGGATACACAGCAGAAACAAACATTCCAGGATTTCTCCAGAGTTTCTCTGAACTTCCTTTGGTTTGTTTTTCGAAGTTTGGAGGTTGTTGGGGCTCAGTCATGTCATAAAAGGTTGCTGTAAATTCTCTAGGAGCAAATGATAAAATTCCCAGTGCTTGCTACAGCTATTACAGCAGTGTGCCAGTGGCTGCAGACCACAGGCTCTATCACCTACCAGTGATAAAGGGAAAGTGGGGAAAAACTTTTAGATTATAAGTGAACAAATGCTAAGGCAAGGTGGAATAAAACCCCAAAGTCCAAATCCAATGCACTGCAGTGGGTGCAGGAGTCGTGCTCACCTTTGAGAGGGCTGATGCTGAGGGTGCTCTGTGCTGTTAGTGCTGCCCATCAGAATTAGCTGCCAGCTGTGGTTTCTGATTCTTCCCACCCTTAATTTTTCTTTCCTTTCATGAGTCCTAGAGGAATTCTGTTTCATTAAGAAAAGCTCTTGGTTTCTGCTCCTGAAACGAGGTCTGAGGTGACACCCTGTGCATCTGCAGGTAGCTGAGCTCTCTGTGGTTTCAAAATCCCCCCAGGGAAGAGCATCCACACTTCACCTTTATTCTCACTGTAAGGAGAATTCCTCCCTGCTCACCTGTGCTCAGTGCCAGGTGAGGATCCCCTCATTTTCTGGTCCTGCTGTGTGTCCTGGTTGTCCCTGGCAGTGGCTACCACTGAGCTGGGCTCATGAGCCACTCATTCTGCTGAGCAAACACCTCTGGAGAGTCTGAAGCCCAGGAGGGACAGGAGCATCCAACACCCACTAAAGCTTCTGCTGTGTTTGGACAGCTCTGTGGAGCTGCAGTGACAATATTTAATTGTGGCAGAGTGATTTAACCCCATCTGCTGCTCAAGTGGTGCCCACTCCAGCCACCCTGAGCACAGACAGGGATAATTAGCTTACTCAGTGGGTTCATAATTTATGTTACTGCTGTCAAATATTTCCTTAGCAAAATCACTGGCTGTCTAAACTGCTGAGTTTATACAAGTCCATTGTAATTTGTGCAGTGATTAAATATTAAACCAGAGTGTATTTTCAGAGGAAATAAATTTAGAGCAGACCACTTTGTTCTTTAGCAGAGGATCTCTGCTCCTGTCAGTTAGGAGATGGAATAAGCATTCTTCCCTCTAATAGCATAATTATTCAAAAATGTTTGCAAGAATCTCTTTGTAGAATTTGTGCTCATGCTTTAGAGTCATTCTTTCATTTCAAAATGTGGGTTAGAGTTTTCAGATTCAACAGCTGACAAAATGATGCAGGTTTAAAAAGAAGATTTGGAGGAGAAAGTGCCCAATTGCATGTGGATAGAAATCTAAAACTAAAGATGCTTTGCCATGCCATTTAATTTTAAAGATTTACAGAAGCCTTTTTTCTGGCTCTTATTAAATTTTAACAGCTTAAGTTAACAGAGACTTGAGGTACTGCTTGCAAAGCAAAAAATTAACATAAGATTAGATATCATCAGTTTCTTAAGCATTTTTAACACACAGTAGAAAATGCTTTTATTTTAATAAATGGTGCTTTTTGCATTAATAAGTTTTGAAAAAGAAACCTATTTATTTTAGCAAATTTTGAGTCTTGCAACATAAGACAGGAAAAAAAAAAACCCTCTTGGGTTTGATCAGGTGTAGCTACAGGTGCCTTGGCACTTGGGCACTTGTGTGTGCATTTCCATGTGAAACCTAGGAAATCAATCTCAGTCTCATCATCTGAAGGTCCTGAGTTCAATCCTCACACGGGGCACCACTTTATTGCTTTTTAATCTTCTTTTTCTCTTCTTGATTGAATTGAATTGCACAAGAGATGGTATTTTGTGTTCGGACTCACACATTTATTAATTCTTATTTATGTTACAGTGAGTGCTACAGCCCTCTATCTAACAAGCTAAAAATGGTGAAATGGCAATCTATCTCTCTCGTTAAAAGGTCTTTTAAGACTTAACTTGTCCATTAAGAACTAACACCTAATTTTTTTTACTTTTAACCCAATGACCAAACAGCTGTGACCTGCAGTGCAGCATTTTTTATCCAATCACAAAAGTATCACACAGACCCATTAAGAGGAAGGTGAAGAAGAAAGAAACTTCTGATCCAAAACCTCCATCTTGCCCTCCATATATTGCTATATTCTAAAACCCCAAATTCTGAATCTTTCACCATGTGATATTACACACTTCTATTCAAACCACGTACCAAGTGATTCTATCACTCAATTTTGGAAGCCTTCTCTAAGGCTTCAGGTTAAAAACAGTTTTCTTTTGGGGGTCAGAGCCTGACAGCACAGAGAGTTCAAAACTCCCAGTTTTCAGGGCTCCAACAACATCTACTTTAACTTCCACTGTCGTTTCCTGCGTCATTCTCCTTTTTTCCATGAAGTGTGATCCAACGGGATGTTTTTCCCGGTGCAAAGGCCTCCCAGCACACCACTAACCCAAACTTCCCCTAGAGCAGGCAGCAGGAATGCCAGTGTCTTTGTGCTGAGTGAGTTTGCTGTGCTCTAGTGGCCGTGAGTGATGAAGAGGAAGGAGGGGTTCTGTTTGACAGCGCCGCCAAGGCTGCCGCGGATCCCTTCGACACCTCCTCGGGCTCGGTGCAGCTCATCGCCATCAAACCCGTGCCCCTCCCTGCTGCCCACGCTGCCTCTGAGAGGAGCCACCAGTCTGCCATCACCAATGGGGAGGTAAGGGCTGCCTGAGAGGGCCTCCAGGGGTTTCCTTGGCTGCAGCCATGAGTGGGATGATCTCAAGCCTGTCAGAGCTGAGGGCAGCTAGGGGCGCCTCGCCTTTATGCTGGATGAAGTTCCATCAGCACTGTGGGCTCGCAGATCTGAGAATTTAAGATCTGCTCTTTCACAGTACACCTGTGAATGCCTGCGACCTTGGAAGAAGCCATTTTCTATATTCCTGCCCTCCCAGTGTCCCTCTCTCCTATTTAAAAAAGCGAGTCATGAAGGCAGAAAGCAGAGTAAGAGCTTTTCCTACATGAATTCTTTGGCTGGGTAGGAAAATATGTATAGATCATCTGGGTGCCAAGCTGATCTTTCTATACTGGGCAATATATCTCAACTGATTGAGTTGAGTTTTTGTTTTTTTTTTTTAATTTTTTAAATTTGATTTTGATTGAGTGAGAAGAGGTGCAGTGGCACCACAGCCTTGCTCTGCACTCCAGGGTGAAGTTGTTTTGAAGGAAAAAAGTGGGGTGGCACCTGGTCTGCTCCAGGTGCTGGCCAAATATCATGCTTTGACTGCCATACTCATGTTTTGATGTAGATTTAATCAAGACTAATCCATTTACAAAGGACTGAGGCTTTTAGGAAGTTGTTGAACATGATGGGAACAAGCCACAGAGGTGCCTTGTTTGCAAACTCAAACTGCAACAGTCATTTAAACAGCTAAAACCAGTTTAAAAGCAGCAGGGAAGGCTGCTGCTAGGGACACTGTAAAGGACTGTCATCAGAGGCCCCATGTGGCATTGGATTGTTGCAGCCTGTTGTGCTCCATTTCATACTTGTATGCTAAGTCCTGATGTGCCATGTAGCATCCAAGCTTGGAGAGAGGCTTATTTAGCTTTCAGCATCTCTTTTCTGTAAGGCAGCAGGATGGCACTGCTGGTGCTGTGTGCTGCCTTACACACACGATTCATGTAGTGTGAGAAGACTGTGGAATTTGCCTCTGGAAGCACAAAGCTCAAGGAAATTCCTGATTCCCAAGGAACTTGCAGCTTGAAGCAGGAGGGAAATTCTCTCAGTACTTAGGAGAAACCATGGGACTAAACTGTACCAGGACAGACCAAAAAATAAGAGATGTGTAAAGAAGCATATAAACAAACATTTGATGACATTTCACTGGAGCTCTTCCCAGCCACCAGAGGTGACTTCTTTGGGGTTTTTGCAGTCAGGGGTGATGTCTCTGTACCCAGCAGGGTTTCCAGGGGTGAGCTGTGCCCGTGGGTCACAGCAGTTGGCTGACACCACCCGTGTTGTTCCCTCAGTGGGTGTCTCTGAGTCACTGTTGTAATGGCACACAGCTTTTTCAGGCTAAAATTATTTAACCATCTGCCAAGCCATAAAAATGCAGCGGCTCTGTTCACTTGCAGCTCCTTGCTGCTTGCAGATGGCACAGGGGGATGATCCTCTGGAGGTAGCCAGCCCACCAGCAGCCCTGAAAACATCTTCTTGCCTTTTAGGTGAACAAGGCTTTGAAGCAGAAGTCTGACATAGAGCACTACCGCAACAAGCTGCGCCTGAAAGCCAAGAGGAAAGGCTACTATGATTTCCCCCAGGTTGATAACAGCCAGGCACTGACAGACAGGAAGAGGATGTATGAGAAAAACCAGAAAGAGCTTGACCACATTTTGGATCCAGATGCAGATGTCTCATCTCCATTTGCTGAGCCTAAGAACAGGTGAGGCTTTTTATTTGCAGTTCATCTGGGAGGTGAGTTGAGTCAGAGGGGCTGCTTTAATGAGCCAAGTGTTTGTTGAGTGCTCACTGGTCCCTTCTGCTTCATGAGGCAAAAGGTGCAGTGTGGTTAAAAGCAAACAATTGGAAAGAAACAAAAATAAGGGAAGGGACTGTTGACTTGTGAGTCATTCTCAAAGGTAAACAGGAAAAAGTGGTAGTAATGTTATTGGTGATACTCAGAGCAGACTTTAGGCAGGAAGTTAGCATCTGAATTGTTTTTTTTTTTCAAAATACAGTGCTGTTGGTGTTTTGCCATTATTTTAAGCTGAGTGTCACTATTGCAGTGGGCATGAGCCAGCAGAACCAGTGTGCTGTCCGTGTAGGTCCTGCAGTGATAATATCTGTGAGGTGCTGTGTGTGCCTGCCATTGGTGAATTCCTGTGCCTTTAACAGAGAAATTCATCATTTGCTCATCTGTCACGTGAAGCTGGCATGTTGTATAACACTGCCAATGTTTGATTAACACTTGCCTGTCTCCTGGCATAGGAGTAGCATCCAAAACCCTGCTTTAGAAATGAGGGGGCAGTGCAGGTGCTGGTTGTGCCTGAGCTGCTGCCGTGGGTGGATGCTCTCTGAAACACAAACTGGGACCTTGGAAAGAGGAGATCACACCAGTCCTGCCCCAGGAACTGCACAGGGTACAGATTCCTCTTCCTTGGGAGGTGTGAAGGATGATAAGAGAGGGTGTTTGCACACCTTGCACAGGAGGGCTCTGGCTCTTGCTGTAATCAGGGACTGAAATCAGCTGATCCTTGAGAGAAAAAGGGACACTGAAGCACCTTTCCCTTGGAAATGGCCCTCAGGCCTGGAGGTGCAACCTTGCAGCTCATCTCCTGGAAAGCTCAGACCAAAATTTTCCTCTGAGAGTAAATTGTCTGCAATCAAAGCATGGCTGGTGACACAGGCACTGCACAGAGTGCAGCTGCAGCAATTACCCTCGGGGCACAGGGATGAAAGAGACTGTGATGGGAGCTACAGGAGCACTGTGGGCTGAGCATGTGGGCAAAAGCTGAGATCAGATGTGTGTCTGTAGGTCTGGGGTTCAGTGGCTGAGGGATGCTGCTCTGGAAGAGCTGTTTGCCAGGGCTGCACTGGTCAGTGAAGAGAAAGGATGCTGACCCAGCTGTATGTTATGTTCTGGATGTCCTGGGCACCATTTCCTAGTGAAGTGTTCCAGTTTATTGTGCTCTGAGAAGGTAAGAAATGGAGCTTTCCTACCATGGGAGCCCTGCTCTGCACACTCTGTCCAGGAGCACTGGCAACCTTTGTTGAGGAATTAATTTAGTCCAGGGAGCTGGAAAGTTCCCCCAACCCATTGGTGTGGCTGTGACTGATTGAGGCATTCATTTGGATGTTCATTATTGTCACAGATGTTTAAAACCTTAACCTGAAGCTTTAACACAACCACACTTTGTTTATTTTTTTGTTTGATGTTTTTTTGTTCACACGCCAGTGTGTGGGAAGATCCCAGACATTTTTCCTGCTTGTTTTCCAGTGTTTTGTGTAAATCTGTCACAGGCTATTTGGGACACTGGTCTCTGGCATGATGGAAAGTGTTGGGAGGCAGGTAAACTCCTGACTCCAATGTGTAGCTGCACCATAAAAGGCTGGACTTGTTAAACATATTATCTGTATCCTTACATGAGGAGAGAGAATCACTTCTGATGCACTTTCTGTGAAGACACAGAGCACTTAATGAACTCCACAGATGCTGCAGATGTTTACAAACAAACCAGTTCTGAATTCTGTGCTAAAATTTCCATATTAAGACCTGGAACTGAATTTGATATGCTGCAACACACATGACAATTATTGCCCTTATTTTTCTAATAAAAATAAGATGGCTAAAATGCCATCCTATAAGATGGCTAAAATGTGTCCACTGCTGGAGGAAAACCTTGAAAAATACTACAAGGTAATGTGGGATTTGGTTATTTATAGATGAATAAATACAATTGCATTTCTGTAATGAAATAATATTGCTTTAAAAGCAATCTGGGTAAGCATACAATTAAAAAAATTATTTCTATCCTTTTCTGTTTTGAATCACTGTTACAGCAATTAAAACTTGAAAAATTGCATTTTTTAAAATGACATCACTAAAAACAAAGCCAAAAGTTTCAAAGTTTCTAGGGAAAAGGTCTATTCTACTCTTTTCTGTTTTGTATATAATCCTTTCACTTAAGTCACATTGTTACACCACTTCCAATACATAGCAGAAAATAAGGATTGTTGATTACCCAAAGTTACCTTTATATTTTGGATTAATTTTAAATTGTAATTAAAAATGATTTACAAAAACTTGCTGCTAAATGATTTGATTTTTTTTTTTTCCAGAACAAAGAGCTGTGTGCTCTAGGTACCTTTCAGTCACCAGTACCATAATTTTCATGTTTTAAAACATTCCAGCTGTGCTCCCAGAGGGCACCTCCTAACCCATTTGAATGCCAGTTGTTCCTGTTCATACCTCCTTTCTCATTAGCAAAACTCCCTTAAATGAGGTGATTGGCAATCTCAAGGTAATTTTTAAGAGCCTACTGATGATATGCACTATTCTTGGATTTTCTTTAATGGTTTGTAATCAGGTCAAGAATCTGCATGTTTTACAGAGCTGTATATTTGAATCCCTTAGAAAATATATCACAATTGCCTCAACTAAGTATATATGGATATATTGTAAGACAGATGAAATTTTAGAGACCTTTGATGTAAGAAGATGAAGATTGTCAGATCTGATTACCCTGTCCATAATCCTGATTTCTGGTAATATCAATGGTACAGTCAGAGAAAGACTACACAGGAAGAAAGAATTTATTCAATATTATTTTTGTAGGGGAAACCTATTCTAAAATCTCTGCTTGTCATCTTGGGACTTTCAAACATGAGCATGGTCATTTGGGATCAAAGGTCACACAGAAGTTTTGGAAAGTTGCCTTAAAACTAAGTAAATGCCTGAGTAATTTTTAAAATCAGAAGCGTGAAATTGATTTTTTTCCCCCCTACCTTTTACCCTGTCTGATCATGTAAATGTCCTACTTTCTGGATTTCTGCAAATCAGTTTCTGCTGCTCTAATCTGTCAAGGCAAAAACTGCTGTTAACAAGATCTGGAACAACAGAAGAATTATTTATCAGTGAATTAATTTGGGCTGTCTTGTCTGTTCTTTTCATTGATGGTTCTTGAGACATTAAACCATGAAGTGATTTGAAAGTGTGACTTCAGACACAACAGTGCAACCTGTCTTTCTTCACTATGAGCATTGGCAGGCCCCCTGTGTAAAATACTCAGCACAGGGATATGTTAGATGACCTGATCTAATTTTAATATTCTGAATGGAGTAATTGCACAAGGCAGAAAAGTAGCATGGCTGGGCAGAGATAACTTTGTATCAGGCTCTAGCAGTGTAATTACTGGGTTAATAAATGAAGCTGGCATGCCATAATTTCATCTGGTCTACTTCAGAGCCAGTGCTTCTCTGGAGTGTACAATAAAATGAGTAATGGCCAGGCACAGTGTGAGAGCAACTCATACACTCTGCTGGGGTAGAATTTGCCTTCTTAAAAGATGCAGCTTGATGAAGCATGAAGTTCCTGTGCCACCATTTGGCAAACCCTCCTGCAGATATTCACAGACATGCTCTGCATTTCACAGAGGGATGCTGCATTTGTTTTTTCTATAACCAGCAACAGGGGCAGAAATAGTTTTGCTGGAGAGATGACTGGGTATTTTGGATATTCAGTTTTGTTCTGCCTTTCCACTGTGCTTGCTTCCCCTTGGTTTGGAGCTCCCAGCAGTGGAAGCCCCATGCCCAGGGATGAGCAGCACTTTGTCTCAGTGGAGCAGCTGAATCCCAGGAAGCACAGCTCTCTGAGAAAGCTGTGGCCAGTCACCAATGTGGTTATTTAAAACCAGCATCTTGCAAGCAGTTTCCTCCCACTGCTGTGTTCTTCCTGTTCCCTTTGCTGGGGGTTTGGTTCAGTGGAGTGTTTTTCTGCTTCTCTCTCCTTGCTCAGGATCAGCAACCAAAATCTCTGCTTCCCATCTGTGTGTGTGGGAGAGCTGTTATTTTTTTATATGTTTTTTAAAATGGATTTGAATCATATCAGCTGAAGTTAAAAGGGTCCTGATATCTCCTTGGGACATATTTAATCTGATAAGCTCCCACCTACAATATCCATGCCTATCACATGACTTTTATTTTCCTTAAACCATAAAAAACAATTAATCATCTCCTAATAAGGCTACAGATATCTAGCACTTCATATATGTGAAAGGAATATCCTTTAACAAAGTGGCATTTTAATGGACATCATAATTTCAGAATAAAGGTGAGTATTGACAGCTACTTCCTGTCATTAATTTTTTTTTTTTTAATTTAATTTTACTGTTTTCTCGTTTCATGTTTTCTAGGCAGCCACTGAAGAGCTCAGTGTACAGAAGCAGGCAGTCCCTGAACAGCCCCAGCCCAGGGGAAACTGAGATGGATCTTCTGGTGACTCGGGAAAGGCCTCGACGAGGCATCCGGAACAGTGGATATGATGTGAGTTTATTGGGAAGGTCTGAACCTCCTCCTAAACCCAGGGAACTACTGATAAACCACAGGACAGACTGCCATGAGATATTTGGTGTTACAGGAGTTTATGTGCACTCAGCATCCTGGAAAAAAGCTCAGACTCTTTAATGTACTTAATCTACATCATTTCACAGTCTGAAAAACCAAAACGTTTGCCCAACCCCCAAAGTACTAAATCTTGAATTTAGATATTTCTTCTAAGTATGTGGCTACTTGACAGTGAGCTTTTTTCATTGCAATTAAAATCCTCTGTCTGTTCTGAAGAACAGCCTGGAGCTGCTTTCTTGATGCGAAGAATGAACTTCTGGGATTTTCACCTAAGTCCCAATGTCAGTGTTTTGTGGAAATCCCCTAGGGACAGGTGTTGTCCTCTTGCTCCCATCAGAACTGGGAGAGTTTTGTGTAGGTAAATGTCAAACCCAGCCAGAGGAGATGCTGCTTTATGGTCCAAGGAGTTGTCTTGTGCAGTCTGAACAAACACTGGGTGCCATCTGACACTGTGTGAACCCAGGAGGAGGATTAAAAATAGTCCCCACACTGGGGCAACGTTGAGTTTTTCAATCCTTTGTCATGTGTACAAACTACTGTAGCTCAGCCAGCCCTGGAAATCAGTCCCTAGAAAGGGTCTAAACCATTCTGGAAAACAAGGAAGTTCACCTGTGGTTGCCCATCCTCTAAATATTCTAGGTGAAAAACATTTTTTTGGGGGTGGTGCTTCATTTTCTGCCAGGAATGGGATTTTAGCAAGGTGGAAGAAAGTACCAAAGTTGGGGGGATGTGTTCAGGAAAGTTTAACCTTTTAAAAAATTCTTCAGGGCATTTTGTAGTTGTCAGATTTCTGAAATGATTCCCTGAATTTGGACACTTTCCATCATTCAGGAGTCATGTGGGGCTGTGTGAGTGGGCTGGCTGGTACACTGCTTTCTGAGGAATTAGAAACACTATGCTAATCAAAACTGGTTTTTCACAGGGGATATTTCCCTGGAAATCAATGTTGAAAACATCCTGGGAGCAGGCATGGCAGCAGATTTTAAAAATATATTTCAATATATTGTGTATGCTATATATAAAACATATTTTAAAGTAAATTTGTTAAAAACCTTAGAAGTAGATTAATGAGATTGTGCAGATTCTGAAGTGTCCACAGAGTAATTACAAACTCTGAGATGTGTGTACATCACAGAAAAAATTCCTTTTGCCTTGCCTTTGGCTTTACTGATGAGTTACATAAAATCCCACTGCAGATTCACTGCAGTGCACCTCTCCCAGCTCTGAATGCATTTCCCCTCTGAAAGCACAGAAATGCCACCAGGAAAATGGGGCAGGATATTGAGGTTTAGCTGGTCCCCACTCCTGCAGGAGTTGTGTCTGACAGGATGTGCCTCCCAGGACACCCAGGGTGGGCACTGATGGATGCATCCCTGGGATTCATGGATCTCACCAACTAAACCCCTCTGGGAATGGCTGAGAAAGGGTTGGTTTGATGCTGACCCTTGTGCCCTTTCTGTTTCATGCAGCAGCACCTGGTGCCTGTTTTTGGCATCTGATTTGTCACACTGAATGTTCCAGCCTTCCCAGACTGCTGCTAACCTCTTCCTCCCAGCATGTTATTCAGCATGCCAAAGAATAGTGAAGTTTGCATCTCTTAAGCAGTGCCAAAAAATTCGATTTATTAATCAAATAGTTCATGTTGCCTTCCTGTGGTGAGATTTTTAAAGCATAAGAAATTGTGGGGGGAGTGTGAGGTGTTACCAGCACACTCAGGTTATGTGTTGAGGTTTTTCCTTCCAACAATAATAATGCTTTTATTTTTAAGGAAAAGAGATTGAGATCTCCCAGACTCTTTAAGAAAACTCCTTAAGAATTCCTCAGTCATGCACAAACCACAAGGTTTCCTTTCAATACCAAATTTCTAAATCGTTTTCTAAAATGCTTCATTCATACTTTTCTAAAAATACTTCATTCTCTATAATTACTTTTTTTGTGATACTTCTCTGAAACATGGTTCTATTTCTCAGGGCTAAAAACTGGTAAGGATATGAGGATAAAGATATAATATTCTATATTTGTCCAGATGGAATATGCATGTATTCTTTTGGAGTGTACATTCTACTGTTTGATGTTCTCAGTGTATTATTTGCTTTTATAGTGTCTTTTATAAATGAATTATTATTGAACAGCACCTAGATTTCCATTTTAAAGACTCCCAACAGGTTTTGCTATCATCACCTTCAGCTAGGAATTAAATTAAGGAGACTTTATTAACATGTTTATTATTTTTAACAAGTTAGTGAACAACTGTGTGTAGAGTAAATGCCATAATGAAAGGCTCTAGAACCTCTTGACTGCTCTAATGTAATTTATACCAGAGCAGAAAATATTTAGGCTGTTTTTGGTATAAAAGGAAGAAAATAACCTTATAATACATGTCTAAGAAATCAGTATACAAAAGAATTCATGGGCATAATTTTGTTGATATAGCTAAATTAATGCAATGCATCCCAAAGCTTATAGATTAATGTTCACATAACTGATAAAGCTGCAGCAGAAGAATTGTTCAAGATGTGTATAAAGCCAGCCTCTCACTGCAGGGTTTTTTTCCCTCTTCATGTTCCTCTAGCTCCTTCTATTACACAGGAACTGAGTATGATTTTATGTAATGGTTGCATTAAGGTGTAGTGGCCTCTATTTATCACAGCTACAAGTTTCAGTTGATAGGATAGCAAATGGCACACCTCAGAAAGTGACAGGAAGAATTGAAATAGATTTTAAAATATGAGAAAAAGAAATGATTATTACTCTCCTCCAAAATCTTCATGTCAGCTTTTACATTGATAAATCAAAGCTGCCTTAATGTTGGCTGTGAATATGCATCTTGTATAAATGTGATATAATTTAAACATTCTGTGGGGGTCTAATGGCTTCACCAGTGAGTTGTAGTAGAAAATCTGATTTATTTCAGCACTGGGTACTAATAGGTCTGTGTGGGATTCCACTCACATTTTTGCAGGCATGAACAATTAGAAGAACCATGGTTATTAATCATCCAGCCAGGATATTATGATTTCAGAGGCTCTTTGGCTGCACTTACACAAACTACTTTTGCATTTCATAGTCAGACCTCTAAAATGTGTTTGATTTTTATTTATTGTAGCAACACAAACAACAATGGAATCAAAATGAAGGAATGAAATTAAGGAAGAGCATTTAGTTGAAGTTTTTTCATTTAAGGTCATATGGTGTGGTTGCATTCCTCCTCCCACAATCTGATGTGTGTGCCACTTGGGAAACCTGAATTTGAGTTTGTGGTTTTGACCTAGATATTATCTGTATAACCATGACTATGTAAATTATGGTTAAATTCTAATGTGCAAATGTTTAATTTTTATCTTAATTTTTATCTTTTTTAGAAGAGAAATACTTTGCCATATTTTCCTTAAATACAAAATATATCTATACTTAAAACAGAGATAGAAAATTAATATTTTACTTATATTTATTATCAGTTTTCACTAGCAGTGTAACTCTTTTCTGAGTGGATGATAAGAGAAAAGGAAAACCAGTTTGACATTTCTCTCTAAAAAGGAATAAATATATTTCATGATTGTCCTTTAGCTTGCAAAAGCTTGAGGGCACAGTCACTTATCTATTCAGGTGTAGAAAAACACTGTTACAGGGAAAAAAATTGCCACATTAGGAGCTGCAGAACCCTGAAATGATCAGAATAGTGCTGGAATTTTTAACAAGAACATCCTATTGTATTCTTTTATTTATGGCTATTTTAAACACTAGCACATGCTATGTATAGAAGGAGGCACGTATCCTATTGCTCATCCCAGTTATCCTGGCACACTCAATGCATTTTACAGAATTTAAAGAATTTAAAGAATTGTAGGGAATCAGTTGCTGGTTTAAAACATATATTTAAAAAACTCTGGGCTGTAAAACTGATCTTAAAAGGTACAGATGAAGTGTGGTATTCCACTTTCCACTTCTTGCAATGTGATGGGTTTTTTCTGAGTTTTCTGAGTTTCAGAGTTACAGCCAAAAAAAATCAGGGAGGTGACTTCTGTTTGTACAGCAGGAATCACTGAGGAGTAACCCTTCAAGCCAAGCTGCCCAAGCACTGTCTGCTCTTTGGAGAATGTGCATCATTCCCTGTTCCCAGGTTAACTTTGCACAAACACCTGAAGCTCCTCTTTGGGGTCTGGGTAAAACCCCTGAGCTGGCCCAGGGTGTTCTCTGCAAGGGGCAGGAGTGGATTTGTGGTGACATTATCAGAAAAACACCTAAAATTTAGTTCTTCAGAAATCTTCATGTGACAGCATGAACAAAGGAGTTTCAGTCTCTCTAGCTGCAATAACTGTCCCTTGTAAGGGGTCCCTCACAGTGATGACACTATTTAGGGGACCATACTCTTCCTGGCACGGTTGTACTGCCATTGATACCACAACTAAGACAAGTATCCAAACATGAATTCTAATTGTTTTTAAGTGAGTCATTGATATACACAGTGTCCCTACTACTTTCCCCAGCAAACAATGTAGAATATAAAAGGCTATTACACCCCCCTGCATCATATGATTTCTTCCCAATATTTGTAGAGCGTCTACATTGTCACAATTCCTGATTTGTATGTGTTACACCTGCATGTGAGAATGCTGAAGCAGCACAAATGCTGTTGATTTACTAAACTATGGGTATTGATCTAATACTGACACCCAATTGTGACAGACAAAAGACTCTAACAGTTTAGAGCTAGAAAGTAAATGTTTAATCCAGCGCCGGGCAGCTGCATGGGATAATCCCCTAAAATGCACTGTGAAATCACAAGTGATTATAAAGTCTATTTATTTACAAAAGTTTTGAATGATTACATATTCATAACACCAGCACCTCCCATTCCTCACTTTCTATAGTAATTAGCTTAAATGGCTATTTAGCATGCATGGTTTGTTTTCTCAGTTGGGTCTGTGGTCTTTTTTATGGGGAGGGCTCATGAAAAGAGGAAGTAAGGTGAGTCTTCCTCACCCTGAACTTTCAACCCCTCCCATAGGTGACAACACAAATGATCTCTAGGAGATCTCCAGTTTATTCCCTTCACGACTTTTGAATTGCTTTCACAATGTAAAAGATTTATGATTGTTTGTATTTCTTTAGATCTATTTATCAGTTTCTCCTTTTCTCATTGCAAAACCCAGCTGAGCAAACACAGAGATGACAAGCAATTAGTCCATAACTATCTCAAGTCCGGTTTCTTTTAACCAACAACTAACTCTTAATTATTTCCAGCAACGCCTATGTATATCTGCTTTAATTAATTCTAGCGAATATATCTGTTATAAATAACAAAAAGATCAAGATGAATTAAGTGTGATCAAAAAAGTGATTCTTATTTTGTGACCAAAATACAATCCTGGATAGCCACAATCAAAAAGGACAACGCCGAGCCCAGGATCGGCCCCAGGTGAACACACCCAATGTTCATGAATGTAAACTCGGTCAGTTCCTGTTTTTATACAGTTTTTTCTAGCCTGGAGCAGAGGCCTTCCTTTCTTTTTCCAGTTTCACATATTCATGTAGCCTTCTGTCTCTGCGTTGGGCTGGACAAAACCATTTCTGGGAAGCGATGAATTCCGGTGAATGCAGATTTTTGGCTTACGGGAACCGGGTATTGAGATGTAGTTTTCCCTGACAACTCCGGTTATCTTGATTAGCGGCTCTGGTTATTTTGATTAGCCGTACTTCTCAAGTGTTCATCGCCCGGGTGTTCCCTGGACAGTTTCTGAAAGGGCCATCTCCTCCAGAGCCATTTCTATTAACTTAATAATTCAGATTCTTCAGCTTTTGTTGATGCAATTCTCATGAGGCAATCCTCCCTCTGCAGCTTATGTTCCAAAGTTTCCTTAATATTTTCTTTACTTATACAAACATGATTTACTTCACATTAATTACAAACCAACACGAATTATTTAACAACACATATTCCACATCTTTTAATCTAAAACCCTTTATTCTCTAAAATTAGCGTCTGGTAAAGCCTTTGACGTACATTTTTGCTCCCAACCAGACGGAGCCCGAGCTTATCGAAGAAACCAACGTGGACCGCGTGGCCGAGCCGCGGAGCTACGGCCGCGCCCGCCAAGGGGCCAAGGGGCACTCGGAGACCTCCACGCTGAGCTCGCAGCCCTCCATCGATGAGGTGCGCCAGCAGATGCACATGCTGCTGGAGGAGGCCTTCAGCCTGGCCAGCGCTGGCCACGGGGGCCAGCCCCGGCAGCAGGACGCCTACGGCTCGGCCCCGCACCTGCCCTACTCCGAGGTGGTGACCAGCGCGCCGGGCACCATGAGCCGGCCGCGGGCGGGCGTGCAGTGGGTGCCCACCTACCGGCCTGAGGTGTACCAGTACAGCTTGCCACGGCCTGTAAGTGCAGCTGCTCTTTGCCACGCTCTGAGGGAAGAAAGGTGATGCTGTTCCGAGCCTCCTTTGCTTTTTTTTAATAGTCCTGTTTATGTGTTTATCCCGTTCAGGTGCTTGCAGAGAGTAAGTATGTGTAGGGTGGCCTATATATTTATATATATACATACATGTGTGCTTGCTGTGAAAATGAGGTTCACTCTCCTGGTAAAATTTAAAAAGTTTAGTAAAAGACAGTAAGAGACAAACAATAAAGCTAAGGTTACAATGGCTGGGTGCTTGGCATTCAGCCAAGAGCACACCTGCTGATTGGAGACACCCCTTAAATTCATCAACCTGTGACCCATCATACATTTTTAAACTTTTCTACAAATTATTTTCTGTATTCCAAGAACTGTTTTACATTGCTCCTTGAGTCCACCTTCTTAGAGCATGTGGGTTTCTTGGCTGTGGTTTTAATTTTTTTTTGTTATCAGTCTTAATTTGAGCTGTGGTCTAATTTCTGCAGATGGTCAGTGCTGGTAACTGGTGTATCAGTAGCAGGTGTCTTCCCTGGGTGTTACTCAATAAGCAGGCAGTTCACTTACTATGAAGACATTTTATCAGCTTATGTCACTCCTAAAGAAAACTGTGTCTTGAAAACCATTTCATCACCACACATACAGTATCCACCCTAATATTTGTGAAAAGCCAATACCATAACATGTATTTATAACATTGCCTAGACACCAACCTAGACTTAACACTTGGGAGGATGAGCGAGCCACACACATAGATCATGAAAGACTCAGTGTCTATTTTAGCAGCAAGGCTGTGCTTGTCTGAGTTGCACTAAGAATTAAAAGAATAGGCTACAGGCTGTTCAACAGATCCCAAACTTGTTTGCACATCTCCTTCTACTCAGTGAATGCATATTAGGAAGCAATGTGGTTTTATGGAATAGCTATGGTGACGTCTGGGTGGGGAACACCAACACTCCTGCGTCACTGGAGAGGTTCACCACTGCAGAGCAGCCTGAAATGTGGGCTGATATTGGCTTGGGTCTCTAGAGAAGAAATCTAGGGAAGATTTAAGTCCATACATCTCTTAGTTGACCTTATAACTCCCTTTATCCTTCAATTTCTAGCCTCAAGCAGCAGCTAAGGCATCCTCACCTCGCAGAAGTAATACGTGGATTAGGAACTTAAACCCAAGGGTGGAAATTGCTGATGGAATTTTGTAGGTGTCTAGACAGCAGTGGCACTAGCACTGTGCACACCCTCATGTGTGAAACTGCCCCTGAATTCCCATATATGGTAATATGAAACTCAACCATATATTTTTTTTTATGTCAGATTGAAATCTTAACCAGAGGTGATTGCTTTCAGATAAGAAATAGCCCATCTAATAATACCACTGTGATAAATTGTTCATTTTAAGGCCTTTTTTGGTCAGATTTTTTTTTTTAAAGAGTACATTTCAAATTGAGTCCCTAACACTGGCTAGAATAAGAGGATAATGCAGAAAAATGTCCTCAGTTCAAGATAAGCATTACCATGACTTCCTTCCATGACAATAAAAAATACATTAAGGGATGCTGCTTCTGAACACAGCTGAAAGCCAGTGGCACTGCCTGCAAAGGTTCAGGTTGGTGCTATTTAAATCATGCTAAAGGTTATTTCTGGCACTTTGAAATTGGTCTGATGAAATTCGTAGACCATATAATCATATTTTATGCTTAGAATTCAATTAAAAGCTTAAGAGACAGCTAATGGGGAGTCAAATTACCTCAAAACTTCAAAGAATCTATCTAAAATGAAATTAAAAATATTATATGGGGAGAGGTTTTTAAAAAAAATATAATAGCCACTCATTTTATGGTGAATTATTCACTGTTGTCTTTCTAAGACTTATTACTCTCCTAAATCATCAGCATTTTTGGGACCTCTTGCTTATCTTTTTGGCATTCTGAAGACAGAGTTAAATTCCCTGAAGACAGTTGATTGCCACAGATTACGATAGGCACAGACTGCTGGGCTTTGGATATGGGCTCGTAATTCATAGTTTTCTGCATATCAATTTCATGAATATGCACTGTCCTTCAACCATCCCATTTTCTGGTTTGTTCTCATGGGGATGGAGGGTTGGAACTGAAAATATCCCCAACTTTGGGGATGTACCTGTGCACTGGGATGATTTTTACCTCTGTAAGCCAAGAATTAGTTATTTTTTGCCCTTTCTTAAAATTCAATTCTTAGTGGCACTTAAAAGTCAACATCAGCAATGCTGTTGCAATTCAAAACACTGATCATTTTAAGAATGAAAATTTCATCTTTGAAGATTCATAGCATTTTGCCTGCTTAGATGGAACAAGTGCAGAGGGGTCCAGAGTCACTCTTTAGCTCTGTGTTTCTTCAGATGTCATCCAAATGGTGGATCTTTAATTTTCTGTAGTCGACTTCTTGTCTAGTCCCACCATCAAACATTTGTGTATCTCTCCAGAGCGTGCATGTGTCTTTTTTTTTCCCTTTTCCATTTTCTTCTCCCTTTTGAGGCCTTCTGTGTGTTTTTGATTTGTTTGGCTGGGTTTTTTTAATACTGAAATTATCTGTAGCTCTTGTGAGAGAATGCCAGTTTGCCAATCCTGCCCGTTGAGTGACCTGTGAAAATACAATTCCTCCACATGGGGCTCACGCCTTCTCCTGGCAGAGGAAAGCAAACTCTCCCATTGTTCTGGAGCTTCCAAAACCATGATGAGTAACACTTGGCTGAGCCCTTGGCACCCAGCTGTGACTGGAGGATGGAGTTAGAGAGTTGAATGTGCGACACCAGCCGACCATTAGCTTAGTGCCTTGGTTGATCACATTGCAACTTTGGAAATCTGCTCAGCTGAGTCAAGTGAGAGCTGAGACCAGAGAGGAAAACTCTCTCCATCACAAGGCTGAACCAGTTTCCATCTCTCCTCTTCAGTGCTCTGGAAAGAGGAGTGAGAGTATCAGAGCTCTGGGTCTCAAGGTGAGACCCAGAACAGGCACTGACGACCAGCACTTACAGCCTGAGTGACTGGTACAACATCCCCATCCTCAGAGCTCCCCTTCATTTAACAGTGGTAAAGTGGGAGTATTTTACCAAAATCCAGCCACTTTTCATTAACAGCTGCTTAGAATGAAAGAGGACAGCTGTAAATGCAAGGCCAAATAAAAAAATTTGCATTATTCCTGAATTGCAATTCAATAATCATTAAGTTTAGTCATTTAATGAGTTAACAAGGACACTTTTAATTCCTCTGGTGAGATGTAAGGAGATGGATATTTCTGTAATCAGAAGGCAACAGAGAATACTTTCACCCAAGACCAACCTGTAAGTGGAAGGTGGTAAAAATGTTTAAATATTACA
>JAOTQP010000251.1:2854401-2866840 GCA_026413545.1 Cichladusa arquata
AAGGATTGATTGTTTAACATTCAGAACCAGCCAAAATACACATATGGAAGCATTTAAGTGCCAAAATACAGCCACTTTTCATTAACAGCTGCTTAGAATAAAAGAGGACAGCTGTAAATGCAAAGCCAAATAAAAAAAATTTGCATTATTCCTGGATTGCAATTTAATAATCAAATAAGTTAAGTCATTCAATGAGTTAACAAGGACACTGACCTTTTAATTCCTCTGGTGAGATGTGAGGAGATGGATATTTCTGTAATCAGAAGACAACAGAGAATATTTTCACCCAAGACCAACCTGTAAGTGGAAGGTGGTAAAAATGTTTAAATATTACAACTAGAGAAATGTAGCCTTAAAACTGACTGCAAAGTTTCTGCTTTGGCCTGTATTGTGTGCTGGCCTATGAGCACAGGCTGAGAGACCTGGGATTGTTGCAAGGGGCCTAGATAATCTCTAAGCTCCCTTCCAAACCATTCTGTGATTTTTCTTTTCTAGATCCTGGCAGGTCCTTGGGCTGTCGTGGGTTGTAGGACACAATGGTGCAGGTGTCTGCTGGTGGCTGGACTTTATCCTCCAGAGGATTTATTGTCCTTGGCCCCATGGCTGCTAAACTGAACTTCCTACTTGTTAAAACAATTTATTGGTTTGCTTTTTAAATTGTCAGTGTTCTAGCTGCAGCAGACTCCTTCATTGGCATTTCTGTCTGAAAGGGGTCTGCACCCTGCTGCCTGTGCAGTCTGTCCTGGATCTCAAGTGTGATAACTTCTGCCAGTGATGGTTACAGCCTTTGTACTATACACGTTCTCATTTTTCAAAAAATAGAGTTTGGAACCCATGCAGAATATTTTCCTCCTCAAGATTTTTGTCTTCTGCTCTTTTTGGGGTTTTTGTTTAGTTAGTTTGTTTTGTTTGATTCTTTTTTCCTAAAACCCAACAGATCATTTTAAAAGGACAAATACATTTTGAAGAGTAAAACCAGGCAAATCTGTGAAATCAGCTGGGTTGTGTTTTTTGATTGTTGTTTTCCTCCTTGACTCGTTTCACAATGGTGAAGTGACTTTAATTCTACAATCATGCCAGTTGGCCAGGAGCCTAAGCTTATAAAAAAACCTTTAGCAGGCCTCTGTGGTAAAACTTGGATTTCATTTATCTCCTGAACACTTTTTTCCCATTTATATGTTGCCTGCAGGAAAACCCATTGGAGAAACTCCAGAAATTTCACTGGGGTTCCCTCCCACAGCAAAGTTGGTGTGTGGCAGCTCAGGGCAGCCAGGGCTGGCTCCTGTCCCCTCTGGACAGAATGTTCCTCAGCGTGGTGTAGCAGATCTTTTTACAGGATTTTTCACTCTGACAGGATTCTCTCTGCCCAGCCATTAGCAAAATATTGCTGCTCACTCGAAATTGTTCATCTCCCGTGTAAGCAGCAAAATGAAGGCTTAGATTTTCTATTTTACTTATTTCCCCCGAAATTTCCAGTGCAAGTCTCAGCATATTTGTGAAATGTGATCCCTTAAAATACCAAATACCTCCTTTGATGTCCATATTCTAAGCACAACACACAAGAGGAAGCTCAGAGCTGCCTCTGTGTCTCTGCCTACCCTGCTGAACAGCATCTGGAGTGGCTTTCCACTCCAAAACATCATCTCAGTGCTGCTCTTAAAAATAGGGGAAAAAGGATTTCAGCATAAAAAGGATTTTTTACTTGCCACAAATGCATGCTGAGAGCAAGATGTGGGATGAAAGAGCCAGGAGGGAGTGTTCAGTCAGCCTGTGAGGGCACTGCCAGCGTTTGAGATGCAGAAGAGGCATTGCAGACCATTTCACTTTTTTTTTTTTTTTTTCATTTCACTCCCAGCACTATCAGGAGAAGTATAATTGGAATTTTCTTTGATGAGAATGGCATTTGTTTTTTCCTTACTGTTCTTTCATTAAAAATCAGTATTTCCAACCCCTGGCTAAGAAACATACCAGTGTCTTTTTAGGTTTTTTTTTTCCTCCCACTCAAATGTAGAAATTCTTTAAATATCATGGTAGCATGGTGAAAGTAAATATTAGGAGACTTTGTAGGTGGCATGAAAGAAAAAAATTATTCTAAGAAACATGCCTTTGAGGGTTTCTAACCTGCTTTAAAAGGGATAGCAGTGAGAACACAGAGAAATATGCTGGGTCTGTACTGCTTTTCCCTTGGAGACACATCAAAAATCAGTTTGATAAGTTACCTTTCCTTTTTTTTGACCTAGTTTTGCAGGTATTTATGAGCAAAGCTATTTGGAATATGGTCTAAATGTGTAATTTTAAAAGATGATTACTGAAAGACAGTGTTTTCTGATATATAGTGTGGGATTTATATTGCCAAATTCCAACTTAAATGTAGGTGGAAATTCTGAAATAATCATGTAAATCCTGTAGGCTCTTTCTCTGGGCAGGAGATGGAGTGTGACTCATCCCATGTGTTTTAATGTGTTTTTAACTTTCACTGCTGTTTGTGGGGGAGCTTCTCTGGCTAAACCAGATGCTTTTTGTTTAGGGGGCCAAAGTCCCACCACTGGACTCCACTTTTTTTTTTTTTTTTTAATTTTTTTTTTTTCCCCAAAAATGCCCTTGTCCTGATAGTGGTCAGCCTTTCCAAAATTCATTATTTGTTATTTCTCTGATTTAATCTTTATTCCTGTGCATTGCTCTGAAGCATCATCATGAAAACCACAGCTAAAAAAAACCCACAACCAAGCAATAAACCAAAAACCAATAGGAAAACAAAACCCTCACCAATGATGTGTTGAAGAAAAGTTCAGTGAAGCATCTAGTGAGATATCATTCCTCCAAGTGCATTTGGAAAAATGATGGCCTCTATAATAATCTATACCAGTGCAAAGGATTTAGGAGGAAAATTTTGTCCAGCATGTCATTTCTTGGGTGCACATAATTACTCCTCCTTCACATGTATTGGTGATGAAATTCAGGATTACTGCAGGCAAGCTGCTTAATTTTGTGACTTTGTGGGTTGGATCAGTCTGCATTTTCAGGACTGTTTGAGGCCTTTGTTACTGTGTTGGAAAGTTACAGAACTTGGGGGTTTTGTGGGAAATTTGCTTTTCATCTCTTGAAGGCTGAGAGGTTGAAATATGGATTGCTGACTGAAGGCTTCACCATGGTACACACTGCTCTGAGGATTCTTTCTGAATCTTTGAAATACTTTTTTTTCCTGCAGAAAGTGAAAATATTCAGGTCTTTTTCCTATGATCCAAAGCAGCTGTTGAGTCTCACATAATCACAGCAGATCTGCTTTGCCAGCAGGTTACAAATGTCACAGAGACAGTGTTTAATACATTTTATTTTAATTAGACTTCATCATGTCTCTGGGCTCATTTTCAGGTTTTCTTCCACATTCAAAAGTCACCAAAGCACTGTAAATTCTCTAATAAATGCAATTATTGCTGAAGCCACAAAAAGCTAGCTTCCTGTTGTCTGGCACACAGAGCAAGGATTCAATTTCTGATTTTGTTTTGTTTTTTCAATTTGACTGAGATCTACTGGTGTTTCAGAAAATATTTATTTTTCTCTTTTACAGGCTTATAGATTTTCTCAGCTTCCTGAGATGGTAATGGGTTCTCCTCCCCCTCCTGTCCCTCCCAGAACAGGTCCTGTGGCTGTTGCCTCTCTCAGGAGGTATTTATCTGTTATTTTATTTTAGGCATGATCTCTAAAACCCACTGTTGTAAGAAGAACCGGGGCAAACCCTGAGGGGGCACTTGCAAGGCACTTAAAAAGACACATCAGTGAAATTAGAAACATGCTGGTTTTGTTTCATTTTAACACAAAACAAAATAACAACGAATTTCCTGTTAGCTAGCCTGTGTCAATAAAATTAGGAAGTGCAGGCTCTTGTTTCTTTTAAAGCATCCTTTGCCTCAGCTCACATAATGGTGTGCTGGATTGAGGCAGATAATTCACAGCATCATTCTCCTGCTTTCCTGTGTTGTAAGGGATGTTGTTGCAACATTTCCAAAGATATTAGCATTTCCCAAGTGCAGTTAATGATATTTACCACAGTAGTCTCCTACTGCATGTATGATACCATGTCATGTACACTGTTGGGGCTGTTTGTGGACTGTGCTGGTTAATTATGGTAAATCTTTGGTGAATTATGGTAAATCTGTTGTATTTCACAGGAATTTGAAGCGGCAAGCAAAGCCCCTGTACAGTGGTAATAACACACTTTGGTACAACAGCAACCAGGATAAAAGGGTTGTTTGCAAAATTCTCCAGACTTCTCCACACTTCTCCTGTTGCCCAGTTGTTCTCCAGACTCCTGTCATGCCAGAGCAAAGTTGGGCAGATTGTTCCTCACTGGCTTGTCCTGCTGTGGCTCATAGCTGTGTATGGGGCTACAAATCTCATCTGTAGGTCAAAACGACAAAAATTTCTATTTTCTCTCTTCCTTAACGAGCAGGTCTACATCAGATATTGGCAGCAAAGTGAGAATACCTGAGTCCAGTGGAGCAGATCAGGCCCAGCATCATGACCAGACTCCTTTTGCAGCGGGTTCAAGAGCCCCCATGTCTGTTGGTCCCCTCGATCAATCAGCTTTTCACTCAGGTGAAGAAATAATGCAGATGGAACTTGGAGATTTGAGAGTCTCATTAGTTGTTTTGGATACAAATTAATGTATGGGATACAGCAAATAAGGATGATTGTAAATGGGTTAGTTGCACCATCTAATTAGTGACTTGTCTTCCTTTTTTTTGGTCTTCACTCAGAGTCAGGATTAAAAACACAAAGGAGATGAATTTCTCGTGTTCAGACTTGGTTGTTTATTAAATCTTATTTAAAGTACAGACAGTTCAGCAACACTTCCAGCTACCAGCTAAAAGCAAGCACAATGGAGTTGAACCTAGCTAGTTACAAGGTCTTTTAAAGCTAAACAGTCCAATAAATAACTAACACCTATATTATTTATATTTTTGACCCAATAATCAAATTCCTGTGACCCTCAGTGCAGCACTAACCATCCAACCAGAAACTACAGCCTGAAACCATGAAGAAGAAGGAAGAAGACAGAAAGAGACACCACCCAAAATCCTTCATCTTGTCCCATACCCATTACTGTATTTTAAAAACCTCAGATTCCAAACCCTTCACCATGCGAACTCACACACTTCTATTTAACCACACACCTGTGATCCCCACTCCATCACTCAAATTTGGAAGCCTTCTCCAAAGCCTCAGGTCAAAAGCAGTGTTCTGCTGGGGGTCAGTGCCAGAAAGCACAGAAAGCTCAAAACTCCCAGGTTTCAGGGTTCCAACAGATGATTGTTTGGAGAAAAACTGTATTAGGTGGGGTTTTTCCTGGTGCAGCTGAAGGAGCCCTCCAGAGGATGTCCTATTCCTTTGTAAGTGCAGCACCAGCTGCATCCTAAAATACTCATCCTGCAGAAGCACCAGGAATTGGCCTTTTCTGAAGGAAGGATCCAGAGTAATGTCCCAGATGTTCTGTGTTCAAGTGTGGCATTCTGCAAGCGTACTAATTAAACTCTGAATTGATAAAACTCAGTAAATCTCAGTTCACCAGTACTGCAAAATGCAGTAGAATTTTTAGGGAGGGTGTAGATGGTGTTGGTGGCAAAATAAGTTGCAGTTTTGGGGCTTCTGTGTGACTCCTTTGTGTTGCACCTTGTACCAACCAAGCAAAGTGGGAGAGACAGGAAATTAACGGGGGAGAAATGGGGGGAGAAATGAGTTGGATCCTTCCAATATTTTGTCAGTCAAGAATATCGATCCAAGTGCTGGAAAACTTTTTGAAGGCTCCCTAATTCCTCTTGAGAAACTTTACCCCTACTCTTGTCACAACAGTGGGCTGCTGAGGAGGGCAAATTGGCCCCTTCCCTTCAGAACACGAGGCAGTGGTGCTATTGCACAGTCAAAGGAAATCTGTTAGCTCTTCACCCCTCCTCTTCTGGAGAATATAGTTTCTGCCCAGAACTTGTTTTGGGTCTAAAAGTCCCAGTTTTAAAAGCCTAATCAATTAATGGTACTCTTGATATAAGTTGTATTTACAAATTAATTGATTTAATCATGAGATGAAACTGATGTACTGTTTTGATGCTGCATGGATAACATTTAGCTGGAAAAATATTTGAAATGGCTTCTTATTGGTAAAATATGTTTTCTTGAGGAGTTATGGGAAAGAGCTTACAGTATTCAAAAGAATTTTCCATTAGTTCAAAGCTTTGAAATTAGCAGGTTTGTTATACATTGCTCTGTTAATCTGCCAGAAAAAAAAAAAATATCTTCCTCGAAAGTGATAGAGAGTTATCTGCATTATCTTTGAGATCATCAACTGTGGCTGAGCAATAGTGTGGCCAAGCAAATGTGCTGACAATTAATTAAATACAGTGGGTTTGAAGGATCCATTCTACACTCAGTTATTGTCATACCTTCTGCAAATGCTGCAGAACCTGGAAGGAGCAGATGCTCAGCCTCCCATTTCAAAACATTTCAAGCTATAAAATATGCCACACTACCTAGACCTCTCCTTTATGAGTGCAGTAATGTGATCTGTGGGGTACATTTTCTTATTGGATCCAGTGATGGGGAAATTTTATTGCTGTGTGTTGCTGAAGGTGTCTGCAGTTCAGAAGAGACAAAATTACCTTCCTGTACCTTGTGGAGCTTGCCAGAATAATTCTGGGAGTAGTTGAAGGAAACTTTCATATATAACAGGTGCTACAAAAGGCTGTAATACAGGCAAGCAGAGACAAGGACAACTGTGAGAAATGTGCAATTGTAATACAAGGTTTTCTAGCATTCTGATATGAAAATAAGTTTTTATGGCCTCAACACATGAAGAGACATTGCTGCAGGTGCTGATTTGGAATGTTAATGCCTAATGTCACTGTCGTGCAGCCCAGCATCAGCTTTAAGATGAAGATGTTGCAATGACAATTTAGGATAAGGTATTACAGCCAGTTGAATATTCATTTTGAGTAGTACCTCCTTTTGCTGTGATTAAATTAGGAGTGTTTTGGTGTAGAAGCCATGTGCCATGTACAGGAGCAGCACTTTCTTCTCTGTACATGTATGAAGAATGCTCATTTTCAGCCTTGCTAACTCGTTTAAAATGACAACCCTTGTGCATTTATGACCTGGAAGAACCAGGTTGACCACGCCTCTTCTCTTAGCCCATCCTCTTCCAAACCATGGAAGAATTGGGACAGAGGTGGTTTGTTTTTTCTCTGGAGAAAAATGTGCTGCAAACCATATTTTACTCCTCTTCTCATGCTCTGATTGCACCCATAGCAATTCTGGCCTGGGACTGTGTGGGAGGTCATTGAGAAACTGTAAATATCTGGGTTTATGGAGACTGCTTTGGTGGAGTTTTTCTATCTCTGTGCATGTGCCCAGCATCTGCCAGAGAAGGCAGCAGAACCCTCTTGAAGATTGTTCAGGAGCAAAAAATGTGCCAGGGCTGTAAATGAGATTCTGGAGGAGGGATATTTGAAGCAGCCAGTAATTGATGGTAATTCAATTATACTCCATATGAATTTCAGGAGAAAGCCCATGTCTTTGTGATTTTGTCAGCATAGTGGTATCATAGCTACTGAGAGCAATTAGTAGCATTATTCAAATGATGTGCAATTGGAAGGGGAAGAAATTTTATTTTCTCTGCATTGATTCTAGTACAGGGAATCTGCCCAGCTGTGTAATGTTACTGTGCTTCCATTCCTCAGAGCTGTACTTTGTTGTGTTTTTAAAGAGTTTACTGCCTTTCTGCTTTTATGTAACTGGTATTATTTTTGCTCTATTCTGTGAACCTGGAAAGTAAAAGACACGTCCATGTAGTATAACTGAATAAACTAATAACTAATAACTAAAATAATAAAAAATAATAAAAACGAAATCCTAATAACTGATAAAGATGATATGCAGCTTTCCCACCCAGGATTTAGGGATGAGGATTTTGTGCCTTCAGTGTGATGGTGATTCACAGCTGGAGTCTGTCTTTGCATGTAAATAGGCACTAGAGGAAGGAAGACTTAACTGGGCAAGAAAGTTGTTTGTGTTCTATTTTTAACTGGGCAAATGCATGGAGTTATGATAGCAAATCTCAAGGGAAATATGCACATTAGGATGCTGGTCTTCCAGATAGTCCAGTTATAGCCTGTGGATAATCTCTGTACCAAATTGTTCTCTGCATCTCAATGAGCCAGAAATAAACCTTCCCTGAAAGCAAGTGTGACCATACCCAGAGATTTGGCTGAAATTTATGCCAGCATGGCTGGCTCCCTCCACAAAAACTAGAGTGTGATAGTGGGATTTTAATCCAGGAGGCTTCCTGGACATTCCTATGGATGCATATTAATAAAGAGGTGATAAACCAGGTTTGGAATCTACAAATATGTAGCTAGATAAATATTTAGTTAAATTGTTATTTATGACAGTCATAGACTGTTCTAATGAAAGGAACTGAGCAGGTAGAACCTTGGTATTTTTGGCAGAAGCATTGAGGTTTTATGATGGAATTGTTGAGAGTGCAGCCTGTTAAACATATCAGTCACATATTTTTGTAGGTTTTTTGCCTAGAGATATTAAGAAAGAATTGGTAAACTGTGAAGAACAAGGTGCATTACACTGAAACCCATGGTAACAACAACTGAAAATTGAGTAGAAGGAAGAAAATTTAAGGGGAAAAAAGCTTTTTCTCTAATGAGTCAAAGTTTTGACAAGGATCAAGTCCTAGGGACCCTTTACCTGAAGGCTGTACATGGTTATGAGGACAACTGCAAATCTTTCCTCCTCCAGTATTTCCCAGCATTATGAAGATGCTCTAATCAGATAATGGGACAAAAAAAAAGAAACAACAACCCAAAGCCCCAAACAAGAAACCTCAACAAACAAAATATTTCCTAAGAACTATCTTCTGGTTTACAACTGAAAATCTCAGCTATTAATGATGCCTACTCTCTTTTTATTTGGCAGGAAATACAGTCCCAGCAGTGTTTGCCATTCCAGCAAACCGACCTGGCTTCACTGGCTATTTTATCCCAACTCCTCCCACTGCCTACAGGAACCAAGCCTGGATGCCCTATGCTGGAGAGAACGAGTTGCCAGGGCAGTGGGCAGACTCTGTAAGCAGCCTTGCTTTTCTAACCACCTGTGTTTCCTGTGTTTTGCACAGGAGGGGTTTTCAGCAATTCCTCACTGCTCTACAATGAAGCTGAAAAGGATAATTTTTAAAATTTTTCCTTGAGTGGGAATAATCTCTGCCATAAGAGATGGCATAGAGACTTCAGATGTTCATAACATGAACTGTAAGCTAGGTCTTTAGAGGATGGAATCATTCACTAGGTTAGGCACCTGTTTAAAGTTGATGGGTTAGATGTAATTTTTCTTTCCCAAGAAAGATTAAATTTTTGGATAGACAGGTGTCAAGAGAAGGTGATGCTGCCTCTCAAAGCAGCTGTTTGAAAGTTGGGGAAACATCTTACCCTCCTGGAGGCTTCTCTCCAGACAGCCTGGCTCCCAAATCTTACCTCCCAGCCCTGCTGTGCAGTGTTTCAAATCCTCCCAAAGGCTGGAGTGACACATCATAAATTAAATAATTAATTGCACAATCCCAGACTGGAACAGATGTAATTTTTAGCCCAAAGTAAACCTACATTTCAAAGAATTGCAGTTGAAACATCCTAAAATGAATGGTAGTAGCTTATCATGTTTGAAACAATTTCTCAAATGTAGGGCTTTTTATTTTTACACTAGGGAAAAAAAGATGAATTCTTCTGCTTGAGCTCACATCTGGCATTTCTGCAGACCCACTCTGGCTAAAAAACCTGGGAGATAGATCCAATTTCCTTGTGCAAATCATCAACAGAACATTTTAATGAATTGCAGTGGAAATCTAAGTTGGCTTTGAGCAGCTAAGCAAGAGACAACACAGTCATATAAATGTTCCTGGGGACAGCTTTTTGTTGATCACTCTTTATTACTGCTCCCAATGCCTGTGAGGAGAAGAATTCAGTATGACTTTGAATTCAAATTCAAGTCTTGTCCTGAATTTGAAGGCTGAACTGTCAGAAAAAATGCTGTTCATTTGTAAGCTGAGCACACTTGCTGATGTGCCCCTGACACCTGGAGGCTTGTGATGCTCTGGTATAAATTTTCTTCTCAGAACTGCCTTTTAAAGCATGAAAAGCTTTATTTTCCTTTGTTGTTGTTGTTTTGGTGTTTGGTTTTTCTTTATTTATTTGGTTTTTTGTGCGTTTTTAACCCTTCTAAATCCAGGAGCCCATTGTATCTTTGTAATGATTTTAAACTTTTTCTCTAAGAAGGAAAAAAGCCACGAAACAAATAAGGAAATTGAATTGTCTTCCATTCATTCTCCCTTTTGTGTCCCTACTCTTGACTGCAGTCCTGAGGAAAGAGAGTCAGGTATCACTTGCCAAAATTGGAGACTGAAATAAATGAGTCAAAACTGCAAACCAAGTCTCCAGCCCCCAGCTCCTTCCCCCTGTTGTGGGTTTCCTTGTCTTCAGGGAAAGAGGAATGGAGAGGGATGTAAGAATCTGTCTGAAAAATAACCATGGCAATACAGGATTCAAAGGAAACAATTGTCCCTTTTAACTTCACTTACCCATGGCACAGCTTTAACAACTCCTTGTTACTCAGATTTTCAGCCCTCCAGTGCCTTTGCAGAAGAGGTAAAAATGTAGAAACTGCTGCAGTTTCTAGAATGAATTTGCAAATCTGTCAATAAACTGTCTTTATTTATTGCTAGAGGAGCTAGCAATATCATTAGCAACACAGCACAGTGAGAAATCCTGAATAAAAGTGAATAGCATAAAGATCTGAAGTAACACTCAGGTTTTCTCAGTAATACTCAGGACTTAAATTTCTGGATGTGTCTTGGTTTCTGAGCCTCTAGATTATAGCTTGATCACACTTCCAAGATTTTCCTACAATTATTGAGAACAGAGTCTTAATATCTGTAAGATTCTTTATTTTTCACACATTTCTGCTAGCCTAGACTGTAAACAAGGCAGTAGAGGAAAAAGGAGATTTGACAACAAGGCATTATTTTATAAGCTCGATTACTATAATATATTATTCTCTGAGACAAATGGTAGATATTGAAACACTAAGTTTTGTGGGACAAGGCAGCTGTATCCACAAAGCACTTATTTTCCAAACCGCTGGATGCTGCTGAGTGAAAACAGTAACTTGGTGGCCTCTAGTGGCGTGTTCATGTGTTGTTCTAGTAAAATCACCTTTTGAACAGCCTGTTTGAACTAAACAGAGGGGCCTGCATCTAATGATCACTTTCATATCATACCTGCTTCCTACATTTGTCTCATCACACCACAGTGAACATGTTTGACATTCTCTTCAGCATTTGATGATACCTAAGGCTGTGTAGAGGATGTGGAAACCCAAATGGTCAGGCTTCAGGCATAAAGGCTTCTTCAAAATTAAGGCCTGTAGATTCTTGTTTTATAGACTTTTGGAAATCATAAAAACTATTTTTTTATTTGGTGCATTAAAGTCTCCTGAGTGCCAGAAAGGCTGGTATCTTGCTTCATGGATTTGTGAAAGTAATTTAATCTCTCACCATGACTAAAGGGCCTTTATAATTGTTTTAGTTTTAGCTGGTGTAACATGAGGTCGAAATCTGTGAAGTTACAAAAAATTATGAATCCCTCATGTAATCCTGTTAAACATGGCCAGAAATCCTGACACTTCTGAGCAGTCAAGCATCCTTTGAGTCTTGAGTTTCCAAGCTGGTGCACCTGTGCTTATCCCTGTTGTCTGGATCTAGTGAGTTTCTGTCAGGAGCACTGAGACCAGACACTGGCTGACTTGGATCAGAGAGTGGCTGCAAATCAGAAAACACTGCTTTTCTGTTCTGGGCTATTTGATGTATTAAAATAATAAAAAATTATACTAAAAATCATCTGTTTAAAACTGAAGGGTTTACTAAGCAGAGAGCACACTTTCAGAAAAACCTTTTCTCTTGGTAGTAGTTTATCGTGTTTGAAACAATTCCTCAAATGTAGGGCTTTTTTTTTTTGCACTAATTAAAAAAATATCAATTCTTCTGCTTGAGCTCACATCTGGTATTTGGAGGTGATGATAAATGAGGACAAGCAGATGTTTTTACTGCCAGAGCTGGGACATTGTCTTGGTTTGAAAGACAGGTGTCTGCTGAGACAGGCAGGAGCCTCTCTTTGAAATGGAGAATGTAAATCCCCTCCTTCCAAATTATTATAATTTTGAAATTAAAGGGCTCCCAGGCAAAGATATGGGAATAGAAATAACAGTTCTTTACTAGGAAAATTAAAATAGAAATACAGTATTGCAAAGAACAATCTCAAAACACTGCCAGAGTCAGAATCCAAGCTGACACCCGTCAGTCAGTCAGGGTGTTGGCAGCAGTCCCATTAAATGG
>JAOTQP010000251.1:2897308-2914136 GCA_026413545.1 Cichladusa arquata
TTATTTTTATTATTGTATTGGCTTTTTGCAAATACTAGGTGTTGAAATAGTTTTTAAAGTATAGTTTTCTTTAGGAGAAACATAAGCTAATAAAATGTCTTTATAGTAACTGAACTACTTGCTTGGTTGAATAACACCAAATGAAAACACCTGCTACTGATACACCAGTGACCAACACCAACTGTCTATAAAAATTAAAGACCACAGCCCAAATTAAAATTAATACAAAAAAATAAATTAAAACCACAGCCAAAAACCACGCATGCTCTAAAAAGACAAACTCAAAAAATAGCCATGCAAAACAGTTCTTAGAATATAGAAAAGTTTATTAAAAAGTTTAAATAGGTCTATGAATATGCAATAGGCTAATAAATTTTAAAAGTGTCTCCAAAGCAGAAAGTGTTGTCTTGGTTAAATACAAGCACCCAGCCATTATAACCTTTTGCTTTATTGTTTGTCTCTTATTGTCTTTTATTAAACCTTTTAAAATCTACCAAAAATGTAAACCTTGTTTTCACAGGCTGGATGTGAACAGGATAAGAAAGAACTCGTCTTGTTTTTTGGAACAGCAATGACAGGAATGGCCTTGGAATATGAGGATTTTGATTCAGGTTTGGGGCGTGTTGCTGAGATTTATTCCAAGATGCTCCTGAACATCCAGAGATGTGCAGGGCTCTGTTTTTTCCTATTCCTATGGTTGGGCTGTTTGAGGCTTCTTGGAGAAGTTCTGCTGCAGTTCCCCTTTCTCATGGCAAACTTTTTCTGCTCTTATACTCGGGAATACAGAAATCAATTGTCTTTTTTTTTTTTGTTTTCCCCTGCAATTAGGATCAAATGAGGCAACTGAATTCAGCAGCACCACGGATGGAGGAAGCCTAGTGCTGCTCTGTTTTGATGTGACATAGGCATGTTTCATTTGAAAATCAATTGTTAAAATGTGTTAAATTTTCAAGAGCAGAGCCAAGGCACATCCCTCTCACAATGCAGCTACCTTGGCTCCTTGCCTGGCTGGAGCTGGGATCTATAGTCATTTCACAGCATGCCAAGTTGCTAAATCAGAATTTAACCCCGAAGGAATTTACAAGAATCAAAAGCAAAGGGTGGCATGGCATCAGCTACCAGTTCCCATCAGAAAAACATGATCTGGAAAACTGCAGAAAAAGATGAGAGATGAGAAGGAGACAAAATTCCTGCCCTGTGCTACAAATTTCACTCTAGTGCAGCCTCTGCACAGACAGCCTTTGCTGCTACAGCTGAATGGGAATAACGCACGTGAAAATAGAGAATACAGCCATTGTCATCCTCCTTTCCTGCCAGCACTGCTCCCTTCTTCCTGAGCAGAACTGAGCTCTGATTGACACCCTGAGGAGCATTTTATCCCCTGCCCTGCTGGCCACAGATGCCTTTTGTGAGCCCTCCTGGGCTGTGACCCCCAGGGGTCACGGGGTCCCTGCGTGTCTGCCTGCAGCGCTGGGGCTGGAATGCTGGGGATGAGCAATGGGGTGGTGTTTGCACCACTTAATTAGGGGCCTGTCTTCATTTTCCTCTGCCTTCATTTTCTTCTGTCTTCATTTTCTTCTGTCTTCGTTTTCTTCTGCCTTCACTCAGAGTCAGGATTAAAAACACAAAGGAGACGAATTTCTCGCGTTCAGGCTTGGTTGTTTATTAAATCTCATCTAAAGTACAGAGTTCTGCCACACTTCCAGCTACCAGCTAAAAGTGAGCAAAATGGAGCTGAACCTAGCTAGCTACAAGGTCTTTGAAAGTTAAACAATCCAATAGAGAATTAACACTTATACTATTTGTACTTTTGACCCAATAACCAAACTCCCAATAACCAAAGCACTGACCATCCAACCAAAAACTACAACCTGAAACCATAAAGAAGAAGAAGACAGAAAGAGACAACACCCAAAATTTTCCACCCTGTCCCATACCTATTACTATATTACAAAACCCTCAGATTTAAAACCCTTCACCCTGTGAACTCACACACTTCTAGTTAACTACACACTTGTGATTTTAACTCCATCACTCAAATTTGGAAGCCTTCTCCAAAGCCTCAGGTCAAAACCAGTGTTCTGCTGGGAGTCAGTGCCAGAAAGCACAAAAAACACAAAAAATCCCACATTTCTGGGATCCAACAGGGATGAGCCACAGCCTTCCTTGGTCTGGCTTCCTTCCATCCTCCCCAAGCAGGATTTCTAGATCCATTGGGAGCTGAGGCCACTCTGTGTGAGGATCACCTTGGATTAAAGGGGGACACACACCTTTATTTCCCAGTTGATTTTCAGGAGGGGGCTGCTGGAGTGTTCCTGGGGGATCTCTTCCCCATTTCCAGCTCTGCAGCTGACTCAGGCTCAGTGCAATGAGGTTTATGAGCAGTGCTGGAGCACATGGAGTTATGCACCCTCCTTAATTTCTGTTCCAGTTTTCCATGCATGATGTAGGACAGCAGTGCCCTGTGTGTTTTGGAGCAAGCAGCTCTGCCCTGGTTCCCAGCTGGGATGTCACAGCCCAATTTTCTGTGCAGATCCACCCTAAATAGTGCAATTGCTTCTTCTAATGTTTAATTTCTCTTTGGTTTTGAGAAGGTTTTCTCTCTGGTCTTTTTAATCTCTGTTTCCTTGAATTATTTCTAGATTACACTCCTGTGCTGTGAGAGGTTTCCCCAAGTCTGTGTATTAATTTATGAGCTACCTCCCACTGAGAGTGTTTCCTGCAGAGTCAGAACTCTTTTTTTTTCTCTACAAGAGACTGAAAACTTTAAATGAAGCTCTGATAAAAGGAGAGCTATAAACTAAGTTTTATTTTTAAAGAGAAGAATTATTTCCCCTGTCTTCTGCTATCAGAATGCTCAATGCCTGATTTCCAAAACACAGGGAGTTTGCAATCTCTAGCACTTCATAACAACTGCAGGTCCCAAAAGATCAATAATAAACAAACATTTATAGTCAAATCTGACAGTTTCATTTTTAGAAGGAACTCTTTGTGTGTTGAGAATGAATCTCTGCTGTTTAATTTAATATTTATTGTCTGGCTGCCTGTCTCCCTTTGCTTTATTGACGCCAAGAGCAGCGAGTCTTGCTGATATTTGTGTCTTTGCTTCTGCTTCTGATGCTTTAAAAATAACTAAATAATAAACTAAATATGGAAGATTGGGCACTGGGCTGTGTTACAGGTGTGTTGCTTGTTACTGGCTTATTTTCAGTAGCCTAACCACAAATGAAATTGTATTCCACCAGACCAAGGAAGGTACAGGCTTTGATAATAACAATAATAATAAAAAATAATAAAAAATAGGGGAGAAATCACCCTTCACATTTCCTTCCCCATGTGCTAATTTGCCTGTTCACATTGGCAGTTCTTGTAGTCTCTGTGTTTGTGCAGTGTCTGGCACATCTTGACTTTGATATCTCAGCAGTTATTATTGACAGAATACAATACCATGTCCAAGAATGTAGAATGTGCAACAAAAAAAATCAGTTTTTAACTCCTCTTTAAAGATCCTGGTTTGTTTCCTCTCTGATCTGCAAACATTTCTAGGCACTTAATATTATGTGTTATTAAAAATTCCAGGGAACAGAGTTATCATCATCCACTCTACATTTATCTAAAAATAAGTGAATTCTGGAAAAAAAAAAAGGATATTTGTTGAATCATAAATTGAATAAAGAACAAACCTTTGCAATACCTACAATGTAGCTCTATATTTACAATTGTTAGGACTTTATCAAAATGTACAATTTATGTGGATTTTTTCTGTTCAATGGAGATAATAAATTAATGTTTTTTCAGCAGGTCTCTGCTGAAATAAAACATGAAGCAGCAATTTTGCCTGGTGACAATTGCTTACACCAATCCTGAGCATGTTTCCATGACTTTAGCAGTTCCAAGCCATTGCTAGAAAAGTGCTCTTCATGTTGAAGTCCCCAGAGATTAATGGTTTTGTGGGTGGGTACTGTGCTCATGCATATTAGGAGCTACATTTGGATATTTTTGAATTCTCTGAAGGTGTATGACAAATGCTGCCCTGTGTATAAGTGACCCAGGGGAATAATGGTTGTCTGAGAAGACTTTCCATTTCAGAGTGTAACCTCTTCACTGACATGATGGTGAATGATGCTGTAGAAATGCTTAAAAACAGAGTCAAGAGCTAAAAATTATTTTTCTTTCCAGTTGTCTCTATGAAATGTGAGTCACCCTTGCTGTCATGTGGTCACAGACACTGAGTCCCCAATCATCAGTAAGTATTGCTCCTCTTCCAGCAGGTGCCACCCAGAAAACCACCCAGAAAACCCAAGGATGATGGGGTTTATACTCTTGTATTACCCAGATTTTCCTGCTTATTTCTCAAGCACACTGATGGAGCTGTACCAAAAAATGGGATGAAATGACTTGTTCTGCCATTTGCTTGGCTGGAGGCAGGATTTGAACTTTTTAAGGGAAGTATTTTATGTTATTTGTGTAAGCACTGGTTTTGTTCAGCTTCTGCCATCAACTCCTCTTTGTACTCCTTCATTTGTAATTCATACTCGTGTCTGATAACACAGAAAGCATTAAGAGATAGCACAGGAAGTATTGAGAGATATTTCCAAAGCAGAGGACAAGCAAACAATTAACAGACAGCTGGTGGCAGGAGCAGTGCAGAAAGTGGAATAGTCACCCCAGGTATCTTAAAAAAGATCAGAGAATCCTCTCATCCTTTCAGGCTGGTATTTATAGACTTTGCCTCCTGACTTAGGACACAGGTTACTCTGGGGATTGCCTTCCTTTTTTCAGTTCATCTGAAGCCTTTTTCTGCCGGCAAAGAATAAAGTTCAAGTAAAACATGACTTTGTACGTGACCTTTTCACTACAGAGAATTGTACCAGGTTTGGTGGATGCCTGGTATTCTCCCTGGGAGATAAGCCTTGGTCACACAGAGATTTTTTTTTGGTTTTTTTTTTTGAGTGAGCTTTTGCATCTGCTGGACAAGAAGGTCCATGAAATTTTAGAAATGACAGAATGGCTTAAGCCAGGACAATACCTTCAAAACCTTTTTTTTTATTGCCCTAGTCACATCCACATTGATGCTTGCAATTAGTTTTTATAGGGGAGCATAAAAGTGGCTCGAACAGAATGCCAAATGCAAAACTGCATTGCATGGAAAACAGAGTTAATTAATTTTATTGAATATTGGTTCAGAAATCTTCTTTCTGGTTACCCAGTTATTAATTTTTTTTAGAAATCTTCTTTCTGGTTACCCAGTTATTAATTTTTTTTAGAAATCTTCTTTCTGGTTACTCAGTTATTATTTTTTTTTCAATCAAGATGGTCAGAAAAGAGGAGGTGTAGGTGTGGCAAACCTTTTCCCCTGCTCTATGAATACTACTCACTTTTTTGTCTCTCTGTATAGGAGAAAAAGTTTTTATACACCCCAGATTTCATATTTATGTTCTCTTTATTTTTTCTAAAATTTATTTGGAACATAATCATATGTAGCAGGCTGGATTATGGATAGTGCTAAATCCTGTACAAAAATTCATGAAAAAGCCAATTCTTTCCTAAAAAGCCTTTTGTCCAAGTGATTATCACTTGTGTGACAATTATTACTTTACTACATGTACTCTGCCAGAAGTTATTTTTTCCTGTTGTGTTAGAGCTCACTGCTCTGCACCAGAATAATTTTGTGTATTACACATAATTTATTCCTACCCCAGCACATTATTAATAATTAGCATAATCTGCATCACAGTAATGCCCAGAATTATCAGTTGTAGGCCAGAAAGCTCTTGTGCTCAGTGCTGTTAAAACTCATCACAGCAAGACAAGGTTTTCATGGAAAATCTTCGTGGCTGAATGGATAATAGGTAGGGTTGGAAGCCAGTAATTCTTATTTTCTGGTTCTGCTTCTGCCACTGATTCCCTGTGTGGTGGGTGCCACACAGAGTCTGTGTGTGTCTGTTTTCCTTGACATAAAATGGGATTAATTCTGGGAGAAGAAGAGCAGATAATGCATTGTCTGTGTAAGTATTTCATGAGGTTTTTGATGGTTTTACCTCCAGCTTGTTGAGTTCTCCCTGAATATTTGCTTTGCCTTCCAACTGCCCCCTCTTTGGTGTCCATCCCAATGATGACCTGTGGGTGTGCAAGCCCAGCTCCTCTTTCCCAGCACTTACACAAACATGCTGCTCCAAACCCTCAGAAATGGCAAAAACTGGTGAAACCTCTCTGCACATCTGTCCAGATTCCACATGGGCATTGTTTTGGTTCCAAGCTGTTTAAAGCTGACAGATCTCTGAGACAGCTTAGGTGAGAGCAAAACCTGTGACAGCAAAACCTGTGACAAGAACTTGAGGGGTACAAAGTGGCCCCACAGGACAAATTTAGTCTGAGAAATGCAGCACTGGGCAATGCCTATGGTGTGCTTGTGTCTGCAGGAGGAGAAGGGTGACTTTAGAGAGGAGGGCAGTTTCCTTCACCTTGTTAACAGCCTGTCTACACCAGTCCAAAGGTGATTTATCCAGGGCTGCAGAGTGAGAAGCATCAGAACTCTCAGTGGTGGCACTTTGCTCTCAGTGTTAGCCATGCTAAAATGAAGTAAAATTTGATTATACCAACAGAGGCAAAGGAAATGCACGATCATATATAACATGTCTCATCCTGCCTCCCTCCTTTGTGCTCAAATGTGATTTTTTTTTTAAACGTGTTTGAGGGGGAGAAGGGAAAGAGGGAAATTGTGAGAGTTCCTGTCTGCACACAATGGGGAGATTTAGAAATCAGGTTGCTGCCTTAACTCTGCCAGTTTAAGCCAAAGCCACAGGGATATTATTTTTGACACTGCACAGTGGATTATAACTTCAGCTCCCATTACCTCTAATGGGATCTTTGCTTGCAGTCTGCCACTGCTACAGCAATGAAAATTTCTCCCTTAATGCTATTTTGCTATTCCAGGTTTTTGTGTTTAATTATATTATATAATAATTTGTTGCAGCATCTACACGATTCCTTTAGGAGTGCACTTGAAATGCTTATGAATTTTTATAAACACAAGCTGTGTATCACTTTAGGTCTCTCACTGCTTTTGTAAACTATTCTGCCTTAATACAGCAACATTTTTTTTTCTCCCTTGCAGGGTGAGAACCATCTTTTAGAATGTGGCCATTTTGAAAAGCTGAGAAGCCCAAATCTCTTTTTATTGCATTTATGACTTGTAAGAAAAAACACTCGGTTGTTAACAGCTGGCTCCCACTTGAGCCAAATGCAGAAAGAAAAAAGGCAAGACATAATAGGTAGAAGATTTATCTTTAGTGTTGAAAAGCATTATAATTGTTATAATATTGACATGAGGAAATAGATATCCATGACCCCATATGTTTTTTTCACGGATGTCCATTCAACTTAACATGAATTTTTACATGTTTTCATTTTGCTGCTTTTTTTCTCAGACAGGGAAGTACAGTTTGCTGATCTGCACAATGCCAAAATTGTGAGATATATATAAAAATTACTGTGTCTGAATTGCTCACCAAACTCTGGGCTGTCATCAGCTCTATAGCCCTGCAAAGCTAATTTCTCAGAGAGATAAAAAATGAACACGATGGCTGTTGCTCTTTTCCTCCTGCAACTTTATTTTTTTGTCTTCTCTCTCTCCCTACATATGTATATATTGCTTGTAGAGAAAAGAAAAAAAAAAAGCAAGATTTATTCTCCTTTCAATTTGCTTGGGAGGCATTGCTTTCTGGGGGCAGAGTGTGTACTGAACAGAGTGTTCTAATTAACCAGCAGAAGCAAATCAGCCCAGTTACTTGAGACTTTGCCACAGATGCATTGATTGTTTACACAATGCTTTTTCCCCCCACTTCCTCCTTAGTTTTTGAACCACTGGTGACCTCAGCTTAGATCTCCCAAAAAGGGTGTGTGATGTAGCTGCTCCCCCCAGCCTTGAGCAAACACACAGAGGTGTGTGTAAATTAACATGGAGACACCACAGCCCATTTTATTCCATTTTATCTGGAATAAATCAAGCAATGCTTTTTTCACGACCTGAGTTGCTTTTTTAAACTGCTCCAGCTCAACATTTGCATGCATGTTTTAAAAGAACTATTGAAATATTGGATAAAAAGGGTCTTCTAAAAGCAGTGCCTCTGGCCAGCAGAAAGGAGCAAATTTCTCATGAAAGAATTGAGATTTGGTGTGATTTCTATCCCAGACTTACTGGATGGAAAGGTTTAGAGAGGATGGCTCTAAACTTCATCCATCCTTGCTTTAAGTAAAATATTTATAATTATTAGTAGAGCACTAACTCAACAGGGTGCACTGTGACTTTGGGAGTGTTCTAAAAATAAATAAAAGGCTTAACTCTGGTGGCAAGTGGTTAATTTCTTCCAGGGAAAGAAACAGAATAGTAAACCACTGTACCATGTAAGTGTGGTATGATTTGTTCTTTGATTTTAAAGTTTGATAGGTTTTTTTCAAGTGTCTGCCTTCAAAGAGGAAGGTAACTATAGAGGAAGGTATTTATATAACTGAGGTAGAAATGGTCACAGCAGGTTTTGAGAGAAGTTAAGAAAGATCAGACTTGTTATTCTTGCTTTAAATTTATCACTTACAACTTAATATAAAGAAGAGTATTTTTCTGTAGTATTTGTGTATGACAAAACCCACTGCATGCCCACATTTAAATACCCACTGAAGGAATTCTGTAATATTCTGTGCTAACACATAATGAGAACTGATTTCAACCACAGTCTCCTCTAAAATGCTAATAAGTAAAGTGCATTTACACAGTGTCTATGTGCTATTTAAAGGTAATATACTGGCTGTTGGAGAGGCAGATGTCTGCACTATGTCAAAACCTCTTTATTGCTGCTTTGCTTTTTTCAATTTTCTCCTCTTTCAGAAAGCAAAATTCCTGTATATTACTTACACATCTAGTTTTGAAGATTTGCTTTAGAAGTAATATGTAACATTAATAAATCTCTCATTAATATTTTCCTAGTGGCACTCCTTTTCAATAGCTTCCCTTTTGGATATCAATCTTAAATTGCAAATTAAAGATTGAAGATATTTCAGGAATGGGTGAGAATTCTGAGCCATATTTTATTGAGTGTGACATGGTTTGACTTGATCACAGGCCCTGATATTTTAAGAAATACATAAATTGTTGCAAGAAAACAAAGCACAGGCAAATTCTAGCCACTGAAACTGAGGAAGATAAGCAAATCCATGAGTATCACAGCTCAAGAAGAGTGTTTTTAATTCCCTTACAGATGACTGAAGAACTGATTTTCTGGTCACTGTGGCCACAGTAATGACTATGTCTGGGATTAACTACTCAGGGTGTTAAAATGATGATTTGTTATTCAGTGTTGGAATTATTGAGGCTTTGTGGAACTAAAAGGCAAGGTTTGTACTGAGTGAATCCAGGCATTTAGAATTCCACCTGTCTAGAGAATAAAAGTAGTTGTATTCAAGCACTGGAGAATAAAAAATTATTAATTTTAAATAACAGAGAAAAATACCATTCATAATTTAAATAGTTGTTGTTTAAAAGTGAAAAAATAGGAATAAGCACTTTTCCAGCAGAATAAAGTTTCTGGGCTGCAGGAGGTGAAATGTCAACCACAACTCTGGAGTTCCTCTTCAGCACGACAAAACCATGCTTGAAGAGCTGCAAGATGTTTAATTCATAAAAAATGCAGTAGGAGAAGAAGCATTGTTAAAAGACCCCAAAACAACAGGTAAGAGGAGCATATTTCAATAGAACTGTTTGTTGACAATTAAGGAATTGGACAGCACAGTAGATAATTTATTAGCTCTATTCCAACTCACATGGCTCTGACTCTGTATCTTCACAGAGTGTTAGAACAAAACAACAAGGAGCTCAATTCATCTGAATTTGATTTTTAGTCTGTTGGATGGTTTCTGTTCTGCCTATTTTCTCCAATTAAGACATTTAAAGGAAGAAAAAGAAACAAAGTTTTATGAATTGCCAACTTCTTTAAAGGGAACTTGGAACAATAATTTATGTAAAAACATTGTAAAGGACTTCATGATTCAGTCCATTGTCTGTGTGCTTAATGCTTCTATGCCCTGCATCATAAGACATTCTTATTGGCAACAATCCATGGTAATTACTGATTAATCATAGAGAAATATTTTATGTGGGAGCTTCTCAGATAAAAATCAGCTATTCAAGCAGATTAAGGACTTCTGTACTGAAGACCTGCCTATTGTCAAAAAAACTGAACTTAGGGAATCTCAACAACTGAGTTGGATTTAACATTTGCAAATCTTCCCTTCTCAGATGTTTTTCAAATATTGGGGTCTGCAGTTGTTTGCCAACCCCTTTATTGCTCTTCAAATTGATAGCTCTAAATCCCAAGGGAGATGTAGATTCATGGAATCAAAATAGGATGGTGTAATTTTCAGTGTGTGGATGGGAGACACAGATCACACCTCCTCTGGGACTTGTCCCTGGTGTAGCTTCAATGATGCAAAGAGCTGATGTAGCTGTGCCTGACACTAATGGCAATTGCACCAGACTCCTGTGGGCTGGAATTGGAATTATTCCACACAGCTGGGGCACTGTAAGGGGTTCCTGAGTGATGGGATCTGCTGGCTTGGCTTTGGAGCACAGCTAGGAAAGTGCCATGGATGAGACACACTGAGGGGCACTGCAGGTGGGGACAAAATGCACCCAATTTTTCAACACTGGGAATGTATTTTGTGTTAAAATTGCCTGCCTTGTCTTCTCCAGAAACAGGAGCCGTGTTCTGGCTGCTGATTGGGAAATGAAAAATGAAATGTGGGGTGGCTGTGGCTGCCAGAGGTACCATGCTGGATGGGGAGCACGCACCAACTCCTCCCTGCCTGGTTATCACAAATTGATTCACAAAGGTCGTGCAAAACAAGCAATTTGAGAGGCATATCCACCGTGTGATAAAGCAGCATTTCTGAAACACCAGGAATTGTTTAAATTGCTGTTTCTGAGAAAGGTAGTGCTTTTCTTTTTCCTCACAGTGAAAATGTGATTGAAACATTTTCTGTCCAGATAAGGAAATATCATTAATTATGAATAAAACCAGGATGTGCAAGATACCCACTCCTGCTTTTTTGTGTACTTATGACATCTTTGAATAATGGCTTCTGCTGAAAATCTCCTTCTTAACAGTGTTTATTCACATTGCATGCCCAGGGTTAGCTGGTATTTCTCCCCTCTTCCCAGACTTGCTGTATGTGTAGTTGTATTTAGTGTCATAAAATGAGAACTTAAGGACTATGGGGTTTTTTTCCCTATTTATTCCAAATCAAAATTTGGACAGCCTTTAAGGAGCAAGACTTTGTTTCTTTAATGGGCAGAAATGCAGGTTGCAGCCAGAGTCTGAAAGTCAAGCTGAATTTTTCAGCATTCCCAATAATAGAGATCTGGCAGGTCAGATTCTGCCCTCATTTACACATCTGTTCAACTCAATTAGCATCAGATTTAATGTGATGGCAGGTACAGATAAGTGGGTGGGGTTCTGGCTGTGTGATTGGAACTTGGTTGACAATTCTGTTTATTCAGTGGAGAGCTCCTCTGCTGTTTCCCAGGGCTGTTTGTGGCTCTGCACAGCAAAATTGGTGAGAAATGGTTTTCCTTAGAGTCAGACCGTGCTAGGACTGTGAGAGAGGAGTAGCCTGCAGAGAAGAGAATTTCCTTCCTTCTCTTGGTGAGAAGTCTGCCTGGCCCTGAGCTCCCAATGAATTTTTCTTTCTGTTCAGGAGCTCTGAATCTCTGATTCCCAAGGAGGCTGTGCCCTGTTTCTGACAATCCATTGCAGGGCACTGTGTCTTTGTACCATGGGACTGGGTTATTTTAAGTGGCAGCTACCTACTATCTCTCCTGGGGGTCATTTTGGCATCAAACTGTGAGAATCCAGGAGGTAAAGAAGTTATTTTCCCCTTTTTTGGGACCCTCTTAAGTATGACTCAAAGCTCTGGGTTCATCCCACTGAAGCCTTACAAGCCTCACTGTTTATCCCTCTTAACTTTTCAACAAGGATAAAGGGCATCTGGCTGAAACTTTTTGGCACTTGAAGTTAGACAAAATGGAGTTGTTGGGCCATGATGACAGTTGGACTTTTAATATTTGGTATTCTTTGTGAGCATGTACATAAGCAGTTTTTGGAATATAAAGAAGAGGCAAAGTAATTGGTTTTCAAAAGTAGAGAACTGCGGGGCCAACAGGATGCAGTAAAACCTTGAAAACCAAAATCACCATGTCAGTGCATCATCTCACCCAGCCTTTTGTGTCCAACAGTCACAAAAAACTCAGTTTGGAGTTTATGCTCCAAGAGGCTCATCCATTCAGGCCACGTTGGATCCCAGTGTGGATTTTATCTGCTTGACTGGCTAAAAAGGTGGGACCTGTCTCTGTTACTGCTGCTGAGTCCAGCCTGGTTCCAGCAAGCAGGGAAGTGTTCAGCACTCACCACAATGTTCCAAGTACAGGTGGAGGCTAAATTTCCCAAAGAAGAACATTTTCAGACAGTAACTTGCTAATATTGACCACCACTAAAGGCATTCCTTGTATCATTTTGCCTGAATTACTCACCTGTCTGGATTGTCAGGACACAAGGCTCTGGAAGAGGTGAATGTGCTGTTTGAGTAACAAATACACTGTGAGTTTTCCAATTAGCACCATGTTTTGTAAAGGACATTTGGTTCTATCAACTGCCATGTCTTGAAGTGAAAATAGCTATCACCAGAGCACACCACTGGATGTGCTGGAGGTTCAGAAAGAAGTTCAAATGGGAGATGAAAATGTTGAATGGCTCCTTGTGCCACTGATGAAGAAGTGGCTAAGCAGGATCAAGTGTTTCTCTCCTGCTGAGGTGCTGGACTTGCTTTGACCTCTGTGAAATTTGGAAGGGAATCAAGAGCACTCCAGCTCATGCCTGGCTGCAGCACTTCTGTGTGCCATTCTTGTACTGCATAAATACATCTTTGCACTATTGCAAAGAGGAAGTTAAAGTTCATGCTCTGTTTTCTGCACTTCAGAGAAGATTCTGTGGGTAAAAAAGAGGGAAAAAAAAAGAAAGAATTTCAGCTTGTGTCTCTGTCTGAACAGTCCTGCTTTTTGTTTCAAAGATAAACCAGGATAAATCCAAATGAAGTTCCAAAATGCAGTGAATGCTGCTTTCTAGCTGATTTCCTAGGAGGAGCCCAGTGCATGAGGATGACTGGCTTTCCCCTTAGCTCATTAAGATTCTTCATTTCCCTCATCACTCTGGCACATTCTCTGGCAGAGGTCAGGTTTGTAGTGGAGGTCACAATGGTTTTCTCTTACAGCATTATTTTCTTTTCCATCATGGAATCTTCCAGCCTGGAACAAGCAGGGTACAAACAGACCTTTCCTTGCCCTGCAAAAGTGTGTTTGCATCTTTCTGTCCTTGTTCAAAATGTCTAATGCTTTATCTCATCTTTCTGTCAGTTCCTGACTTGTCCCCTCTGCCTCCAGAACTTCCTACTGATAATCTGCCTCTGTCCTGACTGCTTTTTTTGGTCTCTCCTCTTACCACTCTTCTCTTCCTGAAGACAAAAAATCTGTGTCCTTTAAACCCAGCCATCTCCTGTAGGGATTATTTAAATACTGAAAATGGTCATCCTTGGAATGGTCTTTTTAGGAACTCTGTATTATGATTTATTGACAAGTGTGCTGCAAAATTTTGGCTGAAATAGCTGTTTGTCTTGATAAAGGAGCATTTTAAATGTGCAACAAGGATATACATTGTAATCTGCTAAAAATGTTATTATGACCTGCTGTTCCAAGATTATAAATGAATTACTTCTGCAGAATCTATTCCTTCATTGTTTGTTTTTCTCCCCACCAGTGCACTTTTGGTGCCTTGTAAAGACCTAAATTAATTAAAATAAAACAAAATTCATTGCAATACTGACCTGAATATTGTTCAATTGAATATGTTACACAGCTACTTCACAGGTGATTTTTAGTATTTCTGAGTTTACTTAAGATAAAAGTTGCAAAGAGCAATAGCAACAAACCACAACCCTTAGTATGGGAGACTTGGAAAAAGTGTTATTACTCTGTTTTAATTATTACATATTGCATTTATTATACAATAATATTATTTATTATATATTCATTACCCAGGGGCTCAGACCTTGTGCTAATGGAGCAAATGGGAGTGCTGGGAGCAGAGGCCATCAGGGGGTTTGTTTCAAGTGCCAATTCCTCACCCAAATTAAATGCCAGAGCAGATCCACCTTGTAATTCCACATAGTTGAGCCATGCTAATCTTTCTGAGGGGCTTCACCCTGTGGGAAATCAGTTCTGCAGGACAAGAAGGTGTTTCAGAAATCAATATCTCGATGGCAGAGAAGAGTTAAGTGCTGTGGGAATGTGCTCTGCTCAGTTCTGCCCAGGCTGCAGACAGCACACTTTCAGGCAGCATATCTTTAACTTCTGTGGAAAGTGATGAAATGGAGGGCTCTGTGTCAGACACAGCATTTTGGAACAAGATTCTCACCAGAGATATGGGAAAAGAGCTTAATGCTGTTTGTTGACCCCAGGCTGGGCAGGCCTTTCCTTTACAGACTGGATCTGGAGATCTCCCAGTGCTTTTGCTGAGGATTTGCTTCCCCTTCAATTTATGCAAGCATTCCTCAGGGGACAGTATTTCATCCTTGTCATGCCAACTTGGATGCAAAATGACTTCCCACTTATTGTCCCCCCCGCTCCTTGAGCTCTGCCAGCTGGGACAGCACCATGCTGGGCACCCCTGTGAGATCAATTTGGCTCACAGCTGCACTCATTGTCAGCTGGAATTATTGGGGTTAATGTGATGCCTTTCACTCGTGGCACTGGGAGGTGTCTGCTGTTGTTGCTGCTGGCTATAAATTCCCCTCTATGGGTTTTTTGCTGAGCTGGTTTATGGCACCAATTGCAATCACGGCAGGTAAGGGAGCGGCTGTGTGAGGAAAGTTGGAAATAAAGGCAGACAGGAGCAGGTGGGTGAAGCCTCTTTTATCCCAACTAAAATGCATGCCTGCTGCTTGCTGTAAGAGCAGAAATAACCCCCACAGAGAAGATTTTTACCTTCAGATATTTTTTCTATCTAAAGATTGTGGAAAAATAAGGTTTATTTCACTCAAATTGACTATTGACTGGTGATGCCAGGTGGGCAATACCAAAACTCAGATAAGAATGGGTTTGCTGCTGATACTTTCTGTGTCATTCAGGTGCTGGTGGCAAAAGCAAGCTCTTCTGTATGGTATTCAAAAATGCATTTAAATCTGTTTAATTTGTCATTTTAAATGAAATAAGAGGTGGTAGGTGAAATGTCACTTTCCCTCTCGCTTTTATGAACAGAGCAGGAAAGTGAGATGAATTGTAGTCAAATGTGAGGAATCTTCTCACCCTTAATTTCCCATCTGAGAATCATAAGGTTTAAGCACAACAAGTAATGTGTGGGAATATGAGCCAGTGAGGGAGAGAATCAGCAATATAAATTACCTTGTTCATACAAAATTAAAAAGACTCAGTTTGTTCTGCTGTTGTAGCTTAATAGGGATGTGTGGAGTCTCAGATGCCTGAGATTTTAGGGGTTAGCACTCTCCTGGAAAAGGGATTTGTGCCATTGAAAGCCACTTAAAATATTTCTGTTTAGCACCAAATAGCACAGGGCTTATTACATATAGCATGTTTTTTGTCTTTACCTTTTACTTTACTGAGTGTGTGCAGTGTATGTGCACATCTGTCCCTTTTCCTTTCTGCTTTTGGCCTCCTTCCTTCTCCTCCCCCTCTTCAGGTATTTGGCTGGCTCCAGGATGTTTTTTCAGCCCTTTTGCCAGGGCCTTCATCTTTGCACCAAGTATCCACATTCCTCTCGAGCTGCTAAAACTGATTTAAAGCTGAAAAGATAAGAAAACAGACAAGAAATATTTTCAAATTGCAATTGAAGATAAGGAGGGAAACCCCCTTCCTAAGATAATGGGGGTTTTGGAGCACTAGCAAACTGAAAGTGTGTTCTTAACTCTTGATATGGACATTCTGCAGAAAGAGCCTGTATGAAAAACGGATTTTGTGTTTTCTGGTACAACGAAATCTTTTCAGATAAAGAAAAGAGAAGTTCAGTCAATAAAATTTAGTCTTTTGTCCATTTGAGTGCATGTAATTCCCATCAAAGTGGCATTCAGGCTGGTATGGAAATGAGAAGCACGTTGGGCTTTTGTGCAGATTTGAATTAAACTCGGGCACAGAGATTTGTTTTTAATGCACATGTTTTTGTGCACAAATTGCTGCAGTGTCTTAGGCACTTGCAAATTCCCATCCCCAGTCAGAGATTGTACTAGAAAGCTTATAAAGAAAAACCTTGTGAGAAGAGTGGGGAGAAGGACTTTGTCCTCTTGTCCTTTTGCCCAATCTTACTCTTCAAATTTTGTGATGATATTCTGTCAAGCTGTCGCAGAATTACTACTTGCAATTCAGCATGCTCGAGTTCCTCTCACAACCGTCCTGGTGCATATAAATTGCCATCAATGCCTTCTTTTTTATTTCCAAGCTAAACAAGTGGTGGGGAGGAAAGGATCTTGCAGATGCTTCAGCTCCAGTGAGAGTTATGGTTCTTCCAAGAGCATGGAGCCGAGGTGTTGGAATTGTGACTGGATCCCCGCTGACCCAGCTGCTGGACTCTGTGCTCACCTCTTCTTTTGGCAGCTGCAAGAGCTGCACGGGCAGGGCTGGCTCCAGCAGCCAGGGACACGATGCTGCAGGTTTCTCTTGGCAGGATGGAGTTTTGCTCATCTTTCAACTTCAGCTCATTTTCCTGGGAGTCATCGC
>JAOTQP010000251.1:2958807-2992458 GCA_026413545.1 Cichladusa arquata
TTAATTTTCCTAGTAAAGAACTGTTATTCCTAATTCCCCTATCTTTGCCTGACAGCCCCTTAATTTCAAAATTATAACAATAATTTGGAGGGAGGGGGTTTACATTCTCCATTTCAAAAAGAAGCTTCTGCCTTTCTTGGCAAACACCTGTCCTTCAAGCCAGGACACCAATCCACTCTATCAACCTCAATATGCTGATTATTTCTAGCTTATACCTTCTGTTTCCCTAAAAAACACAATTTTTTGCTAGTCCAGGCCTTCAAAGATGGTTTTTCTTAGACCACAGCTAGTGTTTTGACATAACTAGAATAACATTTCTTTGCCTTAGGAGTAGCTTACTATTTATTAACAATTTGCCCTCCTTTTTATGTACAGGCAAACTGCCAAATATGGATCTTTTTCAAGAATGGTAGTTGTTTTGCAACTTTTGTTTTATTTTGAGTGATATGAACAGTTTAAAGGTGCTTGTGTGAGTAGCTTTTCCAGGCAATGAGGAAAGATTTCTCCAAAGACTGACTGATGCTTGGAGTCATCCCTGCTCATCCTTTGACCAAAAATCACACACCCAGGGCTGGCAGTGATGCATTAAAAAAATATTTTTTGAGTACAGCTCTTCTTTTATTTTTTACTGGATGTATAATCATTAGAAAAATTTATTATCAGCGTATTCTTGATTCCTCATCTGAGTAGCCAAATTTCTCTCCTTTGTCTTTTTATTGGTACAAAAACTTGGTACCATTTCTCCTGCATTTTCTTATTGTTTATTGGCTACATGGCCCTCACCCTAAGGCAAAATCCATCTGAAAAGTCCCTGGGGAAAAGCTCAGCTCTGCACTGTTACTTAGCAGAACTTTGCATTCTCTCAGTGTAAGCATCCTATGGGCATCACGTCACCTTAACAAAGGAAAATCCGCTTTCCTGGAATATACTATATTAAATTTTTCTAGTCTCAGTGGACTAGATTATCTGTTATACTGAGTTAAAGATTTGAATTGTTCTACTTTTTCATGGAATAGGCAATACTAGATAAGATAAAATATTTTGTGTTAGATCCAAAAATGAAAAGTTAGCAGAACTCCTGCCAAATCAATATTATAATCTTTGTTTGCTTGCTTTTTTTTTTTTTTTTCTTATGGGGGAAGGAGAGGAAAGAGGAAGCAAATCTTGCTCCACCTCTACCATAAATAATGTTATCTAAAGATTAAGTTAATTTGTTTAGTTGGGAAAAGATGATTAAAAGGATATATTTACATTTTTCCATTAAAATTGAAAGACTCTTCCTCTTGGTGCTGATTTTCAAAGATTTCTACATGTTTTCCTGGTCTTGTTAGACCAGTTGGTAAATTGGTAAAATGCATTTTAGAATCTCAAAGTTTTAATTTCTAGGAATAAGTGTGACTTTGGTCTTCTCCTAGTCAATACTACAGGGAACTGAAGAGATCAGAGTTGGGTTAATCCCAGCATTTTAAATTCTTACTTGCAGTTGTAGGCTCTTAGTATGTAATACCTGTGCAAGAGAAAACCTAGGTCAGACTGAATTCCTGCAGCTCTTGGCATCTTAGATATTCTCAGCATCTTATTTTGCCTTATCTAAGCACAGTACTATAATTGTAGACAATGAAATAAAATGCAATAATAAAATTAATGGGCAATTATGTGGGAATGATTTCTGCTCAATCACAACTCTTAAATACAGTTCTCTTTTTCAACTCTGTGAGAAGAAGTCTTCCTAGTTAGTTGCAACAATTCATTTTTCTTTTCATTTTGTGCCATGTTCCGTTTCAATGAAGGTTTTAGAGCTCAGAACTCCAGAAAAGGAACACTGCTGTCTGAAAATCAGCTTCTCAAATGTAGCTGAACTGATGGCTGAGTCCAAGCAGCAAACCTTGGCCCAGCCACTGATCACTGGCAGGTTTCACTTGCCAGGTGCAGTCTTCTGCAGTTACTCATAGTTCTCAATTCTGCCCCCCATTTCCATAATTTATGGAAACCAAGTGAAGTAAAACAGATGCCCTGTGGTGGTGAACCTCATACAAAATGCACATTTGTTCTGGCCAGGTTGGATGGGCTGCCCTCTGGAGCAACATGGCTTTTACAAGAGAGGGATACATCTTCCTCCACTGCTGTAACCTCTGGGGAAGCATTCTCTGAAGAACAAATGAAGAATGAACAAATGAAGAATGAACAAATGAAGAATGAGCAAATGCAGCTCTTGCAGTGTCTTTAACACAGCGTGTCACTCCTTCAGCCTTCCCCATTGCTTGTGGGAAATGAGCATGAGGTTCACTCTTGGCTGTTAAATTTATATCCACTGAAAGTGATTCTCATATCCCTTCATGGCTGATTTGTATGTAGACATTGTGTAGCAGAGATTTTAGGGGAGGGAGCCCTCGTGTAGAATCAGGGGCAGAAATAAATTTTGTTTGAGCATTTTATGTGAGCACAGCCCAGCACATTCAAAATTAAATCCGTGCCTATTGAACAGAACAGCATTTAGGCAATGGCTGATCTGTAAAACCAGGAAAAGAACTTTTTCTTTCTGATCTTCTTTGTGTCAGAAGGAGGAAAATCTTTTAACTGCTCAGAACATCTCTTAGGGAATGCCAGCAGATAGCAGTAAAGGGAGTGTCCCATCTTAATTTTGTGCAATTATCAATACATTTTAAAAAATTTCCCCCAAGTCACTTTGCCCACAAAAGTGATATCCCCACCTTAAGCTTCACCCACGAAATCTCTCACATTATTTTCTCCCCTTCCAAGAGAGGAGGGAGTGAGGCAGTGCTGGGTGGGTGTCTGGCAGCCAGACAATGCCAACCCACCACAGATGTGCAGGTTCAAAATTGTTTTATATAACAGCAGTGCTCCTTTGCTTTAGCCTGAGATTCCCTTAGTTGTTTTTCTTTTTCTTTTATCACTTTAATATTTAACAATACTTCAGTTACAGCTGCCTCACTGCAAGGGCCTGAACTTTAAAACTTTCCTTGTGAAAAGTTTCCAAACACCACAAATCTTGCCATTGCTGTCATACTTGATGTGTGAGTTCTCCAGAACTTCCCTGGGAGAATAAATGCTTCAAACAGTTGGAAAGCTCTTGTGCCCTGGTTCTTCAATTTTGTACTTTTTTGGACATGACTCAGTGAGATAAAGATGTTCCAGTATATCTCCTGCAGAGGAAGTGGAGAAATAACACCAACTTGTAATTCCAAATAAATTGTCATAAACGATTACTTAGGGGGTGAGAAGAAACAAGTTCACGCTATTTATTGGAAAAATAACAGTATAAAGCAAAAGCACTGAAGGATCATTAGGTTTTGTCACACTGTGAAGGAAAACTGGGAGCTTAGTTGTGTTCATATGTTCAGCCTTTGGCAGATAATCGTTCTGTAATTCTGTGCTGCTTCTGACAGCAGGAAAGTCATTGTCTCTTGATTCCCTCTCCCTTTTATTTGTATGGATCTCTGCTAAGCAAACCCCTTTAAATCATGCTCATTCAGGGAGCACTTTAGTCCAGTGGTCACACAGATGTTTAGTCAGCTACACAGAGATGGATTTAAACCTCCAATGCAGTGTTTTCCTGAGCTCAGAAAATGGGCTCAAAGCACTCTCAAAATGTGGAATGAGAATATCTGACAGTAATGTGGTTCTCTGATTCAAATCCTCAATCTGAGGCTGTAACCTGATTTCTTTTTTAATTAGTTTAAAATCTCAATCTATTTGCATCCCAGCTTCAGTGTTTCTCCCCCTGCTCAGTGCAGATGGCATTGCAGCAATTTTGTGCTTCATTATATAAACATAATAATTTCATGGCATATAATTCATAAACATTGACTTGTATGTATAGGTTTGTCTCTATACCAGAAAGGTTCCTCAAAATAAACATGAACTGTTTATCCCTATTTTCCCAGCAGCATTTTTGGGAGGAATGTTGCCCATCCTTGATTGCTGAGTATGTGACCATGGTTGGAGGCAGGATCTGGGATCAGATTCCTGACCCTGTTCATCTGAACATCCAAACCTCTGCTATTTTGTGTGGTTTCTTTTGCTTGCAGCAGAGTGGAGAGTTTGTTGAAAATATTTTCTCATTATGTATATTGAGAGGGTGTGCAGATGTGCTGGAGAATAGCATTTGAGCAGAAAAATAGTTTTTGCTAGTTGAAGTCATAATTTTAAAATTAGTATCAATTTTGAGGAAGAAACACTTGCAAGGTGCTGTTCTATACTGCAGAAAATAGTGGGAAAATAAATTGGTTAGTACCAGTTCTTCAGGAAAGAGTTTTGGTGTTACAGTGGTCTGCAATTGAATGTGATTCTACAGTTTTAAATTATTGCAAGAAGAACAGGAGCCATGCTGGGCTGTATTTGAAAATGACTGTAGCTTAGATGATGTAAAATAATGTGTAAAATAATGTCTGCTTTGCACAGCAGTTCAGCAGTTATGTCTGTCTTGGTGTATTTAAAAAAGGGGGAAAAAAAAGTCCCATCTGAAAAAAGCTAAAGAGCAAACCACAAAAGGTTAGAAACCCAGATATCTTAGGCCTTAATGACCTGGAATTATTTAGCAGCAGGACATAATTTGTTTTCCATGTGATTGACAGAACAAGAATTACTAAGCTGAAATGAAAGCAAAAGGGAGGCATCTGACCATTAGCAACTCGCTAATGGCGAAACAGCAAAGTAGATTTTTGAACCTTATTTCTCAGAGGTTTTAAAGTCAGGTTAGATAAATACCAGTTAGGAAGGACTTGGACACGACACATATTTGCCTTGAAATGGGGCTGAAATAATAAATGGCTTGTCAAGACCGGTTTCAGACATATTTTCTGTGGCTGTAGAACCCAGTGGGAGCTCCACTGAAATGCAGCAAAGCCAGTAACCCCTGAACATAAAAAGAAATACCACAATCTGTTATTTTCACTACTTTTTGTCTCCTTCTATATGAAACCCTCCCATCATCACTTTTTGGCTTCCAGTTTACTGGATGACAGAGAAGTAGTTACCTTTACAGCCAATGCTACCTCCAAGTGACATGAAACTGCACCAATGCAATATTTATACAATATCGTGTCTGCTGCTGCTAGGATGATGGACAGCTTGCTTTTTCTCCTCACACAAAAGTAAATGGATTTAAAAGATGGCAAACAAGTGTCAAATAATTCTGTCTCTTACCATTAAACAAAGATTCAAAGATAACAAGATTGATATAAGGAAAAATTACATTTCACATCTGACTTCTTGTGCTTGGGAGCATGCTTAATATAGAGTTAACTTAAACTAAATGAAAAGAATAAAATATTTGCATAATAATATGCTGGAGGTCATTGTTGTTCAGTCTGTTGAAATCTCCTGGAACACAGGAACACATTGCTTTGTGAACCTGCTATTCCCAATTTTACCAATTTCATCTAGAGCAGATCTCATTAATACTACCAGTAAGTAGGAGAAATATTGTCTGATGTACTTGGAGATTAATTATGCTTGTGGCAGCCTCTCCTTTACAGGAGAAGGCAGCTCATTCCAACAACAGCAATTCTTTCTGAGTTCACTTCAAATGTCATTATGATAGAAGGCAATTTTGGGAATAATGCAAATGTGAGTCTCAGTAGCTGGGAGCTATTTTGTTTTAATGAGGTATGAAGCAACACACCTCACATGCACTGCAGCTTCCACTGCTGGCTTGGGAAAGCAATACAGAGACCATGAATATGATTAAATTTAGTACTGGTGTAATTCACCTAATGCTAAAGCTAAATTTAGGTAATTGCTCTATTTTATTTACGCAGATGACCCCAAAATAGTTTGTTTCTGCCAAATTATGCCTTATTAAGGTTCAGTATCTGGTTTTATTTTATTCTGATCTCTGTTGTTAATAGGGAGAGCTTGGTGCTGTATTTCAGGAAGGAGAAAGCAGAGTTCAATTCTGTGTGATCCAAAGCAAAACCTATGTCTTTGCCAGGAAGCTGAAAAAGGAGGGAATGCTAGCTGTAATTTTCAGAAACATCTTGCCTGTATCCTGGAATTTTTCCTGTTATCCCCTACTCTGGAAGACTAGCACACCCTTCTTTTCCACATCTAGTGCAATGTTGATTTTCCTGCTCCCTGGGGGAGTTATGTCACCATATAAACAGAAACAAGATGAAGAGGAAAAAAACACTGAGACAAGTTGAAGGAAAATAAAAAAGGAAAATAATTACCAGTAGCCAATGCCTGTAAAAAGGGTATTTTCTCTGTAGAGAAACTGGAGAGTTTTTCCAGTTGTATGTCTTGGTTTCAAAGGGACTACAAATGAGACACAGAATATGTGTTTTAAGCATCCAGCCACAGAGTGGATCTGTGCTTCTTCCCTCTATTGAAACCTGTCCAAGCCCTCTGGAAAAGGATAACTGTGTGAAGAATGATGAATGTATCACACATTTTAAATACACCCTATATATTTAAATTGCTTGTTAATAGAGATGCAGAATAATTTGCATCATGAATACTCCTCAATCTTGGCACTGTATTTATCAGACACCCTGATCTCCAGTCCTGGATAAATACTGGTCTTAATTTCTGTGTTGCTAAGCTGGAGTGCAACTTTTTGGGAACAGTTCCTTTCATTCTTTCATTTGGGGCCTTTCCTTTGGCTCGAGTTCCTCTGAAGCTGTTTGAGAGAAAAAGCAGGATAAACTTCATGTGGTTGTGACCATGCTGTGTCCCCAGCAGCTCTGGCTGAAGAGCTGCTGCCTCTAAGTTGCATTTTCTTTCTTCTCTAAGTTGAATCTGCCAGAACTGCTTCTCCTGGACACTGCTCTCTCCTTGGAATGGGGTGTGCCTGCTCATAAAGGTAAAATTCTTCTTTTTGACAACAGGAAGGAATCTGCCAGAGCTCATAGTGCTCCCTCTCACCCCACCAGCCTCTCTTATTGAGCAGTGCTCTGTGTCAGGTCTGCCCTGGGTTCTCTGGCTTGTGTTATTGGTGTTTCTCTGACAGCTCAGGCAACTCCAGGAACGTCTGTTTTCATCCCCAGGGCATTTTATATCTTCACCTAGAACCATGAGATTATTAAGCAAGTTTTCTTACTGAGACTAGATCTCGTTTGCCAACATTCTAAACTGTCTTTATTGCATTTGGGCCAAGTAGGATCAGAGTTAACAATGATTTCCTAATTTACTTTTGCACCTGGGCATCCAGGGGACAGGTTTGAGGGAATTTTATGGGTATGAAGAAAAACTTCTCCACCAAAAGGGGCACTGGAAAAGGCTGCCCAGGGAGTGGAGCCACAATTCCTGGATGCATTTAAAAGACATGTGGATGGGACATGGTTTAGTGCTGGTCTTGGCAGTGCTGGTTGGACTCGATGGCCTTTGAGGTTTTTGCCAGCTAAAATGATTCCATGGTTCTCTAGAACCTAATTTATTCTAACTGTTTCCTTGAAAACACATCTTAAACTAAAGCATCCCAAAATGGAGCAGTGGGGTGCTTTGCTGAGTTAAATGAATGCTATTTTCTAATGTGAGTCTTTGAAACTCCAAATTTAATAAAAATGCCAGTGAGCTGACTTAAAAATGGAGCAAATGGGACTTAGGTTGGCAATCTGAACTGCTCACTGAGAGCAGAGTTTGAAAGTTTGTTGTAGTGTCATCCAGAAAGGTCAGCCTCTTTTAACAAAATTTATACTCATAAATTTTACAGCTGCTCAACTTGAACAGTCAAGACATTTTATGAAAGAAAAGGTGTGCTAAAATAGAGGTGATCTAAATATAGCCATTTTCCCCTATATACTATTCATAGCAGGAACCTGGTGTGAATATTGTTTGTTCAGAAACCCTCTTACCCTTTAATAACATATTTTCACCTGCACATGGCTGCCAGTGTTGCTGTTTGCAGCCCATAACTGATTTGAACCTCTTCATGTGCATTGTGTGTGTGGTCTCTTCAATTTCTTTTGGGCAAACCCCTGCATCATCTCCAGTCCAGGTTCAGGACCAGGGGAAGACTCAAACAACCAACTCACAAATGGAGCTGCAATACCATGCTGGCTTTTGGGAGCAGCAGGTATCAATTTCTGGGCATGTGTTTCATGCAGTCTTCACAGAAATTATTGAACAGGGCTCCTGCTGTTAGGAAATAAAAAATGTGAGAATTAAAGCTTGCTCCAGAAGCAGACTTCTCTGAGTGCAGTTGGTGATGGGATGAGGGGAAAAAGGTGCTGTTTTTTATTAGCCATTATAAAGCAGCTGTTCTGCTGCTAAAATGCCATCAGGCCCCTTGCTTTTACAGAATAAAGTGAAACACAACAATTTGGGAAAAATTCTTTAGTGTGGGTTTGGATCATTGCTGAATTTGGACCACAAAAAGCTTTTATTTCACAATAGGCTGTAAAGCTGACAGGGAGACATCATTTGGAACGTTTATTTTTAATCCAGTGCAGTTATCAACTTCAAGTGTGACTGTAAGAAGGATGAAATTATTGATGCTGCAATAAAATACGAGGATTTCTTTCCAGAAGATGTGTTTTGACACATGTTGCTGTGTGTTCTGACATCAAGTGATGAGTTGAAAGCACTGTTGGGCATGAAGCAGCAAGGCAGAGTGAAGAAAAAAAAAACTTTTCAGTGGAATAATTTGTTACCAGAACAGCTAACACTAAGGAGGCCTGACTTTCCTCACTGGGAAAAAAAAAAAAAAAGAAAAGTGAAAAAAATAACCACAAGTTCAAATATTGTCAAGCTTTCTTCTAAAATCACAGATTGCTTTGTTTGTCTCTTTTAGCTCTTGAGTTTTAAGGGATCTTTCTCAGATTTGGGTGCAAGGTGAGTGTTAAAAACGAGCAGCAAATAGAAAGCAAGTTTTAAATCCTATTTTCTGTAGAACATTGAATCTTCCTCACTGTGTCTGTAATGTCAAGCTCTGCAGTAAAATCTGGCACCATTTGGAAGCCAATCCTGCTTCCATTGGAGCTCAAGAAAAATTTCTTCCTTGGTGGAAATGAAACTTGATCTTTTCATAGAGTATTTAATTTTCATATTAAACTTGGAGCTTTCTCTTTTCATTCTTCATTAGCTATCATTTTCAGCTGGGCTCAGAAATTGCATGAGCTGAGGAAACCATATGTTTGGGATTATATTTTAGTAAAACTTTTCTGATTTGTTAAAACCTCTTTGAACTAGGTTTCTGGCATGTTCCTCTGTAAATATTTGAAATGAGATATTTGTGTGCCAAAGAACTCAGGGAATTCAGTTTACTGTGGAATATGTGAAATGTCTCTTGAATAATTTATCATAAAGCAACCTAATTAGGGCTTTATTAAGCTTTAATTTGATGCTTTAAAGCTAAACAGCAGGAATGGTGCAGTAAAATGCTTTTAATTCCATATGTAGTGGATTGTATATCTGCTACCCTATGTGCCCATACCTTGCAGGGGCAGCTCAAGCGCTGCCAGAAGATTAATTCAATAAGTTTGTAAGACAGTGGGGTTTTTTTTTTTTGAGTTCTTCTCTATAATTTCAGCTCAACTTGAAAATCTCTGTGGGGCATCACCATGTAGAGTGCACACAGAAAAAGAGGTTTTCAGAGGGGGGAGTATCCACACCCACAAAAAAAAAAGATTCTGCAGTAAACTGGAATTATTTGAAGCATTTATGGAGAGATGTGTGCTTTAAATAAGAAAAAGCCACATACCTTTTTTAAATTTTTTTTTAGTCCACAACATTTAAAGGCATCTTCACCCCTCTAAGAAATGCTGCTTTCCCAAGAACCACCCACCCAACAGGTACAGCTGGACATGCACAGAATTGATGTAGTCAGGAGAAATGGGATAGAAATTACAAAGGCAGAGCTCCAGGGTCCCTGTGCCCATCTGGGATGTGGTGTGGGACGTGTCCCCATCACCTGAGAGGTGCCCCACAGGAACTGCAGGAGATTTTAACTTGCAGGATGCTTCACAATCAGAGCAGGTATTTAAATATAAAGATTTAAAATGCAGAAATGTCTTGTCAGACATGGCTCCAGCAATTTGAGAAGTGTTTGGTTATGACAGCACAGGCAGCTTCATGGAAGAACCACAACTTTAATTAAAATTCACTTAAGGTGTTGCCTGTCTTGCCCTCCTCCACGTTTCATCAAATGCTTCTTTTATTTACATCTGGGTAGAGCAGATGCCCTCAAAATATACTCAGATGTTCTCAGATGTTTTCCTCAAAACTGCTGTTCCCAGACTCAGCTAGGAAAGTTGGGGGGAAAAAAAAATTATTAAAGTATTTTGAATGAGTTTGAGAGCTGCTCAAATGGTTTGGGAGTAAAGAATATTTGCATGGAGCATACTCATAACTAATTTTGAGGATATGTTTTTGAGGACAGTACTTTGCTGCAGTTTCTTATTTACAAGAAATTAGACAAAACAAAAAAAATGTTATTCCAAATCCATGTAAAACAGGATATATAATAGTCACATCCTTTCAATTTTTGAAGTTGGATAATTGGCATACTTTCAAAGGCCAGATCTGCCTTAATAGTTTGTTTGCCCATAGATTATCTTTATTTTTGTGGCCTCTTTCTTAATGTGTTTCTGTACAGGCTTCAAGACCTCTCTGGTCCAGCAATTCTCTTATGGCTTGTTTTACTTAGCTGGAGGCTAAATTCAGGTTTTAAGAGAGTACACAAAATTGTGCAAATGTGTCTTCAAAATATCTAGGTATAAACATGTTGTCTAGAAAAGCAAAGAGGCCGATTTTTCACATTTACTGTTTCAGTGTTTTAATAGCTAAATCAGTGACTAGAGAAATCAGTTAATCAGTTACATTTTTATTCCTGTAAGAGAACAAGAAAAAGAAAAAGGTTCAAAAAAATACAGCCAGCAGTAAGAGATAGCTGATTTAAGAAAAAAAAAAAATTCAACCATGCCTACCTGTTGGTTTTGTGAAAGCTAAGAACAAATACCACAAATTCAGGTAGCTCAGGCAGTTGGAACAATCCTCTGAATCTTTAAGTGCATACATAATCTTCACAAAACCTTTGAGATTTTCCCATTAGTGGAAAAAAAAGCCTCTGCTCCAAATTACAGCTTCTAAGAAAATGGTCTGCTGCCAGGACTTCACACAGGAAAATAACTAGTCCTGGAATTGAAACAGATCTTTGCTTTTCAACCAGCCCACAAACCTGGACAAGCTGTGCTAATTCACTTTGAGAGGATCCACCCTTGTGACCTGAGCAGCCTCTGCCACCCCTGTGCTGACAGATACTGTGCAAGTGCTGTCTGCTCTCTCATTTGATGGCATGAATGCCTTCAGCTGTGCTTAGGATTCATCTGAAGCTCAAAACAGAGAGCAAATTTGTGTTCTGCTGCCAGGAGCACTGCGCTGGCTTTTGAGCCGACGTTAATTCTGAGCAGAGACTCCCCAGCTCAGAACATTTATGAGACCCCTTTTCAAACTAAACTTGCCTCTAGTAGTGAGAGAAGCTGGAGGCTGAGACTGGCTGAATCTTTGGTATGCAAAACCTTGGGGTGAGAGCAGGTGGGATGACAGGGAGGAGCTGGAATTTAAAAGAGGAAGAGCTTGAGAGAAGCAAGGTAGGCAGAGCTGGAAGGAGATTTGCTGTCAGACTGAACCAGGTGTGCTTGTCTCACTCCCCATGTGTGCTGCCAACATATTAAACACTCAGAATTCTGCATTTCACAATGAGATGATATGAATTGTGTTGAGCTGCTGATTCAGAATTCTGCATTTCACAATGAGAGAATATGAATTGTGTTGAGCTGCTGATTCAGAATTCTGCATTTCACAATGAGAATATGAATTGTGTTGAGCTGCCAATATATTAAGCACTCAGAATTCTGCATTTCACAATGAGAATATGAATTGTGTTGAGCTGCCAATTATTAAACATTCAGAATTCTGCATTTCACAACAAGAGAATATGAATTGTGCTGAGCTGCCAACATATTCAACACTCAGAATTCTGTATTTCACAATGAGAGAATTTTAATTGTGTTGTGCCATTTTCCTACAGCTTTTCTTGACATCAATGTTATGCAGCATAAGCAGAAAGATGCTCAGGAGGAGATAAAGCCATTCCTGACACTTGGAATTGCAAATGGAGGAGCTTTGGGGCAGGAAAACTTGAGCTCTTGAATCATGATGGGACAAAACTTGTACCATGAGTGGGATCCTGATTAAGCTGCTCAAAATTAGCTCATAAATCTCATTCTCCTTTTCTTTTGTCTGCAGTTTAGGCATATTTGTAGTAGCTGCCTCAGGGTATTCATTAGGAAATGCAGATTTTTGTTGTTGTTTGTTTGTTTTTAGTATTCGGAATATTATTTTTGTTTACAGTTCTCCAGCTCTTGTTTGCAGCTCTCAAAGCTGGATGAATACCATTAGACCTTGAGACATTTTTTTCACCATCTTTATTCTGGAATCTGTCATTTTGAATTCTCATTTGCATGGAAAGACAAGAAAGAAAACACAGTTTAAAGATTTTTCCTAACAAATGATTCAAGGATAAAATATACTTCAACACCTAAGAGAAAATAAAATTGGATTTAAAGAACTTTGACAGTTTTTTCCACAGACAAGGAGATGCTCAGGAGGTTATGGGAATAATTTGCAATATTGAAATTTCTCAGTCTAACTCAGGAGAACCAACTTTTACACAGACTTCTGTCCCTGATTTTCCATAAAACATTTTCTATAGCTTATCTTTTTAGACACAATTATTTATCATCCTTGGTGTTGCTTCCTTCTAATCTTGCCTACAAAGAAAATCCAGATAACACCTTATCTTAATACTATCTGGCTATGCATGAAAACTATTTCTTATAATCTAAATATGTTTGAATATCAGTACTTATTGTAAGTGCAGCTTTCAGTTCTCTTTTAAAAGCAGATTTTTAAATTTAATTTTAATTTTTTTTGTTTGTTTTTAGTTAGCCTGCTTTGCCATTAGTGCTGATAAGGAGGATGTAGCAAAGATCAGCCATGGAGGACACCAGAATAAGAAGTTCTTTGCCTGTACAAGTATTTTTTTTTTCCTCTGCTGGCATGCTTTGTCTCAAGTTTTTTTTCCCCAGATAGGGCATAAGTTCTCTTTCCTGGAAACACTTGGAGTTTTAAAAAAGCAGAAGTGTGTTCTGAAGCTTTCCTCTCAGTGGAGTATGCAATGTGATAACACAAAGATCTCTCTCCTCTTCCCATCTGTTTAGTGTCACAAAACTTGTGGGAACATAATATCTCTGAGGCCATATCCCTCTGTCAAATTTTGTTAAAATTGAGGAATGTGTTCCAAAGCTATTGGAGGAGATGAACGGTGTGAAGTTGTAAACCAGATTTCCTTAGGATCAAGGGAAAAAAAAAAAAAATCAATGTTCCATATCTCTGTGGCAAAAAAAGGAATTTTGCACCATTAGAAAAATTCTCTGCAAGGTTTAGAGCATCTGTGAATTATGTTAATGCTGGATTTGTCTTCCTGGCCTTTTGTTGAGGTGGAGCAATGTAGTATTTGCTACCTGGGCTTCAGGAGCTGCTCTTGAGACATTCTGGGTGATCCATTCTAGTCACATCATCAGCATTTAGGGGAAAAAAGGCAACATTGAACAGTAGTCTCAATTTCCTAGTGTCTGATGGCTGAACTGGAGATGCCACCACAAGCACTTAATGAGGGAAAAAATATTGTTTATTTTGTTTTTCTTTTCCAGGTAAAATATGACAGCAGTCACAGGGGGAGAACCAAAACATGCAAAATATGAAGTCACTCTATTCATTGGTTTTGTCTCTCTGTTTAATAATTATGGATTTTGCTTTCAAATTTAACATTTTAAAATCTTTAGTCTTAAGGAACTATAGCACCATGAGAATGGTTAGCTGCTGGGGAAAATTAATAAATGAAGGCAGCTTAAGAAATGTCATCAGCACTGCATCAAACACAATTTCTAACTTCCACAATTTTGGTTTGGCTTGGTGCTGCTGTCTCAGTTTTACTAATTTTGTGGTGGTTGTATCTTTTCTCCATTAAATGGCTGCGTTCTCCTTCTTATTGTCTTTTTACAAGTCAGTGTTGGTTTGTTGGTTTTTTTTTTTTGTTTTTTTTTTTTGTTTTTTTTTGAGCTACCAGGGAATTCTGCACACAGCTGAAGTTACTCAGATGATGTAACTCATGAAACTGGGAGAATGAATATTATATACAATATAATGGAACCCCTCACTTGGTTTTACACTGCTGGATGTGATCCATTGCAGGAATGCAAATGGTTTGCCAGATGCAATTTTCCTGCTCTTACTAAGGAAACAATTGCTTTTTAACAATGCAAATGAAGATCATCAGCATAATGATAGCTCTCTCAGCATTTGAAAAATTATGTGTGTTTGACTTTTTAAAATTATAATGGAAGTATTAGTAGACCTTAATAACACTAAATAACAATTCTTTCTGGACTTCCAGCCAAAAAAAACCCTCCAATATTTTATAGATTTCTTTTCTCCTGGATCCTAAATCTCCTAAAGACAATAATTTCAGAGAAACATGTAAAATTGTGTGCATTGAATTATTTTTGCCTCTTTGTGTGAAAGATGGCTAAATAATCTTGGCAATTGTTTAGGAAGTTGAATTTTGTGAATTGCTGTGGCTCAGTGTCAGCCATCATATATACAAAGGTTCAGTTTTGGAAAATATTTCACTGTAAGGTGCTTTTCCTTTCAGAAAACCACTGAGGACATATATAATGCATTTGAAATTGATTGCTGCATCTTCCCAATATCTCTGGACTGAGGACTGATGGCCAGGACATTTTGGTTTATCATATTTCATACACCCAAGGGACAAATCCTCTTCAAGAGCTATGCAAACCTTGGTGTAATTAAAGAACATATACTAGAAGAATATTAAAGAACAGAACTCCAAAACCACACTCTAAAGCCAGAGGTTCCTGAGGCGCATTTAAGGATATTTTTGTGCATCAGCCTAATATATTTATTTAAAAATATAACTGTGGTAGTCATTTCCTTGGGTATTATCTGTGGATTGTGCTTTCTCAGCTTAGAAAGATGCTTATGCTGCTTCTATTTGCACTGCAGCATTCTCAGCAGCAGAAAATGCTTTTGTGTAATAAACTTTTTTTCTCCTTTGAGGCACTGCAATGTTTCTCTCAGATTTTTTTTTTTTTTTTTTTTTTTTTGGAGGATGCAAGCAGAAATAAATGTTTGTCTTTTCAAATGGCTAATGTTGGTTATTCCATGGGATACAGGTCTTTGGGAGCTGCCTGCTCCAGTGTGGATACAGGGGGAGCTTCCAGCAGCTTCTTACAGAAGTCACCCCAGCAGCCCCCTCTGCTACCAAAACCTTTCCATGCAAACCCAAAACAGATTTCCAGAACAGAATTCCCAGCTTTTAGCAGCTCTTTCTCCAAAAGCTTTCAGTCCTTGCTCAAAAAGAAATAAAGAAAAGTCTAAGAGGTCACACATCTTGGGTTAGCTCCACTTCTTTGGCTCTTGGCAATTCTTTGGAACGCACCATCAAACTCTGAATTTTTGCAGTTCTCTGCCCTAGCAATAGATTGAGGATTTGTCATATTTTTAAGCCATTAACAAAAGGCCTTTTCCCCTGTACTATTAGATTGTGTTGGCTCCAGTGAGCTCACCTCATTAGAGTGTTTGCATATTCTCTAATAAGGATAATTTCCCTGTGCCCATCGTTTCTCCTCCTTATTTATCACCTGCAGTCTGGCTGATCAGAGCTGGGAGAGGTTTGGGAAGGTGTGGGGTTTATTGCAGTGCTGGAGCTGCAGCAGCACTCAGCTGCTGCAGTCAGTGATTTATCTGAGCAGGTGCTGCCAATTTCTCTGCTGTTTCTACCTGCAAACAATTGGAAATCAATGGCATGTCTTGACCCTTTTTGTGGCTAACACTGATTGTCTTCCCTGTAAAGCTGCTTTTGTTCCTCTCTTGGAGGAAACAGATGGGCCATTCTGTCTCAGATGAAATTTTATTTTTTTTTTCCATAACTTTTTCATTATATATAGCAGAGCACCCAAAAAACTAACCTAAAACACCCTTTCTTCTTCTCTTGGAGAATTGATTTGCACCAAGACTGCAGTACTGACTGTTTTACCTGAAATTAGTCACAAAGTTCTCATGAATCTTTATTGGAAAAACATCTTTCTCATGTTTTTGTCAAGCTCAGTAGTCCTCAGTGCAGTCTGGGCTAACTCATGTAGGGGAGAATTGCAAAGAAAATGCTCCAACATAGCACCTGCTCCTGAATTAGCTTGTCAGGACCTGGGTACCAAAAAAAGGGGAAACTCTGCCTGAAGCTGTACAGAGAAGCCATCCTGAAATCACCTGCAGTTGTAGAAAATTTCACAGATTTACCCATTCTGCATGAAAATCAGTCAAAAAGGGGCAAAAAGGAGTGTAAGTGTGTGTAGGAGTGAAAGCAAATTTGTGGCGGAGTGTGGGGAGGAAAAAGAGTTATGAATAAAAGTATATATTTATAATTTCAATGCACATTTCAGACCAGGAGAGTCAGCAGAGCTTTGTGTGATCTGGGTTTCCTAAACAGCTTTCCATGAGTAAAATCTGGTGGATGTGGATGGATTGATGGGAACCTGCTGCTTGACACAGTGCAAGGTCCACAGAGCCAGTGAGATTGCAAAAGCTGACAAATTGAGACAAGGCTGCTGCTGCTTGCCTTAAAATGGCAAAACAGAACCAAAAGAAACCAGTGGGCAGGTTCTCTGTTGTACAGGGTGGGCATTCAGGGGAAGGGGTGGCTCTGGAGTTGTGCTGATGGCTGGGGCTGCATCCCACAAGGGAGGATGGGGTGTGCTCAGCCAGCTGTTTAACAGCAGCATGAAACCTTGGCTGGGTGAGAAATGTTGATGCTTTTATCAACAGGGCTCAGTAAACTGTAAAGTCGATGCTGCCATCCATTTTCAATGCCATAAATGTTACCTCAGTTAGTTTAAAGCTGTGCTACACTAATCTGTATTTCATCTTCCCCCAACTTGCTTCAGCTAGTTTTAGTTTTTCGATTATCCCCCTCAGATCTTTGTGGCAAATGAGACAATTGTAATGCTATGCATTATTTTAGTTTTTGAGGGTAGGTTAAATATTGATTTTAGCCTTAGAAAGCAGAACCAGATCTGCTGGAGGAATATTCTACAAAGATACTCTTTCAAGGTGATTTATCTGCCATACAGAGTTTGTGTTGAAGAAATCAGGGTCCATCAAACAAGAAGATGCCAGCAAAATCCCAGGCAGTGAATTCAACTGCAATGTGATTGTTGTCATTGCAACATGACACTGTGGAGATCAAAAGTAGCAGTGGGTTCAAAAGGGATTAAGTTAATTAATTAGGGATTGCTAAACCATCTCCTGAGTTCTGGGAAGCAGATTTTGTTACCATTTCTGTCTGTGGACGGTTCTACAACCAGAGAAACTGAACATAATCTCTTGGACCTTCCTGAGAAGTTGGTTAGACTGCTTTGGACCCGCAAAAAAAATGTAGATAGCTGAAGCTGTCAGGTACTGCAAAACCATTTTACAGAAATGATTTTGTATCTGACACACCTGACCTTTATTTGTCAGAATATTGACTTGGGCGCAAAAGATTTTCAAACATGGGTGAAAAGTTCAGTGTGATTTTATTTATACATGATCACGGGTGTCAAAGAAAAAGAGACATCATTTTGGCAAAAAAAAGATTTAAAATTTTAATTGGATAAGACAATAAAGTAAACAATATTTAAAGTGATGAACATTTAATCTCTCTGTTTTGAAGTATTATGGATTACTGTAATAGTAAAAGCAGATAATAGATAAATAGCTAAAATGAAGACTTCAACCACTGGGGTTATTTTAGGTTTTCCATAACATGGAACAGCTTACATAGAGAAATTCCATTTTCTTTAACCAGGTTTATGGTTTAAGAAAAAGGCTTATCCCAGCTTGTAAAAGAGAGAAATATCAGAATGGCTCTCAAACCAAAATCTTTAATCAGCATTGTAATTATTATTATTATATATTAAAATATAAAAAAATTAAAAATATAAAATATATATTATAAAATGTATTTTGTTAATTCCAGGGTTGGTTTTACTGGGCTTCTTCACTGAAGAAAATTCCTTCAGCTGCTGGATTTGGCTGAATAGCCCTCGTGCTTTTTCTAGAACCATTCACCTCAAATCACCTCTGGGAGGTGTTCTAACCCATTTGGCAGGAGATCTCTCTCTCTCTCTCTCTTTTTGCAGCTGTTGAATTTTGTATAAATATTTAAATATTCACTGGAGAAGGTGTTGGCACTCAGGTGCTGCCCCTGCCAGCCGAGTGCCCTAACCCCAAAGCTATAAACTCAATTTCAACACTCTCTATTTGTCCCAATGAATATTTCAGAGTTTCATGTAAAATTGAACAGCACGAGGAGAACTTAGACTTTGGGGATTTCTGTTGCAGCTTGGTAACAACGTTCCTGCTGTCCTGGGAAAGAGGGAGAATGAAGTTCATCATGGGGTCACAACTTTTTTAAACTCAGCTGTAAGGGAGTTTCTTGCTGCTCTTTGTGTTTTAGCTTTTTTTGTGAAGCCCCCTTTTATTTTTTTCCAAAATAGCAAAATGAAATACTTATTGATTTGTTGGAAGGCTGAAAACATTTTAGTGCTAATGCAAGAAAGATTTCTTTTATTTGGAGACTGTAACTCCCACACCATGGACTGATGTGCTTTTGCCTTGTAACCTCCTACTGAAATCTGCCCCAGCCAAGCACCAAGAGCAGGAGAAATGAGAATTTATCTGCTCATCTGTCCAGCCAGTGAACAAATTCAGAACTACAGTAGGGTATTCCCATGCCAAATAACATCTTGTGTGAAATTAAAAAAGGAAATGAAGTAAAAGAGAATGCTGTTGAAATTTCCATGTGTTATCACAAAAACATAGTATTAAGCATTCAAGTGTTTTTCAGTAACTTTTAATTTCTCCATTTCCAGTGCTCTGCCAAAGCTGTCCACAGTGTTTTATTCCTGTCCTGTGATACACAGAAAAACAAAGGCAAAAGGATTAACAGTTGGAAAACTAAACCATAGCTTTAGCTAAATATCAAGAAATAACTCTTGGGAAAATTGAGTAAGAGATGCTCTTTAAATTTTGAAATACAAAACCTAATCCAATCTTTCTGTCCTCTGTAGTTTTACACCAGCTATGGCATGTATCCCTATATACAGACACTTATGGACACAGATAGGAACAACTTTCTGGGTACTTTCTCCTCTTACTACCTTGCATTTTGGAAAATCAGCACTTTTCACTTTTCTAAGCTTTTTATCTGCTTTTACTTTCAAGTTAGTTAAGTGCATTCTTCTAAGAGGAAAGAAATTTACAAAAAACAAAATCACCATTTATAAGAACTAAGAACACTGAAATTATACTTGAAAGTGTATTTTGGATGAAGACTTCATTTCAAGAAGATCATTTGCCTCTTGAGTGCCTGTTACCTCTTTTGGAATACACTGACTTTTTTTTCCTGAAGTGAACAAATAAATGTTTGTCTTTCTCAATTCTCAATTCCAGCTAAATCAAGCTCAGTACTTTTCCCTCTTCCCTGGAGAAATCTGAGAAAGAAAAGTGTATTCTTTCTCTGCAATGCTGTTCCCAATCCTGGTTAGCTGGAGGTGAGAAAGTCTGCACAGCCTGGTGAAGTTCACTGGGAAGCAGCTTATTTTACTGAAATAAATATTATATATTATTTTACTACAAATAATGTGCTTAAAATGGACTTTCCCAGCTCTTCATGTTCATGAGTCACTGCATACAAAACTCAGAGATGGATTTTTTCCATTCTTTTGTGCCCTTACTACCTGGGCAGATGGGTGTAAAAATCCACTGATGACACTTTACACACTGAGCCTGGGCTGGATGACACTTTTTAAGCAATTGTGAAAAACCACATTTGGTTTAATTTTGTCTCCTGAATGTAATAATGTGAAGAGGAAAAATGACAAATTTCTAAGATGCACATCAGCAAGACTGAGTGGTGACTTCTTAAAAGCAACTAAGACACAGTTTAAACATTGCACTGACCTCCACATCCAATAAATGCATTTAGAATTTTTTTCACTGATCAAGGAAAAGCGTTGTTGAAAATATTCCAATTTAGAAATATTTACAAATAATTGAGATCTAAGTCAATCTGACTAATTTCCTTGGGGTGCTTTTGTGGGTTCTTGCTGTGTTCTTTAATTGAACACAGGAGAGCAAACTCCAGACTTCTTTACCTCCCATGTAGCACATCTTTGGTTTGCCTTTTAAATTTCTTTTCTTAAAAAAAGCAGTGTCTAAGAATATTACAGAGTGAGGAGAGGTAAAGGGAGTAGTGGAAAGTGTGGTATTTTTAAAGTTGGAATGTTTGGGAATGTTAAAGGACCAAAATTGTTATTTTTACCCTGATGCTGGAATATTGTTTGGCATCTGTTAAGCTCTGTCCAGCCATCTGTATTTAGGTACATTAAATATCCAGGGACTTGTCTATTTACAAACTGTAGGCAGGTTAACTCCTGATGCTGGAAATGCTTTGACAAACAGTTTCAGAGGAATCTCAAGGCATGGGAGCCCTGCTCAGCCTGGCTGAGGCAGCTCCTGCTTCAAAGCCTGGGAAAAAAACCACGAGGAGAATGTTTTCTTTTCAACAGAACATTTTTCTGTCCACTAACAGCCAATTTGGGCAAATGTGCTGTGTGCTCCTCAAAGTGCTCCAGCTCCCAGAAACAGACAGCAAACGTGTTCCAGGGAGAGAAAGAAAACTCTTTTTAAAGGCTGTTTTCATCTCCTGTGAGTGTTTCACCCATGGGCTTAGGTTTGGAAACAAAGTGAGCACAGCTTTTCCTCCATGTAAGCTTGGATGGTTTCTTCAGAGATATGACAGCTACACCTACACCAGCTGGAACTCCTATTTCATTTCCCTTAGAACCTGTCCTCACCCAGCTCTCTTTCACTGGTGCAAAATTCTCCTTGTGAAATTGGAAGAAGAATTTGGTCCTGCAGTGGTGACACCCACAAAAAAAAAATCTGCTATTTCAAAATGTTTAGGTTTCCCCTTGGAGGTATTTTACAGTAATTAAGCTAATGATTTGCTGTGCTAAAGGTCCACATTTGGATGCTATAGAATCTTGAAATTCCTATTTCATTCCCCTTAGAGCCTGTCCTCATACAGCTCTCTTTCACTGGTGCAAAATCCTCCTCGTGAAATTGGAAGCAGAATTTGGTCCTGCAGTGGTGACACCCACAAAATAAACATCTGCTATTTCAAAACTGTTTTGTCACTGCTCAGTGATGCACTATGCCTGGAGGTGCCTGTGATATTCCTGAATTTAACCACATCTACTGCAAGTCCCTCCCTTTCCACGATGGATTCTGTGTGAGTTTATACCAGCATTAAACTCTTAAGGGAGATGCACACTGAAGTAAACACCCCTCAACCTATCATTTACTAAAATGATGGAATTTGCACCCTTCCCATGTATATTCTGAAGAGGACAGCTCCATTTAGTTGACAGTAGACTTAGTAACATTTTTTCCCTGCTATATTTTTATGCTATGTCAAAAATGTACATTTTACGTAGATTCATTACCAAGAGTTCAACATTCAAGAGCAGTCCTGAAACAGAAAAATGTTGAGCACGAAAAAGAAAAATGAAGGGGTAAATTAAAAATATAAGTAGTGTAATTAAGACCTAAAATGAGATATTTGCTTTTCTTTTGCTTTATATGTAAGAAATGTAAAAACACTTCTTTTGAGGTTGTCAATTAGTGCATTGTACCTTTCTGTGTGAACGTAGAGAGAAAGTTTCTACAATTCCCGGTGAGTTGTCTGTGGCTCTGAATCATACAGCACAGTCAATATTAGTCTTGCACATCATAGCAATAAATAGAGAGTTTCTAGGCAGTATAAAGAGAGGAAAGTCTCTCATAATCAAAGTTTTTTTGATTATGAGCCATTTTGCCTCCTCTTTCATTAACCAAGCTCTGCTTTTTCTTTTCCTGGGCTAGGGACAGTGTGATTATACCTTGTTTTCTCGCTGGTTCTTATTTTTGAATTGGCAAAATTCAGTTTTGCTTACATTATTGAGGGCTGTTGAACTGGCTCTGAAAATAGCAGATTCCTGTAAAGTTATTTCTCAGTTGATATAAAAGAATTCTAGTTTTTCTCTTAAACATTGATGTGCTATTGCTATTAATTTGAAGCTTAAGATAAATTTTGAATGTATTTTTTCTTCTTTTTAAATATTTAGATAATGCCATGTCTCTGTGCCCAAGAAATAAGATAATCTTCTAGTTTTTATTCTATCAAATTTCAAATACATTAAATTAAACTGTGTTTAGCCTCTATTCTCTACACCTTATGTAATTCAATATAGGTAATAGTCTGATTAATGGACATCTAAATATTCTTGTTAGGCTGGGTTACATATGAAACCAAAAATCTGGCTCAAAAAAAACTTTTGTAACTACTCAAACAAAGATGTGTGATAAATGCCACTTCTCGTAGCCTCAGTGCTCAGCCTCACAAAGGTTATTTATGGGATTAATTAAATCAGCAATGTGCTATTTCCCATGTGTCTGCCATAAAAATAAACTGCTTAAAAGCTCCAAAGAGCAGAGGGTGCCTGTGGCAAAACCTCAGTGTGAGCAGACAGCCTGATCTCATTTCCAAGTGATCCCTCCACCCTTGTGAAGAGGAATGTGCATTTCTGCTGTACCCTGAGCTCTGTCCTAGCTGGTCTGGAAATGAACCAGCACACAGCTCGGGGTGTGCATCAGCATGGATTTAATTGAGTGGTTCAAAGCTTCTCACTGAGAGGAGAATCTAGATTCTAATTAAAGTGTATCAGCTAACTGGACTCTTCATTTTTCCTGGGCAGTGCTTCAGAGTTCTTCCCTGCCTGACAACATGCTGCAGTGCACTCTGCTGAAATGAAAAAGCACTTCTAATTTAGCGTGGTAACTTCCTTGTGCAAAGTGCCCCTGAGTTCTGGGGAGGCTTTAATAATAATTTTTTTTTTTTTTATTTGTACTTCACAGGTTTTAATCTGATAGCAACACATCAGTGGAAACGAGATTTAAGGGTTGTTAGAGAACCAGGTGTGTCTCCTTTTGGAACTTTATGGAAAATAAACCTGTGCATACTCTAGGTTTTTGTCAAGACATTCCATAAACAAAGACATCTTTGGTGTACACGAAAATATTTTGGATTTCAATTTCCCAACACCTTTTGATAATGTACACTTCTTATGAGCTGCAATTTACAGTGACATTCTGGCTTGTAAGAGAGGACAGAAACCTGTCACAATCCTGTCATCCACTGAGATTATGCTTTTACTCTAAAATGCCTTAAAATCTCATACAGAGTGATGGATGTTATTATCAGAGTGAATTTATTTCCTCACATCCATTAAGGACCTAAGGCTCTTGCAAGGTCTTAGCAGAATAGTTTGGGCTCAAGACACTGATTGTTCAAGCCTTTAGTTTTTCCTTCTTTCATCTTCAAGTAATGAGACTCACCATTATTCCTGCAGTTCTACAAGACTTTGGGGGACTTAAACAGAATCTGTTCTGTGAGCTTTCCCTGATGTGGCTGGGAAAAGGCTTTGTGTGCTGAGCAGGGCAATAAATGCATTCTGTGAAAAGAGGGAAGCAGAAGAGCAGGGGCTGTAAGAGATAAGTAGGAACAGCGTGTGGGATTGGCAGCTCTTAATTCCCCTCCTGTGGAGACTCTGCTGCATGATATTGAAAGTGAAAATCAATTAAATGCTTAATACTGATAAAATTCTCATTAGCAGCATCTCAAAACCCTGAACCAACCAGGGCAGCAGGGCTTGGAGATAGAGAAAGGTGAAGAAAAGAGAAAAGGAAATTCCTTTGGAAAGGCTGTGGTTCCTGGGAGTTATCCTGGTTATTGGTCTGTACCAATGGATTTCTATTTCTATTGATCCCTGTAAAATCATGGAGGACTCATGAGATTTTAGGATGAGTACAAGTTTCTCTTGCACTTCTCTGTTCTTCAGTCTAGGTAATTGCCTTCCATAGGAAAGGATTTTGGTCAGAAAATTACTTTTGTGGTTTTTTTTTTTTTTTACTTCAGCAATTGCACATCAGGATATAAGAGCTGATTGACCAAAAAAACCCCAAAAAACAAAAAAGGCTTCTAAGGTCTCTGACACACAAAAAAACATTAGTTTTGCCCCTTGCATCTCCCAAGTGCTTGGTGTTTCTGCCAGAAGCTGGATTTCTGCTTTGGCCTCTGTAGGATTATGCCCATTCCAGAAAAGGGATTTGTGGCCATATTTCACAGGTGTGCTGCCACCCTGTGATTAATCATCACAATTAATTGTGATGATTAATTGTGATTAATCAGCACAGTTCCCAGCTGCTCCTGCTGGTGGGAATGAGAGGAGAGAAAAAGGGGGTGCAATTGGTGGACAAAATTATTGACAAAATTATTATAACTGCACCTTCCTCCATACACCTAAGGAAGAAAAAATATCCTGAATAAGAGCTGTTGGTGCCAGTGGCTTTTGTGTAGAAAACACAATCAGGCACATGTAAAATAAAACCAAGTGCAGAACAAAGCTCTAATCAGCTATTAATATTTCACATAACTATTCTTCTAACTTCAGTGCTTCCAAAATGGGTAAGAAAAATCTCCTTACCCTCAAAGCCAATGAAATAATATGTATTTAATATGCAAATAGGCCTCTGTCTCCTGTTATTCTGATGTTTTATTTCTTAAAAAATGTGCATATGCAAGCAATATAGGTCACAGTATAAATGGAAGTAAAAATTGCCCTTCCTGTAATATTCATTGCTATGAAGACGGATTAATAAAATTATAATTTAAATAAGAATTTCAGTAATCTCCTTTTTTAACAGGAAAAATGTGGGATTAAAACCATATTTTTCTTCTCTCTGTCACCTTCCCTCAAGTCCCATAGTAAATGTCAGAATATGCTGCACTGTGTAAATTTTCCTTTAATATTTCACACTGATTCTCAGGAAAGGTGTTTCAGGAAGCAACTCTCCTTTATTAAACTGGGAGAGATATATTTTTTTAAAAATATTGACCAGCACCTGAGCTTTAAATGAAGCTGTGCCAGCTTTGTGGGGAAGCTGTTGTGGTTTGCCAGCTATATTTTTTTGGTGGTTGCTTGTTTTAGAGGGGGTGCAGTAGGGATATTTTAGCTCTTTTCTGTCTCTGTCCCACTGTGTCCATTTCACCACCCTTCCCCTCAACTCCCCTTCGATTTGGTGTTGATTTTTTCATTCCCTCAGCCTTCAAAACCCACCTCTGAGCCCTTGGTTATTCCCTTGCTAGCAGCAATCCCTTGGCAGGGAAGCTTTACAAGTGGGAGGAACTATTTGGGCCAAAATAAATGTGGATTATAACATTACTAGCATTCTGGCAGGATTAAACACTTTGCTGGAATTACTCTGCAATGTGAGTGAGATCAAAATCTTCATCTGAAACTGCTGAGAGATTCTTTTCCCCAATGTGATGAAAACTGCCAAGTGCAAAGGAGTTTCTGTGGATTCATAGTGTGACTTCAATGCTGCCTGTACGGAATCAAAACTTGTTTTCCTCAGCTATCAAAATGTTTCCTCAGTTTTTGATCTTCTGACAGTGAAATAAATCTTATCTTCTTCACTAACAAGAAGGAGGAAAAGTCTGTCACAAAGGCTGGTAATGCTTTTATTCTTCCTTCAGTGCTGTGCCAAAGAGAAGCTTCAGAGGCACGAGAGAAGAAAATAGAAATTGTGTGGCTCAAAGCTCTTAGGAGTTTGGAGACTCCACAGTTAACAGCATTAAAAATGCTATTTTATTGCTGTCTAGAGAGTTCTTGTTTTCTAAATAAAGAAATTAAGTGCTTATTAATGGAGTTGATTTCGAGTAGCAACAATTTTCTGTGAGCCTTTTCCCCTGTCACATTATGTAGCATTTAATGGTGTTTGGTTGCCATGTTTTATGCATTTCAGGCTCTTTAACATTTCAAAGAACAGGAATTACATGAAAAGAAGAAAAGCAGTGATCACAAGAGAGGTTTTATGTACTAAATATGCTGGTGAACAAAATTAAAGCTCTATAAAATATCAGATTTCAAAACATGAGGGAAAAATTAATTAGAAAGCCTTCTTTATGAGTTAATGTTATTTACCTAAAAATGATACCCCTTCAATCACTGGCTGAAAGCAAAACATTAACTGCTCTGTACAAGTAGATCAATCATGTCTCATAAGAAAGGGAAATTATTTTAATGTCAAATACATTACTTCCATTTTTATTCCATGTCACAGCTTTATGAGTTAGATATTTTATTGGTGATAAATATCACGACTTTCAGAGGGGTCTGCCCTGCTTTTATTCACATATGAAGTGAATTTCCCATGCCTGACTGCTGTTTTCTGGCATAAAAATACAGCCAGCAGCCTTCCATTTATAGAAGATATATATATTCCTTGCCCAATTTGTACAGCATTTTATTTGAGGACTTTTCCCAACTGATTTGAATACAATATAAAAACTTAGAATTCCTTTTTTCTCATTATTTCAGCAGATCATTGACTCATTTCAAGGAGCTGCTTTCTGGTAAAGCTTTAGGATTTGCTTCCCTTTTTTTTTTTTTCAACTTCCATTATTGTGTGGTGTTTTGCTATTAAAAATATTCTTGTGTCTCTTCCAACACTTGCTGCTTTTTTTTGTGTTTCTCCAAATAAATGAACAGCCTTTACCTGGCATTCTTCCATTAAATACTTCTATAAAAGTTTAGCACACAAAGTGAAGGCAGATTTCCATTTATGAAGTGGTGGTTGCTCTGTTGTCAGTGACAAAAAGTCATTTTTTAAACTATATTACTTGAAAATTTTCCTATTTTAATTTAAGAGAAACCATATTTTCAGGGAAATAGAAGCCCTGTTAATCAAAGAGAACCTGGAGTAGACAAGTTTAGAGATAACAAATTTCTAAATAATGACTACTAGCTGGCTACTAATGATGGCAGCTTTCCCTGCTGCAGTGTGACAGAAACTTTCTGACCACTGAATAATCATTTTTTTAATATCTCCTCCATATATTGATAGAGTGTGTGCTGTACAAGAATCACTGGGACCAAGGTATCAAGTAAGATCATTATGTGAAATGCCAGAAATTAGCTGAGCACTTAATTTCTTTTGTTGTTCTTTTGGTTTAATAACCTTGAAAAATATCCTCTAATTACAAAATCCAGCAAGCCTGGTTTTATTGCTTTATCAATCTGAGCAAATTTGGGTTTATTTGTTCTCATATTTTACCCCTGTAGGACTCATCACCTGCTGTGGTTAGAAAAGATGTCAGAACAATGGAGAAATTCAGTTTTCTTCCTCTCTCCCAGAGACCAAAGTGGCTGGACAAAAGTGCATTCCTCTGTTTTATTTATTTTGCTTTATAATTTATCTATTTTTTTTTTATTTATTTAGCTCTTTCTTCTTTAGCTCATCCAAAATAGGGAGAAGCTCCTTCATCTCAGTTTTCTGCAGGTTTTTGGAAGTACAGTAGGAAGATTTAAGTTCTCTTGGAACATATTTTCCTCACAAAAGACATTCTATTTTAACAATGGTGATTACCTACCAGAAACCCTTGCTATTTCTGAATTCTAATTAAAATATTGTAATTTTTTCTCGTGAGCTAAGGGCCCATCAACAAGTCAAGGACCAGGTGTGCTTATTATGCATTTTTCTTTTCAGAGCACAGAGATATTTTAAACAATATTTCTGCAATAACACATTGTTTCTGCCCTGATAATACAAAATGTTTTTGAGAATTAAGGAATATTTGGCTAAATAATTTGCAATAAATAATTGTTCATTATATGATTCTGTTTCACAACAGCACAACCTTTTGGAGCACTTTTTAACAGCACAAATTTGAAGAAGCTGCACTTTAAGTGTTCTTCAATATAATACCATGAGGTAAATAAAGGGTCACTTTACTTGAAACCTCTCAGACAGAGGGAAGAAACACTTATTGGTTGCATATTTTTGAATATTTGAAATATTCTTTAAAGACTGATGTCCTCCTTTCTGAGGCTGCAAAACCTTTTTAGAGAGAAATCTAGAACCATAACCAACTGAAAAAAGAAAAAAAAAATATTCCTAATATTTAACAACTCTTCTTTTACAAAAGGAAAGCCTCACTCACACAAAATGGTCTTCAAAAAATGTAACAAAGTCCAAGTCAGTATTGAAGTATTGAATGTGCATGTACATGGAATTTTACACATTTCCTGTGTGTTTTGAATACATTTACAGAACCTGTAGTGGTTACCCCTAAATGGATGTTAAAGTAATAAGAGCCAGAAATGGATGATTTTGTCCTTTATTTTTGTTGTTAAATAAAAAAAATAAACCAAAACCAAACAAACAGTATCAGAGAGAAAATTTAGTGCAAATCATCAGCTAAATATTTTTCCTTGGATCATGATATTATTCTTATATAAGGAATGAGTCAGTGAGCATGCAGAACAGCATCTGAAATAAGTACACCATATACAAAATTAAGTGTATTGCAGAGCATCAGCTATGGCCAGAACTGATGTGTAGCTTAGGAAAAACAATAAAACAAAAAGTCTGAATTGTTTGGTTTGTTGGGGTTTTGTTTGGTTGGATGGTTGAGTTTTGGGGGGTAGAAATAATTAAAAATATTTTCAATAATTATTGCTTTATTTTCAAGTGTAAGTAGAGTTTAGAAGTTCATTGCTCCAGTGAAATCCAGCCTTTCCCAACCTCCTCCACACACTGGGTATAAATCTGTCCTCCCAGAAATTTGAGGAATGGATGCCCTACAATTTTTATTTTCTTTTCTTCACCATTATTAACATTGCATTTTATAGCAAATGCTACTTGTAGACCCCAAGAGGAAACAAGCTGTCTCTTCCAATGCAGCAGAAAAGATTATTTCACTGTGTATTTAAGTGTACCACAACAGCCAACCAGGATTCATACCACACCAAAATAAAACCAGTACCTTATTTCTTATTTCTCCCTCTCTAGTCACAACATGTGCTGTTCCTGGCTAATTGAATCCCTCAATAGGCTTGCATGGCTTTCTTCTCCAGTCTTCACATTATATTGAAATAAAGATCCAGCACAACACATCCTGCACAGGCCATTAAGCATTATTTCTATATGAAATAGAATGTAAACCATCTCCTAACCTTTCAACTAAAAATGTTACTTTAGCAGTCTTCACTTCTGCCTGTGAATTAGCCAAATCAACCTAAATTATTTGTAAATTATTTACAGTTTCAAGTGCCTGACTCAAGAGAGAGGAATGGAATCAAACAGGGGTAAGGAATTCTAAGTTAATAATAAATTAACTGTGATGATACTGTTCTCCCCTCCCCACCAATGCCCTCATTTCCATGAAAGCAGAGATATTCTTGCCAGGGAAGAAAAAAGGTTTGAAAATATTTAGTAAGGTGTACAAAGATAGCTGTGCCCAAATCTCTGAGTTTGCAGCCACTAGCAGGGTTTTTAATTCATAATATTTGCTAAATTTAACAGTGGGAAAAAGTCCTCCTGTTGAGGCTTTCTTCTTCTTTTTCCCTAAAGCTTATTTCTCAGGATTATCTAAGTTACATATTCTGGTTTTAAGCCATTCATAGTAGAGATAAATGAGTAGACACTGAAGGGCCTTGTCCATATCCCTTTAAATTTAGTGGAAAGTTGCTGGAACTGTCAGGGGGGAAGGAAAAAATAATTTGATTTTACAGAGATGGCTGGTAATCTTTTCTTCATGGATACATCTATAGGCATCCAGGGCCTGATTGCTTTTTCTGCTTTCTCTTACTGAATTTCATGAGCCATTGATAATATATGAAGATTACAAAAGCAATGTATAGCAATTTCAGCTGCAATAGTGCAGTATTTCAAACAGTGGCATGAGAAATCGAGAGATAAAGGTAAACCATGTTTATTACAAAGAAAATGACAAATTTTAAGATACCATGTTTCACTTGTGATTTTATGCATTAGTTTGATTTGAAGATATTCTGCATTCCCATCTATGCCTCATTTATTCAGCTGCTGATAATACACAGATTCAGCTCTCTAGTGCAGCAAAAACAACTTATCCAGAGGGGACATCAGCATGAGAATTATCCTTGGGTGGCACAAGCTGATCTCTGCTGGCAACTACTAAAGAGTTCAACTTCCCTAGGAAGTGCAGCTGTGGGAGAAGGACAGGAGGTCTGGGCTAAATTCCCTCAAGACCAGATCTGAGCAAATGGTCTGAATGGCAGGGTTGTAGTTTGGCAATTTTAGTTGATAGCTTGAGAGTTTTTGCTGTGGTTTTGTATGTATAACAAGGAAATATTTTTGGCTTAAAATGTAAAATACTAAAATTGATGCAATCTATATGGGAGAGAATATTAGAAATACACTTAAATCATTCAGATGGATGGATGGATAAATAGACACAAAAAATTCACAAGGCAGTCTAGTTTTACACAAAAGCTCTGAAGATGTAAGAAATTATGTCTAAAAAAATCTAGTCCTTTGGACACTCTACCTACTAAAATAGAGAATAAAAATCCCACCACTTCCAATAGGCAGCTCCAAGATAACTCAGTGAAATTCAGTAGGAAGCATAAAGGAGACAGCCAGAATACACTTTGCTTTAAATTTCAGCTGGAAGACAGAGTGGAAATCTCTTTAAATTCTAGCAGTACAAAACCAGAAATGGGGACAAGCAAGCCAGCACTGAGCAACTTCAGTTTGTATTAAAAACTCACAGATATCTGCTCTAATACATCACCAACTTCCTAAATAAAGAGACCATCTGAAAAGCAAATGTTACTTCCAGATTTAGATAGGAGAGTTTCTGAAGTTACTTTAAAAAGCATAAATAATTCCAAGAAGAAGAGCAAGCTAGCAACACCAAGCAGAACAGAGAATTACCAAAATGGACAGAAAGTACAACAGAAAACCTGATCTTCTGTTTAAAAAATCCTGCAAAAGCAAAGAAATAATCAAGTCCTAAACACAAAATGACCTTTTTTTTAATGTACCACCTAATCATGTCTTTTTTCCTGATTCTGTGTAAATAACATTTACAGTGAGACAACATTTTCTCATCCAGTCCCAGGCTATCATGCTTAAAATAATCAAGGGAAATCACACCATGTGAGTTCACAGCTCTACCCTACAACTTGCCAAAAATATCTCAAAAATCTCCTCTGAATATACACTACTAAAGAAACAAATGTGTCAGTACATGAAAGAGTCATCCTGCTCAGTTGGAGGAGCTCATATTCAAAGAGACTGGAAAATTATCTGGTCCACCACAACATACAGCCCCCCATAACAAAGAACAAATTCTTTGGAAATAGCAAAACCATTAAAATTTAGGTAATTACTCAGAATACAGCCAAAAGAGTTGTTGAGTCCTTGTAAGAAGAATAAACACACATTACTGCATCAGTGAATTCTGAAGGAAAAATTAAAATGTTCATATAGCCAACACACGGCTGGGGAGCCCATTCTAAATTTTGGTGTTAAAAGTTCAAGGATTGAAATTACATTTGTCAATTAGAATAATTTGGTAATTAACCACAGCAAGTTATTAATAATCATTAGTAGCCATTAGTATGTGAGACTTTGGCTTTTTCATTCCCTGCTCTCAGCCTCTCTCCAAGTTGCTTTCAGGTGGATTTTGTATCCCTTGAAGTTGCAGAGTCTTTAAAAATAGAGTGAAATGAAACTCTTGTTGTCCAGGAAACACAAAAGAGTTGACATTTTAACTGCTCTGCAATAGAGAGAAACAACAGAGGAAGGCATTGGCACGGATAAATTAATGGAGATATATTTTCAATCATATTAAAAAATTCTCCCAGAGAAATGAACTTATTGTCAGCTAGAATCCAAATGAGTTTTAAGTTGATCACTTATTTATGGAAATTTCTAATTACTTTTTTCATAACTTATTAAATTTATCAGGAATAATTTCTTTTTCCACACTGAATCCATACACAATAATTATTGCTTCGGTTTTCATATATCTCCTTCTGAAAAAAGATTATTTTTCCAGTTTAGGATGGCAGAGCCAACTAGAATAATTCAGTGTATCATATTGTGCAGTACTTACACTACTCCAAAATGGAGAAGCTGAGGTGCTTTTGCCAGTTCACACTCATTTTGCCTAGGAAAGGTTTTTACTTTTAATTTGCCAGAATCACAGTATAATTTAGGTTGGAAAAGACCTCTAAGATCTTTGAGTCCAACCATTAATTCAGTACTGCCACGTCCACCACTGACCCACGTCCCCAAGAGCCACACCAGCACATTTTTTAAAAAAAATCCCAGGGATGGTGAGTCCCAAAATTCCCTGGTCAGCCTTTTCCAGTGCTTGAGATTCTTTCTGATGAAGAAATTTTTCCTAATATTCAGTTTAAGGTGGTTGCTTTCCCAGCCCTTCCAGATATCATGGAAGTTCTTGAAACTCACTTGTCCAAGTTTAAAACTTCTTAAAAGAAATTTAAACCAGTTTATTGCTGACCTCAAGTGTTATTAGGAAATTCTTGGTTCCAGATGGGGAGAAAAAACAAAGCAAAGGAGGAAGAGGAGGAAAAAAAAATAAAAACTGTGAACAGTGACACACAATTGATATTTTACTGAATTGTCCTGGTTGTCTGTTAAGGCAGTGGGGTAATGACCTTGTAACCCAACATCTGTCTCACCTGAGTCTCTGACTTCTCTCTGAATTTCAGATTTTGGCATTGCCTGCAGCTGGGTTGTGGTTAGTGCACCATGTGAAAATATGCAATGGGGTCTTGGATAATGGGTCATGTTATTGCATGGGGGCTTTGATTATGGTCAAATACTCTTGGATTTCAGTCATTGCCCTGCTGGTTGTCTCATTCTGTGAGATGCTGTGTTTTGGTGACTCTCTTCACGCCACTCCTCCAGCTGGGGCACACAGAGCTGCCAGCTCCCACATCCCCTTGTTCCCAAATCTCTTTTTTTCCAGTCAAGGGACATCCAGGCATGTGTTGTGTAGACACCACCACAATTATTTCATCATCACAGAACATATTTTTGCTGGAACATATAGCATTGCCTTGTGTTATTGCTCAACACATGCCAGAGATATTGAATTTTTTTTTTTTGCCCTAGCTTATGTCAGATATCTAAAAATACATATTTGTTTTAATATCTCCACATGCTCAACGTTTTCTTTCCTGAAGTTAACACTAAATGAATTGATTAGCCAGCAGAAGTTGTTTTCTGTGCTTTTCTTTTGGGTGAACAGTGCAATTGTGGCATATTTATTAGATATTTAATAGAATATTAAATATCCTATTCTATTCTATATTCTAGTCTATATTCTATTAAATATTCTAAATATTCTAAGATATTTAATAGAAACCACTAACAACATCCTCAATGACTAAATAGGCTGCTGAGATGTGAAATCACCTGATAGTTGCCAAGGAATTTATATAGAAAATAAATTGGATTACAGAATATAAAGTGGATTTCTTTGTATGTTTTGTAACATTTTTAGGCCTGTGATTTTTTTTTTTTGGTTTGGGTTTTTATGAGTTGAAGATGCTATGGACTGGATTATCTAAGTAACAACCAGATCCTGCACTTTGTCATCAAATT
>JAOTQP010000251.1:2992558-3002849 GCA_026413545.1 Cichladusa arquata
TGAGAAGGACTTTTTTTTTTTTCTCCCAAAATCTTATTTAAAGTAAGTTTTCTTAAACATACAACATCAACTCCTCGTCTGTATTATAATGAAGAATGTTATTAATGCTGTTTATATTGAAATATTTGCAAATAATATTTTGCATTAGCTGGCAGGACAATGTGCACACAGCTGCTTTCTGCACTGATAATCAGTTCTGCTGAGGCACTTCAAAGAAAATACATCAGCAAAGAAAGCAGCAGCTTTATCAGTGCCTGAAATTGCATGCACTGTGCTAAGCAAACATTGTAAATTATAAACTAATTTTATCTTCAGGAGAAGGAAGCTTTTATTCAAAACTGGGAAAAGTTAATAATAGTTAAAAACACTGTGAATTCATCAATGCCAGAGTCATGTGCACAGTTGCTGCACTGAAGGAAATACTTGCTGTTAAATTCAAGTGAACAGGCATTTGGATTGGAAAAAAGCATTAACATTTGCTAATGCTGTTTTCCAGGGAATGTTATTAAATGCCACCTCGTTCAAAAGCAGAGATGTGTTGAGAAATTAAAACCCAAGCTGCATGAGTGTGCAGTTCTGGTGTGTATGACACAGGAGGTAATCAGCATCTCCTGATGCTTCATAAAATACAATCACCAGCCTTGATGTGGAAGAAAATTAATTTTATATGTAGATACACACTTATTATTTGGGTACTGAAGGAGTTATGCTGGGCAGGTAGTGGGGGTGAGGAGGGGTGTGTTCAGCAGTTTTAGGATTTTGAGCTCTGAAAGTGGGGAGTTCTGATGAAATTATCTTTAAGGTTATTAAAGACAAAGTAAGAGATTACATATTCCAATGTTTTGGAGAGCTTTGCACAATACAATACAGCTGTACAAACTGTTTAAGGAAATTATTTGTTTCTTCTAATTATTTCTTCTTACATGTTCATTGAAATATAATAAAGGAGGGTTGCATGGGTTGTAACTATTTTTTAATCTCTGTTATTCCAAATTTCCTGCAATTTTCTCTGTGACTTGATGAAACTGCTCTTTCTTGGGCTATGTGAGATGGTCTAATTATCAGGAAGTGTAAAAATTTTCTGTAAATATGGAAGGGGAAAAGGAGCATTGAAGCTGAGGGAAAGAAAACAAAATAACAATGAATCTTTATCAAGTTGCAATGGCAATTTGCTAACTTTACCAAAAGTATAAATCTTTGCTGGAGTGCTCAAGGGGCATTAAGATCTGAAAATATGCCATTAATTTTAAGGCTAATGGACAGTGCTCTGGAATAATGCAGCCCTCCTTTCAATAGTTATGCATTTATTTTATTTTATTTTACTTTATTGTATTGTATTGTATTGTATTGTATTGTATTTATTGTATTGTATTTTATTGTATTTTATTGTATTTTATTCTGAAGAGTGTTGTGGAACCCAAACTGCAAATTACGAGTAGAACCAACTGAAAACCAAGCTGACTTTGTAAAAGTGAAAATAGGGATAAAAATAGATTTTCACTGCTCTGGGAAGCATTGTTCGATTTGGGAGGCCCATTAGAGTTTGGGGAAAGCCACAAATGATCTGTTTATGGCCATGCATAACTTGCACTCTTTGCAAATGAGTGGCCATTTGCTGGGGTAACCCAGCCAAGCACAGGGAAATTGGAAGCTGGAAATAACGAGGATCATGATGAATCATTCTGAGAAGGCAGCTCACAGTGTAATCCAGGAGAAAACTCTGACTTTTAAAGCTCTGCTCACCACAGGGAGACTTTAATTGGCTTTGCTTGACAGATATAAAAATGTATTGGATGTTTCTGTATTTATTTTTAAATTATTTCAGAACCAGTTTCATATACTACTTTTTTTTTCTTTCAATTTAACAGAATTAAAATAACCTGAAGAGTGTGGCAATAGTAACTGGAGCTCAATCTGGAATAAGAAAAGCTGCATTTTGAAAGCATTATGTGTCAAACATGGACATGGTTAGATCAGTCCCTGTGCTTCTGTGCCAGGCCATGTTCATTTGCCAGGCAGCTCTGGGTTGTTTCTGGATTTTTTAATTTTGATTTAATTGAACATCTCATCTAGCCTGGGACATGGAAAGGTGGAAATAAAGCCCTAACTAGCTGTGCATCTATTACTCTCCTTGTTGCCATACCTTCAGTGGACACATAAAATATGTTTTTATAGCCACACCCATTGACTACAAAGACGACAGATTATTCCTGTGTAGGTAGCCTCTGTTGCAGTCCTTTAAATGCTGTGTGAAAATTAAGCAGGTAGGCATAGGTAAATCTGTATGTGCAGGCAAATATCATAAACACATCAAAGAGTGTTTATGTTTTATTCAATGGCCAATGGAAAACAAAAAAAATTATGCTAAGGGCAGGTGCTCTGCTTTAATCCTGTTTCAGAGGTGAAAATAAAGAGAAGTGGGGCACAAGGCAGTCTTGAGAAGGCATCTTCATGTTGACTTGCAGATAAAGAATTGCCTGAAGAAATGAAAGACAAACATTTTTAAAGGGCAGGTTTCAAGGCAATTGTAATCCTTACCACAATAAATGCTTATTTAGTACATTCATAACATACTACCAAGGTGGTTGCTAACTTTCTTTTGGCAGTTTTTAGAAATTTTATACCCTGGAATTAAATTACTGTCTCCTTGGAAAACAAAATGAATGCTTTGTTCTGAAAACATTCATTAGTGAACAAGCATTAAGTGAACGATATAAAGAAGAGTACAGAAATAGGAAAAGGGATACTCATCCAAGGTAGTATTGATTTGCTTTTATTTACACATTCTATAAATGTCAGGCTTAGCTTAAAAGAAGGTTGGGAATAGGTCTGCATGGTGAACACAAAAATCAGGAAGCTGAAGGATAAATTTATGCCTATCTGAACTCTGTTAGTGTGACTGCAGCCCTGCCACTATTGCTTTCCTCTGAACTTAAAAATAAAAAAATCTCACTGCTCCTTCTAAGATTGCAGTGCCACAGGGCACCCACTTCCTATGGATGCATACATTGCTCCTGAATAAACAGACATCTTGATTTTTATTTATTTTTTTCATTTTGTCTGACTGCTTTTCCTTTAATTGAGAATCTAGGGTGATGTCTGGATTTTTATGTAATTCCCCATACCACTGTGCACACTTAAGATTCATCTTTTAATTTCAATCCAAAGAAGCCTCAGATTTTTTTTCCTGTAAAAATTTGTATGTTCTTCACGCTTCAAAGCTGTAATTACCAATACAGCTCTCCACTATTTCAGCAAGAGAAATGTCAGAGTTTTGCTTTTCACTGGTGCCAGCTGCTTACCTAAGTTCAGCCAGTCTTCTGTTGGATAAAAATTAAATAGACATGTTGTGTGTTCATCACCTCCAACAGGGGCAGTGAGATTGTCAATGAGATTTTGATTTGACAGAGGACTCCTGTACAACACCTTGTTGAAATCAATCAATCCTTGCTGAAAACAACATGTAAGGCAGAGTTGTTTCATTTACATCAAGACATCAGCAACTGAGGCTATTCTAGTCCTATGATCAACACTGCTGAAGAAAAAGGAAAATGAGGAAAAATTGTCATCCACTTTTCTTCATTAATTAATGATTTTGAGCTCCTTATGTTGTCCATTGCATGTATTTACAAGCACGACTATATGAATCAAATTATCTTTAAACTTCAGAAGGGGAAAATTTAGGAAGAATGTTTATTGTCTTAAGGAATAACTTGACAGATAACCATCTAAACTATCCCAGACAAGCAAAATCTTGAATGCAGCCTCATGAATTGGGATAATTTTTATTCCCACAGTCTTTGACTGTGCAATATTTCAACACTATAGAACAAACAAAACCCATCTTATTAGAAAACAGCTGTAATGGAACTAAATTTTTATACCTTTGAATAAACAGTTGTTGGAAAGGCTTTTACCCAGAGACTGTGCTATGTCTCTTCTTCCACAGATTAATTCCTTGTGTGTTAAGAAAACCCAAAGTAAACAGAGAGAGAGAATAAGCTGATAAATACACTTCTGATCCTGCTGTTCTGTCACAGCAAACATCACTACCCTGTTTTTATCCCTGCCACCCACGTACATTGTGAGATGCAGGGCATGAAGTGATGGTGTCAGATATTCACAGGGTCACTCACCTTTAGGCAGGGCAGAATCCTGCAATGATGTGCACGAGGCCAAGCAGGGAATTCAATCCACTCGTGCTTGTCAAAGGGATGAGCCCTTTTCCCAAGGGCTGGGGATTTCTGTGCCCAATCTCCCACAGAAGTCTGCATATGGGAAAGCAAAAATTATGAACTCATTCCTTGTACCCATTTCCCAAAGGTCACCTGAGAATTCCTGTCTGAGGGCTACTGCACAAATGTGGAAAATGGATGAATTCCCTGGTGTTTTCCTCATGGACTGAATCCCCTTTGTGCTGCTGATGGGTGTTTAGTATCACTCCTTTCTAGAGAGGATAAATCAAACATTATACATGGTAAATGTTCACCATGCTGATGAGCTGTAGCACAGGTGCACTGCCAGGAGGGCCAGGCCATAGCAGCCAGTTTTCACCATGGATTAAATCTCCCCCTTCAAGTAATGAATGCCTTTGCAAGTTAACCAAAAGTTAAGCTCAGCTAAAAACAGCAAATCTGGACAGTCAAACATTCGAAATACAGACTCCCTTATGTTTTATCACCAAAATAAGAAGCTCTGTACATTGTTGAAACAAATTGCTGATGTAGCAGCTATTTTGAACCTCACAGTTTGTGATTTAGCAAGCTTGGTCTAAAAAAAAAAACTCTGTAGTTATGCTGAGGTCCTTTCCTGACTGAATTATTTTTAAAGAAGATCAGGAAAATTCTACCCTTTTTGTGAAACGTGTGGATTGTGGGAAAGCAGCTCTTCGAATTGGCATCCAAAATGTTCTAACTTTTATTTGATTTGTGAGGTATGACATGGGTAAGTTGGGGCATTTTCCTCCATGTAAAATGCTTTCTAATAACTTTGCTTTGCTGGTGGTTCTTTGCATGTTTTATCATCAAGTCATAACCTTTCTTTATTTTGTAAAGAAGCCTTTTCTTGTGATAGTTCTTTCAGGAAGAGAAGCTCATCTGAGCAGTGGCCTGCATGCGAAAAAAAAATAAATTAGATTTCCCATATTAAAAAGCTATATCATCTAAATATTTTATTTTAATTAGGAAAAATACAGTCATACCTAATATTCCTCATGTCCTTTCCAGTCCTGGATGGCATTATCTTTATCTGGCTTCCCATCAAATTCCTGAATATTAAACAGTAACTGTGCTGGAAATAATGTAGGTTAGTTTGTGACTTGCATCACAAAAGAGTCTCTCCACAGCATTGTCAATAAATTATGTCACCCATCTCAGTGCACTTTCTACTGCACAACTTTCATACAACTTGTTTCTAAAAATGGCATCCCAAGCTCTTACTTATTTACAAGACCATCTGGACAGTCGATGTGTAAAAGAACTTTGACATTTGTAAGCATGAATTAATTAAAGAAAAAGTTTTGCTTTATTGGGTGTATGTTTCTTGCTTTTCCTTATGTCATGCTTTACAGGAACCATAGATAATACAGTGAATTTCGCAGGTAAATTTGGTTTTAATTAAAAAACCCCACCAACTTTAAATCATGATAAACAGGGAACAAAACCTAGATGTTCATGAAAGACAAAATGTTTCAAAATGCTGATCCCTTGTGCCCTTCCATGGCTCATCCCATGCTGTTGCTGTCTCAAGTCTATGTTAAGAGACAATTTTGTGCTGTAGAGATGCAATATTCCTTTAATTGATGGGAAACCTAAAAATATTGATGGACTGGGAGAAGCAGAGGGAGGAGGAAACATGAAACTGGAATAAATAAGGGATGCATTCATGCTGGCTGATTTGAGTAAGAGGGACTGATAACTTTAAGGTATTGAATGTCCTGGAGAGAGAACTCCAGTAGTGCTTGGATAAAGAGAGTGGAAGTGGAATAGAAATAATGAAAGCTGCAGAAGAAAATGAGATTAGAACAAAGAACCAAAGAAAAGAGAGGAGAAGTGCATTAGTTAGTGCTGGCTGCAAACACAGAGAAATTATTTTGCTGGGGTGAAAAAATGAACACATTAAAGAAAATTTGTTTGAGAGGTGGAAAGACATTAGGAATCCTCTGCCTTCCTTTCCAGTCTAGACAGGAAATACCTGTGACAACCTCCAGCCAGAATATACCATTCTTGGCAGGGTTATTTCATGAGGAAGTTGACAACCTACTGCTTTTATTACATGAGATAAAAATACATCTTTAATGTATCTGGTGGAGTGCTGTCTGGAGCAGCCCTGCTGATGATCTACGTGCACATAGATATGACATGATATAATTAAACCCCTGTTATTCACAGTCTTTAAAAGAGAAGATTATGCACAGGCTTCTCCTTTCCTGTTGTTTGCTCAATGTCAAATTAGCTCTCTTGTCCACATGCATTATGATACTGCCTGTAATTAAATAAGCATGTGCTGTATCCCAAATTGCTGTCTGCTGGGGTGCTTTGCAGCTAAATCAGGGCTGGGAGCATGCCTTGGGTTTAAATCAGGAGCAGGGAAGAAAGCTGTCATCTGTGGGACAATAACACAGTTGAAGAAGTTGGAAGTGCAGTAAATGAGGCAAGGGTTTAAAAGATTAATTGTGGCCTAGTGGTAAAATGTGGTGGGCTGGATTTTGTCCAGTGATGGCTAAGACTGGCTTATGACAGGATGCCAAGCTCAGCCTTTTCTGCTAAATGTAGATACTGAGACTTTCAGAGCCAGGCTACACAACAATTTGGATTCAAACCAAAAAAATTCTAAATTCATTCAAATTTCTTCTTTATTACCTTGATCACTATGCAGTACCAAACCCACAGTTTTCACAATTAGTCACTCTGTGGTCTTCCTTTCCTGCATATTGATTTATGGCTCTTCAAATCCATTCTGGACTTGTAGTTATATTTACAATTAGAAGTGTACTGGCAATAATAGTTGCAGTTGTAGTTGCAATAAAAGAACAGGTACACATCAAACTGGTTTGTCTTGATAAAATTAGGTCTTATTGCAATGTGATTCCATGTTTCCAAGTTAGAGTTTCTGTTTTAATCTTTCTTAATGCATCTGTCAAATATAGAAAAAAAAATTGAAATGTACAACACACTGGTAGCCGAAGCAAGGACCTAGGTCCAAAACCCTCAAATAAACCAATTATTCTTTCTTGAATGCCATGTTTGGGTGCTCTGTGTCAAAAATGTCTAAGGTCACAAATGAAACTAACCCCCAAAAATATCAGGTACAGAATCATGATCCATTCCAGGGGGTCACAGGATAATTGAGGTTGGAAGGGTCCTCTGCTCTACTGGTACAATGCTGAAGTGTTTCTTCATGGCCATTCTGAACCTCTGTCATTTCAGCTCCTGCCTGGGACCCGTTGCCATCCCATCACCTGCTGCTGTGGAGAGGCTCCCATTGTCTTTGGGGTTCCTTTCTCTTTTACTGTCTGTTCAGATTAACTTCAAAGATGGAAGAATTGGCCCAAGTTGCAGGCACAGAGCTATGTAAAGCAAATTTTGCCAGGGCTTTGCCACTCTAAGAGCCCTGGGGAGAACCTGGAGCAGAATCTCACAATCTTTTTAATTGTGCTCATTGTCGTCTCAATTACTTGCTTTGAGCCAAGAGGAATAACTGCATTTTACTTCAGGGGATGAAAAAGAATCCTAGGAGTAGAGTAGAGAGAGAGTTGTGCATCCTAAATCTAAAACAAGAGCAGCAGATATTCTTTTCTGATGATGCTGTGACCTGCTCCTCATTCATTCCCATTGTTGATTTTAGCTCTTAGACAGGAGCATGTCCAGCTGCATTATACAGAAGAAAAGAAGTTTTTTTTTTCTACTTGCAGGTGAATGATCATAAGAACTCAAACAACCTGATTATCATTTAAAAATGTTTCTAATAAGTTTTTTTTTTCAGCCCACCATGTTATTGACAAAATTTCTGAAATAGCAGTGAAGAGCAATAGCTATTTCTCCTGAAAAAAAAAAAAAAAGTTAATGAGAATGTCAGTTAATTGTATACATTCAATGGTTTTGAAATCTTACCCTGTGAGTGCTCCCAATGCCAATACTGTTCAGTAAAACAATAAACTTGTTTGTGCATGTCAGGAGGGGGGAGACTCACTCCTCATTCCTCAGCCCAAACTTTGTGTTTTCAGTCAGCTCCATTTGCTGCATAGATTTCCAGTAATGCAGAAGTGCTTTTCCAGAATTAACTTTGTCTGCAGAGATTTTTCCTATTGTGTTTTGTTGCTTGGTTGGTTGTTGCTTGTAAATAGATATCTGAGTGAAGGAGAATTTTTCCTTTAGCTCTGCTCCTTGCTTTTGCTCCCCACTGTTTCCTGTGGTTGTCTGAGGTTTTCTGAGGACAGGGGATCTCATTCAGAGTCCTCTGAGGTGAGAAGAGCCCTTTCATTTGAAGATATGTGGTGGCTGGACTCAAAACCTTTAATAAATTGACACGTGAGAAAAATAACAACTGGAATGATAAGAATCATTTACTGCCTTGAAGACTTTATAATGCAAATTTTCAATAAAAAAGAAAGGGGAAGAAAGTTATACTGCCTGCAATTAATAGATTGAGGCCTAGGGGGAAAGTAATGTCTTTATACAGGATACAGTTTATTTTTAGTTTAGTTTTGGGAGTTTTAGCTGAATTTGGGCTTAAATTTGCCTGAATGCCATGAGCCTGCTGCTTCTCTGCTGTTTTTATGTTGCCTCTCTGTCATATGAGCATCATCAGTGTGTCACTTCAACAGCAAAACTGGGTTTATGCTGCCCTTGACAACTGGTTTATCTACCACTGACCATTTTTATTTTATTTTTATATCCTATTTATGGCCCCTTTCCCCCCTGCATTCAGCTGTGCAATGCTCCAGCACAGTCCTGTGCTCCTGGGACATTCCCCTCTCTAAAATAGGAACAGGAACAGGCACAGTAGGTGATGATTTGGCAAAGGAAGCTCACTATGATCACTTTCCTCCTGGAAAAAAATACCTGAGGGGTTTTAGGGAAGTGGGTTATACCAAAGGTTACTCTATGACTTCCAATTTTTACTGAATTGAACAGGGGAGGATTAGTTATTAGAGAATTTGGATGCAAATATTAAATATTAAAGCATCTCTAGGCTTGATTCTCACAAATATGAGCAGCCCACACAGGTTTCTCTGGAAGAAATTTGTGAGTCTTTTGTTTGGTTTTATTTATTTTTTTTTTTCAGAAATTCGACTCATTTATGATTCAGTATTATGATATTTTGATAGTTCACATATTTTTACTCTCTCTTCTTGTCACTTATCCTAAAATCTGAGTTTCAGTTTAGAATGTGTGTTAATACAACGGGTTGGAAAAATCTTGTTTTATAAAAGTCTAGTGAAACAAAGAATTTACTGCTGCTTGGATTTTCTGAAGAGATGTTTATTTAAAACCAAAACCTGATGTGCAACCAAGTGAGCTGCTGCTAAAGGAACAGCTGCATACAGGATTTGCTTTTTCCATTTTTAAGTTCGTAAACTGTGTTGCTACTGAAAATAATAAGAGCCCAGAATAAAACACACATACTTTAAAAGTTAAAATACTAATAGGACAGATTTTTACCTTTATTAATATCTTAGTTTTAACTAATAAATACATCAATAAAGTAATTAAGATATTAATTTGTATCTATCAACTGAATTGATAAAAACTTTGTTGCACAAGGGTAATTTTCAGAAAATATTTTAAAAACTCAAAAACCAACTAAGCAGCATGTAATTTTGAGAAAACTTGTATTTAATTGCCAGAATGTCAGTTTTTCAGATGAATTATTTCTATTTTCCTGCAGACAGCTACAATACTCTATTATGATCAGATTTCTTTTTCTGAGATTATGCTTTCCAAACATTCTGTTCTTTAATTTATTCTGCTCCAGCTGAAGCCAAGTTTATGTGGCAGATGCATTGTTAGAGCTAGGCACATACTCTGTAGTTTTATGCCTGATTTTTACCACTGTGAAACAAAAATCACCTGTGCAGAGCACAGTCCCCATTTTTAATTTCTTCTGGTCTGATGGCAAGAAGTTTTTCCTTTTCTCTGCTGTGAAGAGCAAGTTATAATTTGTTTTTTATAGTACTTATATAGTGAGATAAACAGTGTGACACAATGCACAAATTTATACTGAAAAGCAGATTTTTTTTTTCCCCTTCTATTTCTTTTTGTGATTTCTTTGTCACTATTCTTTACCCCTT
>JAOTQP010000251.1:3013967-3045548 GCA_026413545.1 Cichladusa arquata
TTCACAGTGAGAGGAGTGTATATATCCTTCTTTTAAAACTTTGTATATCCTTTTTTTTTTTTTTTTTATGTCTTTTTTTTTAATGTAAACTGTTAGAACCCCCAGGAAAGAGAAATGCTCCTTGTGGAAATGAATGCCTTCCTGTTCCCTGCAGAGAAAATTATTAAGAACAAATTTACTCATAAAGTAATAAAATAAATAAAGAAGAAATTGCCTTGAGCAAAAAATGCTATTAATTCTGAGTAGCTTCTGGCAGAAAGCTGAAATAAACATTCTTAATACTTAAAAATGGCTTAGGACCTGAGCTATTGCTCCTGCTTTTAAAGGCTCAGAAATACAGTAAGAATAGTTACAGCTCTGGATATGAGTTCTGGATACATCCAGCTGTTTGGAGGTGCTTACTATTGGAAGTTTTGCCTCATTTTTTCTCCATTATTCTTGCCTTTCCACACTAACCCCTCCCTCCCCCCAGCTCAGGCTGATATAAAGAAGAGAGGCAATTCTCATACCTACTTACAATTAAAAGACCAAACATTGGGGAAGATCAGACAACCTAATTTTCCCTTTCCTTACAGCATCTGGCCACATTTTGTACATTTTATAAGAGCTGTGGAACTCCTGAACCCCTGTGACCACCCACCCTGAAGGGGAAGGAAACACCTAGGATTCATAAATGCTCCTGATTGAAAGGAATGACAAAAAATCAGAGGGGCCACAAACAATCAGAAAGTTTTGTTGATAAATTCCACCCTTGGCATGGAAATTGGTGTATCAGTCCCTGGCTGCTGTGCAAGAACATGGCAGTGGGTTTTAGATTATTGGTAAAAGAAGAGAGAAAAAGGAAGAGATGGATTAAAGAGGGGGAAGAGAGAAGAAGAGAGAGAGAAAGAGGAAAAGAGAGAGGAAAATAGAAAAAGAGGAATAGGGAGAGAAAATGGAAAAGATGGATTAAAGAGGGGGAAGAGAGAAGAAGGAAGAGAGAGAGGAAAAGAGAGAGGAAAATAAAGAGAAAAAGAGGAAAAGGGAGAGAAAAAGGAAGAGATGGATTAAACCAGGGGAAGAGAGAAGGGGGAAGAGAGAGAAAGGAAAAGAGAGAGGAAAATAGAAAAAGAGGAAAAGGGAGAGAAAATAGAAGGGATGGTTTAAAGATGGGGAAGAGAGAAGAAGAGAGAGAGAAGGAGGAAAAGAAAGAGGAAAATAGAGGGAAAAAGAGGAAAAGGGAGAGAAAATGGAAGAAATGGATTAAAGATGGGGGAAGAGAGAAGGAGAGAGAGAAATGAAAAGAAAAAGGAAAATAGAGAGAAAAGAGGAAAAGGGAGAGAAAAGGAAGAGATGGATTAAAGAGGGGGAGAGAGGAGAAGAGAGAGAGAGGAAAAGAAAGAGGAAAATAGAAAAGGAGCAAAAGAGAGAAAATTGAAGAGATGGATTAAAGAGGGGGAAGAGAGAAGGAGAGAGAGAGGAAGAGAGAGAGAAAAAGAGGGAGAGAGAGAAAACGAAGAAGAGAGAGAAAAACAGAGGAAAAAAGAGAGGAAAAGAGATCCCCAGTGCTGGCTGCAGTGCCAGCCCAGCTGAAGGGATGCCCGTCCTGGTTTCAGCATCCATCCAGCCGTGCTGCTCTGGCTGAGGAGATGTCCAGAGCCTCGGGGGCACTGCCCAGCCTTGGCACGTTTCTGTGGGCAGGTTTTTCACTTGCTGTGCAAATTAGTTCTCATGCCCACCCCATTCTTTCAGGCCTTTCTGGAACTGGGTCAGAGGCTTTGGGGGTCTCTGGGGGTTTTAATCCTCCCCTGCAGCCCATGGCCACTTCTTGTCCCTATTCCTGTACTTGTGCTCTGTTGTTTTGTGCAGTTTTCCAGGAACTACAAGGTTGTAAATAAGTTTTCAAGAATGATGTTTTAAAAACTAGGTGCTCTTTGGACACCTGTTAATTCTGTCAACAGTGATTCTGAGAAGCTCAAGAGCATTTCTCAGCTCATGGTGAAGTGCTAGTGGTGGGGATGCACCTCCACTGCTCACCTTGTGCCTAAAATCAACTTTTCTGGGTCTCTACAAACCCATATCTCAACTCTAACTTGGAATCAAGTAGATAATTATCTGAAGAATTTAAATTTTTCATTCAAGTGTGGTAAGAGATGAATCAATTCAAGATGTATTATTATGTTTTCTAGAAAAATACAGATATACAATGAAAATTATTTGTAATGTGTTTATTTGTATTTCAGTAGGAGCAAGTGCAGGGACAAAACAGTGGGGCTGAAACTGAGGTATTATTTTCAGGAGACAGAGGCTGGACAAGCATAAAACAGCTTTCAGACAGCCCCAACCAGTTTGTGTACAGTCTCTACTAGTGTGCTGTTGGTGGAATAATTGACTTTTTCCCCTCTCCCCAACCCCCACCCGGCTCTCACTGCATCACATCGACTTTGGGATGCACAAAACAGATTGAACAAAGCCAGTCATTAAGTTAAAATCCCCCCAAGGTAGGAGCACAAGCAACTCAATCCCTGAAACCTGACTGAGGCGAGAGGAAGTAAATCAAAACAATCACACAAATGTTTTATTCCAGAACATGTGCCCAGGGACCTGTATGCTGGTGGTTGAAGGTCTTGTGTTTTATATAAAGGAAATCAGGTAAGCCTGAGTCTTGACTAAATAAAAAGCATGAGAATAAAAATCACTACCTGAAAAGTGGAAGGTGGGGATAGCTGAGACATGTTTTTAGTGCCAGGCAACATCTTGAGGGGGTTGACACAGAATTATACAACCTGTCATTAAGATGATGAGGTGAGGTAAGCTTTCATTAAAATTGGCACTTTGGGATATCACACATTTTCTTCAGTTGTTTCCTATGCCAGTTAGGATACCTGATTACTTTGTTGTTACAGTACCTGTAAGCCATGAAACTGTTTCAGCAAACTGTAAGCTTAATTTCCTGAGGAATAAAAATGTAATTAAAAAAAAAAAAATTGTTGGTTTTTTTTTTTTTTTTTTACAATAAAAACTTGTTAAAAAAACCCCCAAACCCCCATACAAAATAACAACCCACTACACCCAAAAATCCTGTGATTTCTGCCATATTTTTATTTGATTTGGAAATTCTCTTGGTAATGCCATTAACAGACCTTTTGCAATCATTGCCACTTCAGTTTTGGTTTCTTGGTTTGGTTTTTATTTTAAAGTTACTGTTTGTGGAAAGGGTGTTCATGCACAATACATGGAAGATTCAGGAGCCCTCAAGTCTGATTTCAATGCACGAATGCATTTTTAAAGACCTAAAAATCAGAGATTCCAAACTGGATGCAGTGTTTAAGTGTTTCTTGGTGGATGAGTGTGTGAGTGTTGGCTTAGTGGGTTTGTTTTGTTTTGTTTTGTCAGAGCAGAGGGAGAGTTTTGCTGTAAATATGAAACCTGGAAGAAATGCTGGGAGGAGTGATGTGACTGATTCCCCCACCTGCTTTGCTGCAGATGTGCTCCCAGTGATCTGAAAGCTGCTTCATCACTAATTATGGGAGACCTCAGTGCCACAACCCAGGGACAGCTTGGGGCCAGCACTCATTTCACATTTTTAATGGTGCATCTGCCACTGCCTCCTCAGAGCTGATTTCACACTAATGTGGTGGGAAGGATGCTCCCATTAGTGATCCCTGCTGCTGGACAGAATGCAAATACGAAATTTTGTGTGGAGGTAGAAACTATGTCTGTGTGTGTATATATTTATTGTAAAACTGTGCTAGGCTCTGCTTTTTTTCTCCTTTGAAAATCTGCACTAGTCTCACTGATGTCACTCTTCTTTCCACAGTTTTCCAGAGATAACAATTTGAACCTCCAAAGGCTTGTTTTTCACTTAGCACCATGCTGACTCTTGCCAGGATTTGGACAGGAAATATTGGAATTCTAATATGCTATTGCCTCTTCTGAAATGCAGAAGGTAATTATTAAAGTGTGCAGAATGCATCAAGGGACACAGACCATGGAGGAAACTTGGGAAAACGAGTGCAATTTCTGTTTATTCAGCTGTGCATTTTGGAGCCAGCTGGAACTGGCTCAGCTGAAGGTGGGGCAGCTCCTGCTGCCCTCTCACAGAAGTCACCCCTGCAGCCCCCACTGCCAAAACCTTGTCACAAGAGCCAGAAAGTTTTTGAGATTCTTATGTAACTGTATTTCCTTTATGCTTTCAGTTTCCATCTTTCTTCATATTGTCAGTGATTACAATACGAGCTCTACTCAGAGTTCAAAAACACAAGGAGGTTTTCTAAGAAGTTCTTGGGTTTTTTGGGTTGTTTTTTTTTTTGTTACACATTTGGAGCACTGTACCTTAAGAGACCCCACTTGCCTCTAATATCTTCTAAAGTCATGAAGTTTTTCTCAGCCTGGGAGGACTTCTCTACATAAAATGGTATTCAGAAAATAGTGAAATTAAAAGAAATTCCTTGAAAACACACAGGAAAAAGAAGCCTCTGAGCATCCATGAAAGCATGTTCTTTTACCCTCTTACCCCATCTGGAACAACATGATAAATCAATCCTCAAACATTCCTGTAATATCACTTTTAAGAAATGGCAAGTATCATGATCACAGTTTGGATTATTTATTAAGGTAGATTCATTCTACATTTAACAACTACTCTTTCAGAATGTTTATTCAAGGACTACTGTAAAAGAGAGATCATTCTGATTTCTCCTCATTTCCTTTGGAAACAGTGCAGCCAGTTATATTCCTGCAGACTGAATTTGTCTCTTCCCATCAGCATCAAACTGTGATGCTTTGTCATCACGATGACAGGACAGGAAGGGTTTGAGTCTCTGCAGAATCTGAAGACAGGTTGTTGCCAGAAACATCCTCTTCCTTTGTACAGGACAAAACCTCAAATCAAGCATGAGAATGAAGGGAATAACAAGCAGGTGACAAGGAGGAGCCAGTTTTCCTTCTCTGTTTTTGGACTGTGGCTAAGATTTTTCTGTTGTAAAAAAATTTATTGTGAAATTAAAATCCCCCTAAAAAACCACAAACCTTATTGCTATGGTTGAGTGTTGCTTTTCCCCTCCATTTGTTTTTTAGGATTCCAAAGGTGGTTTGTTTCTCATTGAAAAACATTTTCTGTCCTGTTGAATTATTGCTAAGGAAGAATGAGGTTGCATCTGCATTAGAGTTGGCAAGATTTTCTTTTTTTTTGGTGCTGTTTTGTTGAGGGTTGAGGCTTTGCAGACAGTGATGACACATAATTACTTGGACACATTTGGCCTCTTGAGTGGGATGCTCACTGAGTCTTTCCTTCCTGCTGCAATTCTGTGTGGGGAAGAGGTCCACATTCTGTGGAAAAAAAAATAATCCATCCATTCTCTTAAGCTTGCAAACAACTCAGTGAAATGAACTGTTTTTTTCTCCAGTAGTCCTATATTCTTTGAATGTCTATTTTCAAGCTGCCATTCATTCTAGAAGAAAATGTACTGAACCAAATCTTTCTCACAAGAAAGTTTAGACTTTGTTTTTAGAGTTTAATAAGTGGTGCTGCAGCTTTCAGGCTGGTACATGTATGCAAGCCTTAATGTCAGGAGAATTGCAAATGCCAGAGATAATTTTGATGCTATTTCTCCATGAGCTCTTAAATCACAGTACTGCCTAAATACAGTCCTTGAAGTTTTGGTTTTATTGAACCCAAACTGAGCTCTAAGATAACTTGATTTGCAGTCCACTCAAGAGCAAGGTATAAAAAGATCACATTTAGACAGAGTTTTTTTAGTTCAATTATAAGAGATGAGGATTTTATTGATAGTTTGGTAGCAGCAGAACACAGAATGGCACAATATTTAGGAGTGAAACCATTGTAAGTAACTGATCTGCCAAATAATTCTTTTTTATAAGCTGAAATGCAATTTCAATTCATGCTTTTGTCAGAAGCTGAAATGTAATTTCATTTAAGTATGGAGCTAGGATAGTATTGTTTTGATTTTAATTGGAGCCAGCCCTAGAAGGTTTCCTCTTGCCTGTGATTAGATCATTCCTAGATCATTTTAGAAACTGATTTGTCAGGAATCAATTCTACACTGCACTAATCAACTAATATTAAAGGTGATTCAGTAAAACACTGTGAATAACCTTGAAGAAATTGCAGCTGAGAACTTCATAGTGAAGTATATTCGCTATCATTATCAGCTGCTGAAAAAAGTCTGAGATTGAAGTGTTAAGAGTTAGAACAAGAAAGATGAAGAAGCAGATAGTCTTTTTTTTCCATAAATTGATGGCAGATTTGTCAACATTCCTGAGTAGCTGCTATTTATGAAAAAGATCCAAAGTTTAAAAAAAAAATTAGTAAATTTTTCACATAAATCATTCAGCTGAGTGAAGCAATAAAGTCTCTGCATATGGTTCCATCAGTGACATACTCAGGAATGAGCTGAAAAGTTATTTCTGTAATGGAAAATGGTAGGCTTTTCATATGTTGTTTTTTTACCCAATAGGGTGTGCACATATATGAACTTACAGATAGTATGTAATATGCAGAAACTTTATGGTATTTAACCCTAAAATAAGTGTGAAGAGAAGAATGCCCAGTAAAACACTTTTAGTGGCCAAGGGGAGGTTACATCAGCAGAAATACAAATTGAGAAGGAATGGAAAATGGAGCAAACACAGGGACAGTTGCTTAAATCACTTTTTAAAATCCTATGACATATTATATTAACTGAGTTTTTTGAAACACTTTTACAATCCCAAATTTTTACTTGTTCCTTTCCATCCAACTGAATATTCCATTTAAGTGAATTCTCTCAATTTCTGTAAATTCCTTCCCCCAAAGTTCTTTCTTTTACAGTTTTTCACTAGTTTTGCTGCTTTCCCTCCTTGCAGTACATCCTGGTTTCATCCTCTGTATTTGAAACTCGCAGATCCTGAAAAATTGTGCTGCTAGGCCACAACTCTGTGTGCCCACTGCCAAGCTCAGGGGCTTCAAGGTCTGCAGCACAGCTTCCTCAGAGTGCAAATCTTCATTTACAGCTGTTTATTCACATCATAGATGCTGTGGGGGTGTGTGTGTGCATAATCAGGCCAGGGAACCAGAACTGGATTATTTATTCTAATCTAAAAACAGGACTCCAGTTTCTCCTTGATTTACTCTGGCCTTGCTGAGGAGATTATGAAAGCACTAAGGAGTACAAGTTTGTCACTCAGGAGTGAGTCCTGCTCAGCATTATCTGGGGTGATTTCTGTGTGCTTTGCTCTCCCTTCCTCTCTTCTTTAACTGAGATAGAGAATAAGCAGGCTGGTAAAAAGTCACTAAATCCCATTTTTACCTTGACCTTAAACTTAAAGTTTTGTATAGCTTTTGGCAGAAAGTTATGTGGAGTTTGCTTTTTTTTTTTACCCTAATTTCAACTGAATTCACTGGGATCCTTTCAGACCTGAAACTTGGAGAGTTAAACTATGTCAATCCTGAGTTTGAGAAGCACTGAGTCTCTGCACAGCCACTTCATTTCATGCAGCTCCAAGTTTCAGCAGCTGGATTGAGATTTGTATATCACTAAATAAAGAGTTGGCCAAATTTATGGCAAATGTGAGCCAGTTCAGTTCTGTAGGCAAGGAGCTTTTGCTGATTTATTCCAACAGAACAGCAGGACCCAGCGTTGTTTATGGGGTATCAGTGGACATAAAACACCTCATGAAAACATTGTTCAAGCTGTGGGAACACTAAAGGTAAGTTCAGACATGGGTATGAGCAAAGGGTCTCCCTGAGGTCTCTCACAAAATGTTCTACAGAAAATAGGGTGAGATAAGGGGGAAAAAGTAAACCTAAAAATATGCAGGGAAAAAAACCCTATAAAATGAAGTCTGTTGCCTACAAAGGAATTTTTCCCAGTGCAGAGCTCAATGATTAAGTAATATTTAAACTCCAACTCGAGGCCTCACATGGAAACTAAGAATGCCTCTTGCTGAATCTCTGCCTTGCTGTTCATCCCTTCTGTTAGGGATGAGAACTGTTTGAGGCTGTTAGTCATCCCAATCACATTAATCTTTTTAATAAATATACAAACCTGCACCATATAAAAAGAAAGAATTCAAATTTGGTTTCCAAAAACCTGCTAAAATGAGGATAAACAGAAGGGAATTGGATTTTAAAGAAAAAAAAACTTTTACAATGCTTTGTTGGCTGGTCCTGAGGTATAAATTGGAATTCTGTAAGCAGTAGTGCAGTAGATGCATGAAGGTTTTCTTTGAAGGAAAATCTATATTGGAGACTTTAATTAATAGATCTGGAATGAGATGAGTTGCTTATTTGTAAAGCAGAGCATGATCTGGCTAGAAATGCAGAAGTTAGGAGTGCAGTATTGTATCCATGGGACTAGAGACTTTGGAAAGGAAGGTTTTTCTTCTACCTCTGCAGTGGGTGGGAGAAGACAGAACACCCACCACTACAGTGTTTGAGAGTGGTTGTTTCAGCTTCAGACAAATGATACATCTTTCCAGTTCACTTCTATAAATACCAAAAGAATTTGTAGCAATTCTGATATGATCCAGAAATATTGAAGTGGACAGGAAATCTTCTTCCTTAAACATTTAGAAATAATTTAGAAAATGAAACCTATGTTTACATGCAAAAATCTGAAAAGATGTTTTTGGATTATTTTTGCCATGCATGCTCGATCCAACAATCCAGTTGGGAGGTTTGTGTCATGAATATTTTATTTCAATGCATTTTTCTGAATTGATGAAAAATTAGACACATTGATTTGGCTTAAATTTTATCATGCTCACGTTTTTAGTCCCTTAACATTTAATAGCAGTTCAGCTGGTCTTTAATAATTCTTCACCTTTAAAAAATTAAAAATTAGAAAAAATGTTAAGAAGAATCCTGAAAAGCAACTCTTCATTAAAAGTGGACATGAATCCTTTCCCTCCACCTGCTGACAGTGCAGCCTTTGTCCTTTGCAGCACTCCTTGGAGTGCTGTGCTGTTTCTTTAGCAGATATGAATGAAAGCATAAAATTCCATGTGGATTTTCCTTCTGCATGCTTTCCTTCAAGTCTCAGTTTAAAATCAAGCAACAAATCTAAAAGGTATATGGTAGGAAAAGAATTCTTGTCTTTCATCAAATTTGAAGTGGAGTCTTTGCTAGTTGTTGTATTTTTATGCCGGGTTTTGATCTGGGTGGTGGTGCAGTGTGATTTAACTGGATTTATAAATGGGCAAAAGTTTGACACGTTGCAGGTACAAAAACTCTGCAAGTGACATCTCTTTCATGGGTGGCTTACACAATTCACTTTCACAGAGGGCAGCAGATCAGATACCACAGATTTCTGGGGACTAAGAATAAAAGCACCTTAACACCCTCTTTGCTGAGAGATGAGAGGTGTAAATCCTGCTTTGCATCCCTGGAAGTGGACCACAGGAGAATTAATTCTGGTGCCAAATGAGGATTCTCCAAATCTTGCACGGGGTGGATAAACTTGCTTTAAGCTGATTTACACTCAAGACAGATGCAGAGCATCAATGCCTCGATATAAAATCTCCCAATGAACACTGCCAGGCAAGGAAACCCCTGGCACAAAAAATGCTGCAGAAGCTGCAGTCACACAAAGCTCTCTGTTACTTTCCTTGCAGCTGCTTTAAAAACTGGACAGAAGGTTCATTTCCCCCCATGTGTTTTATTGCAAAAAAACGCTCTTGCAAGGGTGCCATCCTTAATTTACCTGATTTACAGGAGTCTAAGAAAGACTTTGGAATGTTCTAGATCAAGCAGATTGGCCTGACTGCAGTTAGGAAGTGTGAGATAAGATCAATTCAAGAGCTGTCATATTCTGATTTTATTTCTTAATATGGTTTCTGCAGCGCATACATATAACCTATCAAGTAACATAAATAGACATGCAGTCCACTTTATATACAGCAAACTAATCATTTGAGACACTTGCATTTTATGCTTGATTTCAGCAGTAAACTGCTTTATTTCCTATGATAAGACAACAGGGACATACTGGTTAATATAATTTTAAAGTAGTTTTCTTATCAAGGTGCAGGCAAAATATTTTTTTTTTTTAATGCTAGATTAATAATACAACATGATTTGTTATTCTGACATCACACAGTGGTTTATGTCCTCTAAAAAGAGAAGAGTCAATTCAGGGTCTAACCATGCTTCATCAGATGTATTAAGAGCTGGAGTAACATTCTCATTCTTATGCTATTTCACCTTAAGCTATTTGTGTGCAGTCTTTGACCTTCCAAAACAATACTGCAAATGAAATTAGCATTTGTGATGTTGGTCATTAGCTGCAAATTAATAAAATAAAAATTGTGAGGGGAAGGCATTCAAGGACAATGTTGGTTTTTAGACACTTTTCCTGCCCAGGGTTTTGCATTGCATCACTTAGTTCCCAGCTATTCTTGTTCCACCCTCATGGGTTTTAGATGATTATACACATGTAGTAAGTTTAAATATTTCAAAGACCCTTGCTTTCAGAGTCTCCTGGAACCTAGAACCTAAAACTGAAATTGTTACAGTGATTTTACTATTTTTTTATTTAAAGAAAACAACGGCAGCATTGATCTTTTGGGGACCCTTTTTTTGTGTGTGTGTGTGCCCCCACCTCACATTCCTCCCTGTACTCCCCCAAGGGAGGATTAATGTAAGATGCTGAGGACATTTCTTTTTCCTGTGGCACAATAGCCTGTTGTTCACATGCAGAAGAGATGCCCGTTAATGACAAGTGGAATATTTGTTTTCCCACCAAGGCTGACACACAGTTTCAAAGGTCAAGCACTGTCTGATACTGCATTTACTGGCTCAAACTTTTCCTTTCCCACAGTGGATGAATTTGTGGAACTCCCCCAGCTGCTTTTCCATTCGCTGCAATGTGTCTCTAGCAGTTCTCCAGCTCCTTTGCTCCACTCAAAGCTGAGCACAGCACAAGCAGCTAATTAGTCTGTCCTGATAAATAAAGCAGTGCTTTATGGGAGGCTAGGGCAGACCTGGCTAAGCATGAGTAAATGCCTTGGCTTACAAGTTGATTTTTGTTCAAAGGCTTCAATTAAGTGTTTGGATCCTCACTTGGATTAACAGGTGAAAATGCAAAATGAGACCGACCTGGGGAGCTGCAAGTGAGATTTTTTTTTTTCCCCCTCATCTTACATTAGGCCAAATATTTCCACAATCCATAAATGTTTCTAAGACGTGCTTCAATTCAGGGACTCCAATAAAAGAATGTCCCATGGGACCAGCTGGGGGATGCCTGCCTGCTCCAAAACCCAAACCTTGTGCTGTGTTTTGGAGCGGCTGCCTCCACAGCCAGCACGGGCTGCTGAAAGGAGATTTCTGTCCTCTCCCTGTCCCCCTCACTAAGCAGCAGGTTCTGGCTGAGCACTTTGCACATCAGTCACACAGAGCCCTTTTCCCTTAGCTGTGGCAGCAGTGAGATAATGTCCTCTTTATACAGGCAGGACAGAACTTGGTGAAACACAAAATCTGTTATTTCCAACCAGCTTACTTTTGATGCAAGGACCAGCTTCCAGTCTCACAGTAAGGAGACTAACTTGTCACTCACTGGAGCATTTTACCTGTTCCAAAAAGGCACAGCAATTGTTTCCAAGCATGAAAGCAGCCACTGTTAAAAACAGAAGTTACCAAAAGTGGATAAGATTAAATTAACACTACTTAGGAACAGGTCACCCTATTTGTTTTGAAGCTGTCGTTGTTTAAAATTTTTGTCAAAAAAGCATCTAATTAGCAACAGAGAAGGAAAAATGTGGTATTAAAATTAAAAAAAAAGGCTCAATCACAACTGTATTCAGAAGTACTTCAGGGTAAAATTTCAAGCAGCTAATGTCATGTCAGTGTGTTCCTTTATGCTTTTGAACAGTTCTTCAGTCGGGGGGTTGAAATTATGGTGTTTTACAGGAAATCAGTTATTTTTAGTTTAATTTTTTTTTTACTGCACATAATTTTGCCAATGAAATGGTGTGTCACTGACCCCCTTTTATGATATTGTTAGCTCAAGTGCAATAATTGCTTTTTCTTGCAGGCTGAGAGAGGCATCGACCTGTGAAGTTTGAGTTAAAGTTCAAATTACCCAGACTTTGTTCTTGGCTTCAGACTATCTGCTCTGAATATATAACACAGCCAGTAAGACATCAAATAAGATGTCTCAAAAACGTATTTTTCAGTTCTGAGGGTAGATCAGTATCTGGGCAGGAGACAAGTGCAGTGTATTTTTTTTTTAAATAAACACATGAACTTTACAGTGAGTTTTAGTCATGTATCTTACTTTATAGCCTGTTTCTTTTCTCCTCTCTTTCTTAACTGATTAGCCTGAGTGTTAAACTGTACTAACAGCAGTTAGAGGTTCTTGTTATAAAACAATATTGCAGCAAACTCCCCCTAAAAGCATCACTTGATTTATCTCTATAGACTGTGTGGAAGTTCTTGCTGGTCAATAGGTTAAGACAGTAGAAAATAACAAGTAAGGCTCTCACCAGTATAAGAATGAACTGTCACAGGGAGAGGTCAGCACTGTGGCTACTCCAGCAGTGTGGTTTTTCCATCTCTATGAGTTATATGCTGCCATCAGAGCCAAGCCATGGAGCTTAAACAAATGTATAGCTGAGACTGGATATTAGAGAAGGGCTAGGAAGAAGGTAAACACTGTTTGTATTCTGACAATTTATTGCAGCTTCCACAGCAGTTTAATAATATAGGCAGCCTCTCATGTGTTTCCTCTCCCATTGCCAGTAGGATCAGCCAGGCTATTGGTTGGAATATTGTATTTAAAACACTATAAATAATCACATTATGTATTTAGTAGCATCTTGATTTCCCCAAACAGCAGAACATTGCCATCCCTGGCACATGGATATGAGGCCAGAACTGCTCTGAAGGCAAAGCCTCTGCACCCACCCTTGTTCACATGCAAATCTTGTCCCTATGGAATTGTTATTCTGGGCCATTCTTGGCTCCAAGCTTTCCCAGTGCTGCTGAATGAAGATGCTCTTTCTTCACTGTCCAAAGCTGCCCATCAGTGAATTCCTCTGTATCTAGGTAGAAACCTCCACTGCTGTTGAGGATCCTGGGAAATAGGATGCAAGGCTAAAACCCTTTTATGAAAATTAAGTGACCAAGCAGGGCAGCCCTGTCTGTGAGACTGCCAACTTGTGCCAGCTTTGGTCAACATTATTCTTTGCTCAGAGGTTCCTCAATTAGACCAGATTTTCTAAAACACTTCAGTCTTGTGCATCTATAAGAAAGAAAGGAGTGAAAACATTTTTTAGGTTGTGCTGGTGTGTTGTTATAGTAACTCCAAAAGCCTAGGAATCTGAGGCAAAACCCTTTAAACACTTGGCCTCTTGCAGCATCCCCACAGCCAAACATTCCCATTGAGTTATTTCTACAGCACTATCTCCTTTGTTGGTGATTTAGTGATTTTTCAAATTCTCTATGCCTAGCACACACACAGAAGGTAAATTATAAATAGCTGTACTGGTCTGGCCAAAGATATCTCACCTGGTGTTTGCTATCCATTAGCATCCAAACAGAGGAGGCTTGGGAAGAATGGAAACCCTGATGATTCTTCACCTGGGTCCTCTCCTTCTCTCCCAACCCCTCGTGTCTCAGAGCCTTCCTCATCCAGGAATGGTTTCTATGTATTAAGTCATCTTCATTGGATTCTGTTCCAGGAACATGGTCATTACTCTCTGAGTCTGTTAACTTTTAATATCTAATATTAGATGAGATGAATTTAATCAGGGGGTGGGTTAGAACTGGGTATACTGGATGAAGTAATGGAGTTCTGTTCTTGTTTCAACCATTGTCTCACTAGGAGACTTTGGGAAATCATGTAATCTCTCTAAAGATTTAAAATCCTTTCTTGTAAAATGTGACTAGTACTTACAAGTCTTGAAAGCATTTTCCCTCTCTCCACAATGAACAAATAAAATATTATCATTTTCCATCCTCATCTGTGTCCTCTATATCAAAGAAGCTCTGTGTAAAAAGCATAAACATAAAAGGAGAAAATTTATTCCATTTAGGCAAATTGCTGAGAAAGGATGCAAGAAAGACTCCTGTGAGGTGGCAAGCTTTTGCTTGAACTCCCTATTTTAAGTACCTAAATAACATTTCTACCCACACATTTGCGTCAGGTGTAGCCTAAGGCAAATTTGTAATTTCTGTACCCTTGTCATAAAGAATCCATAAGTTGTGAAATTGGCTCTTCTCAGTATGCCTGGATAATTTACTCCATCCTGGAGCAGAGATTTTGAACTGTGAACAAAGGATATTTAAAGGCTGCTTTATGCTAATGACAATATCTTAGAGAATAAGGCTGAAATTAGCCCTGTGCTGCAGAGTGTCAGCTCTGCAAGAACTCTGCAGCAGTGCTGCTGCTGAGTGAGGCATCTGCAGGAATTCTGAACACCCCTGAGCACAGGCCCTGGACACAAGGATACAACTTCTTCACAAGGATCCCCTGAAATGGATTGCTTGGGGAGGTTGTGTCGTCTCCATCTCTGGAGTTTTTAAAGTTCCTACAGGATAAAGCGTTGGACAGCCAGATCTGATCTCCTGGCTGACCTTACTCTGTGAGACCTCCTGAGGTCCTTTCTAACTTGAATTATCCTTCCATACCATTCCACTTGGACAATAGGGACAACCAGATAGTATCTCTCACATCTTGAACAATCTCTGCTACTGCATTTAAAATACAGAGCCAACAGATTTTTCTCTGACAATTCTTTTAGCAAAATAGTGACCCTGCTCTCACTTAATGATAAGTCTGGTGACCAGACTTAGGAGGGGTTTCTAGGAGATAGTCTGGGAATGTCAGAGAGGCCTTTGTCATCATTATGTAAAGAGTCTCAAGTGAGTTGGGATTGCAGAAATTATCTTCTGTGTATTTTGCTTTCCAGTAAAACTACACGCCTCCCAGTATTGATATTAGGAGAATGTTAGTTTTTATTTTCCATTTCTCAAGACTCACAGAATTTCACAGACTCCAAATTATAGTTGGAACAATTTTTCATTTCTGCTACTGAGCTGGATTCTGCTCTCTGAGCAGCCAAATTGCTGTTAACAGATTCTTTGAATGTTTCTAATCTGTTTTGATTCAAAACCAAAACAGATGAGCACAGCATACCTTAAGTGTCAATTTAAAATAACCTGGCTGTCTTCAATGCAATCTCCTGTGGTAATTTAACTGCTGGTGGGGAATAATATCTTAATTTGCCAGGGCTGTCTCCAAAATAGCTGTGCAGATGCTTTGTGATGGGAAGGACAGGATTCAAACTTCCACCTTAGAGGCCAAAATATTGACAGTACTGCTGTCCTCTCAGCTGCCACCCTTTTCCCTTCTTTTTCTCAGTTTTTGGCTACCTTCCTCCTCATGTTCCTCTGTGAAAACATGACTACTCCTGTCTCTGTTACCAGGCACTTTGGGAGGAGTTCATAATCAGGACTGCCCCAGCCACTGCTGTCATTTTCTCTCTGAATTTCTGAACTGGCACTAAGACACTGTTGGCACTGAAGTTGTGAGAAGCAGTGACATCAAAATCAGATTCAGACTTGAGGCTCAATAGCTTTGTAGAGACACAAAGGTTTGGAAACTATAGCTGAACATATTTGTATAGGTGAAAAAGAGTTCATTTACATGCCTGAAGCTGGTTGCTTTATTACCTGTGAAAACTTAGCCCTCTTCTTTCTGATAAGTGTTGAAAACCTTGTGCCATTGTTTTCATTTATTAATTCTTAAATATATTACAAAGGAGGGTAAAACATAGCAAATATGTTATACAGGCATAAAAGACAGGATGCTCCACATTCCTAAGTGGCAGCAGGGAATGACTCTCCCATTGCACCTTTCTCCATCAAGGTGTTCTTTGTGTAGAACATATATTTAAGGAACACCCATTAGCCCATTTTTCCAGGCAAAACGTACCTCATCACACAGCAGGCTAATCAACAAGCTGCTAAATGTGAGTGGTAACACAGAAACAAGTCAGTCTAAAAAGGTTTTGAGATGGTTTTGCAAATTTGAGTGTAACACACTGCAAATTCTCTTTCAGAATCATAATTGACTTTCCCTGACATGAGCACATTAACTGATGTGGGATATGTTTTCTAGCACGATGTCTTTTCCAGGAAGCAAAATTAACAAATCCAAAATCTTATCAATGTTGCACTGTTTTACACAGAAAACTGTTCCAAGAAAATAACACTGACTAAAATGAGGAGAAATCAGAATGATCTCTCTTTTACAGTAGTCCTTGAATAAACATTCTGAAAGAGTAGTTGTTAAATGCAGAATTAATCTCTCTTAATAAATAATCCAAACTGTGATCATGATACTTGCCATTTCTTAAGAATCTGATATTACAGAAATGTTTGAGGATTGATATTTATCATGTTGCTGGTAATTCTAGATGGGGTAAGAGGGTTAAAAGGACATGCTTTCAAGAATTCTCAGAGGGTTCTTTTTCCTGTGTATTTTCAAGGAATTTCTTTTAATTTCACTATTTTCTGAATACCATTTTATGTAGAGAAGTCCTTCCAGGCTGTGAAAAACTTCACGGGTTTAGAAGATATTAGAGGCAAGTGGGGTCTCTTAAGGTATAGTGTTCCAAATATGGACCAAAAAAACCCCCAAAGCCCCAACAACTTCTTGGAAAACCCCCTTGTGTTTTTGAATTCTGAGTAGTGCTCGTATTGTAATCACTCTGACAATATGAAGAAAGATGGTAACTGAATGCATAAAGGAAATACATAAGTTACATAAGAATCTCAAAAACTTTTAGTTCAAAATCACTGTTATATGGTAAAACAATGTTTAGTTATTTCTAGAAACACCCTTACAGCATGGACTGTTAGTGATTCTGAATCTAAGCTCACATTTATTTCATATGGACAAACTGGCAAATTTATCCTCTCTATTCTTGTTTTGTTGTTTGAATAGGTCACAACTTCCTACTTTTAAAATGGATAAATGGTATGGTTTGGGGTTTTTTTTTCCCCTCCTTGATATCCTAGATAGAATGGCTTGAATTCAGTGATGTCCAACATCATTTGTACACACTCATCCACTTCTTGTGACGTTTTCATCCAGAGGAAGCCAGCCAAGGAGGAAAGTTCTCTTGTAGTAGGAACTCCACTGACAATGGGGAGAGTCTGTTTCCCAGGGCACTTTCACACACAGCATCTGTCTCTGAATGTCTGTCCCCCTCCTTTGAGCTCCTTCCTCTCACAGACCCATATCAGCAAGGAGAAGAAGCTGACTGTAAATTATTTGCTTTGTCTTTTTCTCACTATTTTATCCCCATCCTAATAACTTGTCACGAGAAGTGTCCAACACAGCAAGCATTAGCTTTGTGTGTCTCCAGTGGAGTAAATCCCAAGCTCTTTAATCAAAACATCTTTGCTACCATTATAATCACCCTTTGGAGAATATGCTTCTAGCAACAATTTATGAGTTATTGATTAAAAAGAATAAAAAAATCTATTTCATAGCTTTTCCACCCCCAGCCCATGCTATGTGGCCGCATACTTTTGAAAACTGGGAAAAAATAAAATGAGACAGCATTTTTCTTCAAAACTGCATTTTATTTTTCATACTAATAATGTGCTTCTAAGTTTTTAGTGTTTGCAAAATTTGCTTTGTGAAAAATTTAGGTATTATATTTATCTATGTAACAACACTTCAGAGCTACTATTTAAGAACTGCAAGGTAAAATGCAACTTTGTAGGTAAAAGTCTGGATTTTTTTATTGTGTCAGCATTGCAGGCTGACTTGCTTCCTAGGAAGTGTAGTTAGAATAGTGTCTTGTCAACAGATCAAGTCCATCGCTGAAATAAGTGTTTTTTTGCTTTAAATCATCTGATCTGGATTAATTATCCAGTACAGCATCGAATCAAATAAAAGGCTCGTGTCATTTTGTCAGTCTGGGCAGAATAAAATGTGATTGTTGCCCAGGGACAGCATAATCTCAAGACTAAATACATAAACCAAAGAACTGATGATGTGCTTTATTTCTTGAGTTTGCATTTTATAGGGAATAAAACCCTGAGGACCATGTTACCTCTAAGAATATTCCAAGCTTTGAGCATGACTCTGAAACTTCATAATTCTGTAGCTGTGTGATACTTGTTTTTTAAAAAAGGAACTACATGAGAAGAATACTCTATATTTTATTCATGCTGTCATTCTATGGAAGTCTAATATAGCTAATTAAAATTAAATTTGAAATGGTCACACAAGCATTACTTTAAGAGAGTTTGCTCTCTAATGAGTCTGACAGATCTGTCATTCTGCATGGTTTAAAAAAAAAATCAACAACAGAACAACAACCACAACAATAACAACAAACCCCCAACACTGCAATTTTAGTGACAGAAACTGTATGCAGTGCTAGTCAGTCACCCAGTAAATGAGAAGCAAGCCTTTTGCTTATCCCATCAGACAGCAGCTTAACAGATACTTCAGCAGTGGGTGGTAAAGGTTACATGGGCAGTTGAGTTTCAATTTACATTTTTAATAAAGGGCTGTGCCTATAAAGGCAGCTGGATTACTTTTTTTCCCTCAGAGGAATTGTCTTTTTGTCTGAGTTATGTATAGTGAGGAACAAAGGAAAAACACTTGTCTCTTCTGGGCAGCATCAGACTTGCACACGTGCTTCATTTGAAGCACAATTTCTTATTAATAACACTACTTTAAAATGCAATGACTGGCAATAAAATTAATCACAGTCCTAACTTTCAAGGTCGGTGACTTTCACCCCAAATTGTTCTTAAGGAAGCAAACTGGACAAAAGTAGGTATTTGGACAATACCCTTAACATGGGTCTCCTTTTTGTGAGAGGGAAAATAATCCCAAACAGAATAAATAAAATGTAAGGCACTGCTTTTAACTAGAGCTCTCACAAATTCTCAGCATATCATTCTGAACTTTGATTAAATTTCAATTTTTAAAATACATAGTACAGATGTTAAAATGAACTTGGTTCACAAGGGAGACTCATACTTTAACTCCTAGAAGCTGTGACTTTGTGGCCCATGCTTTTTGTGAAAAAAAAAAAGAAGAAACAAAAATCTCACAAAGAAATTTTGGAAGCCCTGCTGCCAGAACAGCAGCATTTTCAAGAAATGTGTGAGATGGACACTTATAAACGAGTCATGCCTGAGAGCAGTGGGATGATCAGGTTATCTGGGGTCACATATTGAGCTCTCCCACTGTTGTTAGCATTTCATCTTCATTCTCTTGATAGATTTTAAAAGGTTTAATAAAAGACAATAAGAGACAAATAATAAAGCAAAAGGTTACAATGGCTGGGTTACTGGCATTCAGCTAAGAGCACACCTGCTGCTTTGGAGACACCCCTTAAATTCATCAGCCTGTTGCATATTCATAGACTCATCATACATTTTCAAACTTTTCTATAAACTATTTTCTATATTCTAAGAACTATTTTACATGGCTGATCCTTGAGTTTGTCTTTTTGGAGTATGTGTGATTTTTGGCTGTGGTTTTAATTAATTTTTTTTATCAGTTAATTTGGGCTATGGTCTTTAATTTTTGCAGTCAGTCAGTGCTGGTAGCTGGTGCATCAACAGCAGGTGTTTTTATTGGGTGTTGCTCAATAAGCAGGTAGTTAATTTACTACAAATAATCAGTCTATGTTACTCCTAAAGAAAACCGTATCTTAAAAACCATTTCAACCCCACACATACAGTATCCACCCTAATATTTGTGAAAAGCCAATAGCACAATATGTATTTCTAACATTTGGTGAGGTAAAAACCAGCTGAAAGCTTTAATTCCAAGCAGTGCAGGGGGCGGGGAGGGGGAGCCATGAGGCAGCTCCTCCCTCATCCTCGTTTAGGGATGTTCCACTCCACAGCTTCCAAGGAAAATTCTCTTTTTGTATGTACATATTCCTGTACCTTTTTTAATTTTTTTTTTTTTTTTTTTTTTTTTTTTTTTTTTTTTTTTTTAGGTTTTATCAATTAAAAGTGCTAAAATTTATGGTTTTTCCTGTGAAAGGGAGAAATTGCTCGTGCTTGTGGTTTTCTGTCTATGGGACAGAGTTGTGATATCTTACGAGCTCTGGAACTGGAAATTTCAATTTCTGATTGAAAAGATGAGGCCTGGGTGTGCATCACCTCTTCCTCCTCCTGACAGAAACAATATCAGGATAAACACATAAAACCAACATCTTTGTTGGGAGGGAGCAGGTTTTTCCTTTTTCATCTTCCAAAAACCAAAACAACTACCAAGCAATCAAATAAAAACCCCAGAATCAATACCCAATTTAAATCTGTATTCCACTCCCCTCACCACCCCCCAAATTTTGGGATATCTTAGCTTTCATATTCTATGGGGAAACAAAAAAAAAAAGTCACTGTTCATCTTCACTTTCCCTGAAGATGCATTTATTTTATGCATATTTCACAAATCAGTTTCACGTTTTCATGAAACAGCAGACACAGGGAAAAAAATCTCTCAAGTTTTTCCAAAGCAGCATTTGTTCCTTGATCAAAAAAGTTTTTTCTCTTCTAAGTCTCATAGCAAATTCTGTAAACAGGATGTTCTGTGAAGCAATATTTACCTATGAATTGCACTTACATCAACAAAATCAGTATCTGCTGGAAATGCCTTGCAGATAGCTGCACCAGCATCAATCACTTGAAAGTAGCTATCTTTTTATAGAAGGCTTCTCAGGCTGTCTTCTTGAACTTTCCTCTGAATTTTTGCATAAAATAAATTAGTTCTTCCCTCAGTAAATTAGAAGATTGAAGCGAGTAGCTGTTCAAATCAACATGTTGTTATCATTAGGCACCTCAGATGCACATTAAAATGTGGATATATTAGTAGTCTTTCCTCTCATTCCCTCACACCTAATCATAAAGCTGTCTTAGGTGCATGATTTGCTGCTGAGCTGGAAAAAAGGGCTTCAGTCTCTTCAGGCTGCCATGAAGGCACAGCTTCAGGTAGTGACTCTGGAGATGGTGTGATTGAACTAGGAGATGGAAAAAGAGAAATAATGAAATGACGGTCAAATAATGTTCTGGTCAGACAAAGCAGCTCAGGGGGGAAAAAAAAGTGTTTCCTTTTGTTCTGGATGTTGTTTAATCTTCTGGCACTTAGCTTACATAGAGCTTTGTGCAGTTTAGCTTTGATCAGCTTCAAATGTGAAAGAAAAATCTGTGTGTTGGTTTCATGTCTCTCTCAGGGCGCTTTCCTGGTGTGCTTGCAATGAGGTGTTCACAACCTAATTTGAATCTGTTTTCCCTGCATTTGAATCCACCTATTCTTAATGTCTTTTTCTCCTTTCATGCATTTTTATCTGTGGCATGAAGAGCCCATTCTTTAGAGTTATTGCTAAAAGAGAGTTGGAGAGTGTTTAAGGCAAGACAAGTTCTTAACTCCTTTGAACTTAGCAGGATTTAACTGCTATGTTTTTGTGTCAGCTGTGATTGTTAATGTGTCCTGGTTTTGGTTAAAAAACCACTGACAGTGGGTAATTGTTGTTTTTTAACAAGTCAGTCACATGTATTTATACATACAGAGAGAGATCACCTCTTGTCTTTGTAAATACAACATTATTAAAGTATCCAGTGTCTTATATCCTTGAGCCCAAATAGGAAACAGAGCAAGTAGGGGAAAAACTTGAGGCTCCCATTTACCAGATGCTCACAGATAACCTGCTTTCCATACTTCCCTGTCACGTGTAGACCTTCTCAAATCCCCAGCAGCAAATAACCTTCTCCTGCTACTAATTAATCAGAAAATCCCAGAGAACACTTAGGTGCTAACAGGAATGCCAGAAGCATGAGTCCAGCTGAAATAGCCTCTTGTAAAGTGTTTTATTGCAAGTGCTTTAGGAGTGGTCACACACTTGCTCCTGCAAACCTGTCAGGGTGGCAGTGTACACAGGAATAGATGCTGCTATCCCAGGCAAGCCAAGAGAAATGATTTCATTCAGGCAGAGTTTGTTTTTCCAGGAGGGAGCAGTTCAGGACAAACAGATTTGGGGACCTTATCAAGTCCCAAAGCTGGGAGTTTGATTTAATATGTTGTCTTTTCTCAAAACACCAAGGGAATGCCTGCTGTTAGAATGCACAAGTTGCAGAGAGGAAGCACTAAAAACTTGCTCTTTGTGAGATAAGCAAGTTCCATCTTTGAGTATCTCTATGAACTTTGTGAAGAGAAGCCACAGACAGCTTTAGGAGTAGAACAAGTAGTACAACTGCAAGAGGGAAGAAAACGGTGATGGAGTAGATAATTCTTCATATATAAATGTGGTGAGACAGCTGTTTAGACAAACTCCTTCATAAACAGAGTAGAGCAGATAAAAAGGAAAATGTGTTATTTTGTCACTGGCTAGAGTTGGATAAGATATACAGGTATTTCAACTTAGCCTCATTGGGGTTGATAAAAATGTGTCTTGAAACACTTGCTGATACAAAAAAACATTGAAAACAGTATTTTTCTGAAAGAAATTAAAGCCACTGATAATGATTTTTTTAAAAAACCCCAAAAACCAACAACTCTACATTGGAAAACGAGCAATTTTTATGCAAGTGTGTTTATTCAAATGTTTATAAAAGAAGGTTGTGTGAGGAAATTCCTCTTTTTTGTGCTGCCTGGATGGTTGGTGCAACCTGCATGAATGAATGTTACTTCAACTATAGAAAGGAAAAGCCCCAGAATGCAGCACTGTCTTTAAGTGATGTGAAGCTCTGTGTTGCTCTGAAAGCTGTCTGTAAGGATATATGATGCTGCATGTTGGGATGTACACTGGTGAAATTACTTTTTTATCTCTGTGCCTGTATCTCAGGCCTTATTCAGAGACTTCTGGCCACAGCTTGTGGTTTTGCCTCTTAAGTAGCAGTGGCATGACTGTCCAAAAAGTGCTGAATTCCCTGAAAAAACTTATTTAAAACTGTGCTCAAGTGAGCCAGGTCTTGTAAAATCTTGAGTAGAAGCTGATGTCATGGAGCTTAGAGATATTAAACAGTTCACAGAAAACTTTTCAACCTTCTACTTAGAACTGTAATCTAGATATTGAACCCTTTTTAAAAATCTTTTTTTATCTTGTTCCTCAAGGGCCCTTCATTCAGAAGTGTGCTTCAGTGACTGATTTTAACACCTTCAGGTAGGAGAACTAATTCATTTTTTCTCTGCAAGGTAATGATTACAGAAAAAAAATGAAAAAAAAGAAGAAAAAATTATGCCAGCTGCAATCACAACCCAAAAAGCAGAAAAACCTAATAGCAATCACATTCATCAAGATCTTAAGGAGAGAGTATGATTGTCCCAAGAGCTGCTTATGACTGGTAGAAAATGTGGGAATATTTTTCTATTCTACAGGTTTTCTTGTGTGCTGCTTTCAGCAGAAACAATTGTGTACAATTTTGTGGGCTTTTTCTAACTCAGTTCCTTCACTGTGGGAGCAGCTGGGATTATGTGCTTTGCTGCTGCTTATTGTGCAAGTGCTGAAGTTTTTGCATGTGAACTCTTGTGACCCATCTTAAAAAAATTCCTGTAGAAGGAAAGGATGGTAATGTTTTCTGGAAAAGCAGATTTTACCAAGTTTTCTTCAGCTTTTGATAGCTCTGACTGAGAACCTGCTGGTTTTTTAACCTGTATGAACCTGGAGTGCCAGGAAATAAGAATATTGGAAAGCTACTGGGTTAAATAGATTTTGCCCCTTGGGGACAAAATGAAACAAGGACATGCTGCTTGTTTACCATGGTAACCCTTGGAACTGAAATCTTGGTTTAACTTGTGTTATTCCACAGTTGGATGAAAGAATACATTAAGAGAGATCCAAATCAGGATTTGAAAGTCTTTGCTGCTTCTAGGGTAGCACAGGTCTAGGTGACTGTGTGGGGCACCAGGAAAAAAAAACACTCTTGCCAAAATTAACTGTTTTCAGATTCTTAGCCATTATTGGTATCCATAAGGGATAGGGACTGCCATTATGAATCAGCTAAAACTGGAGAAGCACAATAGGTGTTGTCTGACCTCTGCTTCGTTAAAATTAATGGAAATTTCATGATTGGATCCAAGGAAGAACATGAATAAACACTGCTGAAAGCCCTGTCCCTTGATACCAGTTCCTTATCTACTTGGCATTGTTTAAATCTGTTGATGCACTTATGAATTGCCTCAGGAGCTGGCTCTTCTGTTTTAATCCAATACACAATTGGACTGAGGTTTTCAAAGCAGATCATTGATTAAAATTGATGGGAAAAGGGGTTTCTAAGTTGTCTGCATGTTTTGAAAATTTTAGCCTTTGGGTGTTAATGTCTTTAATCTGTCCTTAATCAAATGGAAATCTCACAGGGACTTTTCTTTGAGTAAAACTACACAGTTTGATCTTCTGGCAAGAAGGTTTTGCAGGAAACTGGTTGCAAGCAGAATTTGTGCAAGAAAACTTCTAAAGTACACAAGAAACTCACCCTTTCCCAGTTATAAGTGGCTAAATCCCTTTTGCTGATTGTGGTGGTGGGATTTTGGGTGAGAAAGAATATACTAGCAGGTAATCTGAAATGTAAATGAAATGGAAATAATTGCTTCAGTTGACGCTTTTTATTTCACAAAAATGTTTTTCTTTCACGTGTCATTATAGTTTTAATTTTCAGTGACTGCTCCTTACAAAATAGAGATGATGTTTACAGGGTGGTGAACATAAATGTGTGTGCTGCTTCTGTTGCTGAAGAGGCATTCTCAGAAAGATGAGTGCCATGAGTAGTGGTGTATTTATCTGAAACTAAACTCCAGAATTCTGTGTGTCTGTATATTTTTTCAAATATATTTGTGACTCAAACCTAAATGCAACTCTGCTGTTAAGAAAATCCAGTTTACAGGCTTGATGTAAAGTAATGTTTTGCATTTTCTTTTTGGCAGTTCAAATGATCCCTTATTTATTTTGAAGTGAGGCAGAGTTACTCTTCAGATTTATGGTATGTAAAACAGTGAGAAAATTACATATATCAAGGGGAAAAAAAACAAGATGTTCTGCAGTGATTCAAATTCTGCAAGAGAAGAACTTCCAAATTTATTCTTTTTTTTTTTTTCAGTGAAATAGTGGTGATAGGGGGGCAACATCCTACTCTGGAAGTCTGGAGAAAGTGTATAGGGACACTTACATATTGCAGTACTGTACTTAAAGTAGGCCTAAAGCTTTTGTTATTTAAAGCACAGGGAAATTGCAATCCTGTAAATTCCAATACCAAAAAAATTCCAGAGATGCACTGCTTTCCAGTTGGTTTGTTTTAGGGTTTTTTTGCATCAATACTTGTGGAGCCAGGCTCTGATTTTGCAAATACTTTGAACTATAGTTAACCTCACTTCTGTTTAGAAATGATTCTCAGTTGAAGGTACTTCTGAGAAGTGTCCACTGCCCTTTTGGATTCCTTCAGGACATTGAATGAGGGAAATCTCATTAAAAAAGTAAAAGAAGTGAAAAGAACAGGAAACACTCAATTTGGTAATGAAGTCTGTGCATGTGTAGCTCCCCTAAAAAACTGTCTTTCCTAACACCAGCATATCTTTTATTTCTATAAGAGTTCCTTGTTTTTAGTGGTGATTTATTTGGGGAACTACCCAAACAAATGCCTGGTGGGAAAGGGAAAAACCAGGTGGCATTTTGATGAGACAGTTTCAAATTTTTCCTGCTGACAGCAGTGACAAAGGTCTGTATCACACTTAAAATTTCCAGAGTTCTCCTGACCTGTGGCATGATCCTTTCATACTTCTTGCTATGCCTTATCTGGAAAATCAATGATAAAACTCTGCCACAGGATAGGGACTAGATTCAGCAGAATTCATCTCCATTTTTACCAAGTGCTGAAGTTGAGTCTTGACGAAGAAGTATTAAGGAAATTCATGCATTATTTATGTCTGTCTGTATGGAGAATGGTTTTCACAATATATTTGTGTACAGGAGTCAAAATGATTAATGGAAACAGAGCAGTCACTTTATAAGGAGGAGACAAGGCTGGGAAAAAAGGCAGCTAGGAGATAATAAGGCTGAAAGTTGATATGATCAATGTTCATAAAATCATGAAGGTCACGGGTAAAATGAATACAGAGTTGTTATTTCCCCATCCTGCAATGTTTGAGCTGCAGTGTGTTGATGAAACCATTAGGAGTTTGGTATCAAGCTTAGGAGAAAGCACTTGGAATTCTGAGATTTACTGCCAAAGGAGGATGTGGAGGCAGATTCAAATCCATGGCCAACAAGTCCATGCAAAGACACCAAGGGAATAGCAATATCTTTCCCCTAATAAGATGCCAATGAAACATCCCAACAGGGATATCCTTATGTTCCTGCATTTTTAATCTTCTGTATATTAAACGTTGTACCTATAGATAAACCCTAGGATTTGAAAGGAGATTTTCATTTCAGATGGATTAATGCTTCATTATTTCATGGGTAGAATATTAGGGAAGCCTTTCAAGAGGGGTGGTTTCAATCTGGAATGTGCAGCACAAATCCACTGTTCAGTAATTCTTCAGCATATTGTATGTGGATCAACAAAGGAATGCTAAGAAATCCTGAGATGAATTTTTGGTGAATCTGAGTGTGTTGGGATGGTAATCCTACCATCTTGCTGCTTTACTCTTGCTGTCCCCAAAACAGGACACTTGAAATACAAAGCACATTGCAGCTGAGCTAGATGGGGTGTTTTGGTTGCTGCAGCATGGAGCATTATTATGGAACAGACATTTTTTCATAATCAGCCAGTAGCTGGTGTGTGTTTGGCAGCAGAACAATTGCGGAGAAGATTTCTCAGTGTCAATGTGAGCTTGTAACAAACACCTGCCTCTGTGGGACCACAGGTTGTTGTGTGATTGTAACAGGAGAATTTCAAAAATCCTGCATGTTTTAATACTAATAGTTCATATCTGATTTGTTAATTTTCTATACAATGCATCCTTAGAGTTTGACAGGAATCTCAAAGTTTCTCTGGTCTTTTCTTCTGTAGCTTTGACCTAAGCTTCATAAAAGTCAGGGCCTGTCCAGTGAACCTGATCAGCTTGTCATACTCATCTGCTTTTCTTTGCTGTACTGCACTTTTATCTATCCCTAAGGCATCCTAATTTGCAGCTCCTTTTTTACTAGGCTATTAAAGAGATTTTGTGCAATGACTTTGGTTTATTATCTGATGCTCTGAGACACTGGGTCAGATAGAACAGCACTACATCAACTGGAAATTGATTTGAGGCAGGTTTGTTTGTTTTGGTTGTTTTAGTTTTTTTCTGATTTGAAATTTGTCTGATAAATTAAGCAGGTGTTTTTTTTTTTTGTGACCTTGCCACGTGATAAAGTGTAGAGATCAGGGGGAAACTGCAGCTTCCTGGGATTCACTGTATGCCATGGGTCTGGGTTTTCTTGCTGCTTCCTTTTATCAGAAAAGAGGTGGGCCTCTGCCATTAAAAAGTGCATTAAGGTCCAAAAAGTCATGATGAAAGAAAAAGGTGGTTGAATTGCAGTTGAAAATATTTTTAATTAAATTGTTATACTTTCATTAATGGGAGCAACAGAGATGATCCTTTGCTGTGGGAATTTTAATGAGCTTTGGAATACATGAACAGCCTGAAGTTTTTTTTCCTTTATCCACCATTTTCTCATAGGACATAACACTCCTGTTTCTCTAGTGGTGGTCAGCTGTAGCTGGAATATTTCTCAGCTCTGACAGAAAGATTTCTGACCTTGAATCAGTGATTCTGGCAGCAAGTGAAACCTGAATGAATTGCTTGGACCAGAGAACAACTGACAGCTGTAGAACAAATCTGAGTCTGATGAACATGGAATCTCTTGTGGTTGAGACCTCAGGCTGCAAAAAGCAGACAGTCCATCAGAAGTCTTGTATTTTTTCCTGGCAAAGTGGGAAGTTTTTTAGAAAACACATTAAGAGGAACTAAATTCTGTAATGAGGATAAGGTAATAAGGGGATAAAATCTTGGGTACTTGATTTCTTACAGGAAAAATTCTGGTTTCTAACAAAGAATTCTGTAATAATCAGAAATATGAGAGAATGCATGGACACTCTCACAGAGCAGAGAAAGAGCATAAAATACTGTCCTGGACACACTGGCAAAAGCTACAGAAGATATCTCTCTGTCTTCTTAGAAGCATCCAAGAGTTTAAGACAAAGAGAAGAAATGTGTAGGGCAAGAAAATCCACAGTTGTGGCTGAAAATCTGTTCCTACACTCCTGCATTCTTGAAGTTTTTCATGACATGGAACGAGGGTGTAATTTCTCTTATTATTCTGTAGCATGTGTGTTAATAGCATTTTGTGATTTTTCTGTAATTGTTGTCTAATTTGTCTCAGCTGATACATGGTCTAAATTAAGAGAGCTTGAATAGGTAGGTCACCATAAAAAAGGAGTGGTTACAAGTCTGGAGAACTTTCTGACCACCAGAATTGTGGTAGCATGAGCACTGGGCAATGCTGGCTTCTAGAAGCCATTCCTGAGCAACAAAGAAAACTTGTTTGGTTAAAAAGAACGTGTTGTACATGTCACTCATTTCTTAAATGAAAAAAATGTTGTTGACAACTGGCAGCTCGGATCCTTGTGTGTTACAGCCATTTCCCACTAAGAAATGATGTTTCAAATAAGCTGGTACTTCAGGCTAGAGTGCCTTGTAAAAGCAGAATTATTGCCTGTGGCTGCATAATGGATGTTGAGAACTGTGTGGTTCTGTGACTGCCAGTGCCATTAGAGGCTCTGTAGAGATCAATAATTGCTATGACAAATCATGTTTTCATGCTGGAAAACAGATGCTTTATAGAGAATTAAAAATAAAAAAAGGCCCACTTTTTCAAAATCAGAAAAGATTTATAACAAGAAATATTTTTGGTCGTATACATTTGAATTAAATGTACTTGTTATTTACTTAGCACTACTAGCAGAGTATTACCTGTAGCCAATATTCTTTTTTGCTCTTTGCACCTTTCATGTTATTGGACTGAAGCATTCTGCTGACCAGTGTCCTGCCAGTGAGGCTTTGTGTCAAAATTCCATTTGTGTTTTAAGGTAATCATTACCTGGGGGGAAATTGTGACTGAAGGAGTCAGTGGGACTGCCTTTGTTTTATGTCCTGCTCTGGCCAGGCTAACAAGAGTATGAAAAGATTAAGTGTGGCAGGTGATCCCAGGGCTTAGGTTGGGATAGGTATTAATTCATAAAAGAATTAATGCTTGCTTCAGCATTAATTTGGCATTTTATTAAATGGTGATTGATACCAACTGCTCCCAGTCACTGGAGCCAGGAGGATGGCTGAGCCTGGGCTCCCATGGGAGTGCTGTGCTCAGCCCTTAGACTAGAGCTCAGTAAAGGTTTAGTGATTACATGGCTGTCAAAGATGCTTTCAGGAGGATTAGGAGCACCTCTGTGGTTTGAGGGGGGAAATGGGGCTCTGAATGTGCCAGAGGCTTTTCCAAAGGAAGATGTAGGAGCTCCTTCCTTGAGACACTGCAAATTCACAGAATCACAGAATAGCTGGGATTGGAGGGGACCTCTAGTCCAACCAAAATTTAATGAGACAAGACCATAATAAGCAAGCTGACTCACCCTTGAAGTTATCCTTAACTTAGCCCAGAAGTTATCCCTGCTCTGAGGAGGAGGTAACAAGAAGCAAAAGCATAAATTCCGCCATGAATTTGTAAATTCATAATAATTTCAAAAATCTCATAAACATCTGTGAGGTTTCTGTTTGCTGCTTCTTGGGAATTCCCTCCATAGGAACTAAAAATCCTCCCAGCCCCTGTGTTTGAAGACTCTTCATCCAAGTCTGGAAGCTATTTTGGTGCTCCTGGGAGCAAGTACTAAACAACTTTTGTGTATCCTAAATGCTTGAGCACGTGACTTCTAGAAAAGAAAACAATATTTATGTCCTTTCCTGATGTTTCAGAGGAATAGTTTGTATGATTAAAGGGGAATCCTGTAGCATGTGAACCTATTTTCAAAATTAAACAGATTTATGAAAGAAAAAAAAAAAAAAAAGCAGGAGTTAGGACACACAGAAAAAAATAAAGCCCTGAAGCAAAGCAATCCATTATGAAATCCTTCAATAAAAATATTCCTTTGATGTTAATTTTTATGGAAATACTGGTTAAAGTTGCATGCACTTCCAGAGAGGTAGGATATGATTTTATGTTAGCTGTTAAACAGGTCATTAATATTCAATACCAAAGTCATTATTTCTCAGCAAGTAATGTAATTCCAAGCTGTCCAGAGAGAAGGAGTGAGTCTGTGGTGCACCAGCTGAGAAATGTGTGTTTGTCAAGGTATTGGGTGTTCCTGGGCACTGAAAATCACCATCCTGAGCATGTTCTATTCTAGTGCATTTTAATGAGAGCTGCTGAAGCTCTGAATGGTCTGTTAGCACTTTTATTAGCCATCTTATTATTAGGGAGTTTACAGCTTGGCGGTAAAGCCCTTGCTGTAGGCTAAAAGTAGTTAAATAATACTTTCAGAGCTCTGTTTTGTGCCAAATTTAATTCAGATGGCTTTAGGCATTTTCCATGTTCATATCAGAGGGCAATATTCAAGTTCTGATTGAAAACTTTTGAAGTAGGGCAAGGCAAAATACAAATGGCTCAGCCCTGCAGCTTCACTCACAGGAGGCAGTAAGGCAGCCTAGCACAGCAGAATGTATTTTTCATGGAATAACCATACCCAGGGATTGCAGCAGTGGGACTCAGTGCTTCAGGGTGAATGATAAAGTCCTTATTGAAACAGAATCTTGGTTTGCCTGGGTAGGGTCTTCAGAACTGGAGTACCCTCAGGCAGGCTGTGGAAGCTCTAAATGACTCCCTGGGACAGAAACAGAAGACATTGTTTCAAATGAAAACTATAAATTTGAGATGCTGTTGAAACGTCCTGTTGCTTTTTTTTTTTTTTTCTGAGAACAGAAACCCAGAGAACAGCTCAGCAGAGTAGGGAGCTTGCAAGAGTCTGTTTTCCCTTTGTTCAGGGAACAAATGCTCTCATTTTGTACACCAGCAATCACAGCTTGCTGGGGCTCTTCTGCCAAGTCAAAGCAAAGAATTTTCAGGAGGAGGTGACAAAAGTACTGCATGGTTTTATTTTCACTTCAAGACCTTGGACATGGAAGTGTTTTACTCTTAAACTTAACAAAGATTGTTGTCTGACAAGTTGTTGGTAAAGAATCTAAGCTTTACAGGAGAAAAAAAGAGATTAAATATAATAAGTTCTGTGAAAACGTACAGAGTGCTTGTTTTATTTCAGTACAACACGAGGGGACAGATTGCCACATGGAGGACATGTTGCTTCAGTAATTCTCACAAAGTCTTTCATCAGCTGCCAGTCACAGGCAAGTTCCTGAGGGTGAAAAAATCTCCCCATGTTCTTGTCAGCAGTGCTGTGCCTGGAGAAACTTTTCTGAACTGATTGGCAGTGCCTTCCTCCCGAAGCAGCATGCTGGGGAAATCTCTGGTTGGTTAAAAAAGCAAAAAAAAAAAACAGCTGTGGAGCAAGCAGAAACAGAAGTGGGTAGAGATACACAGATTTTATTAACCTCTTGGTAGGTGTTTGGGGTTTTCTGGTTTTGTTTTCTTTTTCCCTTCCCA
>JAOTQP010000251.1:3082352-3113110 GCA_026413545.1 Cichladusa arquata
TCTCCAGAAAGGTAAATCCCCTGAGGGGAGGCTCTGATTAGTGATAAGCAAATGTCAGCAGGTGTTATGAACTCTATTATTAGTTGCTTCAACTCCTGAACCATTTCTCAGCCTTCTGAGCATTTTGACAGGTTGCCTGAAAATGAGGAAATTTAGAAGGGCTTTTAAAAGATGCAAGGCTGAAAAGAAGACTGGTAACAAGGATGTATATGAGCATTTGTGGAGCAGCCTTGGATAAAAAACATTTTGGGAAAGGGCATTGAAATGCAATAAAAAATGTGCTTTCAAGAGCACTTTTTCAATTTTTAACCATTGGAATAGAAAAAAATAGCTGAAGGCTTCACAGCACTTCTAGAAGTGCCAGGTTCTCCTGTTCTTTTTGAAATATCTTATTTGGGCCTCTTCCACATAAGAAAATATTGGGAATTGCATCCTTTCCCTTGGAAGACTTTTCTTTGAGAAGAATTCTTTTAAAAGTCATCATTTTATGGCAGTTATATTTGTTTTTTCAGAAAGGAAAGCTGTGCTTTTTCACTTGTGCTGGTTGACAGGGTGTTCTTAGCACACCCTTCTTTAATGACCTTTCTTTTGCAATTTCCCTTTCTAGGCTGCATTTCTGACCCTTTGTGTTTCTAGACCAGATTATTCTGAGGAAACTTTCTCAAGAGATGTTTTGGTCTAGAGTTAATGTTTCCTTCTTAAAGAATAACTGAATTAAGCAAGGGAGGGGCTCCCCCATCATTTCTGTGATCACATTTTAGTGCAAGCTTAAGCTGTACTGGTCAACTGCAACATTTTTTTTTATGATCAAGTGACTTTAATTTGGGTTGGCTTTTATTATCATTGTTAATGTAAGAAGGCTATATGAGTAAAGTTTTATTCCTTTAAAGCTGATTAAAAAAAATAATAAAATCTCTCTTCTGTTCCACAGAAAATGTGTTGCTCAGAGTAAATTATCTGAGTGAACTCATATGAGCAAAATGAGAATCAAATCATCTCATTTGCTAGGCATCTATAGGGAATAAACTAATTTTTAAGCTTTTAGGCCATTTAGAATTTTTTTCATTACTTTTTATTTTTTGGTACACACTACTACTTTCAAGTTTAAGTGAAACAAAGTGAAAGTCTTACTTTAAGATTTTTCTTCGCTTTCAATTGGAAAGATCAAGAAATCTCTTAGGTCCTGTTCTTGTCACAATCTAAGATATTTTGTACACAACATTTGAAGGATCTGAAGTGGTGTGTGGTGTTTCTATGACTAGAACATCCAGTCTAAACTCACCAATGAATAAAAAATTATCAGTATCATGAAAACTGTCTCATGTACCTTGTATTTCTTCCTCTGTGGCTCGAGGCCAACAGACCAGTCCTGACATTTACTGGTAAATCTTGCAAGGTTTTTCATGCCAGGTCATTCTTGTGGTCTGTTCTGTCTGCAGATCAGAAATGTAGTAAGGGATTAAAAGATCTTAGGGTATGCTATGATTTTTCAAGCCCATTCATACTTCTTTAGCAATTAATCTTCTGACAACAGTCAAGCTAAGCAAGTAACATGGGCTTGGATAGAACATGGATTTGCAAGAATTCAAAATCCTATAAAGGGATTAAGTAACTGACTGCATCCCACTAAGGATTTAATTGTGGTACATCCTTTTATATGTGTTTATATACTTGAACATTTTTGCTAATCTTGCTCATAACACCTAAAATTTATCTGAAGACTTAGTATCTTTTTGAGGTGGAAAAACCAAGTATTTCTTAGCAACACAGAGGTACAGAAATAGCCTTGAGGGTAGAAAAGGAAACTAATGAAACTCAGGGACTGGTGATAAAAAATTTTGAGGGCTACAAACCTTGCCCATCAATGGAGGGTAAACTTGTCTCTCTTCAGAATTTTTTTTCTGTATGCAAGGTCCCTTAAGGTTTGGCAACACCCTGGCATCATCAGGTATTTAAATCTTGTATTTCCTAAGGCAGAAAAGCAGGAGCTGAGTGTGTTTCTTCCCCCCTCTCTTTTATTCCATAATAAACAGCCTTTATGGCCAGAAATTTGACCCTCCAGATCCTCAAACCTGTCCATGCACCTAATTAATATATTGGAAATTGATAGCTTTGGGGAATTGGCCTCTGACTTTAATGAGAGTTGTGGCAATAAGGAGGTTTGGATAAATGCCGTCCATTCCAAGCCTCTTGGGATTACTCAATAAAACTGGGATGTCTAAGCTGTGGGAATAGGTTGTCTGCTTTGGAAAGACTTATTCTTTTCTGTGTGGACAAACACAAATTGAATCTTGTCCAAAAAGAACCCAAAAACACTTAAAGGAGTTTTTCTTTGAAGAGTTTTACAGCTGTACTATTTCTACAAGGTGTTTACCAGAGGACAAAGTACTGTCATGAAAATTTGGGATTTTACACAATGTTGGTAAAAATCCAGCACGGTAATAAGCATAAGGTTGATTTTTTCAGGGTAATAGTGATAAAAATATCTTCTAGAATACAGGCATAGTATGTTTTAATCTAAGAGCTGACTGGAAAAAATTCTGGCAAAAATAGTTTTATGTCTTTCAGATTAATTTGCACTTCTATCATCTGACCTTAGTCTTGTGTAAAAGACACAAAACACTGTCTCCTACTTGAAGAAGGTGCTCAATTTATATAACTCATAAAAAGAATAAATCATTTATGTTTGATGGACATAAATCATGAATTTTTTTGAGAGATGTGTAAATTTTGAGCAAGCCTCCCAAATTAATTACATTTAGTCATGAACTATAAATGTGGTTGTTTTTATTTTTTTTTAATCCAAATTGTTTTATCTGCCCCTTAGAGATGGGTCAGAACTATTAACTGGTATTTTAAAAACATGTCTGGATCTGGGGACAAAGGATGAAAATGGTAATCAAACTGTCTGAAAACAAGATGAGTCTCAGAGTTTTAATCTTGATATGATAGACTTATTCAAATATCCCATTTCCAAATACTGCACCTGAACTGTAATTCAGCTTTCACTACTTTATGGGCAGATTTGTTGAAATGCTTCCCACTGAGTTGCTTATTTATCTGATTTCCTGGGTACAATGTGTTAGGACATCAAAGAGGGGAAAATTCCAAGTGCAAGTGACTGATTCCTGGTTGCTACATCACTAAAATATTTTGAAGTGCAGCAGATTCCTTTCATTTTTGTGCAGTAGATAACTGTTTATCTCTGTTTAGCAGAAAGCTGGAGCTTCTGGAGGCTGTCAGGTTCTGGCACAGAATTCTTTAGCCAGAAACAAAGACTTGTTTTGGAAGCACTGAATCCCTCAAACATTAGTGGACTTCATCCCTGTCAACAGATTTGGGGCTGGTAGAAGTATTCCCTCTTCACACCAGAAGTGTAATCTTAAAATTTGAGAATCCTTTTCATGTTCTGTTGTTAGAGAGATTAGAGAGACTTGGGGAGTCTCTAGAGCAGTAGTACCTTTTTTTTTTTTTTTTTTTTTTTTTTTTTTTTTTTTTTTTTTGGCTCTTTCTAAATTTTAAAAAATACCAATATTAAAACTTAAGTCTGAAATCAGGTGAAGATCAGGTTGAATGAAGTCAGTGAGGTCAAATAATGGTAGATATGACTATGGGGCCAAGGAAAAAAGCAGTAATAGGTTGTCATCTGTGACCTACCTAAATATCTTTGTGCTGTGACTAAAATAGAAATATGCAAATATTCTCTGTGTGTGCATGACCTGCTGGTATTGCCTAAAGTTTTCTCCATACTGCAGTAATATTTTTCAATCCCAGCACCTCAATTCACAATGACAATTTTTCTAGGTCAGTCTTAAGAAAGTGTAAAATTTGGCATCAGAATTTAGGACAGAATTTATTCCTGTCCTAAATGTCTGCATCAGAATTTCTGGATTTTCAGTACTCCCTGGAGGATCTCTAATTTTCCCTGAGGAAGCCTTAATGATGGAGATCATCCTCCCACTGTGGGACAAGGGTATAGAACTATGTTGGTGCCTCATAAAAATCCTGGAAACTTCAGGCAGGTTGTTAAAACACCTTTTCTGACATTCACCTAAAAATGCAGATTTCCTGCTGCATCCCACTCCACAGAATTAGCTAAGATTGCCTCATGCTAGGCCTGCATATTAATTGAGGTCTATCTGCTGAAACTTTCGTACAGTCTGAGTGGTTTTTTCATTAGAAGTTATTTTGGGGAGTTTGGTTTTGTTCAGTTGGCTTATAAATGCAATTAGAATTAGCATATATCCCTAGAGCTGTAATATTTCTTCAGGGAATTAATTTTTCAAGTAAATAGAAATGCTTTGATTGTGTTCAATATTTGCACATTTAAGTCTGAGCCTGGCTTTTCATCCTGGGAATCTAAACAAAGCCCAGCATTTTTATGCTTTGGGAACATTTGTGCTCTAGAGCTGTGCTTGGTCTCTAGAATGAGTTATTTGCAAACCCAAATACTGGAAGTTGAAATCCAAACATTTTCCTTGGTTTTTCTTTGCTCCTTATGCTTTCCTCTGAAAGTGCTAAATAGATTCAGACATTTCTCAGGCTGCAGCCTAGTCTTTGTTGAAAGCTTTGGGGGATTTAACACACTTTTCAGCAGAGGAGCCTCCAGCTTTTGGTATGTAAATAAGCTGCTGCTTAGCTCTTGTGTTTTATAGTTTTGATATAACAATTAAGGAAAAATTACTTAAATGCCTCCTGAATAAATGCCCTTTCTAGGAACTGGGAAAGTCAGAGAAGTTAAATTCTGAGCCAGTAAGTAATTTGTGCTAAATTCTGAATCATAAAACCACTGTAGGAGTTTGGGTCCCTCTGTGTTCCCTGATCAAAGGAAGAATAGTCAGAAGTTAAGTGTAATTAAAGGTGTATTTGTTCCTTGTTTCAGGATTACTTTGACAAGCAAAATAAAAGTAATATGGTTGATAACATTGAATTCTTTGAGTAATAACTCTCCCAAAATAGTTTCCCTGTGAATTTTCTCAAAAAGTGACGTAGCATTTTAGTAGTCAATCCAGGATTGACCTGGATTTATTAAAATTTGTTCAAATACCTTGTACCTATCTACTTTACAGAGCTATTCATGGGAAATACAGTAGATTTAGACTGCTTGCATTTTCTTACATTGAACTAAACCCCTTGTTCTGCCATTTGCTGATTGATGTACTGTAGAGCATAAATCCTCAATAACTAGAAGTGATTATCAGGTAGAAGATTTGCTATCCATAAGAAATTACATTATTCATATGACAAAATTAATCATTACTAGGTACTATGACAATACAGCAGTGAAGGTCACTTTGAAAATGCTTTTAACAGTTCAGTGAGGAAAAACTTGTAGAGGTACATGAGCTAAACCTATAATTTAACATAAAATTACAATATGTATGTTTTTACCTTTATTCCTTTCCTGACAGCTGGTCACATTCTGTGGTTCAGTCTGGCAATAGAATTCTCTGAAAAATCCTACAGGATTTAGTCTTTTCCCAGTGCAGGATGCCATTTCTGCAGCTTGAGCCATGTGCTCCTTGGCTCTTAGGAACTGGGCTCTGCTTTTCTTAAGATCAAAGAATCCTAATCCAGCATGCCAAAAACTTTGGGGAATAGCTGCTCTTGGAATGGAGTCAGCTTGCATTTATGCCTAAATATTTCAGGCCAATGCATGACAGCAGCAACAAAAAATAAAGAGGATAAATGGTGTAGCAAGAAAATATAACTTAGTGGGACAAACTGGTGAAACAGAGTATTTTACAGAGAGAATGATTCAGTTGATGTTTATGGTGTAGGTGTATATATATAACATTGCTAACTTTATTTCAAATACACAAGATACTTCAAGTCTATCAGTTTTTTAAAGTGGGAGTTTTTTTGTGATGCTTGGTTGATATTTGGAATCACTGGGTCCATGATCTCAGTTTCTATTTAATGTACCTATGCATAAAGCAGGGAGAGGAGAAAAAACTGGAAATCAATGCAGCCCACTCAATATTACAGCATGTATTAATTTATTGGTCTGGGTTTCACTGGAACCCAGGTAGTTTATTATACCATTATCCAGTTACACTCCTGTGCTTCTGATTTTCAGGAGTAATTTCTTTTCAACTTTAATCTCGTTTCTAAAAATGGCTGTGAAATTCTAGATTTGAGGAACTGGGGCAGAACAGACACTGCCATTGCTTTCCTTGTCAAGCAAAGCACATAAAAATCTGGAATGAACTCTGCAGAGCTCTGCACAATTACCAGTGCCACCGACTGTCTCTTGCATTAGGGCAACCTTGGAGAGAGAAGATGAAATGGGGGTTTAAAAGAAAAAGCTCATTATTGAATCTGCTATCATTTTCATCAGCTCCAGGAGGAGTTAGAGTGGGTTTTGAAGCTGGAATGAACTGAAGACTCTGAAAGTTTGTCTTTTCCTGATTGTCCCTGCTTTGCCTACCTGTGGCTGAAAGCACAAACGCTGGAATGCTGTGCAAGGAGTTTCTGCTGTGGGTGGTGTGCTCCTGAGCAAAAACTGGGCTTGTTTAAAAGCAAATCCTCACAAGTGGTGTGCTTAGTTTTACAGGCTCCAGGGTGAGATGGGCTGGAGAATTGCTGTTTGTTGCATCTCACTTCTCTCCCTTGGCATCCCTCCATAATGTTGTGTATCTACTTATTACAGTTTATATTCAGAATCTGAAGGAACAAAAAAAATGCTCTTCTCCAGCACCTCCCTCTGAGCACAGACACCTGAAACACCATGCTGCAAACACCACTTCACTGAGCACATTTCTGTGATGGACAAATCAATGTGCAGGGAGTCCTTGTTCTCCTTTCATGATAAACAGAATCAGACCAAAGTAAAAACACCGTGGTCACAATCTGTCAGTGGAGTGCTGTTTGCCTTTGAGTTAAATGTTCATGCATGTAGCTCATACTCATGGTAGAAATGAGTGATTATTAAAGCATTTTGGATGAGCAGGAAAACATAAATTATGTTGTTCTTATAACATCACAAACCTACAAATTCTGACATTGAGAACAAATGCAATTAAAAATACAATAGAAGTGCAAAAAAAGAGAATTATTACTGTTATAACAGATCATTTATTTGAAATTATGCCCACAGTCTTTTGTGGAAATACTGTCTTCTGAGACAAATATATAATGAGATTGTCATAAAGTATTTCTAAACATTGTAAATTGGCTTCTTCTCATCCTGCTGTTGAAAGAACTGAAACTCAAAGAAGCCTTAAGTGACTTGTCCATGCTTAAACTGTTATATTGGAAAAAACTGTGTCCTGGGTAGGGTCTCAAAATTCTTTTCTATAGCCTAAGACTTATACAGCAAGTATGAGCTGTCACCTGGCAAAATTAATAAATTAGGCAATATTGAACACCTTCATCTGGAAAGACCAAAGATTAGATAGAAAGTTTATTCTGCTTCCTAGAAATTAAAGCCCTGCCTCAAACAAACCTCATGTTTCTCATGCTAAGCACAAGCTCCATCAGAGTGAAGTAAAATCCCACTTTGCACATGTTCTGGCTTACCCCAACAGAGTTTTTAAGTGATGTTTTATGAACCTTGTTTATTCCTTGGTGTGTGTGTTTGTGTGTGTGACAAATAATCACATTTTATAAAGGGACTGTTTGACCCAGTCACTGATGGTCCAAAGCTCAGTGAGGGCTGGGGGAAGTTAGGATAAAAGTTTGATCACTGCTCTAAATATTGTTACTTCCAGCATCTTCCAGCTTTGCATGAAAATAAAATGTTGGAGGATTTCTTAAAAAAAAAAAAAAAAAGTGAAAAGGACACAAAGCAAAATGCACAGATTTTGCAAAAGTGTTTTATGGAGCCCAATCTTATTCACAAAGGTGAATATATCCTTCCATTTAAAAAGCAATTTGTATTAGAGAAAAAAAACAACTGGTGGAGACCATTTTTAACCACATTCAGGATCTTTTGTAAAACTGATGTGTACTAAAGATTCGTGGGAGTTAAAAAAATACCAACACCCCCCTCAAACAGACCCTGTGGCATCCTTCAAGTGATGCTGCTTTTAATTCCCCCTTCCTCAGCCTGGTTTGCTTTAAATATCCACCCAGCCAGGAGACTGTTGCCATATGCACTTAACAGCATTAAACAGAAATATATTCTGATGGAAGTGAGATATTCCTGGTGTCTAGTAGCTGTGCAAAGCATGTGGCACACATATTCCAAGTGGCTCAGAGACAAGTGCCAGCCTTTTTGATTAGGAGCTTTCCTGCATTAATTCCTGCTGGAATTGCACTGTTTTAAGAAACTGTTGTGATAGTGAGGTTGTTTATTATTCTGTGTTGTTTCTCATAACCAGACATCTTTAAGCATCTGGTGGGTGGGTGGCATTGACTGAGGATTTTGAGACTCTGTAATTCTGGCACCAAAGTTACTCTGTGGATTTAGCACTGTGTTTTGCATAGGAGCCTGAAGTGACAGAACCCATAAATAATGTACAAAGCTGTACATTACAACAGAAGGACACAAAGTTGTGCCTCCTGTTAGCATACATTGGTCTTCTATTTAAAAAAAAAAAAAAAAAAGAAGAAAAAGGAAAAAAAAGAGAAGGAGCCATCTGAAAAAGTGCAGTTTTGAAATTTAGAGATCGGCTCACAGATGCATGTGCATTTCTGCTTAGCTCTAACCCAATGTACACCTAAAAAAGGGTGTAACTAGATATTTTTATTTAAAAATCTGATGATAGAAGGTAGATTTTTAAAAGAATAGGTAAGATCCCTTTTAATCTGATGACAATATTTCCCTTTGGACTGGAGATGTTTGGGTTTCAGCTTTCTCTGGTTAATCAGTCACCACTGATGAACTTGTCAGGCCATTAAAAAATATCCTGACAATTTTCTCTTGCAGGTGCCATGCTCATCATGACTCTAACTTTGACTAATACTTTCCAATCCCTGCCACCTCTGGCTGAAATGATGGACAGCTCTGAGCTCAAGTGTTTTCCAAGTCACCTTAGCCAGGCATGAAGGAGGCTTAAAACACTGAGGAAATCCCATTTTCAGCACTGCTATGCACAACAATTCGATTCTGTAGTTCAGTATAAATAATTTGATTAGTTTCTTGCACATACTTTTGGAATGAACATATCTGATCCTTTCCAAAATTCTGTTGCCTCGCTGTTTCTACAACATTCAGTGTTGTTCTCTGCCTTCACTAAACATTCAGTGTGCACTTCAAGTTCTCTTTTGCAACAAGACTAATGTTTTAAGAACTAACTTATGTAATGGAGCATTTGCCTGCCATTACAACCCAAAACACAGCTTCCCCACATTTGGCAGAACATATGTTCTGGGGGAGGGACAATGGCAAAGACCTCAGGAAATCTAAACATCTAAACAAGGAGTGAAACAAAGCAGCACAATTCATTAGTGGAAAACCACTTGGGGCACCAGCTAGTCTAATTCTCCAGTGCTGCAGACAATTATAATCCCAGAGGAAGGTTTCCCTGGCAGCTTTTCAGGGGATAGGCTTGTATTTTCATTATGAGGAAGTACTCTTGAAAAATATCCTTAATTAGGTCAGGACTGACTGAGGTTTCTTTAACACAAGTGTTTTCTTCTTTTTGTTTTTATTATTGTCAGTCTGTTTATTGCAATCTGTTACATAACAATTAGAAGAAAGGTGATAATATGCAGAGAGTGATGATTTGGACACTGCTCTGTTGCTCCACCACCTCTACTGAGTCACAATCATTTTTTGACCTTTAATCTTCACCTTTTCTGAAATACATTATTTTCCTTAGCTTTGGGAACAGTCTGTAGTAGAAGATGTCTTGCTATCTTTTGTAGCTCAAAAAATATGCAATTCTGCAGCAGCTGAATCATCAGAACCTTTTAAAAAGGGAAGATGGAATTTTTACTGGGCTTATTTTACCACCTAGAACTTGTGCCTCCAGAAACTCAGGCTCCTAAACACAGTTCCTTAAAATGTCCCCAAGTGAGTTTGGTTTGGTGTGGATTTTAAATGGTTAATGTGCACCTGCAGTGATACCACCTTTTATTATTTAGCATGTTAGTTGTGGTAAAATCAAATTTATGGCTTTGAAAAAAAAAATTAAATTATGAAACAAACATTCAGACTGTTCCTAAATGCTAAATTTATTGATTTTCTTGGTAATTAAATGAATGCTTAGGCATTAATGACCAGATATTGTTATGGCCTGCACTTGCTGTAGTAAATGCTGATGTCTTTACAAAGGGAAAGTAAATTATGTTGTATATTTTCACAAAGTAGTTAAGACTTTGTGTGTGTAAGAGTGCATAATTTAGCCTCAGTGTCAGGTTGCATAAAGAAAACACTGAAAAAATGAGATTATAAAAAAATGCAACACAGCTAGGTTCTTAATTCTTTCAGGAGATGCCACTGAGGTCTTGGCAGCTTTAGGTGCTCAAGTCTTATCCTGCTACTGATACTTTCTAAGCATCATCTGTAAATGGGCTTCAAAAAGCTGTAACTCTATTAATATGTAATTTTAAAGGCATTTCTGAACCCTAGTTCACTTATGGCCACTAACTCCAGGTAGACAGGTGGGTGTTATTTACTCTTAGCTGACAGTTCTTTATTTTTTATTGTCTGTTCCTCTGGGAATCAGGAATCACTGGGTTTTCTCTGGTTCTGGAAAAACCTACTCATAATTGTCTTTTCCTCAGTATGTAATTCAAGCCTATTTTGTCTTTCCTATGAGCCCTCACACATTGCATAAATTAAATTGTGAGGACCTGTATGTGACCATAAATTATTTTAATCAGTAGGGCAGAGGAATACTCTAAGAATTTCCTATTCCAGCAGTAATTTTAGATCTAATTTTCTCACAGAAAAGCATTTATGAGCAACCCATTTTGTTTCCAGCTGTTCTCATGATGCAAGGTACCTTCTCTCATAAACAAAGATTTTTCTAAATATTCCACAGTATTTTTTCACCAAATATAATTTAGATTTTTCCCTGTGTGTGAGATATTTCGGCTTCAATAACATGTTGTTCTTTTAGGGACATCTTCCCAATTTTCAGTGGGAGAATTTGTAAAGTGCAGAATGCTTCAGTTAGGGTGGAACTGGCCCAATCAAGGAAATCACAGGACCTTTTGTTAATCTTTTCACTTCATTTTCAGGGTGTGGGACAGGTTTTGCTTCAGAGGTTGTGAGTAGTCCCCCTGTATGGTGATTTGTCCTCTGATGAAATGTCCAGGTAAAGAAGATTATTTCATTATTTCAGCTTATTTCATTATTTTTCTCTCCATTTCAGTAATCCTTTTTAAAAAAGGATATTGTTTCCATAGCTACAAGTTTAAATCACCTTTGATGCCATTACCTTTGTGCACATATCTTACAAAAGCATCTTGCTGTGTTTTCAGACAGCTTCGATTTCCAAATAGTTTCTGTTATTCAAATATTTTGTTATTCAAAGAATTTCTGTTATATGATTCTGAGGACAAGCTAAAATGTATTTTCCTTTCCAAATGCTTTATAATTTTCAAAAGCTCTTGCCTATATGTCTAGAACTGTTAGTAAACAGACTGCATGTATTATTTCTCATAAATGGGTGGAACTGAGCGAGCAGTAACATGATTTATATCACTGAGTGAAAGATTTCTTTTTATGAAATGCTAAAAATTTCACTCTATGGCTTCTGGGTTAGTGTCTCCAGTCATTTGTGGTGCATGTAAGAAGCAGAGGTTGCTTGGGAGTTCTTAATAATGAGTGGATGCAAAATAGGAAAAATATATTTATGTACCTCTTAGAGAACTGATGAAACCTTTCTGTGTGAAAATGACTTTTTTTTTTCTAATGAAATCATTTAACTGCCAAGGAGGGGAGAAGGATGCACCAACCCAACTGATGTATTTCATCCCTGTGATAATATCATAGTTTGTTAACCTTAAAATCAATTTAGGATTTTCTAAGTCTTCATTCAAATAATTTGGGAAGCTGCTATCTTATGAAGTTTATTTTAGCACAAATTTACTTGACTGGTAATTTTGGATCAGATTTCTGATAATTACAAAGATTTTTGAAGAGTAGGCTCTAACTGTTTTAGGCCAATTTCCCTTAAGTTTGTTCTGACTAAAATAATAAAATGAGCCTCTTCCATTTTTAGTCTGCAGTAATTTTAACTGCAGTAATTGTTTCTAATTTTTTTTTGTAATTTTAACTGCACTTACTAATGTAATTTTGTAATTTTAACTGCAGTCATCAATTATTAATTATTCAAAATTAACGATTAACCATTAATTATTTTAAATTAACTATTAGAAATAACTCTGAATAAAAATATACATTATTGTATAATGTACATCTAAATATTATTATATTACATAGTAACATGCTATTATTCACAATTATTACTTATACATTTATTAATTAATAAATATTTTTAATGCTGTTATTAATGTAATTTTAAAATTTTAACTGCAGTCCTGCTGAAGACATCCAGGTGAATCTGTGAATTGTTTTTTTTTGGTAGAGAGAAGTCTGTTTTATACTGGAAATTTAAAAAATATTGCAGTGCACCAGTGTCATACTATTTCCAATGATTTGTTCTGCAGGTCTCTGTAAAAATGACTGCAATATAAAATAATAAATAATTTCATTATTATTTTTGACTGCTGAAGCTTTTCAAAGATTATACCACAGTGGTCTCACACAGAACATTTTCCTTATAATTTGATAAGAAACACAGTTGAGCTGGTTTTGATCAACAATGGCCCAAGAAGAATTCATTCAGCTGGAAAACTTCTGCCCTTTTTGAATCCCATTAAAAGTGATAACACTGAATGAAAGACAACTTGTAGGTGAGGCTGGATTTGAAACGGAACAGAATTTGTACTAGAAAACACAATTTTTTCAGTGTGATCTGAATTTTTGGTGGAGACACCTGAGATGAGCTCAATTATAACGTGGTGCTGATAACACCATGGCCGTGATTTTGATCCCTGTACGGACCAATCACCTCAGATTTGGGCTCAATGATCCTTGTGGTCCCTCCCAGCTCAAAAAATTCTGTCATTTACAGGTCCACGTGCATATATGCACACCTTTTAATCTTATTTTCTGTGATTCATGACTAAAATATTCAGAATGCAATTACAACTGACCGTGTTTCTGTAAATGCTGTGTGCAATATTGGAATAAGATATGAGCAATGTTTAAATATTTATTTTCATGCATAATGCAGTGCCCATACAGCACAAGGACTGATGGCCAATAATGGACACTTGTTCATTTTTTTAAAGGACATTTCCATTGAATCAGGTGAAAAACCCCCAAACTTTTGACTGCTGAGCTTGTTCTGATAAGTTCAGTTCCACAATGCAATTTCCTCATATCCTTACATTTCAGAGTAAATGACTACTTATTTCTCATAGACCTTTTCATCATAACCTTCTTGTGGAATTGTTTTACTCTAAGAAAACCTTGACTTTAACCAAAAAAATGAAAAAATAATTAAAAGGTGGTTTTACTTGTTCATAAGGGAGAATACAATGCTTATGAATTATATTCATTGCCATTATTTGAGAGATTAGAAGTGAAAAGAAACAGATTATTTTGAAAGAGAGGTTAGAAGTGAAATGAAACAACATTTTGAAGGATAAGAAGCAAACTGAGCATATCTTGCTAACAGCAGAAACTTTTAGTTGTATGCATAGAAAAGAAAAGGTATTGGTATAAAACTTGTTTTTTTGGACACTGGTATTTTACACTTGACTTTCTTATGTGACAGAGCAAAATAATGAAAAAATCTGAATGACTGGAGGGGGTTGATGAAATATGGTATTGTGTGACACTTTGCTTTGGGCAGGAGAAGACAGGACACTTGGTAGTTTGAGAAATCCATGCCCAGTCATTGCTTCTGTGATGTAATTTTAAAAAGGGAGGAAAAAAGACAGATATGTTTTGCAAATGTGTTGGATTCTAGGCTTGTTTTGTACAGTGGGGATAGAGCAGTGTACATAATTCTGTGTCCAGAATTTCCCTTGATAGTTGTGATTCATCCAGAATCATTCCAAGTGAATTCCTTTCACTTTTCAGAACCAAAACCTGTCAGATTTCATCATCTGCTCAGGCAAAAATGTGACCTGGGAGACAGACACTGAAAAAAAAGTAAATATAGAAGTAATTTGCTCATTGTGCTTGTGGTTACTGATGGATTGTGTGTCAGGGGATGGGACATCCTGCAAACTAAACCACAGCAAAATTTGGGACACCAAGACCCAAATTGCATGCTGGAGACATTGTTTTATGGCATTCTCCAGAACTGCTCTCCCACACAAGCATCCCTTCATTCTGCAGGCTGTAAAATATCTCTCTCTCACCAACTCATCACTGTCCTCCTCCCTCCCTGGCACCTCCCTCCTTCCTCCCCTTTAGCATCCTCTTCACTTCTTAGGTACCAATTACCTCTCTCCTTCATCAGAGATTCATTAGAGATCTTTTAATGAATGTGTAGCCACCTAAACTCTGGGAAATGGTTGTGAACATGCATTTTGCTTTGTAAAATAACACATTCTCAGACCTGCAGAAGGGCTGCTGTGTTTGAAAGCTTGGGGACTTTTTTTTCAGCCGTACCAGCTGCTCTGGGAGAAGATATTTCCTCCTCCCACAAACCCTGTTCTGCATTACCAGCTTGCAATTTTAGCCTTGTATGCTGATGACAATTAAAATATGTCCACAGAACACATAATGAAGTACATTGTTAACATACCTTTGCCTATTTGATCTTCCATCTGTTTACCAAGCAAAAAATGGTAACTTTAATGTGAAATAATTTTCCCCCATGCATATGAATATCCATATTTGAAGTGTCTTCATGTATGTGGTTTTTACCCACTTGCTGTCAGATAGTTTAGATTCCTTTTTAAATTACAGACACAAAACTTCCTTTGATACAAAAAAGATGTGGGTCTGCAAATCTTCAGAAGATTTCCCAAAGCTCCTTTAATATTTGAGCTGTAAATCTGAGATTTAAGAAACTTTCTTGGAAAACTCTTGGGTTTGGTTTTTTTTTTTTTTCAATATCCCCAACTGCAGAATCTCTCTGCAGGGATTCTCTGTGACTATTTGTTCTTTGTCTGAACTCCTGGTGATGCTCTGTCAGGTGAACACTTCCCCCTTTAGAATTCATTGTACTTCCAAATATTTAAATTTGCAACGTGGTGAAGGTAGAAGTAGCTGGTTTAGATTCCCAGGGACAATGGCATCACCCTTATATTTATGATTTATTCTTGTTTTTGTCTGTCTTGATTTCGTGGTCAGTGCTAGAAATCCCAGAGAATTTTTCACCTTCCCTTATCTGCTTGGCTGTGAGTTTTTATTGTTCTAACCTTCTGGGGTGGTTACTTTTCTGTTTAGTTTTGGTTTTGAGGGGTTTTTTTGGTCTCTGAAGATGATGTCATTCTTGCTTTTGGGCCTGTTGTGTTTGTGGGATGTGTTACTGCACATTTTCCTTCCATATTTGCAGTCTGATTAAAACCTATTCTAACCAGAGTTGACTGAAGATTTAATTACTTACTATATCACTATAAAAATGTTTTTTGAAAAAGAGGGTGGATTGATTGAATAAATAATGGGCATGTGTAAAACTTGGTGTCTTTTTATAGATTATTTGTCCAGATAGAAACCATTTATTTTCTTAGACAGTGTAAATTGGCTTTTTATGTTCTTCCTGGAAAAGCATCGAGTCTGAAAATTGGTAAAGAAAGGTTTTCTTCTGTAGGCAAAATATTATTTATATTATGACTTTGAGAACTCAGCTACTGAAAAAAAAATAGGAATTTTATCACACACCTCATGTCTTCAAGAAATGCAAATACAGGGTGAGCAGGTGAAAGCAACAGCAACAATCTACAGGTCTTGAACAAACCAAGGTGATAAGAAAACACTGAATAGCTGACTCTGAATAGCAAAGATGCCAAGAAGCTGAATTCAGTTTGGTTATTGTTCATTAGTATTTTAGCCAGATATAGTCATGCTAGAGGCACTGAGGTCAAGGCAGGTACAGAACATGCACTCATGTAAAATCAGTGACAGGTCATTCAATAAATTACCAAGGTGCTGAGTTTTAACTTGGTACCGAGGTTTTAAATTAACACAAACTCCTGCAGAGTTACTGTGTGGCTTAGTTGGAAGGAGCAGAGATTAAATTTTTTTTTTTTTTTTGGGAGGGGGTAATGTTTTTTTATGCCCTGTCTGTGGAAACTGGGAAGTTCCTAAAGGCAGAGGCTGCTGAGGGAGAAATTTGGGTGTAATTGGAGGGGATGTGACCTAGAAATGGCTGGTGCTGCAGGTTTGCAGAACTGAATTTTCTTAGGGGTAGGTGAGGCTCATCCTGGGCTTGGAGGAACTTGTTTATTCTGCTCTTGGGAGTTTTCAGGGATTCCCAAGATAGATCTTGAGTAGCTGTGTGGGATAAAGGGAGAGATTTTTTTCCAGAACATACATATTTTCTGATATTGGAAGGTACCCTGAGTTAAATTTTCCAAGAACTCTGGGTCTTTCCTTAGCAAACCTCCTCCCCAAAACAGACTCTGTGAGGAAGATAAGCTTCTGTCAACTTTTGATCTTGAAAAATCCATTCAAGAGTGGCCTTAGTTTAAATCACACTCTGCCTATGTTATCCAGAGTGCTGAACAGACTTTTCTAGATCTTTTGCAGCCTCTGTGCTGTTTCAAAACATTTTTTGCCCCCCAGTTTTCCAGTTTCATTGAGGTTTTGACCCAGGAGGAGCCTGAACAGAGCTGCTCTCTCTGCCTCTGCTTCTCTCAGCATTGCAGTGCTCCTCCAGGAATATGTATGATGCTATTCTCACCGTGTCAGGGACGAAATATTTCTATAAAATGCCCTGGAAATGAAAGCTCTCTGCATTGTCAGTGTGAAAATATGCTGAAGGCATGCATGACTGGACATGCAAATATAACGAGCTGCTGGGTAAGTTTAATTTTGGAGATCCATGGTATTGACTGACAGTGGTGTAAATGGCACACAGACCTCTGCAAACATTTACTGTCATTACTTGTCACTGCTCGGGTTTTTAAGAGAAAAGAAGTGGAGAACAGTGCTACACAGAAGCAAGAAATCATTTTAAGTGTCTCCCAAGCTCTTTACTTTGCCTAATAGGACAGCAGATATCTCTGGATCCCTTTCTAAACACCCTTCAGACAGCATGAACTGTATTAGAAAAGCCTCATTCTTGCTGTAGATAGAGGGGGATTTTAATAGCAACAGGGTTATTATTCCAACTAAATCAATAGAGGGAGTTTCTATCTTGTTTAAGAAAAACTGACTGCGACTGCTGGAGCAGTGGGAAAGGAGAGAGATGCAAATTAGACTGATAGCTAAATCTATAATAAGACACAAAGGTCTGAGAATGAGATAGGCACCTCTGAAATTCCCTTCTTGCCCTCCCAGTCACCAGAGGTTTTATTGCAGATGGTGTTTCCCAGTCATCAAGAGCACTCTGCCTGAACAGCAGCATCCTCTGCCCTGCCATCTGGGAATATTTGGCTCATGAGGAAAAGCCAAAAGTCACTTTTGGTGACATTCCTTGACTTATGTCTCTTAATTTGGCAGAGATACTCAGAATGGACTTACTGCAAACTCTTGATGGTAGGTGACCACCTGAACCCCTGGAGAGTTTTTGATCCCAAAACAATTAATGTCTGAGGAGGAGAAGGAGGAGGCACCCTAGATCTGTCTCCAGAAAATCCATTCTAATGGATGCAACATCCTCAATCCCCTTTCTCTCATTTCAGCAGCAGTTCAACTTTAGAAGTCTAAAATTTCCATGAGGGGCTGAGAGTGCATTGAGAAGATTTAAATTTTCACAATGAGCAGCTTCCTGAGAGATGAGGATCTGAGGACTTGCAAACCAAGCAAGGAGCTGAAACCCATTTGTCTCTGACATTCCACAGGAATATTTTAATCATTAGCTCTTGTGGAAGAGCGGGTAACATTCCTGGCAGACATCTTGTGAAAGAGATGTATCCCCCTGTTGTTATTATTACTGTGTTATTTATTTACAGAAAACACTAGAGCTCCTGGGTTAGGGAGGTGAATCCTACAGCCCAGAGAAGTTATCAAGCACCTGACTGTTGGGAGATTTAGGGCACCTGCCACCCTGATGTTTTATTTTGGCAGGTTTTTTGGCCTCTGCTCTGTGAACTGGCTCTTTTAAGGGGTCTAATATTCATGTAATTAGTTTAGATATTTACCTGAGGCACTTGTCTACTTTGAGGTCTAGGGTGCCTAAAATCAAGCTTGTGAAGATGAGCATTGCATTGTGCATTGTTGCTTTGTAGACAATTCCCAAAACTTCAAACAACTAATTGAAATCATAGAGGCTGAAGGAAAAAAAAACAATCTATTAAATGCCCCCTATTATATCTTCCAGTCAGTGCAGGGGTATTCTGCAGTGGTTAGTGCAGTCTTCTAAAATGCCCCTTGAAAAAACTAGGCTCCTGTACTGGGGAAACAAAAAGTCAGAAATGCTGCTGACATTGTGGAAAGATTTTTGTTTGTTAGGAAAGCCCACTTTGTGGAGACAAGGGGGAGGGGGGAGAGAGTTTCCTCCAACCATTGCAGCTCCATCAGATGCAATATTACCCCAGTAATGATTGTTATGCCTAATAGTCATGGACAGCAGCTTCATTCATCCTAGAAAGTGCACAAAGGAAAGCAGTCCCTCTGTTAAATTTGCCATGGATGGTTGGGCTCATCAGTTTGCACGCATCTCTGACTGATACATCATGCTGGAAGCTTTAGGCAAACACACACTAATTAGTAGAACAAATAGAAAACCCCGAGGATGCCCATGCTTAATGACATTGCCCATACTCTAAACCATCTCTACAACAAATTACTCATTTCATGGCTGCAGGCAGTGCGGGTCAATTTGTCTGTATCAGTTGCTAAGTTGAAGCATTCACTTTTAGCAAGACACTGTGTTATGCCTTTCTAGGAAACTTTGCAATGCTTTTGAATAAAAAAGTACCAGAAGTAACAGATCAGGCCATTTCAGGGATTAAAAAGTAAGGGAGATTAAATCTACTGGAAGCTAAGAGTCAACAGGTGCTGATGAATTAGTTACCATATAAAAGCCAAAAAAATCTGAAAAGGACTAAAAACACTTTGAGGAGTGTTGAGTTAGAACACAACACTGGCCCAAAACAAAGGTGGATTGTGCAGTTTCTGCTAGGAATGCTTTAGTCAGGTAATTGCTTTTCAATCAATCTCAGCAAAAGAAATGAGAAGTCAAATATGGAGAATTAATCAAATTCACAGGCATCTTTGACTGAGGAACCCACATAAAGCAAAGCTTGTTCTCATAAATGAATGAGGTGAAGATCACGGTCAAATGAGACCCGAGAGTTTATGACATTGCTGAACTGTAGTCACTTAATTACCCACGTGAACATGGGTCTTTGGAAGCATGAAACCAAATATTCTGCATAACTGTGCCAACTCAAGGCTTCAGTAGCAAAAGCAGGCTGAATATTGTTGCCTTAAAGATGATGGATTGATTTGCCCTCGCACTGGCAGGTTGGCTGGGAGGCAAACAGGGAAGGGAGCAGACTGAGTGGAAGCAGAGGACCTGGTGTATTATATTGGAGAGTCAGGATTGCTCATTCTCCTTCCTCCAGCAGGATGAGAGGAGCAGAAAAAGCATCTTGTGCTGCAAAGACCTCTTATCCTCCCCTAATCCAACTCTTTTCTCAGCAGTGGAAGTCTCTGCAGTCAGCCCCTGCCACTGTAGCAGGTGTCTAAGCAGGCACGTCCTCACAAATAGGATTTTACCACTCAGTTTGGTACCAAAGCTTGGCTGCCACCTCTTCACAGATGTGGAGGGACATTGCCAGCAGCCCTGTGTTTGCAGCAAAAGCTGAAATCTCACCCAACCGATCCCATCTTTGTTAACATAATCTTTAGTGAATGAGGAGTTTGAGGCTGTGACAGTTTACGTTTTTATAAGCGTGTAACAGGGACTGAAATATAAACAGGCTTACAGTAGCAAAGCTCTTGGCAAGTAATCCTTCAGAAAATAAAGGTCCTGCATCCTCAGAGACACCTTAAATAAACACCTTTATTTGACACACACCGCGAGATTGTTGGTAATCAGCTTCCAAAGGTAAGTTTGGAACCCAAAAATTTGCAAATCTGATACTTAGTGGGGTCCAGGAGGACTTCAAACTGCTTGCTGTTTCTCATACTTCTTGGAAGTTGTGCATAAATGCAGGTGTATTCATCCATCTGCTACAGTTCTGTCCTGGAGAAAGGGGTTAAAAGGGATTTGTACTCTCTTGTGCATCTGCCATCCTCAAAGTATTTCAGGTCCTGCTTGAAGACCTTTCCTGCTTTCTCCTCCACTTACAAAGCAGTGGAGGGAGAGAAAGAGAACAGCATTTTAGGATCAAACCCCTGGAGTTAGGGACTCCAGGGGTGTAGGCTCACTTTCTTTTTCCCACCGTTGTAATCTTCTTTAGTGGATTTAGAGAAGTCATTCAGCATAAAGGCGAAATAAGGAGCCCTGCTCGCATCTGCTGGGATTTTCCCGAGTGCTGGAGCAGAGGTGAGCTGCTGTGAGCACGCTGCACGGCTCTGATGGGCTGTGGAGATGGATCCCGTGTTTTGGGCACGGCCACCTCCCGCATCCCCGTGTCTCTGTGCTCAGTGGTACCCAGGAGCTGCGCAGATGCTCCTCGCTTTTCAGCCGTGCTGTTTGCTTGGTGATGTTTGTCGTGTCTGCTGCTTCGGGGGAGGACGGGAGGGGTGTGGGGAAATTCCTTGAGCCTTGTTATCCCTACAGTAACTATAGACTTTGGCAGGAATGCGGGTGATTAATTTCGGGTCTGTGCGCTGGGTGTCTGGGAGACACCGCTCTTTCACCAAACCCTGCGAACCCAGCTCGCCTAAGCAAACACCGCTCTGAAACAAAACAGCGCTTCAGCCCGGGCTCTGGGCAAGATCAGACTTCCCTCCCTCCCTCTCCCCTCCCCTTCCTTGCCGTCCCCTCCCTCTCTGCCCCCTCCCTGCTTTTCCCTTCCCTCCCTCTCTCCGGCAGCAGCTCCGCTCTCTCCGATCCGCCCCGGCAGCCTCACGCCGGGGCTGGGGCTGCCCGGGAGCTGTCTGCCCATCCTGCCATCCCTGCCCATCCCTGCCCATCCCTGCCAGCCCTTCCCAGCCCTGCCCGGACACCAAAAGTTGTGCGGAGCGCCGAGGATGGGAGCGCATCTGCAGCCGCTGGCCCTGCGGCTCCTGGCGCTCACTTTCCCCTTGGTGGCCAAGGGTTTTCCCGACGAAACCTTGGAGAAAGCCGCCAAGTCCGAGGGATATTGCAGTCGGATCCTGCGAGCCCAAGGCACCAGGAGGGAAGGGTACAATGAATTCAGCCTCAGAGTGGAGGGCGATCCAGAATTTTACAAGCCTGGGAACAGTTACCGGGGTAAGTTGGACATGCTCTGCATCCCATGCTAAGGAGAGTGGTGAGGATAAGTGGCTCTGGAGCTGGAAGTGTCTCTGCCTGTCATCTCTGGATCCCTCCTGGCGGGTGTGTGTGTCTGTGTGGGTTAGGGCAGGGTAACATTCCCCCACGCATTGCTTTATTGGGGATGCTTCCATGGCAAGTGAGAGGAGTTGGCTTTCAGCGTGTCACTTCACTCCCAGGCATTCCTCAGCAAGAGGAATTTCCTCTCTTTTGCGAACCCTCTCTGCCGGCTCGGCGCTCGCACAAGATCACAAGTTGCAGCGATGCCAAGCACACTCTTCTCCCCTTTACCCACCGTGCGATTTCTTCCTATCCCTTTAAATAGTGCATGGGAGAAGCTTTAACACTCGGCAGCACGGGGAGGAAACTCGGAGCTAATCGTCCTTGCCCTGAAATATGAATGTTAATATAATGAGTTAGCATATGGGCAAACATGATGCAGCACACTGCCAACTTCCCACATTTTCCACTTACGTTTATCCCACCCATTTCTTTTTTTTTTTTTTTTTTTCTTTCTGGGTAAATGAACAGATGGTTCAAACAGGAAAGAGGCAGAGACACTTCTAACGACCGCTGTAAATAAGAGATGGAGGCATTTGTTCTTCCCTGAGCAGGTCACATACAATCCTTGGAATGAACTTCCAAAGCTCATTTGGGTGTATTTCACTGATTAATAGGCAAAGACAGGTTTTGGTCACTTTTCCTGCCTCGCTATATAATGCCTTCAGGAACAAACCTTCTTGGAATGTACTGTTAACCTTGTATCTTAAAAGCACTTTAAAACGAATTTGGAATTTTTTAGGTACCGTAAGTAACATACTTTAAAAAAAAAACCAAACTTACTGAGAGATTCTTCTAAGTGTTTCTTAGATCCAGGGTAAAGAGCAATGTTTTCCCATTGCATGACCATGGGAATCTTGTATACAGGGAGAAAAAAGTGTGCCTGTAGCATAATCATTATGTTTCTTCAAAGGCTGAGAAATACCTCTGCAGCAGTGGTTCACCTGTTTTGAGCACCAATCTCTTAACTTTGCATGCTATTGATCTGATTTTTTGCTCCCAAAGTAGTTTTATTTTAACGTGCTGTGAGGAAATGCACGTTACCCACGGGCTGGGTAGCTGTTCCAGACATGAGGATTAGGACCTTGAGTCTGAAAGATTTCATGTGGCATGGCAGCTTGACACATCTACTAAGCAGGACAAAGATGTGCCAAGTTTTTTGATAGTGACAAATGCAAACATTCTTTGAAAGTTTTGGAATTCACTTCTGTGGAAACCTTACTGGACATTTTCAGTCATCTAACCAAAGAAGTTTCTATTGTATGGAAACATAGGAAGAAAGAAACTCCCAGATGAATTAGCAGAACTAATTTTCTGGAGATATTAGGTCTTGGCATTAGGAACTCAATTAATAAAATCACATTAGGCTATTATAGCTGCTTGGAAATGAGAAAATTACAGCTAATAGTAAAAAGTTAAAATGTAGATCAGAGTATATGTTTCTGATATTTAGGACTGAAGTATTCAGGTGGCACTTTGGGGTGTGTAGCTTGTTCTTTAAGGACACATTCCTGAATGGTTGGAAGAACCCAAATAAATGTTGCTGTAACATAGCAGGAGTTAAAACTGACAATATACAGAAAGTTTTTAGAACTTACTTTCAAAGGCATTTCTACAGTCCAACTGGAACTTTATCCAAACTAGAACTTTTCCATCCAAAGGATGGAAAATGGAACTAGTGATTAAAAGAATGAGATATTGTGACAGGTCTGTGGGGTTTTGTTTGTTTTTATTTATTTATCTGCAGATTACTCTATATGCAACATGGCAGAAGACTTGCACAACCTCCTTAGCACTGGAGCCAGATATTCCTGTTTCCATGGCCCCTGCTTGAATTGATGCAGTCTGGATCCTTGGCACATTCCCTAGTGGGCTCTTGGAATAAACTAGTATTTTCAAGGTGGAGAATAGAGGAATATATACATGTATATGCAAATGTGCTCCACAGGAGTGTCAGTGCAGGGACATGCATTTATCCTCATGCCATCAGCTGGTGTGACACATCAGACTCTGAAACTGCCGTGGCTGGAGGAAACATCTCAGCACTTTTGCAGAGTGGCAATCAGGAGAGCACAGCCCACAGCTGCTGTTTGCCCCCAGGGGAGGTTTTATGGCTCCCCTGCAGTTATTCACCTTTAAATCAGTCAGAATCCGTTTGCCCTGAGGGGAAACCCTGGGTGGATCTGTGTGTAAGGAGATGTGAAGCCTGGATTTTCCACCCCTGGAGCTGGGATAGAAACAGCTGCCCTGGGCACTCAGTAACTTCTCTGAGTGCATATTCACTCCTCTGCCTGCCTGGCAGCACTGAATAAGGGGATGCTCTCCTGTCAGACAATTAAAAATGTCCTCCTGTAGGACCAGTTCTTCCCTTAGGACCAGGTTTGTGGGCACTCCATCCTAGGAATCCCTGCTGGGTGCCTTTGACCTTGATGGAGCTGCTCTCCCTTCCACTGAAGGTCAGAGCTCTGCATTCAGAGGCACAAATGAGCCCTGAGTTTGGATGGTGATGCAGGGTAATGGTCCTTGAAAATACTCAGTCCTGGCTTTATTGATTGTAGAGTTAGATTAATGATTGCATGAGATTTCCATGAAAAAATGAGGCAAGTTTCACGCTATTAAAATGTAAATAAACTTGCTTCTACAAAAAGGCAGCAGTATGCCCATCTCACATGCTAACATGCAGTAGACATACTTTCTGCTATGACAGCATCAAGTTATTATTCTGAAGAAGAAAAGGAGTACTAGGCTAGTTATAATCCTTACATATACCTTGTGTCTGGATGCTCTTTCTGGTTTTAATGGAATTTCTACTTGTAGGTCAGTTCATTTTCTCAGACTTTGAGGAAAGACTCATTCAGGGTGTTGTGCTCCTTGTGTGTGGGGACTTCTAAGGAATGTTGAGCCTTTTTCTTCCTATTTCTTTCTTCCCCCCTCAACGTGCAAACACTTTGCAAACAGGCACTCATTCTGTAACTGCATCAGCCATTCCCACGTCCCACAAAATACAGATGAAGTTTGGAAGGCGTATTTGTTGGTACTTGTGCAATGTGCAGTTGTGTAGGATGAGAAAAATCAGATTTCCTGCCTGAAACCAAAGGAGCAACTGCTTTGATCACCCCACCTTCAGCCTGGGACACTGGGGAATGAGGAGTGTGCTGAAGGTGCGTGCCAAAGTGCAACTTGGGAAATAATTAGAGATTTGCCAGAGGGATGGAAGAGGACAAAAGTAACTGCTGATACGTAATCTTCCCTTTAAAGTGAAATCCTTAACTCTGAGGCTTGCACTGAGATTTAACAGCTCCTTGCAGGAAGTTCATATTATTCAGTGAAAGTTAATTAGTGTGAACACGGTGTGAGCAGGACACAGCTGTTGAGCCCAAAAACTCTCAGCCCTTATGATGCAAAGAGCTGCTCCCTTGTGAGAAACAGATGTGGTCTGACAGCTTCCCAGTGCTGGAGCACCCTCTCCAGAGGCAGAGATACAGAGGCCCTGCAGAACAAGCTCTGGATTTGGGAGTGCTCGGGATAAACCCTCGTGCTGTGGCGTCACCTGCGCGCACGGATAATTCCGACAGGAATTCCCAGCCCAGGTGTCACCTGGTGCTCTGGGCTACCAAAGCACACATCCCTAAATGTGTGAGTCCCAAAGCACAGAGGCTGAACCCCCAGGAGCCTGCCCTCCCTGTGTCCTTGTGTTCATGTGTCTATGTGTCCATCCCCGCCGCTGGAGATGATGCCTTGGGTCTTAGCTTTTGTATTTTTCAGAATCTCTGCTGCTTAGTGTGTAACTCTGACACTTCATGTTAGGTGTTGGTAAGGTCTCTTCACAGGGTAGTGACAAAACAATCCCTTCCCAGCTGGAGAATCAAGGACAACTGGTACCCAAAAAGCAGAAACAATGGTGAGGGAAAGGGGCAAGCCAGGGGCTGAGACTTCATGGCCTGGGGCTGTGGTTGGATTATTGACCCCAATGTGTAGATGAACCAAAACTTATAAAAGTGTAAAACTCATGACTGGGACTCATCTTGGATTCAATTCGGGTGTAGCCCTGGCCAGGCTCTGGCACTGCCCAAGGTGCATCCTTTCAATAAATCCCTGTTTATCCCTTTTGCTCTGCCTAGTCTCTGTTCCAGGTCAGCCTTTCCAGGCAATATTGGAAAGGACATTGAAACTCCCCTGTAATGAGCAGGGTCATCCTCATCCAGAGCATCCTCAGAGCCCCTTCCACCCCAGCCTTGAGTCTTTCCAAGGATGGGGCATCCCCCCCTTCTCTGGGTAACTTGTGCCAGTGTTTCATCACCCTCAGTGTAAAAAATTCATTTCCTGTGCCTGGTCTGAATCTCTTTTAATTTAAAACCATTGTCCCTTGTCCTATTGCCCCAGGCCCTGCTGAAGAGCCTGTTCCCATCTTTTCTATAAACCCCCTACAACTACTGAAATATTCCAGAGAACTTCATCTGGACATGGATCATGGAATAGTCTGGCATAAAAATCAACCGCTTTGAACGGTCTGTTTGCTTTTTTGTTGCCAAACTCACAATCCCAGCTCTGTTGATCAAAGACAATTCCTAACAGCTTGAAACTTAAATCTCTACAACCCCAGAACTGAACAAACTTTGAATTATGCAATTCAATATAAACCAATATTAAAGTTTTGGCTTGTTTTCCAGTGTGGAATCCGCTCATGAATATTGTCACTAAAATTCGTTTTGCTTGAATGTTCGTGTTCATTAAACCTATTCACAGGAGTGCAGTAGTCGAAATGACATTGCTTTAAATTCAGAGTATTTACAGGAAATGATTATGACATTTGCCCAACTCATTTCAGTTGAGAATGCCTGGTGTGCTTTTTTGGTTATGTTTATTTTCCAAACAGGCCTTTTATGTGTGAGGTATGACTTCTGAAAAGCTGAAAAGATACTTTCTGAACTCTAAATGCTCAATGCCTAGGATGTTATGTTTTCAGGATTTTTATTGTTTCTTTGTGTTGTTTTCTTTTTGGTTTTTTGGGGTGTGGTAGACACTGGCAAGGTAATATTCAATCATGTAGTGTTGCTCCATTTATTGTTGCAGTGAAGAAATAGATTCATGACCTGTACTCAAGTGTTGCAAAGAACCAAGAGGACTCAAAAAACTTAGCAAAAACTTGTCAAAACTTAGCAAAACTTAACTCTCCCTCTGAGCTCACTAAATGCCACCAGCTGGTGGAAGAAATCAGTTTAGTGAGGATGAATAATGCAAATGTTGGTGGGTCAGTGGCAGGCATGGAGAGGGTTTGTAGTGGGGTGATGTTCTCTGGGGCTGCAGCTGGCTCAGGACTCTCTGGTTGCCATGTTTTCAAACCAAAACTCTTGTTTTCTAACCAAAACTCTTGTTTTCTAACCAAAACTCTGCCCCTGCACTGAGTTTCTGGGTGGTTGCTGATGACACATTCAGAGATTTTGGGGATGGCCACGAAACTTGAGCTGAGTGGAATGGAGTTGTGCTAGCAAGTGTCCAATTAAATCTGCCCAAAACCTAAAAGATAGAAAATGTTTATGGACTGGGGGAACTAGGACAGAAAAGGCCCTGAAGGGGACATGCAGGAGTTGATGAGGATGGGTGAAATTCATTGTGCTGTTTTGGTTTTTTTTTCACATTACCAGTAAAAACTGAGTCCCACAGCAAAGACAGGCCAAGCCTAAACTCTGGAGTCATGCTTAAAAGTAAGGGGTGCTTAAAAAAAAAAAAAAAAACTTTTAAAGAAAAATCAAAATATGATAAAAGAAGAAACTATCTAGGATCTTTTTTTTCTTGCTATTTATGTCTACTTGCTATCACCAAATCCTGGTCAAAAGGTAATTGTTGTTCATCTTAACAAAGCCTGTTTTGTTCTCTCTCAGTTTTCTACATGGGAGTCTTGAGATTTCTATTTCTGGAAAAATTTGTTGAATTTTTACACTTTCTGAGGATACTTCTCTGGGTGAATTCAAAATGAAGAATTGCATTCAGAAACTGAGCCAAAGAGACATATCCTGACTTTAAATGGTGATCTACAGGTATAGATTCCTGTCTCTCTAATCTGGTCCCCCCGAAAAAACTCCATCATTTCAACCTTTTTTATTTCCAACTTTTATTTCTGCCAACCAATTTATGATCTCAAAATTATCCTTGATGCACGCCAGAGAATCCAAGCAAAATAAACATAGTAATTATAGTGCAAAGCAGGGGTATGTGAGCTAATAAGCACAAAAAAAAAGTGCATAAGAAGAGTGGATTTTTTTTTTGAGGCACATTAATCTGAGCATCAGTTCAGAAAATCTCCTGACAGACAAACTGCAGGTCAGAGGAGGGTTTTTTTCCAGTGGACCTGCAGAGCAGTCAGCTGCACAGCTTTTCAAATTGACATTTTTCAAAGCCCCACCATGTCGAGACACTTCCATATTTTCATTCAGTGTGTGCCTCGTATTGTGCTGCACCCAATCTCTGAAAGTGAATAGAAAATGAGACACTCACAGAGGACTCCAGATCAGAAAGAGTCTCTTCCAAACAAGCAGAGTGAACTCCAGGCATGGCACCCATGCAAGAAATGGATTTAGTGGCCTGTGTGCTCTGTCTGAGGTTAGCACTATCACATTTGAAAGTCAGTGTATCAGATGAAATCTGGTCCTGGTGCCAGTTTATGATGAATAATAAAGCAGATGCACTGTGCTGCCTGGAAAGGATATAAACAAGTTAAGCTGTCATGAATAATAGATAACCAATTCTTTAATTCTTCTTTAGAAGTCAGCTTGTTGTTTAGCAGTGTTGTACTGAATCCATTCCCCAAGCTTTGTCATATCTCCAAAATTAATTACATCCATCCAGGAAAAAGGTGACACATTTCTGTGCACAGTGTGCAACATTCCACAGTGCTGTACCAAGTGGGTTTGATCTGCTCCCTTTGACCTGTCAGGGCTCAGTGCACACTGAATTTGTATGGTTTGAAATGTGGGTTTCTGCTGCAAATATATCAGTCTCATCATAAAAATATGCAGCTTACAGAGTGCTTTCTTAGGAAAAAAGAGAAACACTTGTCTCAGGAGGAAGGCTGGAAAGGACTGAATCCATTCAGCAATAGATAATATCTGGTAAAATTTTCCATATCTCTAGCCCTCAGTTGGCCAGACAATCAGAAACTGTTTCTGTTAACTGATTAAAATAGAAATTCAGTGCCACCATTGTGGCCTTTTGCTGGGTTATAGGAAAAGAAAAAAAAAAAAAAAGGAGAAAAAGCTGTTCTGCCCTGCAAGCCATCCAACCTGGCTCTGTTTGTTTCTCTGAGTAGATAGGGCATGACTAACTCGTCCATATGTTCAAACATAAAATTCCTGCTGTGATTCTCTGCAGCAGAGGACAAGCAGCATCTGTACATGGGGGAGATATCTTTTCTGCACTTGAATCAGCCTAGTCCTCCAATGGGACATATTCAGATATATTTATTCCTGACACTTGGGAGCCTGCACACTGCTGCATCTTTCAGCTTGCTGGTGTAATAGTGAGATGTCACTCCCTTTTCTGCACAGGACATGTGAGCATCACACCCTGCCAGAGCCTCAGTGCCTGCCCTGTGCACTCCTGCCCTGTACATCCCTGTGGAATTGTCATTGTCACTGTCCTGGGCCCAGGAACACAGCTGGGCTGATTTGGGGAATAGTCCCTGGTAAACAATCCCTGCAGCCCTGCTGTGCTGCCATGGCAGAGTTAGCAGAGAATTTGTGTGTGACAGTGTTAAAATGTGAATTTTGGGCTGTGTTGGAGTTAGAGCAAGAATTATGGTCTGTGTTAGAGCTAACACATGTACAGGTGAGCTAATACATGCTCAGGTATTATGCATATTCCTTCAGATCCTCTGAAAAGGATTATCTCTGTGTGTCTGCCTGAAAGGTGATTCAAAAAGATGTCACTGCCTCACATGGCACAAAAGTGACACATCAGATTTGGCCACTAGCTTATTTTTTGTGACTTTTCTTCCTGGCCTTCAGTACAGCCTGGTTGCTGGTCCTTCAAACTCTAAAGTGCATCTGTCACTTACTGATGTTGCACAGGATGTAGGAAGAAATCCTGTGGGGCAGAGATTTTACAGAAGGAGAGCTCATTCTTTAAATCTATGCTTCATGTTTCTTTGACTGGAAATGCCTGCTAAGGAAATGCTACAATTTCCTCCCTGTTTGGCACGTGCCAGGCATCAGAAGGCACAGGCAGCTTTGTAATTTATCTGAAGGATAAATGTGGCACCTTTTGTCACTTGTGCTGTCCTTGGCTCCTAAGGGGCATTGTTGTCACACAGCTGAGGGTTTGCCATGCCCTGTTAATTCCAGGTTAGGCTCTCAGCCTGCCTAGTCCTGTCTCCATGCAGGATTAAATATTTCCTGTTGGTGCATGTTTCACATGGCTCCTTATTAAACCTTTACAAAACAAAGGCATGTCCAGAGTCCTACACACAGAAAAAAAAATAAAAAAATAGGGAATTAAAGGTGGCTTATAAGAAAGGATCTGGCATCCCAGCAAATGCATCTGTAGCCCTAAAGAGTAACAGGCCCAAAGCTGCAAACACATTGCTTTTTGTGGAACAACCAGATGCTGCCACTGGAAAATGTCTCAGTTTGACATCTACAGCCAGATGGCCAAACCTGTGCCCTCTGTATATTGTAATGCATGCAGAGAGCTCTGCCAAGTGTAAAAAAATAAGAATGTGATCCAGGCAGTGTCAGCAGTTAGGATTACAGCAAATTCTTGCATATACAGCCAAGGGACATGGAGTTTTTAGTGATGGTTTATGCTGCATGTGTGCCCTGGTTGTGAGATTTGAGCTTTGGCCCAGCAAGGTCCTGCCCCTCAGCAGCTGTTCCAGTTTGGGATGGGCAGGAGGGATCCCAGGAGGGAGGTGAGAGGCACTGGACCTCTGGTATTGTGGCTTCTGCTCATGGATTGCATTGTCTCTCTCCTGTTCTGCTCTGATGTACAAAGAGGCTGGAACCACCCCCAAATTAAGCTAACCTGACTTTGGAATGGAAACAGGAGCAGCTTCTGAGAGCACCTAGGGGCAGGAGCTGAGAGCCCTGCCTCTCCAAACCCACCCATTGCTCAGAGAAATGGACTTTGCTGTGTTTGTGGTGCTGGCTCTCTGCTGTCAGACCACTCGGTGCATCTGCAGGGGTGGGCTGGGGCTGGGGGCACAAA
>JAOTQP010000251.1:3113210-3130966 GCA_026413545.1 Cichladusa arquata
TGAGGGAAAGGGGCAAGCCAGGGGCTGAGACTTCATGGCCTGGGGCTGTGGTTGGATTATTGACCCCAATGTGTAGAACCAAAACTTATAAAAGTGTAAAACTCATGACTGGGACTCATCTTGGATTTGATTTGGGTGTAGCCCTGGCCAGGCTCTTGCACTGCCCAAGGTGCATCCTTTCAATAAATCCCTGTTTTATCCCTTTTGCTCTGCCTGGTCTCTGTTCCAGGTCAGCCTTTCCAGGGAGCAGGATGGACCCGGCTGAACCCTCTGGCTGGGCTGGGTTTGTTTGAGTTTTGGGCTGGATGTGTTCCCAAGCCCAGCTGAGAGTGCAGCTGCCTGGATGTGGCTGCTGAGTGAGCAGCATCATCCTCTTGGATTTATCCGGGGTTAAAACGACTGCAACCACAGCAGGGCTATTGCTAAACCCAGGCATTCAAAAACCATGAGTCAGGCTTTGGAGCTGCATGCCTTTTGCTTTTTTCCCCCTAATGTTTCTGTAGCATTTCTCTGTTTTCTAGGTAGGTGTTTAGAATTTTGGAAACTGATCTGTAACTTTGTGAGGAAAATGAAAACGGTTGAGTCAGTCCACAGCTGGATTCTCTGTTTGCTTGCACACATATTTAAGTATTTCTGGTGTAACCTTTTACAGTGATTCAGAGTCTTTAATTGCACATGATGTGGAAAAATTTGTTGCATGTAAAGGACCTTTATGGCAGATAATTTCTGAGAATCACTGTTCAAGCAGCAGTAATGTGTTCATCTCTGTTGAGTTCAGCAGTGTGCTGTTCTCAGTTACTGCAACTGAGAGGCTGCCTGTGGGTTTTCATCTAGCCAGAGCTGCAGAAGTTAGCAAAATTAGACTAATCATGCTAATTATTGGGCAGAAAATGAATTAATGAAATGGAGCAATACTTTGTAAAGTAAGCAGAAATTTTAATGGCATTATGCTGCTATTCCATTTTGGAATAGAATATGTGAAATTTTCTTTCTCCCCCAAAATCATGACATTTAACCTGATCATAAGGCTCCATGGAATGAAAAGTGTGTTGAAAATTTTGAGTTGGGGATCTTGCTATTGTGGCAATCACTACCCCAGTTTTCTACAGGTGTTTCCAGGTTTATAGGTCAAAGTGTGCCACTTGCAGAAAAGCTTGAAAATTGAAATAAATCTCTCCAATCCCTTTTTTTTTTTTTCACATATAGTCAGAAAAGTCAGGCATTTGTACAAGCACTGTGAGTTTTAGACCCAAACACAGCTGCATAATGCTAGAAATTTTCAAATAACTTATTTTATATTTTTCTGCTACTGAATTTTTAGATCAAAGAGCTCTCCACATGTTCCAGATGAACTCTGGGGCATATTTTGAAATCCATATCTTGTAAGGGCAATCTGTAATTTTTAGCAATGTGATTCAACCCCTTGCAGTCTGTTTGTGTGTGAGGGAGTCTCTTGTGGATATTCTGCTATGGAGCAGCCTTGGTCTGAGAACTGTGGGTGGTCTTCAGTTTTTATTGTGCCTGTCAGGGTTGGAGAGTGTGACAATAAAGTACTGAGAGTGACTCTCTTTGCATTATGCTTAAAGTAAAAGCTACTTAAAACGTTAAGAGTTCCATTTTCTGTCTCTTTTAGTTTAATTCTAGAATAATTTTTTTTTTCCCCCTAAAATTGACCCCTGTTTCAGGAAAGGATTGCTGTAAGTTGTTGAAGAGAGTTTGGTCGTTTCAAAAGTCCTGCCTCAAAGTTCTGCCTCGTTCTCCCTTTCTGATAATGCTCAAAAGAGCCTCAGCTGAGGACTCTGAGATTATCTCAGCTCTAACAAAGCCTGGTGCTAAAAACGTGGGTTCACACCCTGTAGGGGCCATTCACTTAATGATTTATGATCCTCGTGGGTCCCTTTCCAACCCAGAATATCTCATAATTCTGTGTGCTGCTGGTGGTGAACAGACAGGTCATCTTGCACTGGCATCAAATCAGGGATTTAATCCTGCTGCTGAGCACAGTAAAATCAGATTAATCAGCATTACATTACCTGTGCTCTGCTGGTGGATCCAGTGCTGCCTGCCTGGCCAGGACAGGTGTGTGAAGAAGGGTGTCTGCTGGATTGGTTTGGCATCAGAGCTGGCAGCACAACCTTTAGGGGTCAGCTTCAGCCAGGAGTTGAATTTTGTGTCCTGTTTTGCCCCGAGGATGAGGCAGAGGAAAGATATTCTTCCATTTCCAGAAGCCCTGTTGAGTGTAGCTGAGCTGGAGCAGGCAATGTGGTCATCTGGCATTGCAGAGAGACTTTCTGTGCACTGAAGTACTTTGTCTGTGCTCAGAACTGGACAAAAAACAAAGTCAAATATTTAGGGGTGCTCCTTTGCATCCCCTAAACCCCAAAAACAAACAAAGAAATCCCAAAGTAGAAAAACCCCTTGCACATGTGTCCCCGTCCCCAAACCACCACCAACACAACCCTCCTGCAGATCTGAGCAGGTTATCAATCTGCTTTTAAAAAAATAAAAAAAAAGGGGGGGAAAGAAAAAAGCTGAGCTATTTCATGCCAGTGTTTCTCAGTTTATGTGGAAAGTTGGACTGAACATTTTGTATTCTGGCTGGCTTGGCTTCCCTGTTGCCAGTGCTCTAACTTCAGTTAGTGCCAGCTCAGAGCACGCACCTTTCAGGCTGTGGAACCATGTGCGAGCTCACAGTCTGGGCTGCTGATCTCACAATTAACGTGGTGCTTTTGTTGTTTCTCTGCTCATCCCACCCCAGTGACTCTCTCTGCTGCCACCCCTGCCTACTTCCGAGGGTTCACGCTGATCGCCCTCAAGGAGGGAAAGGAAGGGGACAAGGAGGAAGACCATGCAGGATCTTTCCAGGTGAGAGAACTTTCCTACACCCTTTGGAGTCTTTGCTGTCTGCCTGGCTCAAAGGGTGGTTTTGTACACACAGCACAATGCACACCATGCTTGAGTAAGCACAAATCATCCTTTATATTCCATGTGTGTTCAAGGGGTCAAGGCTCCTGTAGCTGGACTTCAGCTTGCCTTCACACATTCCTGCAGTTAAAAATGAGCATCAGGTATTCCAGCTAGAGCCCAGGGGCACACCTCAACCTTTTATCCAAAGTGGATATCAAAATTCTCCTGTTCATATTTTGGTTTTTGTGTTTCTTCGCCGTGGTATTATTGTCCACTGAGATGTAAAGTGACTCTGAGAAGTGTTCACCACGGCTGTAATGACTGTTTTATCATTCATAAATTAGATTCTGCTGTTTTATTTATGCTCAGTAGTACTTTACTTAATGAACACATTCAGTGGGATGAAATGTTTGTTATTAAAAGGATTAGAATCCAGAAGGATGAGTCACAAACTGGTTTTTTTTTCAGCTACTCCATGCAGGGAATTCTGGAAACTGAGAATATAGATCATATTTATGAAGGAAGGTAGAAATGATGCGTGTAGGTTTGTTTCTCACATGAGGTATTGTTTGATGTTTGACTTTCCAGGCTTAGAAATATTGTAGAATTGTATTGATTATAATTTACAGGATGTAATACTATTGACAGTAATTTTAGTAATGATTTCTAGGTGGAAGATTTCATTTGCCTCAGATTTCAAGGTTTTCAAGGGAAATACTCCAGTTCCAATTTTGGTGATCTGCAAGGATACATCAATTAACATATTTCTATATTTCTTTTTCTATATTTTTTCTATATTTTTGTATATAGAAAATATGATGTGCAAACTCAATAAGTAATTACCCAGTTATCCTGCTTAGTTTACTTAGATGCCTCTGTCTGATTTTCATACATTTTGTAAGAAAATCTAGAATAAGTGAGAACTTCTTTGAGATTGGAATAACTCAATCTTCCTTAAAATGAAACAAATTCCTATTTGGGAGAAATCTTTTTCATATGGGCTCTTAATAAGTTTGGGTTTTTAAAGATTAAGTTAATATTGAAGGATCAGCTACTGCTAAGAAGTAGAAATAGTGATGCTTCATCTATTTTAAAAGAAACTTGTCACCATTAATTTGTTCATTTCAGTTGTTAATATCTCTGTGGCTGTGGCTAATGGGAAAAATTTGAGTTTTATCTTTATGTCTAATTCACAGTGAGAATCTCACTAAGCTTTGCTGAAGCACAGAGGCATTTTGAAGTTAGAAGAGTGGGAGCAAATGGAAATTCTATATAGATGGGGAAAAAAAAAAGCCAAATGGATCTCAGCTGAGGGAAGATTGTCTAATTTTAAGTGCATTGTATGGGTTGCAATTTGAACTCAGTGTTCTTATTGGCAGGTGGGAGCCTCAAAGTTTATCCAGAACTGAATTTTTCTATCTGTGGTTTAAACAGTGCTCACCATGCTCATCCCAGGTTGGCACAATTCCCTGAAGTTTATTCAGGTGGTGTCTGCCTGTTCTGCCTCTGTGGATACAGATGCAAGATCCTCATTTCAGTATTCCAAGGATGCTTGCAGTGGTAAATACAGACATCCCTTGTAGCATGGCTGGGTGGGAGCAACCAGGAGAAAAAAGATGTTTGTGTCAGGTGTTTGCACTGTGTTTTTATGAGAAAGTGAAGATGCCAAGGGTGGCTGAGCAGCTGTGCAGAGTAAGGAAAAGCTGTGTGCACTAACTGAGTGCCACTGTTGTGTTTTCCCTGTGTTCACATGGGGCATGTGTCACTCACACAGTGCAACAGAGCTCAGGGAAAATTCCTCAGCAGTGGCATGAGACTGAAAGCAGCTTTTGGGCTACAGCTCTGCCTCTGTGAGGAGACACTGCTCAGAGAGCAGCCAGCACAAAGCACTGCATGGAGCCAGGGCTTCATTCACATCAGAAAACCTCCCAGTATAACCAGCACAGAATGGAATGGGAGCTGACCAAGTAAGACTTTCCTTCCATGACTCAGGGACTGTAACACCCTTGATTTGCAAGGCTCTGAGAGCCACTTGCACACTGTGGGGTGTGAGTTAGAGCAGGTTTTGTGGGGCAAGCCTGGCTGCACTCAGCCTGTGCTCAGGCCAGACCCTGGGGTTGGGCTGAGCATCCCCAAAACTCAGTGAAGGAGCACCAGGTACAGTCAACCTTCATTAATCATCCAGCTGCAGGGCTGTGAGCCTGTGAATAGCATAGCTGTTAAATTTCTTGCTTGGACAGATACTTTTTTCTGTACACTTTCTGGTTGCCCCTATACTTAGAGAAGCATGGGGTGGACTCCATTCTAAATCTGTTCTCCACTTTAAAATCTGATTTTACTGTCTGTTTCCTTAATGCATCCAAACTTCCTCATTTTTTTGTCCTTGTAGTGCACACGGGACCCAATCCAGCCTTAAAATCACTTTGTCTCCCCAAAACATGTGTTAAATTGCTAAATTAAATATGGCTAGGGAATCCAAAATGCCAAATTCAGCTGTAGAAATTTGGGGATATAGGGATAAGGCTCTTCCTTATGCCAATGGTGATTGCTCAGCTCAGTGAGGCCCTTTGAAAGCTGTGGGTATTTGTCCCACTGGCCTCTTTACACAAACCATTCCCAGCCCTTGCCATGCAGACTGCTGATCCTTCTCTTTTGTAATGTTTAGCAACAGTCTGCAAATCGTTTGGAAGGCAAATTAAACCCCAGGGCAGCAATCACCACTGACTGACTACAGAAGAGTGTCTGTATGGGCCATTTTAATCAACATATGTATGCAATGTAATAGATTCTGTCTGATAAATAATGTAGAATATTAGAAATGTAGCACTGAACCTCGTCTCATCTATCTTCCTTGTTCTCTGAAGAAGGATAAATACTCCAAGAAAAATTCTGGTGGATGTTTTGTCTATCTGTTCTGAAGCATTCAACAAGAAGAGTAAATTCATCTCTCCAAGTTTAAACACTTCAATATATTATATTTAATAGAAAATTTAAGGGGAACTTTGTAGATCTTTTACTAACTCCAAACTGAGTCTTCACTAATAGTGGTTAAATTGCTCTCTTATGAAATTGTCTTCCTACATTAAGAATTTTCTTGATACCTTCTGAGGAAGATAGTCTGAAGTTTCCTTTATTCTCCCTCCAATTCCACACACACTTTATCTGTTCCTTATTCACATTTTCATATTTTCATTGTAGGTCATCTTCTTCCAGTTTTGCTTTTTCTGCAGTCAAGTTGAGATTCCAGTCTTGTGTTCCTCAGCATTGTACACAGGTGTTGATCTGGACTCTCATAAAATCATAGAATTTGGATACACTAATCCCTAGAGTGGCACAGCTCTGGGGTGCCTGGTGTTCAGGAAGAATCTGCTCAGTCTGTGCTTTTTTATTCTTTTTTTTAAAATGTAGAGTGTCATCCAATTTATCAAGGAAGTTATGAACTGCAATTCTGTCCTTCAAGATGCCATTCACTCCCCCAAAAGATGGCACTATTTGTGAGCACACCTGATAATTAAACACTCAGTATAAAAAAAGGTGTGCAAAAATTATCTGTGTCTCTCATGTACAGTGATAAACTGAATCACAGAAACTCAAAATTAAGCACTTCTTTGTGCTGCTTTGGCATAATCACTTGTTGGATTTGTATCTTATACCTGCATTTTTTGGATAGTTTGGTGTTAAATCCCTTCACCATAGTAGTTCTCCTGGAGGTGTCCTTCTGCCTTTTTTTTTTCCTCTAGAGTGGACCAGAAAAAATCTTAGTTTAGGCTGCTGAATTTAACCACCCACCTATGCAAAAGCAATGTGAGAAAGTGAGCAAGCACAGCAGCAAGAATGAAGGTTTTTTTAAAGGTGTGGCATTTCTAAAAGCTTGAGGCTGTGCTGAAGAAGAAAACATTTAAGGAAAATTGGAGTAGTCAGCTAAGTGAGGTAAGTAAGTGGTCCTTTATCTTTAGTCCCTGAAACAATAGCCCAGATGTGTTCTTTGTTTTTGGTCACCCTATTTTTTGATGCTGTTTAGTTGACTGATGTGCTCAGCAAGGCATTTAGATTAAAAGGTATTTTTACAACCTGAGAGAAAAGCAGCTCCTCTAATGCTCTGCTCCAGCATTTTATAGGAATCTTACATCTTCTTGATACGGTGCATTTTGAAAGGAGCACTCTTAAAAGGCTTTTAGCCATTTCAAATGATTTATTCCTGTATTTATAAGCAAAGGTTGGTTTATGGTTTTTAAAAGAATTAATGATTGCAATTATTTTTTTAGCTTTTAAATGCAAGGATTCAGGTATACTTTGGTCATCTTGATGTTCTTTTAGGCTTGTATGTTTGGGTTTTTTTAAGCTTGCATCCCAATATAAACTCATCAGGCTACTTTATAAATAACTTATTCTGAGGTGCATGAATCTATGTAGTTTTCTTTAACAAGTACTCAGAACTTCCAAGTATTTCACTCATGTTTGCATTCTCTCCATTCCCTGTCCCAGCACCTCATCACTGAAACAGAGTCTGTCATCTCACTGCTTAAAAGCACGAGGAGGTAATGATCCAAAGCTATAATTACAGGAGTATTTTAAACAGGAAAGAATCAAATATGCCAGGTGTAGGATTTGTAGACTAAGCAGGTAGACATGAATTCTCAGTCTGTAAAAATTTAAATCTCTTTTAAATCTGTAAGTCTGTAAAATTTAAATCTAAAAATGCAAGAGTATTCCTGTATTTTCTTTGTATAAAAATCACTGCAGATACTATTCTAGGCACAACCCCCCTGTAAGTTATAATGGAAAACCAAACTCTGCTTCACCTTTCCAGTAGGGTGGAATTGTTTAACCTTGATGAACATTTTCACACATTCTTCTAGAACTCCAAGTTCCATATCATGATATTCAGGGATTAAAAATGAGCTTAAAAATAAAAATTCCCCCCCAAAAATATCTGCCACTGCCAGTTTTACCACTGCCAGGAAAATGTGAACACTTTGAGTGAGATTAACTAGAAATATCTCTGGTATACTGGAAAAACCTCAACCTGAGCCTCTTACAGGCAAGATTTTGGTTAAGGAATTGTCTCAGGAGGTAGTTATGCCTGGCTTTAGAACAATGAAAGGTAATTAATGTGAGAGAGTGATGAGCTCCAGGAGAAGCAGAACAGAAGCAGCTCTGATAGTCATTATTTGCTGCTGGTGGGGCTGGAGAAAAACCAAACTGGATTCCAACTGTGCAGTTGTTTTGCTTCCTTCCTTTACGTTTTTACTCTGGTTTCAGCTCATGCTATGAAAGAGACAAAAAAATCTTTACATTGTGATGTTTTTCAGGTTTTGCATGACCCAACTCTGGTTTGTCACACCTTGGGCACTCCCCCAACTGACTGTGAACAGAGCTGCTGTGTCTTTTAGAATAAGTGATTCAAACTATAAAATTTCACAGCCAAAATCAGAAAATATAAGAAATTTCTGAATACTTTCTTGTTGTGTATTTTATTACAGTGGATCTTTGAACTACTAACACAAGTACAAAGAAGAAATAAATATTAAATTGTATTTGCAATGTAACTTAGTTCACTGCTGAATAAAAATGGGATTCATTCTCTTAGGCTGGACTCACTCTTCTGTTGTCAACTCGCTTATCTCAGCTTTGCTGCAGTGCCTTTTCTAAGGGTTTTCTTGCTCCATCACTACCATCACTTTGAAAAACAACTTTTGTAGTTCATTTGGCTTTAGTTTATCTTCTCACATTTCTTTTTCTTCGTCCTTTCCCTATCTCCCTGCTTGGCTGTGGAAAAAACATCTAACTTCTGGCCACATAATATTTAGTCCTCTTTATTTAATCTAATCTAATTTTTCCTCTTTATGTTTATTTTTTTTTGTCTGCTGGGGAAATGCTTCTTCTTGAGAATGACTTTAAATGATGATTGTGTCTCAGCAAGAGCTTATGTTTTTTGGAAAGGGTTATGCCTAAACAAATATTTAATTTGTGATGATTCAAGTTCTGTTTTGGAAAAATACCAGCCAAAACACCAACTGAAGAAACCCACTAAAAACAGTAAAACCAAAAACAGGAAGCATGTTTTTGAGACTGGTTAGCTGTAACTCCAGGCTTCTCTTCAGATCCAAGGCTTATCAGAGCTGGGTTATCTCAAGTGTAACTTCTGCCCTGCCTTGCACACTGCCAGAGCAGCAGAGCCAGACTGCATCACAGTAAAATATCAGAATTAAATCCTAATTAAATCCCCCTCTTCAAGAAAAACACCTATCAGTTTATTCTGTTCTTTGGATTAGCATTAAACTGCGAGATGTCCTGGCTCTCTCTTCCAAAGAGACTCATTAAAGAATGGTTTCCTAGAGTTTGGCACTGTTAACAAATCAATCCTCAGGAGAGGAAATTACACTGGAAGCATTGTTCCCTTCTGCCTTGGAGGTTCCAATCTGCTCTTCAGACACATCAGAGTCCCATTCTGGGCCTGTTGGGGTTTGGGATTATTTGATGCCTGAGTGTTCTCTGCTCAGGTCTAGCTTCCAGTCTAGAGGCCAGTTTTGCATTTGTCTCACCCTGAGACAAAGTCTGGATCCCTCCAACTCTGTTTTGTCAATCAGTAAAAGCTGTATGTTCTTCCCCAGGCAGTGTTTAAGTGGACATATCTGTCTCAGTGACTCTAAGGGGATTTACTTCACATATCCATTTATTTCCAGCCCAAGTAAACTGCCTAACTCATTGTTATTCCCCTCTCAGATAATCCTTCTTCAGATGGTGGCACCTGGGCCACGTGAAATTTTAGTAGAGACATTTAACCCCTCTGGCAACAGTCAGATGCTGTACAGGTGCCATATGGCAGCTGTCATGGGTTATAACTCCAGATGGATGTAGGCTCCAGGTTCATTGAGACATCTATTCAGCAGCTCTTTCTTCATTTATAATGTTGCCATTAGGTTTTCCTTCCTAGATTTCCCTTTTTGTCACCCATAATTCACCAGCTTCATCTCAGGCAGCCATCAGTTATTCTGCTTTGTTTCTCTACTGAGAGAAAGCAGCACACTTGTCTCTCAGCTCCAGGAATTACCTCTGATGCAGTTTGCCATTCTGCAGCATCAGGAAACCTTCAGCACGTCAGTTCCAATCAATGGGACCTTAGAGCAAGTGTTAGTTCTTTGCACTCCCCCTTTGCATCGGCTTAGGAGGCATTTATCAGGTATTCCCTCCTGATCTGGCCTGTTTGAGCCATCACTGCCTGTGATCCTCACTGTGATAATATGGATTTGGACACGTGTGCTTCCCCCAGGATGGCACAGGGCTTTAAAGGGAAGGGTTATTCTGGGAAAATGTGTTTATTCCTCCACTTCTCTCCAAATAAGCACTGTCAGCTTCCAGCCTGCAATGACAGGCTGTGGCCATATGGAATTATGTCCCTGCCTGAGAGTCTGTTCTCATGGTGTGTTTTCTTTTCCCATCATGTGAATTGGGACAGTGGGGATGGAGGGGAGAAGAGTGAGTGAAGGTGATGATAAAGGCTGAGGCTCAGCTTGACAGCTCCTCCAGGTTATATGGACCATAAGAAAATCCTGTTGTCAGTTCTCTGCACTTCTGCACAGATGCCAGCAGAAAGTCTCCCAGTTAAATTTAAATTGTGCTATTTCTTCTTTTTTGTGTGTGTGTGTGTGTGTTTTTTGGTTTGGTTTGGGTTTTTGTTTGGTTTTTTTTGGTTGTTTTTTTTTTCCCCTCCACTGTGTTGAGAGGTTTAAAAGCAGAATGACTCTTTTAAATTCAGGAGTTTATCCACCTGACTCATTCAGGAATGGCTGCTGTAGGCAAAAATCCTTCCTCCAGGCTTCCTGGTCAGTTCTCACTGCAACTCACTGCTGAATTAATTGCTGCTAGACCAAAAGTACTGCTTGCCATGCCTGTTGTCTTGAGAACTGCTTCCTGACTTCAGAAGGCCCTTTTGCATTATTAAAGTGACAATATTTTTAGCTTCCATTATTCCAGACTGCACACGTAGTGTTCTCAGACCTAGCTGTGGACTGCCCTGGCAGTTCTCCTCCTCAGCTCTTGCCTTTCTAAGGATGGTGGTGACCTCTCAGTGTTTGCCAAGGGTATTGTCCCAGCCCGCACTGCTGCCCTGAGCAGTTGTAATTGATTATTGCCCTTGCTGTGATAGCTCCCTCATGACCTGCCAACCCAGGCTCATTAGTCATCTGATCACTGTGTATTTATCCTGCCTCAGAAGGATGCAAGACCTGGTCAGGAAACCGGAAATCTTTGGTGCATTCCACACGTTTGCCTTTTGCTGCTTTATCTCCACACACCTTCAGAGATGGTTTTGGTCATTTTACTTCGTGCAGTGATGAATGGAAATCCATAATGGTGTCCTCAGGGTGATGGGCAGGGGCTCACACACTCACACAACTGAAAAATACACCCCCTCATCCTAATCTCATCAATGCTTTGCTTCAGTGCTTGCCTTTACTCAAGAGACTTTGCAGACGTGTTTCTCATCGGGATGCTTTGTTTTCCTTTGGTCTGTTTTCCCAGAAAACTGAGCAGTAAGGCTGGGAGGTGGCTTTAAGAAGTTTTCTTTCCCTGACCAGCTTGAGAGCTATTTGGAGTCCCAGACTGAAAAAACCACATAGTGTTGCTCTTTCTTTCATGTTTTCACAGAACTTGACTCATCTAGCACAGTGCTGGACCACTTCAAGGTGAAGTGACCTTGTTCATCTCCGTGGAGTCTGGGACTGTAAGGATGTCTCTAGCTGAAAGTATTTACACAAAATGTTCTCTCCAGACACACAGACCAAATTCAGTCGTCAGACTTGCTCCTGCTCTGTTGTCCCCACATCCTGATTTCCTTCAGTCTTTACTGTCCACCTCAAGCAACTCAATCTCTCATTTTTGTGTCTCTAGCAGGGAAAGAGCAGAGAACAGCCATGAGTGGAAATGGCCTCACCACAGACCCTTCTGAGCCATGGGATGGATGTTCCCATTCCAGACTCCATCAGGACTGACTTACAGGAGCTTGACTTACTGATCAAGCTCTAAAAATTTAAGGATTTATCTAGAAATAATATGCCACCTGCCACGATGGTTACATGGTTCTGTTTTCTGAAATTATTCTCAACTCTTACTCCAAGTAGTTGTGTCTCAGGAAGGACCTGGTGTTGGGAGTTGCCCAAAGTGGAAATCTGCACATGGACAGTCATTGAAAGGGAACAGAAAATTTTCTTGTGAGGAATTGTGTCCCTCAGAAGAAGGTTGTATTTTTTTTTAACCTATTTATCTCAAACCATCCCTCTTCTGCTCTGTTTTGTCTCCTTTTTCACTTGCTGTGAGAAAAACCTGAAAATCTTATATTCAGATTTACTTTTCTCATGTTTGCATAAGAGGCAGGATGTGAATGTACACAGCATGTTCTGCAAAACCAAAATTCTTTGGATTAGGCACTTTTGGTTTCAATGGGTATAGACAAGTGACTCTATAATGAATATAGGCAAGATATTTCTACGAGCCATAATTACTGGTAATCTGTTGAATTTTTGTCACAAAAATAATTATTTTACCAAATAAATTCTCAAGCATTATTTGCCAGAAGATGCTTTGTATCTTTTATGCACAGTTACTCTTGATTCTTTAAAAACACCATTGAAATTAATTTTCCAGACGAGAATAAATCAAGGATAATGAAGAAATTCCCAATCCAGTTGCACAAAAAGCTGACATTTGGCTCTGGAGAATGCTTTTCATGGTAGTCAGTAATTAGAAAGGGAAATTCCCTGCTGGTATAGAGCTGCCATTTTGTTCCCCTTTCCCTGCATTGTTGCTGGGGGTAGGGTTATTATGCAATCCCTGGCAAGCTCATCCTAGCAGACTGCTTACTAATTTGTAGGCTGGAGGTGTAAATTGAAAAGCCTTCATCCTGCTTCTGTTTACTTCACAGATTGAACTGGGCTCCAATTATTCTCATCTATGTGAATTGAGGCACTGTTGCTGCTCTTGCCTCTTTTTTTTCTCCTTGTGGGTGGGCACAGCTCGTTTGAACCTGCTTTCCTTTTCAAAGGAAACATCTGAAAGAATGGGTGTGTAAGAGGTAGCTTTGGTACTTAGTGTTCTGTAACTTCAATGATTATATATCTTGATACAGTCTGTAGTGCAGTAGAGGTTCCTTAGGGCATTGCCAGTGTTTATTCATTATTTGTCAGGCACACATCAGGGTTTGGTTCTCCTAGAACTCATTTAATCTTTTTTTTTTTTTTTTTTTTTCTTCTAATTTCAGCTGGATGAGTAAAGTTGACTCTGCTTGTATGGAAAACTTCATTATACCTGTTATTGCTCTCTTTAGCCTCTTTATCACTAACTTATTTTGGCTAACAAATAGGAAGAATACAGAGTAGAGGAGAGAGAGGACATAAAGTTGCAAACAAATAATGAAAATGGAGAAATACTTTTCACCACAATCTCTCTCGAGCAGTAAGTCACTTTCCTAGGAAAATGAACTCCCTGTTTTATGCCACTACGTGAGGAATTCCTTCTGGAAGCTTCAGGGAGGGATTTTAAATGGTTGCTAAGGCAGCAGTTTGCCTCTTACTGCTGTCCTTTTGCTCTGGCCCCTCTTTACATGATACTGTGGGAATCCCACATGTAGGAGTGAAGGAAAAACCTGCAGCCAGTAAATCACCCCCCCTCCCTAATCCTTCCTGTTAGGCAAATCTGCCCACACATTGTGATAAATCCCAGATTAAGATAATCATAAATGTTTTCTGTATGGGCTGCACTGGGGTTTTTGACTGTGCAGAGTTTCTTGGCTTCCTTTGGAATCTTTCAGTAACCCAGTTTCATTGTCCATAAAGGTTACACAAAGTGCTTGTGTGAATTAGAACTGGGCTGTGATATATTTAGGCACTGGGCTTATATAATGGCCTTAGCTTTCAATACCATGTGTTCCAAACAGGAATTTCTTGGGCATTGTGTCACATTTCCCCAAAAAGATGAGAAAGACCCATATGGTACCTTCTCAAAACTCTCAACTTGTGTATTTTTTTTTCCCCCTTTTAGTTCATCTGATGTTCCACTGATTGCATTACTTGCAAAATGAATTAAGCCCAGGTTTTAAACAGCCAGCTTTGTGTGTGGTGCAGATGTTATGCAACTGGCAGCTTTCACAGGAAGAACATTGTGTACATGGCAGTGTGTTCTGAGATTTCTGAGCCCATTTGCCCTCTCTCTGCTGACTGTGAGAGAGATTTGGGATTTCCTCTGGGGAGGAGCAAACGTGATGCAACCTGTGTAAAAGCTGGGCCTGGAGTTTTACCATTTCTGATCATGTTTGTACATCTATATAAATCTATTTACATATTTTTAGAGGACATCACGTCCTCTAAAAACTTGGGATATGCTTGAGCCTAATAAGCTAAACTTGTGTAAATATTGACAGGAATATTGCAGGATTCAAAACACAAAGAACACATAAAGGCAGGACAAAATGCTAAACTCTTTGTTAAGATACTGGATAAATTTTCTTGAATTTTGATAAATCATAACTAAATGTTTTTCCAGTTAAATTTACTTAGTCATGTCCTAGTGATTTTCTCTTGTCAGTGCTCCACATTTGCACATTTATGGTTATAGTACAGCTCTCAAATATTCTTTTATTTTATTGTCTTTCTGATTAAGACTTCAAAGTTTTTGCATGAACTAAATTCCGTAAATATTTTTCCTGGAATGTGAATTTATGATATCCATCGTACAGAAGATTCAGTATTGAAGGGACTTGCTCAAGAGCCATGACTAAACTTCAGGGATTCTCCTCTTCACATGCAGTGTCAGGAATGTTTCAATAATCACCCATCTCCTTGCATGTAAATATTGTCCATGCATAAAATAACAAATGTTTGTTAGGTGTGTAACCTTCCAATCATGGGTGTGAAATACAATATGGAGATTTTAAAATAGGGGAGCACAGTCTAATTTTATATATTTGGTAGGAACCATAAAAAGAATACCAGTAATAATAGCTGTTGTCCTGGTATGTATCAAAAAGAAAAGCAAATCTTTCCTACTACAGGATTAAAGTGATGAAACCCCTCCAAATGCTCTCTTAGCACTCTAGGCTTAGTCACTTAAACAAATAAATGTGTTTGGATTCATACTGTGTTTTAGTTCTTCCTGTTGTTTGGCACAGAATCAGAAACAGCAACATTTATATGTATTTTGGATTACTAAACTGGATGGTGTAATGCCTCTTGTGTAACATGGAAGCGTTGTGGGGTTTTTTTTGAAGTGAAAATAAGAAGTAATAAGAATCTCATCTATTAAATATGATTCCTTGCCTTTAATTTTAATACTTCTCTAATTACATAGTTCATATTCTGAAGATTAGCTGTCATTTATCAAATGTTGGTATCTCCTGAAAATTAATTTTTCTTTTAGATGTGGTTGATTTTCTGACCATCAGGAGCTGTTTTTCCCTTTCTGAACGAGGTTTTGTTTCTGTCCTTTTTGCTCAAGTTGTTTTACAGCTGCATCCCTTATAGATTTATTTTCTCAAGTAGCTGTGCAAAATTTGTATGATTAGTCTCCAAAAGATGGAAAAACACAGAAAAAAAGCAGATCTAGGGTGGTGACAGCTTTTCACTGGAATTTATTGAGAATAATTCAGAATAATATTGAAACTCTCAAATGCCTCTGAACAAACAGTGGTGTGATTGATTGTCCCTAACACCTGAGATAGATTTCCTGTATCACCAAAATTCAGCTTTAGGAGTGAGAGATGGCCTGAGACTCCTCATGAGTTAGAGCTGACCTGCAGGGCAATATTCACTTTCTGCAATGAAAAGATGAGTTATTTCTCACTCTTCCATGCTGATGTTCTGCAAATGCTTAGATAGATGGGTGAGATTATTTCTGCCCCTGATGTGAAATTCTCAGATAAAAATTTTCAGAGTTAGACACTTCAGATCCTCACATGGGAGTCGAGAAGAAAGGGACAGCAGTTTATATTCCTGTACACCAGCACTTCATCTGCTTGAGAAGGTGATTTTGTCTGGGCTCGTAAAAGTGTTTTGGAGAGAAGCACAGTGAGGAAATGAAGTCATCTGTCTGAAATAAGCTCTGTTCCAGGTTGGAAAAACTACCTGTGGCAGGTCAAAAAAACTGCCTTTGGCAGATGTAGCAAAAAAAAATGCAAGGAACTGACTGCAAAGATACAATTTGTAATGCATATAAAAAATGAGAAAAGTTCATTGAATGCCTGCTTCATAAAATCATAGAACAGTGTAGCTTGAAAACTCAGCTGATCCAACCATTCATGTGAAAGGGAGTCTGGATTAAATTATTTTGACCCTTGTCCAGCCACTTCTTGGAAACCTCCAGAGATGGAGACTCTGCCATGTTCCTGTGGAGGCTGTTCAATGGGTTGGTTATTCTCACTGTGATTTATTAATTTTTTTAATAGAATCACAGAACATTCTGAGTTGCAAGGGACCCCCAAAAGAAAATTTATTTACCACCCTCTTGGTCTATAATTACATTTATTGAATTTCTACTCATCCTAATGAAATTTCAAATGAAACAACTTCATAACCTGGAAAAACATAATCATCAGAATTAAATCCCTTTGAGATTGAGAGAAATTTGTGGTGGTTTTTTTTTTTTTTGGTGCCATATGCATGTATGGTAAGATGAGAGTACAATTTTTTAATTGGGAAGTCTGTCCACAGCCACAAAATTGACATGTATAAAGAAAACTGTTATTTAAAAAAAAAACAACAAAAAACATGCCAAAGCAGCAGGAGCTAAAAACTTAGTCTAATGCTTTTATATAAGATTCCTCTGAAGCTACAGAAATCATCTCTCCCTTGTGCAGCCTGTCTTGGAAATTCATTTAGAATGTGTAAAAAATGCCAGAAGCAGATTTAACATAATCCCTGCCTTCTATTATTTGGTTTTAAAAAATTGTGCCAAGGTCTTGACAAAATTCATGGCCATGTAATATGTGTAATATGGAAATACCAGTAAGTGAACATTTCATTCAGTGTAGGGCCCTGAGATTAGCTCAGTTGTTGGAGTGTTGATCTGTGGAGAAGCAGAATTTGAGACACTACCATTTCATTTCACAGCTCTATTTTTTAGAATAGTTCAATTTGCAGAGAGATTAAGAATTTATTAGAATCCTTTACCAATTTGTTTTGTTATTCTACATTTTCCAGAATCACTTCTTGCATGATTATTTCCTCCAGAAGATATCTTATACAGTGGGGAAATACACTGCTGTGTTCAAGACAATAGAAAACCTCTTTGGAAAAAAAAACACAAAAAGCCCCAAAACCAAACCAAACCACTGACACACAACCTCTCACACAGGCTCATACAACCACTGAAGCTTTTAGCTGATTTTCTATTACTGATGTCACTGTTAGGTTCCCAAAATGAACATTTAGTGCAAGACACTGTTCCAAAAGTGTCTAAACCATGTTTTAATGTGAGCTTTTCTTTTAGTCTCAGCACTTTACTGACTTGGACTTCAGTCAGAATTTTAGGAGAGCTCACCAACTCTTGAAAAAAATCTGTTCTGCCCAAAAAAGTCTTCTTTTTGCCATGTGATGACTTTGCTATTGGCTGAGTGCAGTGTGTCTGAATCAGAATCCTCTCATACTGGAAGGGGGAAAGCAGAAATTTTTGATTTCTTGGAAACTCGACCTGCAGGTTTAATTTGCTGGAAGGGTGCTCAAGGTGACATGAAATTTGGCTATATAAAGCAGCGGGCAGGGGAATTGATATATAGTATTTATCACATTTCTATTCTATTCTATTCTATTCTATTCTATTCTATTCTATTCTATTCTATTCTATTCTATTCTATTCTATTC
>JAOTQP010000251.1:3138922-3206179 GCA_026413545.1 Cichladusa arquata
CTATCCCAGTAAACTCCAAGAATCTTGTTCAGGATTTACACTCGTTTTCCTGAAGGAATAAATTGGTCCAATAATACCAGAATCATAATGGGAAAAAAAAAAAACCCAAACCAAAAGAAAAAATGAACAAAAAAAACCCCAAACAACAACAACAAACCCAAAAAACTAACCAACCAAAAAAAAAAAAACCCAACAAAAAAAAACCAAAAAACAAAAAACACCCACGCCAAAACCTAACTAGAATATTAAAATCTAATGTCATTGCATTTGTGGATTCAAAAGAATAAGTCATGTAAGAGCTCCCTCCTTGTGAAGGTTCAGATTCTTTGGCCAAGCGTTTATTTTTTGGTTTTAGGATTTTTGTCCAACAATTTTTTGGCCCATTCTTGAAAATGTAGGTCTTCCCATTACAGATGACCTGGGGTTTAGAAGCTATAATTTTGAAAACGCTGAGTTTTAATCTGTGTGTCTTTTCCCTGCCAAATCTTTCCTTCACGCCTATGTGGTCTGACTTGATTCCAGAAAAAAAATCAGGATTATATTACATGTCTCTTTTTTCCCCAAAACTTGGCCAGGATACTATTGCTTTTCTCCTACATGGGAGTGTAATAATATTATCCACCACTCTAAAATATCATGTCATTTGTAATCCTGGAGTATAAATCAGAATTCCCTCCTTATCACTCCTAAGAAACTTTCTATAAAGAATTGAACCTCTATGGATACAGAAAGATACCCTCCAATCATTTTCAGAAACAGATTTGAGATGGTTTATATGAAATCCTGGAGTTTGGAAAATTCTTGGGTTTATTATATATCATAAAATTATTTTCTTTAATCATCTCAAATCAACTGGCTTTTAAGCCTTTTCAACTAATTTAGGAGTTCTGTGCTGTGTTATGTCAACATGAGGAGTCCTTACTGAGAAATCTTCTGTCCAGTTTTTCTTCAGAGGAATGCTTTTTGGAAGACCTTATGATTTTATGCTCAGTGTTTTCCAGTAGACACACATTGCATAAGTCTCCTGCTTTGATGGTTAGTGATGCAGGAAATTGTGATGTAGCCTTGAGGCTTCCTGTTCTTCCAGGGTCCTGTTCTAAAATGAAACCAGAACTTTCAAATTGGTTTATTGTAGAAATACTTGAGAAAACTCTTCACTTGCTAATTTGCAGGAATTTGGTGTGCAGTAGAAGTACAGAAAGCATTTCCATGTTCATTTGCTGCAACTGGAACAAGGATGTGCTTCAGTGTAGTGTCAGTCTAGAATCCAAACAGAGGGTTCAGCTTCAGCTTCTGCAGGCAAGTCATAAATTTGGCTTGTAGTAACTACTCACAGCTGCTCACTCCTTTATTTGGTTGTTGGATTTGTGATTCCATTCACTGTTGGGGGAAAAAGCAGGATGGATTCACCTGGAATAAGAATTTTCTTAATGTGCAAATAAATGCACATGGGTAGGTGTATGATGGCTGCTGGAGGAATGATCTTTAGGGGTATGAAAGCAGCAAAGTTCTTGTGAACTGAAAATAGTGGTTTTATTCTTGGAGAGCACCAGTTCAGTTCAGTTGGGCTTCTCAAGAAACATTCATTGGTGGAGGCTGTGCCAGGCAAGAGTTCAACTAGATTGGGAAAAAGTTTCGTTGGTGATTGTGGAATAGCTTGTATCTGATCAATCCTATTCATGCTTACATGTAATTACATAAGCTTGACCTGGATTGCACATCTTAAAGTTTTTATCCAGGAATGTGAGTTACACTGCAGCAGAGCTTTGCATCTGACAAGGCAGCCAGTGTAATTTGTACAGTAATTTGTAATATTTCCATTTTTTTTAGAAAAGCTGTCATTTTTAAGAATTTTCTGATGACCTCCTGAGAGCCTTTTCAATGGGAATTATCATGCTTTTGTATAACGTGCAATAGTATTTTATTGTGTATGAGCTGGTATAAAATCACTCATTCTTCTCTCAGAGCTGCCACCAAAATCAGGCTTTGATTGAGAACGAATTACCACAAGATAGGGAAAAAAGGTCAATGGATATGGTCCTGAAATAATTGAGACAACCTTTCTGAGAGATAAGTAGGCAGTTTTATTTCTTTATTTTACTGAAGCAGGAGTAAGGCAGAATAAGTACAGCTGGTGGCTGAAACTGAATTGTTGATCAGGGATTCATTCCTTGGTGCTCAGCTGACACACATTTAATTGTATCCAGCAGAAGTAGAAACTCTGCAGTCAGCTTAAGCCTCCACTGGATCCCACACTTCCCACTGCTTCCTGTTAATTAAAACCCAGCAAATGTGCACACTCTGTTTGGTTACACAGATTCTTAAAAAACTTCAAGCTTATTAATGGCTTTAAATTTAAAACTCATTAGCCACTGCCCTGTTGACCAGCTAAAGAGAGTTTCTCAGCACTCCTCTGTGCCTGTGCCACTTCATTCTGCCATGCAAACATAGAAATGTTTGTTGGCTTAGCTAAAAATGTTTGGGAATGCTGGGGGTATCCTTGGGTGAGATAGTGAGGATGCCTGCTCACTAAAGCCCAATTAAAGATATTGCCTCTCCTTTTTTTTGACTGCAAAGGAGTAATTTTTATCAAAATCTTATGTTTACTGCCAGAAGATTTTATTCTTTTCTGTAGTTTAATCAGTAAAAGTGTATGTTTGTGTTTGTGTGTGTGTGTGTGTGTTGTTGGAACCAGGATTCTGAAAAAGCCTCTTCAGAGCTGAATCTTGCTATAAATTGATAAATACAGCTTTTTTCCTCAAAATGGTAAGGTTTGTAATTCATTGCCTGAATGTTGACCCAGTGCTGTGTGAATTGTGGCTTCATCAAATGAAGCAGGACCACTGAGCATTTTGAAGAGAAATTTTGCCATATCAGAGCATTGCCTATTTCCAGATAAAATTTAACAGTCTCTGATGAAATTTCCTTGAGATCTGATGAACAGAAGGCTTAAAATACAATCCATGAAGCACACATGCAGTAAGAAAGCTATTTTGACACATGACCTTTGAGTAAAATCCTTGGAACCCCAGTTCCAAATCTGCCTCTCTGGCTTTTGACTTGTACCATTTAAACTCTTCTGTTAACCGCCAATCAATCAAAAAAAAAAAAAAAAACACCAAAAATATCTGCAGTTTGGACTAAATAATGGATTCTCAATCATCTGCAATGATGAATATTTTATTATTTTCAGTTTATTAATATTTACAGGAAGCTCCAGTAATCAGGATCCACAAAAAAAGGTCTCTGAAAGGTCTGAATTCTCTTTACCCAGAATTTATTCTTCTGTCTTTATTTTGTGAGCTTTTAGTCTCCAGTCTGCACGTTCTAAATGAATTCACTGAAGTTGTGCTGAGCTAAACAGAGAGAATTATAAATATTCCACTCAAAGAGAACAGGAACTGACAAAACACACATGAAAAACGTTGGCCATGCACGTTCTCATCTTTTCCCACTCTTCTCTTTTTGTTTCCCTAGATCATAGATGAAGAAGAAACCCAGTTCATGAGCAATTGTCCTGTTGCTGTGACCGAGAGCACGCCGAGGAGGAGGACAAGGATCCAGGTTTTTTGGACAGCTCCTCCCTCTGGGACAGGCTGTGTCATCCTGAAGTAAGTATATTCAAGTAAAATTCAGTTAATAAGTTGAATATTTAATGCTTTTTTTCTCCTTGGACACATTTGGCCAAGTTTAGTTCTACTTGCACAGTGAAATGTTAGCAGTTTAAAGCCGAAATATTCAAAAGGAAATCCAAGCCTTCAATAACCATTGAGTCAGCAACCTTAATTGAACTTGTTAGCCTTTAGTTTCACGTTAAAAAAATCTAAAAATTCTTAATTTTTAAGGTCAAAATTGAGTCTCTCTGGTGGGTAAAAAATGTGCTCTTAGTTGAGATGAATAATAGGAATGTTCTGCAAAGTCATGATTGTCTAAAAGGACCTTTATCACAAGTACCAGATCTATTTGTTTAGAGGGGAATACTTTCTATTTAGACCTGGTCATCATTTACAGATATTTTACTTTTGTTACACACTCTCATGTGGAATTATGCTTTTCAAGCAGTAAATAAAGATAACTCCATGTATGTTGACTTTGCTTTGGGGTCACTCATTGGTCTGTAGAACTAAAGAGTGCCAGAGAAATGTTGTCCTGTCTCTTAAGACTTTGTTTGCTGCATTTAATTGGACAGATTGGTCAAATATTCATGGACAATTGGGATTTCTTTGCTTGCTTTGAATACATGTCTGGGAAAAGCCTTAAAAATTGCAAAGATGTGCCCTGCAGCAGACCAGAGTATTTCAAAGAGGCTTTTCAGTACTGGGTATAGTGACTTTTTAGGCTTTTAAGGGAAAGGCTGTCACAAAAATTGTGCTGAAGATAGTTCAGACCAATTTAGGAAAACATTTTATTAGGATTGCAGTTGGTTTCTGGATGGGCTGTGAAAATGCCACCAGCAAAAATAGTCTGTGGCTGCTTTCCTCTCACCCTGTGCTTCACTTCTCCTCTTGCTGATGGGAATGAGACAGACTCTCTCCTGTTCCACATCCCTGAGGGTTGTCCAGTCTCAGCTCTGGCTGTGGAACAGCCTCAAATCTTTGGCAGTGTGCTTCTACTTGCTGCTTCTTAGTTTCAGGGTAATAATTTTTAGAATCACCTGGTTTAATGTGTACTAAAGCAGCTCAAGAATAACTTACAGTCTGCACAGTGCACTCAGACAAGTGTGCATCAGGCTGCAGTAAAACCTGCTGTAAGTTTTGTTATGATTATAGATGGAATTTTTCAAGAGTTCCTTTGGCAATCCAGAAGTTTCTTTGAGTGTTGCTGAGCTTTTTTATCAGTAAAGCTCCTTGGGCTTCCCCCCAGGACTGATCCCCTCTTAGCTGCATGACCAATATTGCTTGAGGCACTTGCTATTTAAGTAAATTAATAATGTGAAGATGTTTTATATGGCTTTTTAAAGAGACAAGATTTAAATTTTAATCCAGTAATGATATTCAGCAACACAAGTCGATGGAATTTTTTCTTCCATTACGGTCCTAAATAAAATTGCCATTACCAAAAAAAAAAAAGTGAAATTTATACTTTTCTCACTGAAATTTAAACATCTGTGGCTGAAGTTGGTTCAGGGGCCTGTCTGAGTCTTTTCAGAGAAGGAGTGCAGTAAAGTACCACCAAGTGCAGGATCTTGGTAAGTATTTCTTCTCTCACCTCGCTGCTAGTCAGGTCATGCTGGGTGTTCAACACTGATTTTTTCCTGTGAAGTATTTGAATTCTTGCAGAAAAGACAAGAGAGGCTCCAAAATGTAACAGTCAGAACTGCAGTTCTGATTTTTTGCATGTTAAAGTGTGAGATTGCCCCTGCCTCAAGGAGTGTACAGGGTCAACCAGTGGCTAACAACCTAGTCAGCTTTCTACTTTATGGCCCACTCCCATAGAATAGAATGGAAATTTTGGAAATAATTTGGAAATAATTATTGGAACATCAGCACTAGAAATAATTTTTTCATAATTATTCTGGATGATGAAAGCAAAATTCTAAAAGATATTAAGAGTTAAGTCCAAACTCAGCATGGAAAAATTCTGAAACCTTGAACTTTAGGGGAAACAAAACCTCTGTATTTTTCTTTCTTCTGTATGTGATGGGAGTGCAAATATTTTTTTAATTGTCAATACACATCTGCTTCAATCCTTGCAGACTACATGACTTTGTTTCAGAATTTCCAGAACAGGATGGCAGGACTTTGGAGCCTGTTCTGGATCATGAGGATTTCCTTTTTCCCTATGCCCTGATCTACTGACTTCAATATATTGAAAAGTTAAATGTAGTCACAATGTAATGTAACTGATCCATAAAAACTTACTGCAGTTTAAGTGCCAAATGATGTAATTTTTTTTTCTAGTGGTATAACTAAGTAGAGAGTCTTCCAGGAAGCTTTTGCTGAGCTAGTTGATGTTTTTCTGCAACTTGTGGAGTTTGGTAGCTTTGGTAGAAAGACTTGCTCAGATTTGGGTAGGAGCCTTCCCAGTAATTTCTAGGCATAGTGCTCATGATCAGTGTGGCTGTGAAAGCACAAAATGACAGAAAAATGGGAATCTGTAGCTGTAGGGTTCAGTAAGGGATCTATGAAAAACAAGGTTCACTTTCCTGGTGAATTTTAAGAGGTTTAATAATAAAAACACCCAAAACAAATAGGAAACAAAAAGCCAATAATATAATATTTACTTATAACAGATCCTAAATCATTTTACATGTGGATGCCTGTGTGTAATGCTAGATTCTGAGTGACTGCAAAATACAAAGTTTAGGGGAAAAAACGTGTTTGAGTTTCACTCATTGTCACTACCTTGCTTTCTAAAACATCTCCTTCTGTGTGAAGACTTAGAATTGTGAGGAGAAAAAAGAAGAAGATGGATTAACATATAATGTACTGTAATTGTTTAGTTGAGAATAATTCATGCATTTTATTCATTCCCAACAAGAGATGACAGTGAAATACCCTCAAGGTTTGAATCCAGATTTGTCCATTTGGACCTTCCAAGTTGTGATGCTGTGCACAATCTACTTTTTTTCCATGTTCACAGTGCACTCTTTCTCTCCCTGTTTTCTTTCCCTTGTTCCTTGTGGTTGATTGCACACCAACATGTCAAGATGGGAGGGCCAGGTCATTCCTTCACCTTCTGATGAAAGTTTCTCTTTCAAACTTCACTCACTGGGCTTCTCAGCTCTTCAAACCTACTGTTAAAACTTTCTTGAGAAAAGTTTATTTTTGCAATGTGCAATTATACAGAAAAGAATTACATAAAAAATAGAGCAGTGGCAGAGCCTTGGTGGTGTTTGCATCATCACATGGAAGTAGAGAAATTTTCAGGATTTTGAACCCTCTCTTGGTCAATCTGTTTGAATATTTTTTTGAAGTGAGTGAAAACTTCTTTAAGAAACACATTTTTTTTTCTACATATAAACTTTCATGCTTGGTTTAGCATATTCTACTTTTCATAAAAAGTAGAACAGTACACATACATTTTTTTTAAACCTGACAGCTAATATTCAGAGGCTGTGCTTAATTCTATTAAAAAAAACCCTTCAAGTTATAGAAATTTATCTTGTTAAACAAGGAAGGTATAAAGTATGGATCTCAAATAATGATTTGTCCCGTTGACTGAAAAAAGGAGAATAAATGTTTATTGAAAGCTTTTTAGCAGTGATGGAAAATCACCTCTTTTAGGTTGCTTTGAGCTCCAGGTTTTTAGATTCAGCTGGTTTGTTGTGTTCCTCAAGACAGGGTCTCAGTTGAGTGTGGTACTGAGCAGGTGGGAAAAGGTCTGACCTGGATAATTGATAGGAAATAAAGAACAAACTGTTTTCTGCAATTCCTTTAGAATTCTGTGATAGAATACAAGAGCAAAAGGAAATTTTGTCAAGTTCTTAGCTTGTCACATATTAAAATTTCATGGTAGGGAGAATCTTGTTAATACCCAGAGTAAATCTGTCAGCTGGTGTAGATCTCATGAAGAGTCAAGTACTGTGAGATGGTAATTATCTTCTCCTCCTTTAGCATTTGCAGCTTTTCACCGAGGCTGAGATTAATTGTTAAGTGCAGTAAATGATGGCCACATGCAGATAAGTTATATTCAATTTACCATTTCGAGAAGAAACCACAGTTTGTCATTGGCTCTTGAACTAATTGAGCTCTCAGACAACTCATGTGACTTGTGTGGTAAATGTACCAAAAGTTCCTGCAGACAAGTTATTTATTTCTGCTGTACATATCGTGCTTAAACAACCAACAAATTAAAATCTGCTATCTGTAAATACTGTTCATTACTGTTAGCACTTGCAGAAATGCACTGTGTTCATCATCAGTGTCTCTGCTGTTTGTTTCTGGAAATGTGTTCTGAGGGAACATGGAAAATGCTCCCATTCTCTAGGGAAATGTTTTATAGTTCTTGAGGAAAAGAGTGGAGCTTCTTATTTTCCTGAATATGTAATTATTGTCATGGTTTTAATTAAACTGTCTCTTGTCTGCATATAATCAGATAGAAGGGGAATTTTAAAGAATTGCAGCAGCCTTCTAAATAAAAAACTGTGGCACATTTAGTGTATATCAAGCAAAATCTTTTAGATAGTTGTGCTTGTGGAGCAAAGCTGTCATATCTAGGAGGACAAATCCAGTTCCAGTCCATGGGTCTGGGACTTGGATATCACACTCAGTTTCCAACCTCCTCGTGGATTCTGACCATCCTCTTCCTCTCAAGCTTCTGAGGGTGAATGAACTCCAGTTTTTGGACATCTGCCTTTTGATTTCTTGTCACTTCAGGCATTCTGTTCACTTGGCCTGTCACTCTGAGTGAACACTGTGCTGAAATGTGTCGCAGGAGAGACTAAAATGTCATAAAACCTCAGGAGTTCATAACTACATCCACATCCTGAAAGTGTCTTGGGGTGCAGCCACATCCCTTCTCTACACTCAAAACTCACAATGAGGTCTTAGAGCACAAGGCACCTGGATAAGGAAGCCCAAAATCCACAAGAACAGCCCTGTGGTGTATAAATTAATATGTGACCAAGTCATTGTCACTGTGTTAAGAGGAATGTTTATGAGGAATGCCAAACTGAGGTGCTCAGAGTAAAAGTGTGCTTCAGAATTAATCTCTCTTACTGCAAGTGCTGTTATTAGACTCCCACAAAACCAGTTTTTTTATAAATTTGCCCCTAACAGAAAGAAGTTCCAGTTGTTTTACATGGGTGGAAGCTGCAGTGCTGCTGAAACTGCTGCCAGTCTTACAAAAACAACATCTGAGAGATGATCACTGAGTTGAACTTAAAAAACAATAAAGAACAAAGAATTATGTACAGTTACAGCTGAGGGATTTGTTTGCTACTTTGCTTGTCCTAAATCCCTCATCAGTATCACAGGGAAGAGAAGCTGGACATGATTTGAATTTATTCAGGTTACTTGATGAAGTTCTCTAAGTAGATTTTTTGCTCCTCCATGATGTTTTCACCACTAAAACATTTCCTTTTCTTTGCTAGGGCCTACTTACCCCAATACATGGAATTTTTCTTGATTTTTTGGATACTTTTTTGAAGCAGAAATGTACAACTGGCACACAGTAGTTGATCTATGAGAAATTCCCTATAAAGTTGTGCCTCTAAATTTTCCAAATGTAAAAAACCAACAACACAGAAACCCTGCTTGTTTGAATCAGATACTAAATTTGTTATTCTGTCCTTTCCATTCATTCTCTCAGATTGTCCATATACTTGATTTCTATAATACTAATAGTGGAGCAATTGAGCTCAGTTGTAAAGCATTTACTGACCAGCTTTCCATTATGAATAAATATAACAGCCAAGGAAAAAGAGAGACCAACCTGCACTCCTTGCCTAGCAAGAGCTCTGTTTATGGAACAACACAAGATAACAGTTTTCATATTATAAATAATTTTATTATTCTTCCCAGTAGAAACAATGAGACTTCTGCATGAAGAACAATTTTTGTAATTTCTGTACTGCTTTAAAAAAAAATCTAAATCTTTATCTTCCAGTTAACTACCACATAACTGCATCTTCTGAACTTCATTTTCTATAGAGATAATAGCAGTATAACTGTTACTGTTATATACTTACTAATAATATTAATATGATATAATTACAATTATTAATAATTATATTATATTAGATAGCTTAAATAGAACACTTCAGGTATTTGTACACAATTAAGGTAGCAAACTAAGATATCTGTGTGCATCCTAGCAGTCCAGAGAGTAAATGCAACCTTTGATAGACAGAAAATGTGCAATTTTCCATATGAGATCCTTTTGATGTACCTTCATTTTGCCCCATTCTTCACTTTTAGGAGATGTAGCAGAAATGTGCCCAGTTTTAAATGGCCAGGGGCACAGATTGGGAATGGATAGATTTGGGTCCATTCCTGCCCTTCACTACTGGGTTATTATGTACAGCTCAACTCATTTTCCAATTTTTTTTCTCTTTTCTCAAGGGCAGCTAGAGGCAGTGACTCTTTATAAACCACTGCAGGATAGAAAAGCCTGTATTGCTGTCCTGGTTCCTTAAAAATAAGTTAAATATTTTCTTCATCCAGCAATTTATTTTTTTTTAAATAAATAGGACAAAAGTTTAAACTTTTCAATGAAACTGACTTAGAACCCTATATTTTATTTCATAGTTGAAACACTTACAGAGAGTTTACTTGTGTTAGGAAGAAAGAGAAACCTGCATTTTTATATAACTTCTGTATTTATATCAGCTCAACTCTTAGGTGTAAAAATGCATATTTTATCTCAATATATATGGTAGCAGCCCCCTGGATCTGCTGCCACATCTACATTGAAAACCAAAAGCCATTTCACTTTCATTTTCTCACAGGTTTAATATTATTCTTTTAATTTCATAGTGGGAGCATGTGCATTTGGAACGTGTTATAAGTGGATTTTCTTGTAATTTTGTATTCTTCTAGAAAATCTGTTTTATGGTGCAATAATTAAATCATTCATAATATTAATTAAATAATTATAATTAAATAATTTTAAGTAATCCTATAAAATCTAGTTAGGTTCATTTGTATGGTGTTTTGTTTCATTGGAAAAGTTCAGCATGCCTTATGACAAGGCATTGATATCAGTCACATTTTTGATTATCATTGTGTTTTCTACAGACTTTGAAAAATCAAGCAAATGTTTTTTTCAATGATTTTCCTAATTGACAAAATTTGTAGCAGAGAATGATAAATCCTCAATGAGTTATTAATTCTATTTACATATCCTAGAAAAAAATGCAAAAAAGGATTTAAGACACGTCAGGAGGGAAGTTCTGTGAAGTATCTTACGCTGAAATCTGATTTTATCTGACTTTTTCTCCCTGCAAGTGGAGAAACAAAACAGTAAACTGCGATTTCTTTCTGGCTGAGTCTCTAGGAGAGTCTGAATTTTCATAAATTTCAAATAGTGGGATGGAGGGAAGAAAAAATCAGCTCTGTAATTTGCTTGTTGTTTGCTGTTTGTAATGAAAATCATTGTTAATTTAGGAGCCCAACAGCTGTAGGACATTTGCCATTCGGCAGCAGCTGTCAGTAGCACTCTGGTTTATTTTGCAAACAGATGTTTAATTTGACTTCAAGGCCATTGTCATTTTGTGAGGGGAAACAAAGAGAGAAAAGGAATAGAAATAATAATGATAGTCATAATTTGACTTCCTTTCAAAACATACAGACAGTGACTATTGACATCAGAAGCGTTGTCATTTTTTGTGCTGAATGTTTGAAATCAGTTTTTTTATAATTGCCTGAAGTTATGCATGATAATTCACGTTAAGGAATTGATTTGTCTTGTGTCAGGAAGTGAAGGCTTTCTTTTAATCTAACATGATACATTTTTAAAATACGTATTTTATTCCTGAATCAAAATGTCATACTATTTCTGCAGGTCACAAATAAAAAGATTTTGGTCTCTGTATTGAAACCAGCACTCCACTGGGCCCAAATATCTTTTCTTACTGTAGTGTGGTGATGTTCTCATTGCACATCAGTGAATGTGAAGGGCAAATTGAGAACAGCAATGATAAAAGGAGGTAATTAAAAAGCTAAGTAGTGTAATGTGGTTAATTTTTAGTTTTAGTAACAAATGATTTTATCCAGTCTGTGCCTAGTAATTGAGGCTTTAACAAAACCTGCTGTTAGAACATTTTGGCAAGATCCTCCATTATTCAAAGTGTCTGTTGACCCAGATAAAAGAATGTAGCTGAGCAGTGAATGTTCTCAATCCTCCAACACACTGCTAATTCCTAGGTGTTGCAAAGTCTGATTTAAACTAGTCATAAATGTGGCACAACTGGTCTCTTTCTTCTCCATGATACAATCAGTATTTCAGGATTGTATTCTGTGAGGGAATGTAAGTAGTTAAATGTAAGAAGCTACACTGCACCTATGGGATGAAATTTTCATTAGAAGGATTTTTCTAGCAGGCTGATGTCAGTATTTGGTGAAGTTTCTGCGTGCCCACAGAAATCCAGAGCAGCTCTGCAGAGCTCCTTTTGCAGTCACAATTCCAAGCACAGCTCTATTATAGTATGAAAGGCAAGTGGGTGAATTAACAAGGTGCTGGATTCTGGCCATCCTTCCTTGGGTTGAATGGTATTTCAAGTCTCATGTGAGTTTGCATTTGTTAGCTGGAGAGTCCCTAGGAGTGGTGTGTAGTATCAGCAAGGGTCTCAGAACCTGAACACTGTATTTATCTTGATTCTTTGCTTCATGTGAAGCACCACAAAATCAATTCTGATTTGTTTCCTTAAAGGCACAGCTATTTGTATTATTGCAGTTCTTTAGAAATTCTGAAAGGCAGAAAAAACACCCAGAAAGGAACTGTTCTTTGCATGGACTGGCTGTGGAATTGATTGTTGTTGTCTTTCTCGTTACCTGGGTTGACAACTTCAAGGCTATTGTGAAAGGATTGAAACACTAAATTCAACCAATAATTGGGCAGGTCATTCCTTTCTTTTCCTTGCAGTAATTAGGTGCCCACTTTTTCCATCTTTTCTGCATCATGAGACATGCATTAAGTATCTCTGCTCTCTGAACAGCAGCAGCCTGAACACTTTCTGCCCTGCTTTCCCAAAGAAATGCATTTGTTGCTCCATCAGTTCACTGCTCCAGCAGAATGTGGTTTGAAGTCTTGCAATGCACCAGAAAGCACATTTGATATTTTTTTAATGGTTTCTGGGTTTCATTTGCTGCAGAAAGGGCAGGGTTACAGGCCTGTGTCTGGGGAGGGACTCAGCTCTGCTCGTTAGAGGGATAATGAGCTTGATGCTCTCTCACTGCTGTGTGTGGAGCCCCATGATAACCTTAATATGAACCAACCCATTTAAGTTTTACAGATTACCTGCCATGCGGTTTCTTGCCATAGATTTCTCTGAAAATGGAATATACACTAGTTTTATATACAGGGAAATAAATTTGTGCTCCCTTACCTTGCAACAGTGGTGGCTGATGTAGATGCATGATGCAAGAAGCTCATACAAAAAATACATTCCACATGCAAAGGTACTGAGGCACCACCATCTCATGGTTGCTCATAAAGAAGTTGTGTTGCTCATCAGCTTTAATTTAGACAGCAAAATATTGACGAAAGGCATTTATCTAATTACTCTGAATTAATTGTGGCCAAAACATTGTCTTGTGTGGCAAAGAAACACAAATAATTAGCATTCTTCCTGCTTTTATAATAGTAATCTGTATGTCTGCCACACAATTCTCACAAAATGTGTTCAGGCAAGCAAGTAAAATAAGGAGAGGAGGCAGATTTGACAGGTACTTGCATATGTGTTGTCTGCACTGTCTTTTTCAGGAAGCTACTTGGCTCAGTGAGAATAAAGTTGTAAATGCTGTCCTTACAATTTTCTGGGTTTCCAGTGGCCACTCACACCTCATAAGAAATTCAGGCTGCAGTTCCCTTCTGATTAAGTGAATCTGAAGCTGGTGATTGATTTCAGGAGAAGGTCAGTCAAGTGTCACTGGAGTGTCACCCAGCAGAGGCACAGGACTGTGGGACACGTCTAGGTTTTCAAAACATTAGTATATTTGGTAATTTTATGGTTTTAGTTTCCAAAGCACACAATTTTTTTTTTCTGTCTCCTTTTCAGTTTGGTGGGAAAAAATGACTCCCCACTATAATAAAAAAAATCACACAGTTACACCTTACATTTTTGTCTGGAAGACCAGGAAATTTGTTTTCCTTGTTGCTTCGCTTTCAAAGCTTAGACCAACATTTGGAAATGTTTAGATGGCACTGCTTGGTTGTAAGTCTCAAACCCATAATGGTTTGAGTCCCATACAGGAGCCTGGAGGAGCACCCTGGCTTTTTTCCACAGTCTGACCAATGAAAATCTCTATTTCCTCCTGCACCTCCAATCACACTTGATGTATTTCAATTATCCACATTAAAACATCTCCCTCTTGGAGTTTCTGATGAAGTTAAGAATCTAATTAACTGCACTTTTGTTCCAAATAAAACGTGGTAGGGCCGAATTCCAGTTCCTAGCCTGTGCCTGCTACTCCATATAAAGGGTGATTTATCATTCTAATCCCTGTCATTGCTGCTTGCTACTGTTCACAATGCTCCTTTAATAGTCTTATTCATGTGCTCTCCTTGTCCTGATGATTGAGGGAGATACAGACTCTGGATCTTTTGCTTAATCCCTGCTCCTCTAAGCACAGTTGTAATCACTTCCCCTGTGAAATGCTGCCCTTTATCCGGATCAACAGGACTTCAGGAACCCCACTGAGGCAAAAACCTCCTTGGGACTGCAAGGGCTTGTTTGCTCTCCCTGCTGCTGGATGTTGTTGTGTAGAAAATGCTTCAAATCACCGTGGAAAGGAATCACAATCTTCCAAGGAGTTTCTTTACCCCAGAGTGATTTGGGGAGGGGGGGGGGTTAATGTTTGTAATTTAAATATAATCACACCACCAGTCTGGCAATCCTCTGCTGCAGCAAAGAGAGATGCCTGGCCTTGGTTCTCACCCTTCCTGTGCATGTTTTGGGCATTTTTGATCCATTTCCTATCTGTTTCTGTACCCTTCAACACTGCTTTTTCCTTATCTCTGACAGTATTTTTCTGGTTTCCATGTGTTTAGCAATTCTTTCTCCATCATTTGCTCGCTCTGCTGTAGCCAAAGTGCAATCAGTGCCCTTGCTAATTAGTTGGCAGCTAATCAGACACGAGAAGCTTGTATGATTTGGGCATTTTTAGGGCTGAAGTGGCAAGACCAAAAACCCTGATGTACAGGTTCCCTGCCACTGCATTCTCCAAAAAACCTGTGTACCAAAGTCTGGCAACAATATTTGCTGCAAATCCCCACTGCAAGGAGTTTTGGCAAACAGGGCACTTGCATGAGCTCGAGGCACTGCTCTTAGCCATGAGCAGGTGTTGAACAATGGAGAGGGGGAGAAGCTTGCTGAAAACAGCCCTAAAATGTAGAATTTAATGGATTAATTCCATATATCTTGGATAATTACGTGTTGCATGAGCAGCATGATCCTTAAATACAATTTGAATTTCCCTTCTTCCTAATATACCACCCCTTCAGAATGAGGGAAGTGGAGAAGTTACCAGCAACAAGGCTGGTGTTGGTCCATTATTTTCTTTCATTTTTCATTTCATTTCATTTTCTTTCATTTCCCTGCCTTTCAGCACGAACACCCAGCATCTCCTGGCATTCTGTGGCTGAGTGTTCAGCAGGCTGTGCAGTCCCAGCTGTCAGAGCAGCCCAGGTAGATGAGACTCAGTTGTGTCAGGAATTAATTCTTGACAGATGAGGTCTGTGTCTCAGCTGCTCTAAAGAGCTGACAAGTCCCTTCTGATGGCTCCAGTTCCACTCCTCAACCTCAACTACTAAAACACTGCATCAAAAACCTCCTCAGGGAAATGCATTCATCACAGCAAGGTCTCTTTTAAGAAGCAGTATTAAGCATTTTAATATTAGATTAAGTTATCTTTGTTTCAGTGGGTGTTAATTTGTCACATTAATTGTGGCGTTCACCTTCAGGCTCCTGTCAATTCAAATGAAGTGAAGATTTTTTTTTTTTGGATGTGAAAACATCAAATACTTTATTCCAGACTAGATTCCTGCTCCTGACTATTCACAAATCAGTATTTGATGAATGGGTGGGCTTTGTTAGGATATGGCTTTTTGAAAAACAAATTTTTTTCAGTACAAGCAAATAATTCACTCATTTAAACATAATTTCAATATATTGCTAGTTGGCAACTTTTAAAAATAGTGGGAGAATGACTGCTGTGTTGTTTTTTGTTTTATTTTCAAATTCTTTTACTTCATCCTTTATAAATACTAAACATTTAGAACAATTTTTCTAAAGTTTTGGAGATTTTTTTGGCTTTGTTAACTGGGTGCTCATGGTCATGCTTAATTTTTTTTTTTTTTAATAGAAGAAGGATGCTGTGGTGTGTATTTATGTACTGAAATTTTTAGAAGTGAACATATTTTGTTGTTTTTCATGGGACTAAACTACTGGAGAAAAGATCCCCATCCTGTGCAAGGATGTAAAAGTGGAATTAGGGCAACACTGGTAAACTTCATCTTAAAACTGTGTTTTATCCAACATCAAATATCAAGTCTGCTTTGTTTGTTTAAACTGTGTTAACAACACACTTAAAATAAATTAATTAACAAACCCTGCAAAAGGACAAGGAAAAATGCATCTTTTGTTTTAGCTTCTAAGTTATGCATTAAAAAAGAAATAGTTTGCTGCAAACTTTTAGAATGTTCACCCTTGTCAGTGGTGGCAGCTGACAGATTCTGGTGTAGGTGGAGCCTGTCCTGGCTGACACAGCACACTTTCCTAATTGAAAATTATTTTGAAGAATGTGGTTGTCAAATATACTGTCAGTGTCAAAACTGCTGGACATCTATTGGCTAAAGGGCTGTATAGGCTTTCAGAGGAATTTTAATTTCTTTTTAATAAAAGTCTCCTAAATATTAGAAAAAGAAGTGAATGCTGTTGGCAGACTGGGAGTTTGTGCTTTCCCCGACCTTGTCAGAAACACAGGGTTGGCTTTTTTTAAAAGAAAACATAGAAGGAAATAAAATGAGAACATCCTAAATAATGCATTAGAATGACAAAACCCAGTGGCATCAACAAAATTACAGTAGATGTAAATTCGTGGTTTTCACATCACTTCCTAGTGTTAAAGTAAATGCTATATTTAGAAATTCTTTCTCTCCAAAAAAAACCCAACAAACCACAAAAAAGAAAACAAACTTAACGTCTTGTTAATTTTTCTCAGTAGCTTTCTGGGTGGGGAAACAACTTATCATATTGTAATTAAATCAGTGAGGCATGAAATAATTAAAGAAAATAATTTTGATAGCTAGAAGGGCAAGACAAGGTTAACTCACAGGTGGTGTAGAGCAGAAAAAGTGTCTTACCTGCACCTCAGTAGATAATTATTATTATTTCTCAACATCCAAGTAAAACTTGGGGTATCCTCACCAGCTCTGACAAAAACTGTTTTATTCAGATGTAACTCTAATATTGTACTTAATGGTTTTGATGTAAGCCTGAAAAATGTCATGGGAACAATCCTTACAAATCCTCTTCCTTGCTTCTTTTGTCACATCACTGCACCCACACAGGTAATTTAAAATAAGAGTGTTTCTTTTCATGCTAGGATTTGACAAAAGGAGTGAGGAAAACAACCTAAAGCCGTTTCTATGGGGGGAAAAAAAAAAAAAAAAAAAAGAAAAGAAAATAGGCCAAACTGACTCTTCTGTTTCTGGTGTGAACTGGACCATTCCCAAGGCTGGCCTGAATTTTTATGGTTTATGACATTTCCTGTTTGTTAATATCCCAAATGCAGTTTCTGTGTGCCTGGCAGAGCTTTTCACAGCAGGATGGTACAATTGTTGTGGAGTTGGGCTGCAGAGGGATTTTCTTATTCCATGGAAGTCTTTCCAGACCAAACTGAGCCAGGACAGGGACATTCCAAAGTGGCATTGCCAAAGCAAATATTACAGTAGTAGCCAGATATTCTTTCCTTTTCATGTGAGAACTAAAAAACAGAAATAATGACTTTTTTTGACTATTCATTTGATTGGTTTTCTTTATTAAAGCAGGTGCTGTCAGGTGTAGAAATGCTGTACCTTACAGTTTTGCTCCTTAGTCTGGTGGTGGAAAAGCTTTAGCACAAATCCAGAAGCCTTGTCTTGAAGAAAATGAGAAACAAACAGGTTTTTTAGTTCAAATTTATTTCCTTTTTCCTTTATCCATCATTTTTTCTGATAGAGAGAAAAAAGAGACAACAAGAAAAACAAGAAATCAAAGATCCACTTACATATATATTAATATAGGAGGGAAAGCCATTGCATTGCTCCTTTCCCATTAAATTCAGACAGCACTGGATGTTTGAAGTGGTGGGAAGGATTTATGTAAATTAAACAGATGTGTACCTTGTGTAAATTCTTAAAAGCTTTCTTGCCTCTCTCTAGAAGTTCACCATTCCATTTTTAGCTGTTTTTTGTAAGCCTCGAAGCCAAAGGAAAGAATTCTTAGTCCAAAGATCAGAATTTTTATAGAATAATAAAAATTATGTCAAAAAAAAAGAAAAAAAAAGAAAAAAAGGAGCTATAAAAGCTAGCAAATACACTGAACAGATGTTTTGGTCTGTGTTCAGTCTAGAAGCTCATTATTAAAACAGTTAATATTTTAAAATTATTGATGATTATTTGTAGAGATCTGTGCCTGCTTTTGATATTTCTGCAGCCATATCATGTGCCCATCCTGGTGCATTTGGAAGCAGTACAAAACCTCCCATTTAAATTATTGGCTCACCATGTAGTTTCAAACACAGCTGAAGAGACAATGACTCAGAAAACTGTGAAGCTTTTGTTATTAGAAAAGGAACTGTTCCCTTGACATTTTACAGTGACAAGCTAACTGCAGCAGAAAGAATAATACAAGTGCACTTCAGGCTTCAAAGAATCTTTCTCTGTTTTCTTTTTTTTTTCTCAAATAACTGGTGACTGCTTCTCAAATATCTGTTATCCCTTTGTTATCTGCAGAATCGAGATCTTTATCAAACAGCTGATTTTGTGCTTGTTTGGATTAAGACAAGAGAATAATTTAGGTTGGAGGGGACTTCTGGAAGACATTTAGTCCATTCTCCTGCTGGAACATCAGTTTAGTTGTTCCCTCAGCAGGTTGCCAGGGCATGGATCTGATCAAGTGTTGAATATTTCCAGAGATGGGTGTTGCACAAACCATCCAGGCAGCCCATTCCAGGGTTAAATCTCTTTTATCATCCTCGTGGTGTGAGGGGTTTTCCTTGTACCTGCATTTCCTGTGCCCCCACTTTTTTCTCCTTGCAGTGTAGCATCCAAAAAGTCTTTAAATTTGATTTTGGCTTTTCACTTTGAAGGCTGGAAATATTGAGGAGTGTGCCACTGTCACAGCTTGGCCATGGGGCTCTTATTCCTTCCTAGTACTTCTGGGAGTTGTTTCTGTTTCACTTTTTCCCCTTTATTTCTTGTTAGAAACCCTGAAAAAGGTTTATTAGGAAGGATTTTGAATTTTTTGCACCTTTTTCAGGTCGATGTCGCTTTAAGAGGTTTGTTAGGTGAAAAGAAGGGTTCCTGTGCTGGCCTTGCATCTTGCCAAAGAGAGCACAGCATCTTATTTTTGATAATTTTATGGGTGGGATGCTGTCAAAGGAAGGTTACATGACTGCACCAACACATCCAAGCATATCCAGTCTCACTTTTCTTCTCACTTTTTCATTCCTCACCTGTCATGAGTGAGGAATAGTTCTAGAAAGATTAAGATAATTCTTTGACTAATACTGAAGTGAGGCAAGAAACTGGCCCTTGCTGTTGGGAGTGTTAAACACAAGTGATGGTACAAAATGTTGCTAGAAGAATTTGTACTTGTGCTGGTAAACAAGGAAGAGTGCCAGCTCCCAAAGCCTGCTGTCCTCAGGAGGCTCTCTGTCCACAAATTGGCCTTGGATTTAACCAAAATCTGTTTTCCTGTGGAAAGAAGAAAAAAGTTTACATGTGAATTGAGTTGTTATAGTTAAAAATGGTCGAAGAAAGTTTATTTGGCACTAAATATATCCAGCCCCCTCAACTGAGGAACTGAGGCTTAGAAATTTAAATTTTGTTTGAACCATAAGCCTCAGTAAAATATTCCAGATTTAATTAATTTTAAAGCAGCTTGTCTTTTGGAACCTGTGAATTGCTTTCAAAGACTTTACCTTATGCCAGCTTTTTTTCTAACTTCTGTTTTACTTGATATTTGCACTGAGTTGCTGTCATATATCAGAAGTACTTATCTCCTTAGAATGCCATGTAATTCACTATGAACAGCTGCTCACTATAGCTGTGCTATTTTCTGACTGAAATTGAATACAACTTCAGTATTTTAATAGAAGATTTGATTGAAATACTGAATATGCTCAGCTGACTGTCATGAATTTCAAGAGCACAGCTCCTCACCATGTGCCTATGACCACTTCTCTAGAGGTAAATATATTTCAGCTTATAGCAAAACGTGGTGAAATGAAAATGCAAGTAGAAATAAAAATATCTTACCTGTAATCTCCTATTGCATTGTCAGTACAGGGGGAAATGTAACCATGTCTTAGCAGTCATTTATCACTCGTGTTCTTTTTCCTTTAAGGAATAAACACATCTCAAACTTTTTTTCCCTCCCCTTTATAGAGCCAGTATTGTGCAGAAACGCATAATTTATTTTCAAGACGAGGGGTCTCTCACCAAAAAAATTTGTGAACAAGGTAAGGTAAAGTAAAATGTCTTTCTGACCTCCTCGTTGTGTTTTGCATTTTTCTCTTAACACTTTGTGTCAAACTAAAATTTCTATGTCTTGGATAGTTTCAGATTTGGGATCTTCCAATCAGTTGTGTTCTTCCTTATCACATATTTTCCATCTCATAAAATCTTCCCTCCCTCCCCTTAAATGTGTTTCTTGCAACTTTTTCCCTGCTCTTTGTGTGATACCAAAATTCACTTTGTTATTGAATCCTGGGCTGTTTCATCCTTTCTTAAACCTAAATGTTGCAGTTGGTTATTGCATCCCACTGGAGAATTCGTTTGCTTTGTCTGTTCAGAAATTTCAAGCCTGCTGTGTTTTGAGATCAGCTGAGGTTTGTCCTTATTAGGCAACAAGCAGAAAGAAACCCCTTTTTGAATCTGAAGATAACTGAAATATTAATGCCTTCTAATTGAAAACTGTGGATTTAAATCATTCCATCCACTTACAAATATGGTGCAGATATTTCAGGGGTTGTTGTTTAGTCTGATGGCAAACTTTAAATAAATAAAAACAAACAAACAAACCATGTTTAAGTCAGATTTATTTCCTTGAATGTTTATTGTGGCAGCTTCACTGGTTTGGAGTTTGGAGCCATTTGCAGTGGGTGCTTTGATGCTTTTTCAGACTCAGCCTCGGAAGGTGTGACCGACAAACCAATTCTGGACTGCTGTGCCTGTGGCACTGCCAAGTACAGGCTGACTTTCTATGGCAACTGGTCAGAAAAAACACACCCCAAGGACTTTCCACGTGAGTACCACTCTTCTGCTTGTTCCACACAGGGGCCCTGGTGTGGCTGGAGCTGGCTGTGGGACGCAGCATCACTTATTTACAGCTCAGCAGTGTAAATTATGGCATGTGTGGAATCCTGCTGGCACTCAGCATTGAAAATCAATGGGTCTTTCTGCACTGTACATTACCAGTGCATCCTATTGATTCACCTGACATTTTGAGCTAAGGTGTGGGTGAGATTGTGTTTGCAAGATATCTTTGTGGGGAGAAAGGTTCCTTTCTTTTTTTCCTGAATGCAAGCTTAGAGTGGCTTATAATGTGGAGGTTTTAAAACAAAGGCCACAAAGGACAGGCAACACACTAATATTTCGATTTTTCAGCTGTGCCAATCTGCCTAGTTTGTTTTACTTCAAAGTATTTTGAATTACTTCAGTTAAATTTGGTTGAGTTTTGAACCTTGCTGCCCAAGGATATTAATTGTATATGTAGATCTAAGAATGCTCTGTCTTGTTTGTCCTTGTTGGTTGAATACCCAGATAAAAAACACCTGAACTTGCCCTGTCTGAGTTTTTAAAGAGTCTGAACAACAGAATCAGTACATTTGTTGCTAGTTTGCTTTCTGCAGTTACCCAAGTACCTATAAAAAGCTGAAGTTACAAAATGCTGTATTATGCATTTGGTCTTTCATTACTGACTCCACAGTCTGTGGGGAAAAAAAGGCCAGGAAAGTATTTAAGAATATGAGTCACATTTACAGGTCTTTAAACTTTGTTATGTTTTCTGTGGCTGATATTTATTATAGAGGCTTTTTTTATGTTGATTTAAAAGTAATATTATGATTGTCCCAGTGTCAGAATATCCTCACATAACTCAAATATGGTTTGTATCAGCTCATGTTTTAACAGCCTAAGCAATGTTGCTTGTCCTGGGTTTGAAGCACAGCATTGTTCAAATACTATTGGTCAGCATAATACAGGGGAGATAAAATAAGCAAAGCCAATAATTGCAGGAATGCTCTTTTGGGCTGCTGGATGATGTAAATATCTGCTGAGTGTGAACTTTATGTGCACTATTTGCATGGATTCAGCTGGAAATAGGGGCTGGAAATAGGCCATGAGAAAAGGACTGAGAGCTATGAAGTTGCTGTGGCTTGGTGATGTAATATTAGGGATAAATGGCCTTTTCTTTTACATGCAAGTCAGTGAGCTCTTAAAGGGTATGGCTGCATGATGGAAAATAAGCAGGTTGCAATAGTTTGCCTACTGTCTCTCCCCAGTTACAAAATGGTTAATTAAATCAGTATTTTACTTAAACTGGAAAAGTGAAAAAACAATACCCATTTGGTACTGGCACTGCAATAACAGCTGATAAGATTTTGCATTAAAATTTCTGAAAGTTGAGGGAAAGATCTCATCCAGATGTAGTGATGTTAAAAATGAAACCTAATCATTGGCTTTGTTCTTAAAAGTGTTAATCTTGTGCAGTAATTACATTAAAATAAAATGTTATTCGTTGTAGACTGTGGTAAATCACTAATTATTTGCCAAGCTACCACATTAAAAATTCTGCTCTATTCTTGTACCATCAGTAAGGTTGGAACAGAAAGCAGATTATAAACTTTATATTTTGCATCTTTTCTTTATCTCCTGATTTGCTTTTAAAAACCCTGAAGAACATGCAGTTAGTGCAGAGCATTTATTTTCTCTGGGTATCACCCATTTTTGACAAGAGAAATCCACACGCCCTTCAGAGCCCTGAAGTGTATTTTGGTGCAAGTTTAGGGCTAGGGAAGCTATGAAGGATCTGTTTGCTGCTGTTCTCCCTCATCTATCTATTCTTCTTCCTACACTTTTCTACCTTTTTTCCCCTGCTGTTGTTCATTTTTTATTTCTAATCTATTTTCTACTCTTCCCATGATTAGGTTCCTGCATCTGACTTCATACAATTCTCTGCATTGTGCTTTTCAATTTCATTGTTCCACCTCTCACCTCTTACATTTGCATTCCTTTTATTTACTTCATTATTCATTTTTCATTCATTTATTCAGTTTGCAGCTGGTTTTACTGCTGCTCTCTGCCTTTCACATTGCAAAGGAAATTCTGGAGTGCAGTGTTAAATATTGTCTCACTCCATCATTCTGACTCTCTCATCTCCTACAGTCTTTGCCTGGTTACCAGGCTGTCTGCTTATGTGAGCAGTTCATTTTCTCACCCTTCTCCTCTAAGCCCATATATCTGCAGAAGGCTACTTGTCACTTAAGTGAATTCATTTTTATTTCCAGGACTATGGGACTTCTGTGACTCCTTATTTCTGCTCAATTCTCTTTTCAATTCCATCTCACTTCCCTAACATCTTTATATATTTTTTTCTTGTTTTGTTCAACGAGACAAGAATCAAGAAGGGGAATCCTCTTGCTTAGCTCCACAGCTGTTAGATTATGAGAAATCTGAGCCAGGAAACTCAGTGAATATAGAAGTGAATACAGAAAAATTTACTTCTTCAGTGCTGTCAGTAAGGAAAAAACTTGCTTTTAAAACTGAGGGTGACCACTGAAGTCTTCCCTTGCAGGTTGCCTTCTCAAAAATATTTGATGTAGAAACCTAAACTTCCTGAAGTTTGGTGAAGAAAAACTATTCTAAGCCTATTTTTTTTTTTTTTGGAGGGGCTGCTTTATGCTCAATCTGTCATTCTCTGGCTTGTCCTTAACACTCTAAATATGTGTATTGATGCAGTGAGAAGTCACAGCATGAAAATCCTCAACAGGGGGGCCTTGTAAACTTGATCACAAGTCAGGAATTGCACCTTGAGGCTGTCTCAGTGGTGGTTTGATTCATTTTGTTCTGTTTTTCCCCCTGGGAAGGACGCACCAACCACTGGTCTGCCATCATTGGCAGCTCTCACTCCAAGAACTACATCCTGTGGGAATATGGGGGATATGCCAGCGAAGGTGTCAAGCAGGTGGCAGAGCTGGGGTCCCCAGTGAAGATGGAAGAAGAAATTCGGCAGCAGGTGGGTGCATTTTTGTGCATATTTAAAAAAAAAAAAAAGATCTTCCATTGGCCTGTGAACAATTTGCCGTTGATGATGTCTGTGAGTGTAATTTTGGTGAATAATTCTCAGCTCAGTGGAGAAGGAGTTCTGTGTTCATTCTTACCCTGGCAAGAGTTTTTGTCTGGGAAAGGACAAGTAAGTTGCAGCATTCTGGAGTTCAGAAATCTGTGTGCCACATAGAGCATAAATCAGAGGTAGCAAAGCGAAGCTCACCTCTTCAGGCTGAATTGTGAAATCACTTTTTGTAAAGAAAACTTTGAAGACAGCAAGCAATGCCCCTGCCTTAAAATAGGGAATGATTATTTATCATTCAGATTCACTTTGCAGAATGCTACTTTTTGCTTCTTGATGAAATCACTTCATTTTGTGTTGTACAAATACCTGAAGTGCTGTGTTTCCCTGTTGGTCATTATTTATGTAGCACAAGCATTCTTTCCTTAATTATCCCTTGTAGAAAGAAAATAATCTGTTCCTTAATGTTGAACACTGCATGAAACCCCCTGCACTTTCCTTCACTTTTTCTGCATTTGTGTGGATCTTTTCTATATTTGACACATCAAGTCAAAAAAAAAAAAAAAAAAGCAGAGTTCAAGATGATACTGTTGATTAATCATTCTCCCTTTGGTAACTGCAGCATGTTAGAACCACAGTATTTCAAGATCTCCAGGGTAGGTTGTATACACGGTTACACTGAGAGATACAAAAAAAAAAAAAAATCAATTATATGTGTATAAACAGTATAAAACAACCTCAAAGACTGTTTTGAGAAAACTTGTATAGCAAGAGGCTTTGTGTGCTAAATTTAATTTGCTTTCTTGTGATGCTTAAGTGTATATAATCATGGTACAAGAACAGCTGGTGCATTTGACAAGAAACTCCCAAAGCCAAGAAAAATAAAATAAAACCAGCTTATAACTTAATATATAAAAGGGATAGAAAAGGAGTATGAAGGGGAAAAACCAATTTCAGCGTGGGGTGAAATGTGATCATGGATACATCATCTCTTTAAGCCACAATAAACCTTGGTTTACCTGGAAATAGGAAGTAGGCCTTGATTCTATGCAGAAAAGTGGTTGGATTTCATCCCAGCAATATAACATAAACCCAAATGGATTCAAATTGTAGCAGAGGATTGTATATACCACATGTAACTTGCCGTTTTTGCTGCTTACTTGGGAAATCAGTATTTTCTTGCAGTAGCCCCATGTGGAATGAAGAAAATCAGCAATTTTGTACTGAAAAAGAGAATTTCTGTTACAGTCTTGGTGAATATTTTATAAATAGGGGTTTGGCACCTCTGCATTGGGACTGTACAAAGAATTAGTTCTTCTCCTGAAGCAGCAGGACAAGAGGAAGGTGTTGGGTGAGGAGCAAGCAGAGAAAGTCACGTTGAGTACTGGGAGAAGGGCAGAGAATTTGAAGGGAATATGGAAAAAAATATGAAAATCATGTCTCTGCTTTCCAAATCTGGCTCCTCTGTCATTATGGGCCATATATTGGCAAAAAGGGGATGTATTTATACACTGGGTTCACATCAGAGCAGGCTGTGATTTTAGTGAGCATCAAATAGGTAAATGGCTACAATTTCAGGGGCTGCTGAGATTGAACATGAAATTAGTGAACATGCCAGTTAATTCCAGCATTGGGATGTCTGCAGGAATTGCCCTGGCTCTCCTGGGGCAGTTTATCCCAGAAATCAGTTTGGTATTCTGACTGGATCTTACCTAGAACAGTGCAGCATGTCATCAAATGCCACAACGTTTTTGTTGAGTTTATTTGATTTTTTTTTTTTTTTTCTTTTTAACATGTGCTTAAGCTGTCCTAGTATTTCTGAGAGATTTTGAGGGAAAATTCTGCAACCAAGACAGCAGAGTAATGCCAGGAGCTAATTAGCTGACATTTAAGTCAGGCTGGGATTTTTCTTTTTCTTTTTTTAATTTTATTTGCACTTTGTCCCTTGCAGTATCTTTACCTACCTTGAAATTTGATAATGTTGCAATCTACCTCAGGATCTATTTTCTGCTTTTTTTTTCCTTTCTTATTTTACCTTTCTTTCCCCTCTGTGCTGTCCTACCAGCCTTGTGTGGTGGATGGATGGGAGGATGCAGTTCATTAAAATCACTCTCCAAGCAGCTTTGATGTTTTTGGAAACACAGGAAAGGCAATTTTTGTTTAATTGGTGGACTCAGAGCTCACTCACTGCAGTTAATGCACTTCTTCTTCCAGATCCACACTGGGATTTGGGAATCTGCTGTGTGTCTGCTGAGTTAGGGGAAGCACATATTTATGTAACCAGACAGATTTTATATGACACTGAGATTTTATTAAAAAAAAAAAAAAATCTAATGGTTTTTACGTTTTATTACAAAAAATTTACAGCATATAAAACAAACAAACAGAAAAAATGGTTTTTCTTTCAAGGAGCTTTGTTAAGTGTCTTAATAATTATGTGTCGTTAAACAAAAGGTCCTCAAGCATGAACATTTTGCTGCATCATCATCATCATCTTTTCTTCCTGAGCTGGCACCTTGGGCTGCTCTGTAAGGAGCCCACGTGGGGTTTTTGCCTGGATGATCCTGTAAACTTGCTCTGTAGTTTGTTTATCTGGGAGAAAGAACTTCAAGGAACTAATCAGCCTTTTTGTTAAACTGTTCCTGGCAGCCTGGAAGGAAAGCCAGGACACATAAGAGTTTCACTAAAACAATCTGTCAAGTGCTTGGAGTGTACAGTGGGATAATTCATGCGTTCTTCAGGGGTTATAAATGAACAAACAAAGGCTGGAAGAGGAATTATGTGAGAGGGAGGATGTGCACTGACCTCACATATCTCTCAGATATATTCACACTTCCACTTTCTTTTGAGAAATTCTGATTTCTCCCAAACCCATTATTTGATTAACTGGCTCATTGAAAACGAATGCAGAATCTGAAAGGGAAATTCAAATTGGGATTTCTGTGTTTTAAACAAATGAACAAACAAGATGGTTAAAACATGAATTGGGAGGAGTAAAGTGTAGTTCTAAATCTCTCATCCTAGGCTGATGAGGAAAGACTAAAATTGTTTTAAATATCTCTCACTTTAAGAGAAATAATTTGGCTTTGCCTAATTATTTCCAAATAAATATTCAGTCACTTTGCCACAAATTCTTTTTTTAAACCAAGGTAAGATGTATTCTGTAGCTTGCATCTTTCTCCAGAAAATGCAGTGTGTACTCTCTGCATGCTCCCCACAGGTGACATTCTTACAGGTTTGGTTTAATGCCCTCTGAAATGTGGGGTGACTTTTTAGATTGTCTTCAGCATCTTCACACGAAAGCTGAGTGTGGCCTCCAGAACTTTCAGAACAGCAAGTTCTGGTTTCCAGGAAGATGCTTGTAAAGCTTTAGGCACAGGATAGTTTAAATTGTGTGTGTGAATTGAGACAGCAAAAAAATTTCTGTAGAAAAAAATATAAAAATATGCAATTGTTATGGCTCCATGCAAGTATTTATCTTTACAAAATAGTCCTGATTTGGATTTTTTTTTAATTAAAAAAAGTAAAGAGGGTAAAAAATAAAATAAATTCATTATGGGATTCATCATGATTGATGGATTTTTTTTTTAAAGTAATTTCAGTGTTTCAGTTGAATAATTATCATTTTATGATCTGTTTTGTAAGGCACTGCTGTATTCTTCCACAGAAGGATGGGGTCATTAGATTTTCCTGCCTGAAGCTGGTAAATCACCTGAATTACAAAAAGGAATCTGCAGGGTATTGATCACTTTTTTATTAAAGCACTGGGCAAATTATTGTGTTTACTGAAACAAGCTCCTAAGTTTGCTTTTTGAATCAGCAGTGTTTGTGTGCTTGGGGAGGTTAAAATCAGCCAGCCTGGGAGGTTCAGCTTGTGCCTGGCAGAACAGCTGAAACTTCTCCCTCAACACTTCACCTCAGAGACCAGGACAGCCCTGACAGTGGCTGGGAAATTGGGGCATTGCAGTGGGAAAACTGATTTTTGTTGAAATAGCTCAGTCTGTGTTTGTTTAAAGGAACTGAAAAATTAGTGACAACTTGGTGGCTTGGCCTTCATTGCAGGGGGGGATTGAAACCCATGAAGGGGCTGAGATGAACTGATTTTGACATTCCTGCTGCTGTTGTTTCCCATGGGAACCAGAAGGAATTGGTTGGGTTTTGCCTGACCAAACCTGCAGGGAATGGCACCAACATCCCCTTTCTCCCCAGTCCTCAGGGAGGGCATGTTTGTTCCCATCCAGATTTCAGAGGCAGGAAAATTACTGTGGCCATAAAAGCTGGCGTGAAAAGCTGCTGCTCTTCCAAACAGCCCCAAAGCCCTTCAGGTTTTTCTGTAAAGAAACCTAAATTTTCAGAATTTAGAGAAATTTTCAGTGCTTTTGGACTTGGTGTGGCTGTGAAGTGGCAGAGCTCTGCCCCAGCATGCTTTCCACTTTAGTTACAGCCTGACAGCATGGCTTTAATGGGGTATTTATTCTAATTCTGGGCAGATCAAGCTGCTCAGTCGTAAATTGGCTTCTAGACTTCTGTTTGCTCAGTCAGCCTCCTCTGCTCTCTGCTCATACACCTCTGCTGTGAATTATGGTACTTTTTAATGCCTTTTGAAAAGCCTAGATGGTAGATTTATCATATGTTCCTTTTGGAAGATATACCTTATATAATGATTCAAAATCTCTGGCGTTTTGGTAATTAGAAATGTTAAAACCCTTGTATACTGTGCTAAATTTCATAAAGTATTTCTACCAGAAAGAAATAGCTGTCTTCCTAAGTCATGAAGAGAAGCTTTATGTGCCAATAAATAAATCATACAGCAGGGCTCAGAACACCTCTTCCAGGGGGGCTTCCATCTTTTCATAAAGTTCTGTTGGAAACTGTAATTAGAATTACTCAGTTGGTGGTGTTTTCTTTAAAAAAAAACAACAAAAACATTCATTCCAACTCCATTCTTTTTTCATATCTCATGATAAAAAAAAGATGTGCTCCTCTGATAAAAAATGAACTGATGCTGCATTCTGTGCCACAAAACACCTTTTGCTAGTCTAAAAGCCATTGAAGTAATGACTCTCAACAAAATTAAGTTCTGACAAACCATTTCTAAGTGGTGTATTATTTTCTGGGCCAAAACATGAAAGATTCAACACACTTCTACTGGTTCAGCCAATAAAAACTGAATAGAAAAAGCTGTGTTTGAGTCCTCTGAAAATACCAGCGTGCTACAGATAAGCTCTCAGTGATGAGAGCACAGCCCTTGTGCCACAGCTGCTCCATGTGTGGTTCTTCTGCCTGTAGGGTTGTGAGAGCAGGCAGATGTTGAACACATTTTGTACAAAATGCCTTTTCTGTTATTGTGGTCATCTCCCTGGTTTGGAGCACCAGGAAAAATTTCAAACTTTTATTTAGCCTTTGGTCAAAACTTTAGCAAAATAGTGGCTTAGTTAATAATGCCTTTTTTCTTCATTTCTTCCTCCCTTCCCTCATCTAAAGCCTTTCTTTCTGATAATAAACAGGAAGAGATAATATTTGGAAAACTAAACTTTTTTTTTTTTTTTTAAATTTTCTGTGCTTTTAACAGCCAGTGCTATTTGATTAATCAATAAGGCACCTTGATTTTTAAACCTCCTCCTTGTGAGCTCTCATCTTGCTTAATGAATTCCAGAGGTTTCACACCTCTAACTTTTATGGGAGTCTTTGAGGTTTTGCCCTCTGAATAATTACCCAGTAATTGATATGAAGTAATTTGCATAACCAAACAATGAGTTATGGTGTTAAGTTAGCTCAACATTTAATTTCTCCTTCATTTGCCTCAATTTGCCTTGCTGCTTGTTTTCTTTTAATCATCACAGACCATTTCTGATAAAACAGGGGAAAACACTCCTTTTCAATGAAATCCAGTAATCAGGTTCTCTTTGAATAAAAGATCTTCAAACTTTTTTTTTTTCTTTTTTTTTTTTGCAGAAGGCAGACCCTTCAAGAATAAAAAAGGCTTTACTCAAAGACCTGTTTTCTCAGTGAATTCTGGTACTAAATTGTGTAGAAATGGGGCCTATCAAAATTCCTACTCTTTTTTTTCATCTCTGTAATATCCAAGATTTTCTCTGGCTGATGAAGATTTTCTCTGGCTCTTTGATACCTGTGTGGATTGCAGCAAAACAATGCTAGAGGAGGAAACACTTCTGGTAGATCCATTCTTTTGGGTGGCATGCAATAATTTTAGCACAGAAAAAAGTCACAAGGAAAGGTCATTTGTTTGGGACAATATGGATTGATAGAAATTATTTGCTAATTTTAGTATTTTAAAATATCTTGCCTTTTCATTTCCTGCAGTTGGATCTTGTCATGCTGTTCTGCTGCCACAATATTATTGCAGGTTGATCCAGTGGAAAGATGTGATGAAACAGCTTTAAAATAATTTTCCTTCAGTCTATCAGTGTAGTATTTTTAAAACATGAGAATTCCAGGGGATTCTTCTTGGGCTGCTGATACAGAGGGACAAACAGCAGAAGTTCAGCACTCCAAAACCAAACTTTGGTTAGAGAAATCAGCTGTGGTAACTGCAGCTATTCTGGTTTGGGGTGGCAGCTCCAAGCCCTGGCATGGCAGAGCAGCTGCTTTTACTTCAGGGCACTCAGGACCCATCTTGTAGAATATTGTAGAACAAGCAGAATGTGAAGTTACACAAACCGCAGAAGAGGCAAAAAAAAAAAAAAAAAAAAAAATTGAATTGTTTGTCAGGCATGCAGGGCAGATGATTGGGCTCCTCCTCCTGTGCAACACACTGCCCAAACTCAAAGCCTGCTTATAAAGGGTCAGAGCACCACCAAAAATTAAATTAAATTAGGAACGGGTCGATTTGTCTCCAGATACTTTCCCCTGCAGTGGCTCAAGCAGTAATTAAAATGCAGTGCCTTAAGGAGATGCTGCAAAGGCTAAACAAGGGTCTGCACCCTCATTAGCAGCATTTGTCAGGAACCACAGGATCTGCCTTGTTTTCTCTCTTGTTGCATGGTAAATATTGTTCAAAGGAACAGCATGCAGGAGCAGCTGAGGCTGGAGAGTCCTACAGCTCATTTGACTTGCAAATACTTAGTTATTCAGACAAATTTTCACCATAAACAAAAACTGAGGAAATAACCCACAATGCAAAGTTTGTCATTCTGGGATTAACTTTTTTTGGAGCTTGTTTGCTTAGGAACCTCAGTTCAGAGCCCTCACTCTGTTTCAAAAGCTTATTTCCACCTAAATTTCAGGCAAACACTTAGAAAAATGCCATGTGCCAACATCATACACATGAACATTTCTTAGCCTGTGTCCTTTTCTAAGACAGCTCTTCTCAGTTAGGTACCTAGATCACAGAGACTGATTTGAAATTTATTCACTGCATTTAATGTTCAGAGAACAGAAATGTTCAGGTAATATGTTACATCTGTATTAACATGTAATGGATCAACTGGTTCAAGACACAGAATAGGGAGGATATTCATAAGTCTTTAAATGAAGTTTTGACTTTGTTTTCCTAGATTGTTCTTCTCGCCTGAATCCAAAATGACTCTCATGTGTTGTAGCTTCTGCCAGTCAAAACCAGAAGCAGGAATACTTATTTTTAATAGGGAGGGAGTTTAATGTTGTTGACTAATCTTTAGCTCAAGGAAGAATGACATTTTGCAGGTTGTGTGTTTCCTTGAAGTTCACCAGTGAAATATGGATGGAGAATAACATGTGCATGAATTTAGGGACTGGAATATCTGCTGCAACCTGAAACAGCTTCAAGGGTTAACTCAGGATGAAAATGTCTGATTTTGTAATTAACTTCTGGTTACAAACTCTCCAGATTCCTTTTAAGATGATGTTTCTAGCTTCTCCCTCAGTCAGCTCTCTCCTTTAAATTCAGCTTATTACATTCTTGCTTCAGTCAGTGGTGTCTTCAAATAAATGCCCTCACTTGGGTATTCTGCTATGGGGTGTATTCTGCTATTCCAGGAACATTCTGTGGAAAAAAAAGCCACACAGAAATTACTGGAAAGGAGAAAAGAGAAGAGAGGGTCCCATGCAGGTTGTTACTTGCACTGACATCCATCACTCTTGGATGCCAGTATTTCAGCAGATGAAATAAGGAGGTATATTCATAGCTAGGAATATTCTATAGAAAATTTGTTTTCAAATAAAAATGTGGAAATTGAAGGGAGAAATTAGGCTGTACCACAACAAGGAAGTTGATGCTTTGCCTGGATAAACACTGAGTACCTCAAATGTTTATTTTCTTTCTGAGTGAGAAGAGCCCACCAGTGTATCTGGAGTTGTCTCAGGGGTGTTTGAACACCTTAGACCTTACCAATAAAGGAAGTCATCAAGTTTAGAAAAATCAGTTTATACCTCTTAACATGGTTTCTTCTATAAAATACTCCTCAATCTTAGGAAAGGACAAAAAAATTAGCTAAGAGACTGCATAAATTGGTCTGTATACAAAATGGAATGCATCTTGAAATTGTTATCTGTGCTATATTCCCCTGTAAAATTAGCTGGCAATACTAATTTAAGTGTTGAGGGTGCAATGATTCCCTCCTTCTTTTATAACTGAATTTTTGAATACTTTCAATACTTTCAGTGCATTCATCACTTCAAAAATAAAATTTAAAATTTTCAAGTCTGAATTCTGTTGAAATATGAAAAGAAGAAAGAGTTTATTAAGAATTTTTAAATTGTAGGCTGAAAGAGCACTTGGGCTACACAATTATTGGTGTTATTTTAATTCACAAGCCAGATGAATTATTGATATTATTTGCGGATTTGGGGGCTGTCTATTGAATATCTGACAGCTGCACCTCTAAAGCAAGCAGGAATTCAGAAGGAGTGAGTGCATTTATGCCTTAGGATGGTTTAAGTTGAATGGTATGAGATGGGATTTTAGTGCTCTTGTTTGGATATATATTCCTACATCAGTTGACAGTGGAGGGATAGGGGAAGAGGATGGATGATTTCCTGAAGAATTTAATTTTCAGCATACCTTAACCAGAACTGCAGATTTTCTGTGGGGTTAAGAGGAGTGAAGACAGTGGAAATTGGCAGTTTGCAGAAGGTGGAAAGCAAGCCCTTGTATTTCTAATCCAATCTGACTCACATCCACTGACCCTTTGCAGTGCAGTTTCTTGTTCTCCAAATTTATGCTTCAAAACATCAAAACCACAGCATTTTAGTGTTCTTCCAAGACAATTAATTCAGTTTGAATACTCAGCTCTTACTCCACGCTCACAGCTTTAGTTTCTCACAGCAATTTTCAGAACACATGATTTTTTTTTGCTTTTGTTCCTCCAAAGCTGTGTGCAGTGCATTCTGCTGAAAACTTCATGTACTGCATGAAGTTGTGCTTTTAAAATAAAACTTGTGCTTTTAAAATAAGAACCAAAGGAAGAAATAGATCTTTGTCATCATCAGCTAAAAGCAATGTACACAAAGCAGAATATGTCTGTGTATATAAATATGTAAAATATACAAAGACCTACATGTCCATTTAATATACATAGCTTAATGTTTAGGCATGAGGAAACTGTTTATAATAATTTTCTTGTCCATGTAAACCACATCAAAAGTCTGTAGCTAGACATACAAATGTAACCAGATCCACTATCTAAAATCTGCTTGTGCATCACTAGCTCTTCCACTGTTATCAATCACTTTAGATTAAAAAAGGCATCTAGGAATTTTAAAAAAAATTATTTGCCATTGAGGTTTATTGCTATATCTTCATTTCTCCTTGGCTTAAAAAAATCCATAATGCTGCAAAGAAATAAAATCTCTTGGTTATTTAAGTTATATGACAAGACTTTGTGCTGAAATACTGAGGAAACAGCTTATGTTGATGGAAAAGTGAAAACTAATTTTTTTTTTAAACTTACAGGAATTTGAATCCCACACACAGACCTTCTTAGAATTGTAGTACGGAGGCTTTTTCATTTTGCAAATGGAAATGCAATTTTTCTACATTCCCTATAAATTCACTTTAATAATCACTCCCTAAAATTACAGTTTGCTATGTTATTAGTCAAATAAAAAGGTTTCATTTTATAGGCAAAGAACTATACCCACAGTAGACACCTATTCATAAGATTAAAAAACCTGTCAGTAAATTATCTATCAATTGCCACTTTTGATATTTCCTGATATTTCCTCTCCATAAAATATTGGGCAGAATTAGTGCACATCACATTCATGGCAATGATATTCCAGTTTCTTAATTCAGTCAGGAGCCTCACAGGTGATTTATCCAGACCATTTGGGTCAGAGAAGGATGGGGAGAAACTTTTTACAAGGACATTTAATGACAGGAAATGACTTGAAACTGAAAGAAAGTAGGTTTGGATTGGATATTAGGAAAAAATTCTCTGTTGAGAGGGTGGGGAGGCTCTGGCACAGGGTGCCCAGAGAAGCTGTGGCTTCCCCATCCTTGGAAATGTTCAAAGCTGGGTTGGATGAGGTTTTGAGCAACCTGGGATAGTGGAAGGTGTCCCTGCCCATGGGAATGAAATTATCTTTAATACCCCTTCTAAGTGAAGCCATTCTATGGAGATAAAACCCCAGAGTTGTGTCCTGAGAGCTCCTGAGCAGGGGCATCTTTCCCTGGGTTTCTGCACGTGGCATCAGTGCTCTTTAGACTCAGCTGAGAGGCTCCTCATCCCTTTAATCACTTGAAGCAGTTCTTCACATTTTCACAGCAGGCTCTGTGATTTCACTTGGGAAGCTCTGTAAACTTTTTCCTTGGAGCTGGAGTGTAGGTTTGGGATGTGCAGATCTTCTGGGCTGTGCCTTCTCATGTCACCTGACTGGACAGAGGTCTAAGCCAAAATTACTGAAGAAAAACCTATTCAGGTAAAATTCAGGTCATCATTTCAGGGTGAAATTCCAGGGGAGACAAGTATCCACTTTGATATGGGATAGTGTTTTCAGTTAAGCAGGGTCAGAGTTTATTAATCTTCCTTTACCTGTTCTTTTAACTAAAAATTAGTGTCAGATTGTTTCATGGAATCCTGTTTATACTTTGGCAGTACCTTCAGGAGAAATGCCACTCTGTCTCAGCCCTTTTGCAACAGAGCTAAGGAAAAGAGATGGAAAAGTTCATTTTCACAGAACAAAATGAGGGGAAAGCCTGCAGTGTTCCATAGATACAAGTTGTTTTAAATGCTTCTCTTTTCAGAAGTTAATTATGTGATTGCTGCATTGCTGCAGAGCTGAGAAGAACATATCTATAATGAGCAGAATCTGAGTAGATTTTTTAATGCATCTCTTTCAGCTCTTCCTGTGGCTAGGAGTGCTTATTGAGATGTTCATTTACAATGGATTACTGGTACTTTTTAAAACTACTTTCCCACTCTCATAATTGATGTATTAGTATATCCCCTAAGCATATTTTCCTGCTCGTCTTTACTCTGTTAAGATTAAACAGAATGGTCATTAGATCATAAAGCAATAAAATATTCACTTTGCTACTTACTGCAAAAAAGCTGTCAAATATAAAGATTGACTTTGCCTTCAGGTACATTTTTAATGGTCCTTTAAATATAGCCCTGAACCACTGTAACACACAGTAACAGATGAAGAACTTTCTTCATCAGGGGAAAGTATATCTTAATTAGGTATCAGGCCCAGAATTTTTTGCTCAGCCCATGCTCTTGTCTGTGAGAGATTTTTATCCATGGTTACATGAATTCATGACACACTAGCAATGCAGGTTAAAATTAGGGAGAAAATTTAGACTTCATTGCTTGCTATAGACTTTTTAATAGGTTTTAATTAAAATGTCAAAGATCACATTATACATATATATATATATATTTCTTGTTCATATAGCACTGGAGAATATGAGTATGAAAATATATGAAATAACCTAATTTTCAGTGTGCAATCATAAATTGCATTTGAAAAGAGGTTTTCAATGAAACAAACAGCCAAATTTTATGTTTAGAAATTCAGGCTTGCAGAATGGTGGTTCCCTTACTCACTGCAGTTCCCCATTACTTTTCTCCAGCACTCTCTTCTTCTAAGAGAGAAAAAGAGAATGTTATAAATGGCAAAAGCAATTTTCAAAGGGCGTCCAGGAAGACAGAGTTTCTGTTTTGTAATTTTGCTATCAGGTATAAAATGTATAAAATATATAAAATATATATAAAATATATACAGTATATAAAATACATGCAGCAGCATAACTGCAAAGCTGTTCTTATCAGTAAGGGTCATATTTACTACCTATCAAGCTAGATATAATTTATAAAAGTATGGTATTAATGACTGAGTAATTATTATCAAGAGAAATTGCAGCCAGAATTATCTCTTTATTAATGTTGTCGTGGCTCCAAAGTCACAGTGTTCCCAGACATTCAGAAAAATATCAATATTCACCAGTTTTGATTGTTGCTGAGTGTGAGATCTCTCAGTCAGTGCTGGTTCTGGGCCACTTTTTTGTCTGCTCTGAGATTACTGAAGTAATGAACAATTTGATAACCCTCAGAATTAGAATGAAAAGCCACACCATTAGAATGAAAGTCACTACAGGTCCTCTCCTGAGTGTCCCCGGTGCTCCAGGGCTGGCTCAGCCCCCAGCAGTGGCAGCTGAGTGCTCTGAGCTCTGATTTTGGTGATGCTGCCCTTCTCCCCTTGACTCATGTTTCTGACACGTCTGTTCTGCCTTGTGTGCTGGAAGCACCCAGCCTCAGGCTTCTGGCAAAGGTTATTCCTCCCTTTTGTCACTTTTCCTTGGGTGAAAGCACGTGCCTCCCTCTTTATGTAAAGCAGATAATTAGCTGATTACACTAGCAGCAGGATTGGGTGTGTGTCACTCTTGTCAGGGGTGTGGAATAATCTTCAGGAGAGGGCAGTTTGCCCTGAAGAATGCTCCTCTGGTGTCAGCCTGGAGGCCCTGCTTGCTCTCTGCTGCTTTCCTTGTGTTGATCCCACTCTTTTTATGGTGTTTGATTACTTTTTATGGCATTTTACAGCTCTTCTTTTTATGGCATTGCACCTGAGCTAAGCCCATCACTGTGCCCCATCACCTCAGTGGAACCCCCCTGGAGACAAGGGCTGGAGTTATACTCACAGTAAATAACCAAGATAATTTGAACTTCTGAATGATCAAGTGGATTTGATCATTCACTTACCTGTGAATGTTTTTGGCAATGGCACTGCCATTTCTTATGTTTTTGTTGTGCAAACCAGAGGAAATTAGTTCTTTACCTGGTCAGTCCCACCTTTACTTTTCACCTCCTCTCTTCTTCTAGTCTTCCTCTATTTGCACTAAAATAATTTTAGAAAGCATGCATGGACTTCTGAAATTGTATTCTCTCAAAGAGCACCTATGATTCAACCTCTCCCTGAGTGTGTTCCATTATTTGGCCAATTCTGTACTTAACTGTAGAACTTTCCAGAGTTTGGAAGGTATATATCCATTTCTTTAAACAGATGTTCAAATATAGTAAAAGATTCCAGTTGCAAACCATTCATTCATCCATAATGTTACCTGAGAAAAATTTTCACCCTGGTTTTTTTTTCTGTGGAAGGTAGAATAAACTAGCTTGTAAATCCCTTGTCAGTTTTTATTTTGGCCTTTATGTCTTTATAACATCTGTTCCAGGAACAGCAGCTTTTGTTTCTGTTCCAGTTTGTTTTGGCAAGTGTATACTGAAAAAAATACATTGTTAAATTTACAAGTAAATTATATTAATTCCTATATACTTCTAACAGCTTTTGACTATCCAGATGGCAAATAAAACCTTTAACTTTTCCCATGTGCTGGAGACTTTAAAAAGAAACAAAAATAGCAACACAAACACCAGCCTCCTCAAAAAAATACCAGTTAAATTAATGGCTTTTCCTACCTCTATGCCACAGGTCTGGTTGATAAAGCAGCAAAAATATCTTGTCATTGAAAGTAAATAATAGAGTTCTGTGATTTTTAATTTTTAGTAGCACAAGAGGTTGGGTCTTGTCCACCAGACCTTTGTGCCTGAAGCATCATATTAGTGAAGCATATGAAAATGAAGGGCTGGATTATAATTTTTTATACATTTTGTTTAACTAATGGCATCTTTAAAACAAGATTTTTTTTCCACAGAGATATCCAGTAATATTTTCTGTTCACACAAGGTTCATCTAATGGTTTCAGAGCATCTTAAAATATTTAAGAAAATAAATTTCCTAATCCTCAGACAACTTAGCTATAGAGTTTTTATTGGTGTAGAGTTGTTAAATGCCTTGCATATGTTATAAATCAGAGAGTAAAATGGAAATTAAATTTTGGACCAGTCTGGGGACAAATAAATTGGTAAAGATTTTCCTGGTTGCTCTGCAGAAATAGTTCATTACCTCCATCAATAAGTATTTTTCATGTTGATGTCTCTCCATTGTGTGTTATCTCTCAGATTGAATTGTGAAAGAGGAGCACTGTGTGCCAGTTTTAAGTAAAAACTAAGTCAAAGGGTCTTTTGTTTGAATAATGTTTTTGCCTGTACATGACTTTTGGGGTTGCTTGGGACTAAACTCCAATTAGGAGGTGAAAGAGCAAGTTTAATTTGCATGGGAAGTCAGTAAGGATATTACCTAGTTAAAGCATGGGTGATGTGGAATATATTTTCTTATTTATTTTGTGTTTGAGGACACAAAAAGTCATCTTGATTTTTGTCTGAGGCAGAAAACAGTTGGGATTCCTTGGAGATTCCCACTCCATCACCATTTGAGGAGAAAAAAGGAGATTCTGTAGGAATCAATTAAAATGCTCTTAGAAATTCTGCTCATCTGCAAATGTGAATGAAAATATTTTGACCTGTCCTTTCCATGATAGCTCACACTTGATGAGGCTGCCTTCATTTCTCCCAGTTTGTGAGGCATGAGGAAATGAGATGGGCTCCAGGAAGAAGGATAATTCTATTTTCTTCACAGTGTGTGAGGAGAGAAGGGCTGCCATGTGCTGATGAGATCATCACTTTAATAGCAGCCATTTATCTCTGAATGCTCTCTGGAGGTAAACACAACCATCACTTCTAAAGTTAAAAGCATAATTCAGCCTGGTTATTTTCCTAATCCTGCTCTTATTCAGGTGGATTGGTTCACCTGATCTGTTTAAGTGGTGATGAATGCAGAATATTTTTTTTGAAGAATGCCTTTTATATTTGTTTCACCTTGATTTAGGATTCAAGAGTAAATTAAAACAACAACAACAACAACAACAAAAAAAAACGCAACAAAATCATCCAACTCCCCATCTTTAGTTAGTTTAGAGATAAAATTATTAGAAAAAGACATTATCCTCAAATCAAGAATAGGAGGTCTTGCAAGAACTGAATTCAGTCTGATATAAACCCTGATAATAAACTTTTCTGCAGCTGTTTTGGTTGCTGGTGGAAGGGAACCACCAACTTTTGCATCCACACCTTCCCTTTTGTACTGGAGAGGGTTTAATACTCCAGTTTGGTTTTGTTTTTGTTTCCCATTCCATTTTTGCTTTCCTGTAGAGCAGCAGCAAGAAGCCCATCTTGTTTCTTTATTTTCCAAGTAAGGAATCAAGCTGTTGTTCCCTTTCTTTTCCTTTTTTTTTTTTTTTTTCTGGGACTCTGTTTATACAGAGCTGGACCATAAAATGAGAATTGTGGTGTGTTGCAGTGAGTTTTGTGGATGTTGATCTTTGGGTGTTGATTCACACTCACAGAATTAAACCAGGATCTTCTCAGTATTAAAATAAAGAGTTTCTCTCTTCAGATGTATTTATTAAAAAAAAATTAACTATTTCAAGGGACATTTGTCCCATAAAGGAGACACTTTCACAGTCATGTAGGACAATTTCTTTCCTAAATTCAGATAAAATTTCCAGGATGTCCATCAAAACATCCACCTGGTGGCAGTTTGGGTTTTCTTACACACATTTCCCAAAATTTCACCTGTACACTTTGCAAACGAGATGAAGTGTTTATCAGAAAACTTTCAGTGATTTAATAATATTATTTCCATAATTATTTATTCCCTAGTACCCTCCTTCTTAATAAACAGCTCTAGAAGTTTGAGCTGTTAAAGTTTTCTCCTCAGAAATAAAAATGCTGTTTAAAAATAGAAAAAAAAACAAACCAAAACCTTTTACATAATTGTCTGCTTATCATAGACTTTTCCTTTAAGTTTTCACATTTACTTGACTTGAGTTACTGAGTTTAATAATGGTCAAGATGCAAGCATAGACATGAAAAAAAAGGGATACTTACCATTGAGGAGAAATGTATTGATTTAATTAAATTCCTGTCGTATGCCCTAGGAAGAAATGTCAAATTAAAGCCAGTTATATTGGTTAGATATTTCAGATGTGACACAAATGAAGGCTTTATTAATTTCTGGGTTCCTAATTGTTTTATTTGCATCACAGCACAGCATAGCTCTTGGATATGGCTCTGCTCCTGCCCCCCTGTAATTCCTTAGGACTTAAAGGAGGGAGAAACCCAAGCCTGTCTCATTAAGGGCTTGGATTCTTTTAACCATAAATTACCTGCAGGATTTGTTTGATGACCTCTGCTGTTTCCTGAAGATTCAGTTCAAAATGTCCTTTATCTTATGGCACATCTTGGGGGCAGGACATGCTCTTATCCCCAGTGAAGATCTAAAGAATTGGGCACAGATAAAGTGGTTTGTTGAAAGGGTGTATGTGAAATCTTTGGTTCTTGTACTCATTCATCCTAACTTATTCACAAGATTTTATATTGGTAAAATAGATTAATTTTTTCTGTTTTATTTTCTTTTTTTAATTTCCACAGTTCTGCTGTTTTATTGCACTTTATGTGGTTCTCAAAGGAGCATCTGAAAATGCACCATCCCTAGTGTGTGTGATGGAGCAACAAACAGAATCAGAGAGTTCAAACTAGCCCACACACTTCAAATTAAGAACATTAATATTTTATTTTAAAAATTGATGCTTCAAACAGGTTCCGATTTTCTTCCTAAATAATGTATTTTCTTTTTTTTTTTTTTTTGCTAGACTGATTTTTAATGTGATGGGAGTAGAAAAATCCATTTCATGCATTGAAATGACCAGCAGAAAGGATATGAATGAAAAATGCCACACCCACCCTATAGGATCAACATTGAGAATCCAAAGATTTAATGTGGGATAGAAGAGAAGCCGAAGAAATTTGGCTTCTAGAGCAAAATTTATGTTGAGGAAGGTGAAGTTCCTGTGAGAGATGATGGAAGAGAGTTAAAGACAAGTCTGGTTCTGCTAAAGCAGTAAACTGCTAGATTTGTGTCACATTAGTCTTAGTTAGTCAAGTAATTTTAGTTTTGTCTTGGTGGTGTTGTTTTTTGCGTTTTTTTTTTTAGAAAAGAAACAATTTAACAGCACCAGACGCAATTTATTTTAGGTTTAGATCTCAATGTCAATAGATTTTTCATTTGAATCTCCCATAAGACCATTTCGGACCTTATAGCCTTGTCAATTTTAAGACAAATTTAAAAAGAGCTATATAAATTGGAGAGAATTATAATTATAAATTATAAATATATACATGTGAGAATCGTATTGTGCTTAGCTGCAGCTGTGCCACGAGAAAATTTTCTCTTCATGTTCTTTTCCTCGTCAGCAAGTTTTTTTAGCTTCTGTGTAGTTGTACCACTCCTGCCACCCTCAATCAAACAAATTTTGGTCAGCACTGAGCCCTGATTTTCCTTGGCACTCAGGGAAAATGTGGGGAGCAGTTCTGTGGATCCACTCCTGGTTTTTTGCTGCTCACAGCTCTGAGTGTGTGGAGCTGCAGGCAAAGCACCTCAGCCTGTTCCTACACCTGGATCCTCTCACACTGCAGACAAAAAATGCTTTTGTTTTTCCATGGAAAAGCTCCTACTGCAAATGTGCCTCCCTACTAGCACTGATTCTGACCCTCAGAACCTTTGGCTTCCTGTGAAATTAGACTTTTGTTTAAATGCTAATAACTTTTCAGTGGCCGCTTTCAAATGCAAAATTGTGTCAATAAGGTGGAAATAAATTTAATAGGCTTAATGGCACCTGTAGAATAAAGCAGCTTGTCTGTGACCTCCTCATTAAGGTGTTTGCTGACAGTGCAGACTAACAGCAGTAGGACATTAATTCTTCTGTGTGAGGAATTACTTTATTTTAAAAGACTTCAGCAAATTTTCATGCCTTTATCCGTCCCCATTCTGTCTGAGTGCTAGAACCTGCCAGTACTTCAAATACCTCATCTTCCTCCTTGACAGGGAGTTTCTAAACATACATAAATCTCTGGACCTAATTGCTCTTGAGTACTTTTTTCAAACATGTTTCCCAGGAAACCATAAAAATGCTGAACCATAAAATTGCCACCACTGTGAAGTTAAGGTATTTATGCCATCCAGACCTTCACTCTTTCCTTTAGATTTTTCTATACCCACCTTCTTTTTGAAATAATTAGCACTTTGAATGTAAAACTAGAGAGCAGTTGGACTGAAGTTTAATCACCTGTTTCTCCTGAGTCAGCTCTGGTTTTATCTCAAAACAAGAGCAGTGCCTTGATGGATAAATGGAAGCTCATTGTGCAGAAATTTTGTGGTTTGCATTGCTCATGTGCAACACAGCGTTTTTCTCCCCTAAATAGTCAAATAAATAAATAATTTATATTTATTATATATATATTAATTAACATAGATAATATAATTATTAATATTTGTAATCAATAATAAATAAATAAGGAATTAGGAGGAGCTGTAGTGCTTTGGGTGTGTCAGGAGTGTGTGTGGATGGATTTGAAAGGTGTGAGCCTGGTTTAAAGCACAAAGTGGTTTTCCAAATGGGACCTGTTGGTGCCCACCAGCTTTTGCTGGTCTTGTGTTGGAATGGTGGGAAATGCACTTAATGCAGTAATTTGCCAGAGACAAATTACAAAACTGACTGAGAGTGAGCAACTCTCAGGGAGAGATATTCTCCTCATGCTGTATTAACAAATGATGGTAATTGAAGCAAAATTGAAATAGTCTAAGGTGAGCCTTAATATTTATGAATTTTGTCAAAAAGTGAAACAAAGCCTCAATTACAAGAAAAACCTAGCACAGGATAATAAACTTTTGAGTTATACACGACTCTTCCTGATTTAACAAAATCCACTAAGAGAGTTCTTTAAAAAAAAAAAGTAGCTATGAGGATGTGCTACGTGATAATACTTGAAATTCATATATTATAGATTGAGCAGGAGTATGATCAGCCTTAAAAAGAGTTTTCAAAAAGAGTTCTCAGGTGCTTTATAAAATTTTTAATTTTTTTTTTTTTAAATTTTAAAATTTTAGAAATTTTTTTTTCTTCTGTTATGAAAAGTCTTTGGTCATGGAACTTCATTGTGCTATGTAATTTAGGGATGCAACACCTTTATTCCTTTATTCTCTTCTGTCATTGTAGGTTTTTCTGGTTTTATCTGATCATATGTAATGGCAAAAATGTTAATGGTTTGGAATAGAACTGCTTGGAATAAACAGAATTTTCTTTATGATTATCAAATGCCTTAACTCTATTTCCAGAATTTAACTATCTTCCAAACCTATTTATTGTTTTGTATATTCCACAACAAATTAGTGTTGTCCCTTAACCATACAGTTCTAATATAATATACTGTTTTAATTAGAAAACAAAAGGAAGAAACCAAACATTCCATGTCATGGAAATAATTTTTAAATCAATTTGTAAGAACAGGAGAAAATGAGGTTTAGAAGAACTAGAAACTTCTTTCTGTGAGTGTTTGTTTTTAATTATACATTTATATTTCCAGTTATTGGGCTACAAATAAAAGAAGCGGATTTTTTCTTAAAAAAAAAAAGAAGAAAATTTTAAAACTCCTTGAGATTTTGAGTAAGACCTTGAAGTCTGTAATAGCTTTCATAAAACTGCAAGATTTTCAACTGCGTGTAACCTCCCATCTGTCCATATTTTACACCCTTTAAACAAGTCTCTAAACCAATACTCCACAAAGTATTTTAGGGTAAAATATGACTAGGAAGCAGCTTGCCTTCTGCTGGCTCCAATATTATATATATATATATATATATATGTCTTCAGTGCACTGTGGTCCCTTCCCTAAGCTGCTGAATTTTAAATTCCCCACAGCATCCACTTATCAATTACAGAGCCGTGGGGACACAGATGAGACCCCAGCTTCTCAAAGGACTTGGATGCTTGTTTTTCTTTGTCACACACACTCACTCTTCTTGAGCATGGATCTTGAGCTGTAACACCGTGGTTGAAACATCTGAGGAGCCTTGATGTTCATTTTTAGATTTGGTTTCCTAAGAAACTGCAGCTTACGTGGCTGTGCTGTTCATCTGTCAGCTGCAAATCTGAAAACTACTCAGCAAACCTGAACAGAGGGTGGAGGGAAAACGAATTTGTGTTAGGTGGAGATAATTAGGGAAGATTGTCAGGAGGTTAGAGGGGAAAGATGCAGCTGAATTACCTTGCTCTGACACAGAGGGATGCTCCCTTTCAGGCTCTCTGCTTGCTGGAGCAAACTCCAAGCTTGCCTTCTTGCTGTAGTCACGTTCTGCCACTTACTATGGTAATATTTCCTATCAGAACAATATAAAACACTCCCCTGGAGTGCCAGTGAAGGATTCCTGCTTTTTCCCCCCCTCATATTCCTAAGTGAAGCTTGAGCCATTAGAGCATCTTCCTCTGCTTTCAATTTTCTGTATAAATAAAAGCAGAATCTCATTTGGAACTTTGCTGAAGTGCAGAAGCAGCTGCTGCACTTGCAGAGCTCAGAAAGAATCCCCATCATGAAACTGGTTTGGTAAGAGGGACTGAGATAAAATAAACCCATCTCCCGGCCAAACCAAAGGGGTCTCAGACTTTTATTTGGGTAATAAAACTCAAATCTTTAAAAAAATAACATGTTTTTGTTGGTTTCTGTCCTTTTCTTGAAGGATGGACCTGATTCAGATGATGACCATCTCATAAAATGGATATTGTGAGGTCAGGATGAATCCCCATCATGAAACTGGTTTGGTGAGAGGGACTGAGATAAAATAAACCCATCTCCCAGCCAAACCAAAGAGGTCTCACACTTTCATTTGGGTAATAAAACTCAAATATTTAAAAAATAAAATGCTTTTGTTGGTTTCTGTCCTTCTGTTGAAGGATGGACCTGGTTCAGATGATGACCATCTCATGAAATGGATATTGTCTGGTTTATTATTATTTATTTTCAGAGAGCCTGGTAGATTGATATAGGTTCCTCAATTGCCTCAAAACCAATAAAGCAGATTAGTGAGTATCTGGCTTCATTAATTCTCCCTGCATCACCAACAGAAGTTTCCCCATTTTCCTTATATATTCTGAAGAATTATGGAATATTGCTGTTTATCTCCAAAAATGCAGAATGGCAAAATTATGGACTCCAACTGTTAATGTCACAGCTCAGCTTTTATTATGCTTCTTGTGCTTCAGGTAACAACTCTGAATTTCTTTAGTCAGCATGTTCAGGTCATCTTATAATTCACAGATATATCAGTAATATTTCTCAAGATTTAAGTCTCCCTAGTGACTGGGTTGTGGCTGTCCTCTGGATGGTTGTGTTTAGGGATCAAGGTTTTAGTGAGTGCAGAAATACAACTATGGTGATTTAAACCAGTCCATGATTTGCTTCAGTGGTTAAATCTAAAATGTTGCTGGTCATTAGAATAAGCCTGTTAATTTCTTTATTGCAATCTCATTTTCTCAGCTTTTTAAATTTTCCCTTCTTGGTCATTAAAGTCAGTGTAGAACCTCAGGCTTGCCACTGCTTTCCACTTTGTGTGCTGAGTGTGCCTAAAATTGTGTCACTCCTGGTGCTGTGTCTTTTCCTCTTCATTTATGATCAAATAAAGAAACAAATATCTTGCCCTGCCGTCATTACTGCCAACCTTCATATCAGAGATTCTTGGAAAATGTGAAATATTTTATTTTCCTAGCATCATCACGTTGTACAAGCTTTAAAATTTTGGTTGTAAGTTGTCATTTCATAACCTAATCATGCCCTAGAGAGCCCATGACATTTTAAAACACCAGGTTTCCTGTGCAGCATTTCATATTCATGAAGTCTCTACCAATCCTATTTATTTTCCCATTCTGTCCTTTAATAAATATTATTTTCTCCTTCATTCTTTTACCTACTCCAGTATTCACAGAAATAGTAACTGTCTTGTTCCTGGTTTTATCTATTGGATTTTATATTAATTGACCCATTTTTTTTTTCTATATCACAATGAAACTTTTTTTTCTTTATGAAATAATTGACAAAAGCTCTATTGCTGTCTTCATAATTTTCCTTTTGGAGTATATATATATATGGTAATAATATGATGTCTAATTTTATCTAAGACCAGAAATACAGGCTGTCCTATCTACCAGAATAAAGGTGTTTTACTGAAGGTGGGAGTCTAGAAAAGACAGCAGAGACTTCATCTAACAGGATTATTGACTACCTGTAACAGGAAACCCACGTTTGCTTTCTCTGCTTTATGTTGTGGCCAGACAATTAAGTACCCTGGTTTTGTTTCCCTTCTGTAAGGTGGTGACTGTGGAAATCACACAGATTAATTAATTAAAGACCTTGATGCAATAATAAATGACATTATTGCAGCCACATATGGCAAGAAATAATCAAACCAGTGGAAAAGTTGCAATGTGATAAATTTGGCATAGTAGGAATCCTTGCAGCATTTCTTTTTGGTTTTGCCTTTTTCTTAATGTACCCTGAAATTTTGTCATATGTATCTTGTTTTCTTATTTTATCTTACTTACCTGTTTTCTTACTTTTAGAATTATACCATCAGTTAGGTTGGAAAAAAACTTGGAGTCCATTTGTGCATTCTTCCTTTGTCATTAATCAATCTGGTCAATTAAATAATTGTGAAAAAAATAGTCAAAACACTTCTAAGGCTTAACCAAATTATACTTCTAAGAGTATCAGTACATAGAAATAATGAAACTGATAAAATTTAAAGTTTAAATTGAAATAAACTGGAAGAAAAAAGCTGCTGATAATTCTGGTTTTGGGATGCTGAGGAATTGTTACATGCTGAGGAATCCACTGATCAGTGAGAAAACTGTGAAAAATATCCTTAATTAAATATCAGGATAACAGTACAGTTGGATTCTACTGGTAAATGAGGTTTTCTGATAAAGGAATTAATCTATTAAGATATATTTAGGAAAAACTTGAAGAAGCCAAATATTTGGTGAGGTAATTCATAAGAACTTAAACCCATTGGATTAATTAGTATTAATTACATCTTTACAATTCAGGGAATAAACTGTGCTTTTATTGCCAAATAATAAACATGGAATCAGTGAAATTTTATTATATCTGTCAGAGGATGCTCTAGGGAAAGGAGAAATTGTTTTCTTTTTGGAATAAAAGGAAGGAAATTCTGATCAAATTTTACAAGCATAACACAAACCCTGCATCTAGTCTAGTGAACAACTGAATTTCTAATAGCAAAGCTGCTTAGTTCTGTAGGCTAAATATGCTGTGAAAACAGTGGTTTATTATTTTAGTCCTAGTGATTCTCTATTTTAGTGCTGAAGCAAAAGTAAAAGGAACACATTCTCATTATTCTCTGAATTGTAGACAATATTTTTAAATATCATGAGGAAAAGGGAGAAGTAAATTCTGTTGAAAATAGAGGGAAATCTGGCAGGAGATCTGATAGTTTACACCATTTCATCTTGTCAAGCAATTACAATGTTTAAATGAATAAAAGCACATCAAAACAAATTTGCACATTTACTATAATGCATCAGAGACAACGCTCCTAAGGACAAAACTTCCATTGTTATGATTTTTTTCAAAGAATTGCTAATTTTACTTTTAATAAAGGTACAGTTTCCTGTTTTTAAAATGACAAACCAGCCCAGTGACCGAAGGGTCTGTTTGTAACTCGGTGAAAAGTCCATTTTCAGATCATAGCAAGGGGAGTGTTATGCACTGTCAGCATCTTCTTGAGGTGAATGATAGCCCTAATCCTTGAGGCAAAGAAGATTTCTCCTTAGCCCAGTGCTGGAGAGCTTTATCCCATCAGAGGAATCTCAACTGAGCTGTTTTTTTTCCTGTATCCTATTGTGTGTGAGCACCAAGGAAGCTTCTCTGAATTTCTGTGAAGAAAAATGGCAGCAGTGGCATGAAAGCAGCTCAAGTGTGCCTAACACATCTTGACAGAGCAAATAAATACTGAACCCTGCATGGTAATGAATGTGTGACATCCCTGTATGGATTTTGGGGGGCTTGAGCCTGATGGCCAGTTCAGGGAGATTCCCATACCCCTTCCTTAGTCTCTTCTCAGCCAGCTCAGCCTCCCAAAATCTCAGCAATTAATTTAATTTAATCCTCCTATCTGCTCCTGAGCAGGTCATCTCTCTTCCCAGGGTATTTTGCTGATGCTCACTCTGGGGAGCAGATCCAGCATGATCATCCCAAAGAGGATTATTTCAGAAGGAACAAAAGAAAAGGGGACAAATGGCACAAAATAGCAACTGCTTGGGTTCATGGAATCCCCTGGCTCCCACTGTGCACCTGTGGAGAAACTCAGTGGAGTTAATTGGCAGAGCTAATTCTGCATTTTCAGATGGAGAAGGCTGGTTCACAAGGGCTCTGAGCAGAGGTGTGAGTGCTGGGTCATCCTGCCCTGCAGCATCACACAATCCCCTCTCCACCATTTCCTCAACAAAGAATTTTTCCTTCTGCTTGGTTTCCAAAACCAGCTCTGATAGGGACTATCCAAATTTCCTGCTTTCTGCCCAACATAAAAAAAAATTACTTGTGACTTTTTTTTTTTTAAAAGATATTTTAGAAGAACTGTGTGTATGTCATGCAGCAGCTCTTATCAGGAATGGAGGGGTATGAGGATGATGGAGGAATTAAAAACCATATAAAGTAAAATATGACTTGAGATCCTGTGTAGAGTGGCTGTAGGAGACACTGCCTGTTGCTGGCTGTGCTGATCTGCTTGTCTTTCATTTAAAAAAATAGAAATATAAAGCAAAATCTTGTTCTGTCCTCCTGTGAGGAAAAAAATCTCAGTTTTATTCCGTCACAATGAATTTCTGCTCAAGCCCAAGCCTTGGGCTTTCATGGGCAACACGACAAAGTGTGAAAATCTGATATTTCTGCGTGGCAAGTTCTTTGAGGTCTGAATGTTTCAGAAGATGGGGCTAATTTGAGGAGCCCTGTGCCAGGTTGTAGATGGCACTAAGAGACTTCATTGAGCCAGACTGAAAATTCTGGGACCCACTGGAGTTTTCTCTGAGCGTGGTTTTTGTGTGGATCTGCCCACCTGAGACTCCTGCTCAGTAGCTGCAGCTGAGGATAACCAAATAATGATTTCAGATGAGCTTTGAAAATACCTCTTTTCTCATTCTTTTTAAACAGGGCAGTCTACACAGAGCAGCCCTGCCCAGCTGTATATGAGCAAACCATGCAAAACATTAAAATCAAACAGCACGGCTTCATAAAGAGACAAAATTTCCTGATGGCACCTGATCCACTGGACACAATTAATGAGCACAAACAGATCTGAAACCCTTCAGAAAGGCTGTGCTTTTCACAGAAAGGGTTTCTGTGTGCTGCTGCAGTCCTGTCCAAATCCATCTTGTTTGCACTGTGGGTTTTAGCTGGAGCTGCAGGAGCAGAGTGTTTCACAGTCACAGAGGTTAATGCAGATTTTCTTGATGACTCTTCGTGTTTTGTCACATTTTCTGCTGCTGCTCCCAAGAAGACAGTGCATCTTCATTCCTGTGACAGGGCAGGTGCCTGCTGAATGGGAATAGAGCCTGTGCTTATCTGTTGATACCTTGGTGGGAATAGAGGATTTGTGAAATTCTTCTTGGCTGTCAGAGGAGTGGAGGCATTTTCCTCCTCTCCTCTCAATTCACTTTTCAATCTCAATAGCTTATTGGAATGACAGGGTATCAAAATGTCTGGGAAGCTAAAACCATACATCAAGCACCTGTGTGTTACAGAGGTCTGACAGTACCAGCAGAATAGATGGATCTTATATCATCTCTGTCTCCTGGAAAGAATAAAAGGAAAATTTTATAGGCTTGACCTGTGATCTCAGAGAAATAGTCTGAGTTTTGTCTGGGTGGCTTGGCAGAATAGGGTGCACTGAATGCTGTTCACTTGGTATTTAATAAGCAAAAATGCCCCATGTAGAAGAGTAGCTGTGAACATTCAGTTAAACATGAAGGAAATCTTCAGAGCAATGATCCTGTTTCTTAGAGCTGGATTTCATTCCAGTTGCTGATCCTGTTTCAGGAATTTGAGTTTCATTACCACACTGCCTCTGTCGTGTGGATAAGCTGGGCATCTGAAAGAATCAAGATAACTTCCCTCACCTCTTAGATTTCACTGGGACTCAGGAGAGCTTCCCTTGTTTCCTATTTCCTCTTTTCAACTGAAGTGAATTATTTGCTGCTTCTTTAACTCCATCCACCAGCTCCAGTCAACACAACAAAGTGTAATATATGTGCAGCCCAGGGAATTCCTGGGGTGCTGCCTAGGAATCCCCAGAGAAGGACCTTGGAAAAATGGATCCCAGCATCCATGGACTGAAAGAAACTTATTGCCCCTGCTGCCTGCCTCTTTTCTACCACTTCCTTGCAGTGCTAGATGGAATTCTGAGCTTGCACTCTTCTCCTACAACCAGAAAATCATTTCAATATTGATTCAGTGTCAGGGTAGCTGGGAATTCAGAGCTGAGAGTGGTAAGAGCAGATCACCCAAATAAAAACACCCCAGGAGAAGGGAGTGCTGGAAATGTGCAGAAGATCTGTGTGTGTGTGGAAATCTGCAGGAGCAGCACGCTTGTCTGGCAGGGATGCTCCTGGTGTTGAGTTGAAGCAGAAGCATGTGCAATGTGGCTGTGAGCAAGGAGGTTTGGAGAGCTGCTGAATTATGCATTTTCTTGCTTAGTGCTAGAGCTTGGCTTGTGGAAGATGCAAATATGCAGCACCTAAGTAAACTCTGCCATGGAGGGAGGATGATGTAATGTGCAGGGCATGTTGGAAGTCAATATTTCCTCATTGCACTGAGTCAGTTTATTAAAATAGATTTTTCTACTTACTGCTAAGAGTGCTTGTTGCTAAGTTTGTTGTAGAGCCATATTTAGGAAATAAGATCATGAGGGAGTTGAGGGAATTATGCTATAAGGAGTCTACTGTGCAGAGTACCAATCTCTAATAGATGGAAAAAAGCTGTTAGTAAGAAAATGTTTCTTAATTACTTCACCACTGAGCATAAAAGCATTATTTTTGAAAGAAGAAGCCTGGGAGAATTTTTCTGTCTGATCTTTTGCCCTGGAGATGTTTTGTGCAGCCTGGCTCTGTTTCTTATCTGACTGCAGTTCACCACCTACTCTGGGGGTACAGCCCCAGTTCTGCTAAGCTGCCCTCAGTTTTTCTCAAGTTGTGTTTTTCTCTGCCAGCATTGCTGCTGAAATAATGTTTGGAAAGTCAGGAGCAAATTAAGGGTGTGTAGTAAAATCAAAAGTAACAATTTCTCCTCACAGACAATTAAAACATCTTAAATAATGATGTGAGGATTTGCTTAGGCTGGAAAACACTGGCACCTCATCATAATCTGTTTGTTTGTTCCAGTTGCCACAAGCATTCAAGGACTGGTATTAATTAAAGTACTTCTGAATGGGATATCACTTCTGAGTTCAGTACTAATAGGCTTATTTTTCTGCATTGCTGTTCCATTCATCTTCTATCTGCCTTGCCTTTTACAAGCTAATTTGATGGATATTGCTCCTTTACTATATATAACTCATTCAGTGATTTGCAGAGCAGTATAAACAATTTGTGCTCATTTTGTGTGCATGCTGCCTTAAAGTATGGTACATGAGCCTATTAGGAAGATGGGAGCTGAGTATCCTTTATAGGAATATATCAAGTCCTAATGGGATTCCTTGAGATCTCAGAATTCACTTTGCAATGTTGTTTATATCTATTGGAGGGGAAAAAGAAAAAAAAAAAAGTTTTCTTCAGAAGGTCCCATATTGATAAATACAGGTTTTTTCTTTATTCCTACCCAATTCATAAATGATCTGTCCTGGGCTTGAGGCTTCCCTGATCTCTCAGTTAAACTGAGCTTTTTCCTAATGCCAAACAAATGCTGTTCTTGACTGCTGTATGCCTCTGGAAGAACAATGAGGAATGAGGAAGGGAATGGGAGAGCCTTTAAATATCTCCTTTTGCAGAGGCACATGCTGATTTACTAATATTTTAAATTACTGCTTGCCTAATGAGCTATTGTTTTCAAGTACTTCTCATTCTTGTTGTGCACCCACAGTTATTCAGTTTTTGTTTTCACTTTGCAGAGGGGAGGTTGGAGGGAGGTTCTGCTTGTAGAGCCTGGAGCTCTCTCAATAAATGAATTTAACAGTGCCAATGCAAAATGAGCTTGTTGTGAGCAGGCAGTGCTCTCAGAGCCAGGCATGGATTTCTGTGGTTTCTAAATAAGCAGGGTCTGTTCCAGCAAACAGGCCACCATGGCTCTCCCATGGAGGCAGATTGCAGCTGCTGCAGGATTTTCTTACAGCACAGGAGAAACCTCTCTGTCCATACATAAGAGAAGCAAAAAGCCTCTTGTTTGCTGGGAGTTTATGGCTTCCTAATTGCAGATGAGGAGACACTCTGATTTAATGCTTTCTTACTTCACAGCACACTAACTTGTGTTACATATATATATATATATACACACATATATGTATATATATATATAACATTTTATATATATATATATATAACATTATATATATATAACATTTTATATATATATGTATATATATATGTGTGTATATATATATATATGTAACATTAAATATATTTATATAGTGTTTGGATGGGGAACTCCAAGCTCTCAGCAACAATTGTGGTGGAACAGCTGAACTAACTTCTGCTGTGAAGAATCAGAACCATAGTGCTTTCCTGGTATATTTTTTATTTTTTTTTTCCCAGTATTGGAGAAGATGTGTAATAATATTTTACATCTTTTCAATTCAGAACTATCCTCCTATGTACCAGGCACTTCCTGCATCTGTATTTTTAGATTTAGAGAAAATAGGTTTCAATCTCATAAAACAAAGAGGTTTTTTCACTTAGTTAATGTTACTCAGTGGTAAGTTTCTGTCCGTACCATCTTAAAGGAAATACTACAGAATTTCCTAGGAAGTTATGTTCATGATTTGAAAAAGATCTACTTGTGGATCAATATTTAATGATCAGGATCTCATGTCCAAGCAGCATCTCGTGTGTCTGGCAGACCTGATTCACATCTTCAGTTTAACATTTGATGTTAAGGGAGGAAACATCCATCTCTAATGAGCAAACTAATGGTGATTTAGGAAGCTCTTGACAGGATTTTGAAATTAAAAAGGAACCTGTGGTAGAGAAGAGTCTGAGTTAATGGAGTACTAAATCTTTAACTCCTTTACAACAAGATTTAAAGGAAAAAAATGTATGTTGGGTTTTCTCCCCAGTGGTTTATGATTATGACTACCATTTTGAAGGCAAAATTGGTTTTTTTCAGAGATTTATGAAAACAATAGAGACACTATGAAAAAATGCTGTCAAAATAGGAGTCTAAAATTTTGGCTTTACCTTTGAAAAATTAAATACCTGGTAACAAAGCTGGATGAAAAGCTGAATATATAGCATATTATATAGAATATAGGTCATATAACAGGCACACACCTTTTATTAGCAAATAAATGTAGATCTATCTAGAAAGATGCACTCCCATGGTGTTCTAAACTTCTGATTTTGAAAAATGGTACCAAGACCAAAATATGACTTGAGGCTTATTCAAGCTGTTGGTGTAATCATTTTGTGTCATCCTGTGCAAAAGCAGCAGCAATAGTAGACTTTACTAAGAATTGTGTTAACATGTGAGATAAAGTAAAATATTTCTCATTTTCTGAAGTAGCACTGCAGTGTTAGCAGCAAGGAGAAGTAATAAAAAGTAATTTATTGCACAAGTGCCACTCTGAACACACCCAGTAGAACTTCAGATGAAAAATGGACTTTGTTTTAAGATATATATATAAAAATTCTCATCATAACTGCACATAAAAAAGTTATATTGGCTCACATGGCCCTTACTGTTTCCTAGTAAAACCTTAACTTTCTGGTCATTCTAAACTCAATTGCTGCTCTCTAAACTGATCTTTTGTTTCTTGATATAAAGTCTTGAAAACAGAAAAATCAATTGCACCAATCTCCTTTCCCTTCTTAATTTTTTTCAGTATTCCATGACCTTACTGATTCGTTGTTAGTGACAAAAATTCAAATTAAAGAATGAAGAGAAAAACTGTTGGAATAGCCAATATCTTCACAGAGTCAGGGTTGTTTCCTTAAACATTTATTAAGACTTGCATAATCTTGCATTATTTAGGATCTGTGTTACACTTAATTTTCTTAAAATGAGCAATGAGATGATTGCTCCATACACAGACCTAAACCAGATACCTGCATTTATTTAGAATCACAAATCTGAGAATACACTTATGTTGTTGAGTTAAAAATTCTGCTTTTAGCTTTCAATTTGCACAGAAGTGTTTCCAGAGCCTGCCTCTGCTGTAAATCTTCCTTGTACCCTCTGTTTTATACGCCCACTGAGATCCTGTACTGCAATTACTGCCATATGGGAAAGAAAGTTTAATTTTACAGTGGAAACCCAGGGCTGGGTAATCACATTGCCTGTCTAGGAGCAAAATCATCCAATTAGATCTATCAAGCACATCTCAGATAAGTAGCAGAGGCTGTGATTTTTCTGAGATTATCTCCAGACACACTAATGTTATCCCTGAGGTTCTTTCATGTGGATATGCTGTTTGCAGTTTGCAATCCTTTTCCAGCCTGGCACCAAGGAATTGGAAGTAGAACGGGAAGGGAATCCAGGGAATGCTCCTGCAGGATTCAGCTGATAATGATGCCCAAAGAGGCTGCCAGGAATAGAGGGTACACAGAGTTAAAGGAATAAAGCAGAGATTTATTAAAAACCCTTCAAAGGAAATCACTTTGGGCAGTGCAAGAGCCTGGCCAGGGCTACACCCAAGATGGACCCTGAGTCACGAGTTTTCACACTTTTATAAGTTTTGGTCCATTTCCATATTGGGGTAAATATTCCAGTTCCACCTCCAGGTTCTGCAGATTCTCTCCTCAATTTGCTGCTGTTTGCACTTTTTGGGGCTAAAGCTGCTCCTTGGTTCTGAGGCTGGAAAAGGATTGTTTGGTGTGACTGAGCTGTGAGGAGAACTTGTAACACTTCATATGAAGTTCAGAGTCACACACCAATGCAGTGCAGAATCTGGAAAATATGAAAGCTGAAACTTAAGGCATCAATAGCTCCTCAAACTCAGCAGAGCAGCTGATGACAGGTACAATCCAACAGCCATATGTTTCTTGCCTAATTACAGGAAAAGTTGCCCACGTGCCTGAAGTTAGTCTGGGGAATCACGGGGATGCTGAGCAGCACAGGAGGGAGATGCTGGTGGAGCAGGGACAGCAGTGCTGTAATTAATTAGTGCTGTGTGGGTTGCAGGAGGGCCTGGAAGGGCTGCAGAGCCCCTCTTTTGCAGAACTGAGGAGCTTGTGGAACCAGCAGCTCTGCCTGGGTGGGAGTTCCCTCTTGGCCACACTCACTGTGCCTGAGGGGAAATCAGTTCCCCCAGCTGGGAGCAGGGGGAGCATCCCCAGCCCTTGATGCTCACAGAAATGCAAACATGCACCCCTGATCCAAGGAGACCAACTAGTGACCAGCTACCAGCATCTTAAAGCAATTCCTCACAGCCAAGCTCCAGTGGAGGCATCATTCAGAGACTCTATAAAACAGTCCTTTTTTTCTATAATTACATATCTAGCCATAAACTTCCTTATATAATTGCAAGAAGCATTTTGTGTCTTCCCTTTTGCTGTAGTTTTTAGCAGGTCTTGCACGTGTAAGCACGCCCACGTGGGAATAATTTAAAATTATTTCTTTTTCTTTTAAAAGCACTTTAATTATTTGACTTAGGTTATGACCATTTACAGCAACTTGTGTTGCCAACATAGAGGACATCAAAAGAAGCCTGAGGTCCTCTGCAGACTCAAGCTTTGTTTTACCACAGAAAAACTGGAGAGCAAATCTCTGCACTGGAGAACAGCTCTGTGGGGTAGCTGTGCTGGAAATATTTCACTAAACTTTTCACTCCAAAGCCACAAGCTCTGTCTAACTAGGAGTGATCTTATCCTGGAGGAGTTTTCAAAAATAATCTGCCTTTTGACCAAGCTGGCAGGGTCTCTGCAGGGCTGTGCAGCAGTGGTGGGGGGGATGTCTCACCCTGTTGTGCTGGCTTAGCATCAGCCTTTGGTTTTAAGGACATTCATGGTGGTTTGAAGAAAAAAAAAAATGTATTGTAGGCTGTGACATGGAAGACATTTTGTGCAACTTGAAAAATAAGCTGTGGTGCAACTCAGAAAAGTAGTTTTGTGTCTGTGTGTCTACATAGAGGTAAAGGTAAGGGTGAGAGAGGTTTATTTAAGACTCTCACACACCTGAAGGAAAGCTGGATAATGTGTTTTATTTTTTGTTTTTTTGGTTTTTTTTTTTTTTCATTATTAAAGGAAATAAATCATTTTTTCCCTAATTTTGGAAAGATGTGTCCAATGCCTGTGTGGTACCACTACATAACAGGCTCCTCCACAGGATTTGTTCATATTTGAAAGGGGCAATGGCAGATTGAGGAAATGTACATTTGGAATGTTTTCCTCTCAGAAGAAAGTACAAAACAGATTATGGAAGATGGAAGGGTATAACTTTTCTGTGGGGAAAACTCTTAAGGTTCTAAATCATGTTGTGCCATCTTAGAGGAAAAAAGAATTGTAACTTGGTTCTTAGAGCTTCTCATCTTCCTTTGCTTTAATTTTTTGCTTCATGTAGGTACACAGCCACCCAACACACATAGAGACAACTATATAAACTTTTAATACTGCAATTTGAATGAATTTTATTACTTAGGACAGATGCCAAAAAAGCTCACCAACTTTCCTGAGTTAAAGTTGTGCAATATCCAGCAGACAAAGATGGCACAGAAAAGGTTTTTATCACCCACAAACAACAGAGAAATCTAGAATCTGCTACTATTGTGCAAACATTTTATTTTTAAATCAAATAAATTACCTAACTAGCCAGCTCCAAGCTACCTACCAGAAGCTAATTTCTATTTTCCACACAAATGAAAACCAGTTCTCTTCATTAATTTCCTCAGAGTGTGTTTCCCCGTTTAGGATTTAAACTTCTGGATCAGTGTTTACATGTTGCAGCCCAGTTCTTTTGGAAATCATTAAAAGCTGTTAAAACCTGTAAATATGTTGCATTGGAGACACAGGATGTTGAGTGGGAGAGCTGCAAAGTATTTGCTGAATAAAGACAATATTTCAGTAATACTTTCATTGAAAATCAGACAGCTTCATGCCATTTCTGATCATGATGACTCCTGTTTCTAAATTATTTTGAGCTTAGTTTTTTTCCCATTTAAAATTTGATTTAGTGCATGGCACTGAGGCTGTTAGGATCTTGGATTTGGGACAAAGTGGAGCAGGTTGGAGCTGCTTCTGCATTGAGATGAGGAGGTCTTTGCTGGGCTTTTGTGGAGGAGGATTCTGTGATCCACTGCAGAACTGCCCGGATTTATTCTGCTGGGTGCACTGAAGTCAAAACTGTGAGTTTGGGATTCGAGCTGGGTGACACCTGCTATGTTGAGGGGCCACTCTACAAACCCAAGTGTATCCAAGCCTCCTGCATCTAGAATTGTAACATACAGGAAATTAAAAGCCTTGGTGCCAAAGGTACAGCGTTGCCAGGGATCATGCATTTTAAAAATGCTTGTGTTCGTGCTGTACTAGAGTTTTCCTTTTTGAAATGTTTTTTCCATTCTGCATTAGGTAATGCTCTGTGTGAATAACAAGAGTGAAGTGTGGTCTTTAAAGTTTTAGGATTCATTTTCCTGCGCTATTTTCGCTCTTTATTACATTTTAGCTCTAGAGATTTATGCTATAGACTAAAAAGCCCTACAGGAGACTGAATCATGCATGAACTTTATACAGCTTTCTGTTTGAACCTCCTAGTTTTTCTCATCTTTCTCATCAGTGTTTTACTGAAACGTTGGCAGGCGGGGAGCAGAAATTGTGCCAAGTGATGCTAACATTTCAACAACAGCAGGAGGAGGGGGGAAAAAAAAAGACAATAAAAGAAAGAATAGCTGGAGAGAACGCTGTTTTTCTGGAATTATGTCTGTTCTCAGAGTGCTCAGTTCTCCTTGAGCTGAGGCTGCTTGCCGTCATTTCCTAATGTGTGAGCACAGCCAGGCTTGAAGCTGTTTTAGGCTTCCATTTCTCTCCAGCCTGGCAAGGTGGCATGGTAACTCATTGTATTAACCCACAAGAGGAAAGCTCCTGAGATAAATTGTGGCTTTTCCCTCTGCTCTTTATCCTTGCTTTCCTGTACCCATGTAGAGCTGTAATGTGTTTGATGGAGTTCGTGGCTCCCAGCCTGTGAGGATGATGAAGTGATGTTGGTCACAGTTTGTTGTGACAAATATTTATATTAGTGCAGCTTTATCATCTGTCCCTGCAGCTCATAAAAAGCAATAATACAAGCATTAATATGGTGTTCATGACTTGCATGAAGCAGACCAGTGGTTCAGCCCCTGGAGGATTGAGGCTGAGGATTTTACCCTCACCAAACTAAGAATATAATCCCTGTGTGCTTTCCCCCTGGATAAAACCCACTGCTTTTGTATCTTTTATTTGCCATTCAGTCTCTTACTTCCTGAGCGTGTTCAGAGTTACATGTTTTGAAATGAGATCTCTCCAAAAAAGCCCAACCTGCTTCAAAGAAGAAAGTGTTAGCTGGCAGCATTTGACAAAGATAATTCCTGCCTTTTCTATTACAACAATATATCTTTATAAGTGGTCCTGAGTCACAGTGCAGCATTTCTCAGTCATTGAATTTCTGGTCTCCAGATAGATGGAGTTATTATTTTTGGTTTGGTCTTGCCCTGATGTGCAATTCTGTGCTATTCTAAGTAAATCTGACCCATTCAAATTTAACTAAATTTGCAGTCTAAAGCCTGAATTGGTTATGGATATTGGACTGACTTTTATAATTAACTTTTTTTTTTTTTTTAATGCACTGAGTGGTGGGTAATGATATATGAATGTGGGCATAGACCTTACAGTCAGGAAATCAGGATATAAACAGTGCTTGCTTTACCTGCCTGATCCCAAATAAAGTTAAACAAAGTTTTATTCCTGCTATGTGTAAATTTGTTCAAATGTCCTGCTCTCTGTTGCTCCAGTGAGGATATTTTTATTTGTTCTTGCTTTTAGTTGTTCCTTTCAAAATTTGAGATATTAAAGTCCGTCAACCAAAATTTTGCATTCCAAATTGAGATTTCTATTAACATTGTAATTAGAAGCTAACCAGGTTACTTATGTAATAAGCAAACAGCACCTCCTAAATCAGTGTGAACTTTACAAAAAAAAATAAATACTCTTTATTCCTCATTGACTTATGCCAAAGGAGGCATCTTTAAAGATTTGATTGTTTGTAGGAACATTCAGGAAATCTCTGGGGCTGCTGCTTGATACTAAGGACAATGTCAGTGCCAGATTTACAGTGTCAGATTTTTTTTAAAGCTATTTAGAATTTACCACTTACTCCCATTGATGTTTCAAGAAGTTTAGTTTGATAAAATTGGGTCGTACCATCTAAATTTCTTCATGCTCCATCTAGAAGGTTCTCCTTACAAAATCATTTTGAAAAGACAGGTTTGAGCTCTAACATTTTCTTCCAACAAGAACTGAGTAAACCGCTGGCGGAATGGAAGTGAAAAGCCAGGATGACACATTGGGATAAATAATGAAATGCAGTTCTCAGAGTTTTCATTCTCAAAATGAAATCTGAATGAAAGAAAAAAGAATGGCTGTCCATGGAAGCATTAACTGAGGTAAATGAAATGAGCAGCATACTAAGGGGACTCATGAGGAATTTTACAAACAAGTAAATCACAAGGGGAAAAGGAAAAAAAAAGGTAAATATGTGTTTCTGTAAGAGAGACCTCTGAACATTTCTAGCCAGTTAAGCTGAAATGTATCCAAGTTTCTTCATTGGTTTTCATTGCAGATAGGATAAAGACAATGTGTTCTTGGCAGGCATTTTGTGTGAAACTTTATGTCCTGGAGATTAGACTGATTGATATGTCCAAATTACAATAAGTCATAGTCCCTGAATTATAACTGAGAGAGGTTATGAATGGAGTCACAAGGATGCTTAAAAAATGGGTATAGGTGTCATTCTCAGTTGTCTTTCTGCAAGAAAAACACGGAAAGGGTCAGATTTATACACCATGTAAAAGTTTGTTTGTTTATTTGTCAGTTTGTTTTTAATTTGAGAAGTTAATCAGTAATACATAATACCTAAGAAAACCCCCAAGCAGTGTTAGAAATAAGTCACAGGGTCTGGCAAACATTGCATCCCTGTGGTGGAAACGTGGGATTCACTGCTGGGATCTTTCTAAGTCCCGTTCTATAAAAATCATTTCCAAACTTGTGATGAATGTTTATTTTTATATACACATTTGGCCCAACTAAACAGCATAGAGTAGAAGAAGCATACTGAGATTTGAGCCCTAATTGCCTGGGTTTATGAAGAAAAACTGTCTCACAGAGGCTGCATAATTATCCTCCCTGGGTTTGTTGTGTGTTTTTGTGGAGGACCAGCCTCTCCTCTCCCAGGTCTGGATTTATTGGATCTGTTTCAGTGATCTTGGCAGTAATTACTCACAGACACCACGAGACCCCCTTGCCATTAGCTCTGGTGGTAATTGGTGACAAGTCAAATGACTGAAATTTCCCTGCTTTTTTTGGGACCAGCAGGAAGCTGCTGGAACATAGGCAGCCTCTCCATTTTTTATTTTTTTTTATTTTTTTTTTTCTGAAGCCCTATCTGACACACAAGAGCTGCTTATCTGTGCACACTTACTGTCTTTTTTTCTCTTGCTACCTTTCAGCTTTATGGCTTATGTCCATCTTTTCTTTAAGACTCCGACAATTTTCAACTTCATTTTGAATATCTTTATTCAAATGCAGATTTTGTCTTTGTAGCTGGGACCAAGTTGAAGGCATCTTTGAAGAAATGCTAATGGGAGTGCTGTGGTAAGGCACTGCTTCTTAGACATACCTTCCTTCTTAAGAACATTTCTTTGAAATCTAGACTGAAAAAAGAAAAATAAACCATTTTGCTCTTATCAACATTGCTTTAATGTGCTCAGAATAAGATGCCTGCATAAACCAGAAAATTGATAGGTGATAGTGAGCTGCTCCTTCAGTGTGCTGAATGTGGGTGGGTCTGCTTTAGTGCAGTCCAGAAGGGGATTTTGAAAGAAACAGCTTTATGTTCCTTTTCTTCTTCTTTATAATTTAGCTGATTAGTATCCTGCTCTTACTGAAGTGGCACAGCAGCCCTGAGCATATGATAAATAATGCTAAAACTTGGTTTATCATCTGCAAGGAGGTGCAGGGTACTGCATCAAAGGAATTACTTGGCTGGGAAATGCTATTGGGGTGGCTTGAAATCCAATACCCAGCAATTCCTTTTTTTTTTTTTTTTTTTCAGAAAAAGGAAAATGCTAAACCTGTAAATGACACTATTGGGTGAAATTGGAGAGAATCTGAAAAATTGCAGATCCTGAAAGGTTCTTTCTCTTGGAAAATGGAGAGGGAACTTTCTTGAGTGAGAAAAGATCAGCTGAAAAGGAAAATGTCACACACGAGTCTGCTCACGAGTTGCTGGGATTGGCTGCATCTGCCAAGTTGCACGAGCCTACTCAACAATTTTAAGGCAGCTTTAAGGTTACAGAAAATTCCTAATAACTTTATTATTCTCTCTTAATAGCAGGTAGAGTCCTTTTAACAGCATTTGGTATCATTTTTCATGAGGACCCTCTAGATGTAAATTGATGTAATTCTGGAGACAGCTCGATCATCCCAAATCATTTCTGTGATGTTCAAGCCTTTGGTAGCACACTTTGAGTTTGGATTGAATTCTGGAGATACCCTGAGCATGTTAGTTAGATTCTCTTTGAGCTCTAAGAGGGAGAAAAGGCAGAAGGGATCATTTTTAACATTTCAGTTGACTCGTGTTTGCAGTGTACATTCTTCTTTCCTACAATATTACATGGAATTAGAGGTAGAAATTTCTAGAATTGACATGCTCACTGTGCTATCTGAATTTGCTAAAGGTGTATGTGGCCTTTGGTTAATATGCATCGAGTATAGAGTAGTTTTTTTGAACTAAATTTAAAAAAAAAAAAATATTAGCCTGTCTTCTATAAATGTTAATGTATCTGAGTGCTACAGGCCTGGGAAGTTCACTGAGACAAAAGTACTGAACACATCAGCTGAAAATATTGATATGAGCTGATCCTTGTTTGCACAAACACAACACTTTCTTCCAGATCAGTTTATACAAACAGGGCAACACCAGCATCAGCAGCCTCAGGGAGGATGAGGAGGGGAGTCAGAGTTTCCCAGCTCTGAGAAATGAGGCAGAACAAAACAAATTCCCTCATTACTGACCCAAACAAAAAGGAAACTCAGCCTATGGAAGGAACAAAAGTGGTGTTTGTTGTGCATGCCAACAAGCTCAATTCAAAGTGGTTGGGAACACACTGAGGTACCAGAAAAGCACAAAAGATGGGCAGGGAGGAAAGAGAGGGCAAGTTGTGACCTCTGGAACCTGTGAGGAGCTGGGTGAAGGAGGTGGCTCAGCTTGATGCCTGGAGAGGCTGCCTGAACAGAGGCTGGACAGAATTAAAGGAATAAAGCAGGGATTTATTAAAAACCCTTCAAAAGATTCACCTTGGGCAGTGCAAGAGCCTGGCCAGGGCTACACACAAGATGGACAATCAGTCACAAATTTTACACTTTTATAAGTTTTGGTCCATTCCCACATTGGGATTAATTGTCCAATTCCAGCTCCAGGCTCTGCAGTCCCATCCTCCCAAATTCTCTCCTCAATTCCCTGCTGTTTGCACTTTTTGGGGCTGAAGCTGCAGTGGTGTCCTTGGTTCTGGGGCTGGAAAAGGATTCTTTTGTGTGACTGAGCTGAACAGAGCTTGCTAAAACTTTATATGGAGTTCAGAGTTATATCCTAATGCAGTACAGAATCTGGAAAATGTGAAATCTAAAACTTGAGGCATCCAGCTGAGCTTCTGCAGAGCTGCCTTTCCCCTACCACACCTAGAGAGGGAGTCCAGGCACTTACCCCAGCAGAAATATTATGGATCTGCAAGAAAAAAAGGGATCTGGCAGCTGTGAGAACAACTGGGAGTAGGAAGACTTGGAAAAAAAAAATAAGCCCCAGATGAAAGAGAATTGAGGTCAAAACAGGAACAGATGTGCACTAAAAATAGAAGGACAAGAAAAAGATAAATGCAAAGGTCCTTGCAAGTAGACAGATATTTACCAGGAGGGAGAGACATCTTATTAAAGGAGAGATGGAAAAGCAGTGATAATACAAAGGGGAAAAAATTGCAGCACATATTAAGAAGCCTCTTCTTTTAATTTAAGTTATTCTTCCTTAGCTCCAACTAAATCACCCCTTGAATCCTCAACCTGCATTATTACTCAGAAAAGCAATGAACCTTATATAAGGGGCACCAGTGTAGATGCTACTGAGCACCTCTGCAAACTTGAGATAATGACATTAAGGGAATTAATAGAGTTAAAGTACAGCCTACATTTAGTTCTAATTAGACAAAAGATAGCAGCCAAATTGCCACTAAAATATAGGCAGAAAATTCAAACAAGTCATGGAAACTGTGGAGATACATAACTGGGTTTAGTACAATTGCCTGAAATCTCCCAAATTCTCCATTTTGCTGTTTGTTCCCAGTAATTTGTTATAGTCTGGGGAACCAGACCTCTGGCACATCTGCATTTGAGCCCCCAGCAGTTTTCATGTGGCACTTCTGGGAGTGGGAAGTTGTTTCTGGAAAAGGGACAGGAGATTAAGGTGAAGTTTCCTTCCAAGAACAGCAGAAAGAAAGAACCATAACCAACCCTGTCAAACTCCTTTAGCCTTTCCCTGCCACAGACACAAAAATGTGCAGCAGGAAAAGTACCAGTAGTAGGATGAGTGTGCATTAACCAGTGACTACCAAGCAAAATTTATTTATTTATCTTGGCATTTCCAATGAACTCCTCAAAAACTGTCCTGTGATTCCCAAATACCTAATTTTCTCATTTCATTCAAGTTGTTTTTTTTTTTTTTAAACAGAGCAAATCTTGAGTTACAGCCCCAAGAGCATTCCTACAGTGGGACATGAGGGCAGCAAACTTGGGAATAGATTGGGGTTGCTTGTTGAGCAACAGCAGTTTGAAATTATGATTTGCATATATGCTTTGCATAGACAAATATTCTCTAATAGCAGGAAGAACAAATCTTTTTTTCCTCTGTCTTAATGAACATTGATGAACAAAGATTTCCTTTTATTTCATTACTATTTTTATCCCATGCTCGATTTTCTAAGAGCCAGGTGACAGTAGTCTTACATGATTTTTTTTATACTCTCTTTCCATTATATTCTCATGTTTACAGCAGACTCTCTCCTGTTCTTCCCTCTAGCAGTTTTGTTATTATTCTGCCTTTAAATTCCTTCAAGTGGTTTTCAGTAAGCTGGTTGTGTGGTCTTTCATCAGGTACAAAGGGAGCACTTGGCAGGTTCTCTGCAAGTAAAAATAACATTTTGGTTTTTATGGCAGCACTCTAGAAAATATATATATAGCACATTGATCCCAATTACTAAAATCACATTGGTAATAAAAATCTCACCCCAACTGTTGGTCTAGATACATGTTCTTCCCTTTACATGGGAAGGTTTTCCTTATTAATTCCTCTTTATTTGTGGCAATTCATTAACAGCCAATCCATGAGCAGTTTTATCCATTTCATGGACCTCATTTCAAGGGGAGGAGCAGAGCACAGCAAAGGCTATTTATGACTTACCTCTGTCCTGAATTTCTAATTCCCTTTTTCCTTGTTTCTGAGCTCATGCCATTTCCCCTGTATTAATGATTCCACAGCTTCTTTTAGCTGCTGTTGTATTGTCTATATGGAAAAAATGTGTGGGGGTGTAATTATAGGCAGCCCTCAAAAGTAACTAGTGTAAAAATTTGGGTTATTGGGGGTTTGATTGTTTGCAAATATTCACTGACAGAACTTTCCATATTTGTATTTCCATAATTACATTTGTAGCTTATTAGTCTGGGACTTTTTATTTAGTTAGGGGGGAGTCTTTGATGTTGGGCTCTTGCTGCCTCTGTTCCCTCACCAATTCTATTCCATTTAAACAAATTTCTGAAAGATCTGCAGGGTGAGTGAGTCATTTTAAAAAATGAGTGAAGATGAACAGAAGTTGTTCTTTAAGTTGGCTTAACTCTTCTGTGCTCCCTGAGTTTTGGGTGCTGAATTCTGTGATGTGAATGACCCAGTGCTGAGCCAACCCCTGTGCACAGCCCAAGCTGCCTCAGGGAAGGATTCTGCTATCATTTATATTCTTTTTTTTTGTTCAGTTGGGCTAAAATTAATATTTTCAGTGTAGTTCCTCACTTGGAGAGTGTTTGTTCTTACCTGTTACTTACAAAAAAATTTTTCAGCCTTTGGAGGAAGGTCACTGCTGAAGATTCCTTGTGTAAGTCTTAATCATATTTTTTGGCAGTGGGTTCATCCTGCATGCACTCTGGAAGCAGCCTCTGTAAAGCTCTATGTACTCATTTGTGTTAGGTGAAAATTTCAGTGGATTTCAGAGGAAATTTTCAATGGATTTCAATGGATTATTATATAATTTCAATGGATCAGAAATGTCTGAAGTGTAAGGAAGGGGAGTTTAAAACTGGCATGCCATACATAGAACTCTGTGACAGCTGTGAGCAGACAATATTTAGGTGAGAAAACTCATCTTAAAAGAGAGTTAATTTATGGAGAAGCATTTGAGATTCATAGCTCACACAATATATTGCTATAACAGTTCTCACAGATCTATTTGTAGTTTCCAGTAGTTTGACTTTGCCATCCATCCACTCTGTAAGTTTTCATAAAAAATTCCTTTTAAATTAAATTGTGTTCTGAAATATGGGTGGAGTTCTGGACTCATTCTCAATTACTGATTTCTGTGTTAACTGGTGAGAAAAGGTCTTTTCTGTCCATTTGCTTTCCTGCAATTTGCAGGCAGTCTCACATGCCTTTAATGTCTACATCCCCCTGCACTAAATAAAACTCTCCTTGACACTGAGCAATCTGATTTTTTCCTAGATTATGGCCCTGATTTCACTGAGCTACAGCCCTTGCTTGTTTGGCTAACTCAAACCAGAAATTTGTGAATGTTTCTGTTAGTGAGAAGCAGACACAAGTTTGCTCAGATCTTTAACAGAGAGAGGAGGAATGATGAACAAAATGCATTCTTAATTCTTCAATCAGAAGATTGGACTCTGAGCTCCCCAGGGGAGCTGTCAGGTGTTTACAGCTCAGCTCCTGAGAGCAGAGGCATCTATAATTGAAATTATGTTTCAGGGGGATCTGTCAAAGTATTTTTGGCATATGGAATAACATTCACTTAGTGAACAATTTGGAGCTGCTGTCTCTTTTGTCCCATTAAACATCCAGATGTTCCACATGTTAATGTTCTTACTTGCAAGGCAGAGAAACACCATTGCCACTGCAGAATAAAGCATGGAAATGGAAATTGAAATGAGGCAGATTTTTGCTGCCTGTGTGCTGATTATTTGCTTTTTGTTTGGGGTGAGATGGCAATGCAAATATTTGCAAGGGAGATAAACTCTCTGTAAAATTTTTAAATTTTTCTGTATTAAATTCTCATAATGATCTGGGGGCGGACGAACAGTGAGAATCAAACTTTAGGATGGGCAGGTCCCATTCTTTCACATGCAAAAAAATTATTACATAATTAATATGAATACTATATGATACAATATGACATGATATGATATGATATAATGTAATGTAATATAA
>JAOTQP010000251.1:3221089-3233069 GCA_026413545.1 Cichladusa arquata
GCTATGGATATATAGAGGCAGGGTAGCTTTTTTTTAAGAGGGGGCATTCCTAAGTACTAGTACATGATTTTGTAAAATGTGTGAAGTATTTTAAGGTGCTCCTCACCCAGTCAAAAAAAACCTGACTGACTGTGGCATCCATGGACTACTGGAATAGTGACTGAGCTCAGAGTGGTCTAAAATAAGCAGGCAGCCCAAGACAGCCACATCCATGTTCAGCAGCACAATATTTGCATTTCCAGTGAGCTGGGAGATTCATTCCACTCTGTGGGTTGTTTTGTGTTGGGGCTTGGCTTTTTTTATTTTTTTCTTTTTTTGGTTGGCGTGTTTGTTTTCCAAAAAGCGAGACAGTAATGGCTGTCTTCAACTCCCAGAAAATTGGCCAGGGAGATGGAAGAGCCTCAGATTCAGGCAAGGCTCCCAGTGTTGCAAGAAGCCCACGATTCTGGGCAGCTTGGCAGCTTGGAGAGCCAGAGCATCAACCTCATTTCAGCTCCATGGCAGGGAAGCCAAACAATCCCAAAAGTCGTGGCTTGAGTGAGGAGCTGAGTCCCCATCAGGAGCATATGCAGTGTGCTCCTGGATTTGTCAGAAAAAAATGAGGAGCAGCCTTTAAGAGCAAATTCAATGAGATCCCAAGCTCCCAAGCAGCTTGCTGGATGGGAAGCTGAGTTTATTTCCAGCAGAAGCTGCCCGAGTCTGGGGGGAATTCATCACAACAAATATGTGTTTCTACAATCTCTTTTGATCTCAGCAAATTAGTGTTGTTTCACTGTAAAATTGTCATCCAGCTGTAATGCTATTAACCCTTGATTTACCCAGTGTCTTGGACATTTTTCCAAATTCTCTGTTCTGCTACGAACGCCACTTAGCAAGGAATGAATTACACTATGAAAGGATAATATATAACATACTGCTTTACCATGGCTTTAATGTATTGCTTTAATGAAAATGCACTCTTCTTCTCCCTCCTCTCTGTCTGCTCCTGTCTCCTTTAGTGTTCATGGTTCTGGAACAGGGGCCATGAACTTGTCACTCCTGACAGCAACGCGTGGTTGTGGCTTTGGCAAAATCTCGTGTTTATTGTGCAAGTGACTCACCCTTTCTGCCAGTCCCACTTTCTGGTATTTCACAGCACAAGGTCTGCTTTGATGGGCTGGACTGGCTGAAAATCCCTCTGTCCACACAGGGAGCTGCTGCCCAGTGACAGGGGTGTGGGGGATGAGGAATGCAGAGGTGTTTTTTCTGCAGGAGCAGTGGTTTGGGCTGCTTGCAGTGACCTGAGATGACACCAGACCCACAGGAGTTTAACCAGGGGCTAAGGATGACCCAAAGCCAGGCTCTGTGAAGTGAAACCTCTGTGTGTGTCTCTGCTGCTGTTTGGTGGTCCCAGCCTTGTGCACAGATTCCCAGATTAGCTTTAAACTGGGTTACCTGTGGCAGGCAGCAAAGAGATGTGCAGAAGCTAATTCATCCTGCAGAAAGGAACCATCACCTGCCCCTCAGCTTAAATCCTCTTGGACAATCAGCAGGGACAAAGCAAGGGAATTATCTGTTGCCATACCTACAAAGCCATTAATTCCTAAATGGTTTCACATATAGAAACTTTCTTTCATTTCCTCCATACCGAGTGTTATTGATTTTTGCTGTTGCAGCAGTGCCTTAAAGACCTGACCAGGGCCTGTAGGTATAGGTGTTATATTTTTATAGGGCTGCAAGGCAGAGATAATCCATGCCCATGGCAGCTATCAAGTCAAAAAGCAACAGGATGTTAAAAATATATGGGGAGAAAAGGGGAATGATGAGATAGGTAAACCTGCAGACAAACCAGACAAGAATAATGCTGAAACAGGAAGATGAAGTCACTGTTTCTCTCACACCACGTGTGAAAATTAATTAATGTTAATCACTGCAGTATTATGGGATAATGAGTGATTTTAGTGCTTAGGATGTGAATGTTTCATTAACAAAAGGCTGGCTTGTTCTTGCATCGGGCGTGCAACAGACTCACCAAAAACCATCTTGTTAATGTATCCACACTGGTGTGTCTGCATCATGTTTTGGGATATTCATTAGCCCAGGCAAGGTAGCAGGGATAGCATTTTAATCATTTTATCATTTTTAATCATTTTATGATTTTAAGCATTTTATCCACCTCTGGAAGTATCTAAAACAAAAAGCAGGAAGTCACATTTTATCCTGCATTGCAGCAACTATTCAAAGCTGAAAGGACTGCTAGAGCAAGGCAATAGAATTTATCAGGGTTAATTCCAGCTAACAGTACTATTTTGATAACCACTCCATGTGGCACGTTTATACAAGCCTCCCAGGTCAGATCCACTCCTCCTGGAAATCTCTATTCCAGTTATCTTTGCTCAGCAGCAAAGAGAGATCTCCACCCTTTAAACTTCTGTTCTTACTCTGCCTTAGAGCACTGGCATCTTGATTTTAATGTTTGCATCTCCTTTGTTCAATTAGTGTAATTGCATGTGAATATTTCTTCTTTGTCTTCCTGTTCCCTGCAGTGCTGAACCTTAGAGGGGCCAAGGCAATCAGTGAGCTGGATCAAGGGTGGCATCCTCCTGTCCTGGAGTGCCATCCCAGAAAAATGCTGCCAAGAGTGACAACAGCCCATAACTAAACCTCAGTTATCAGTCCTGTGCCTAGTTGAACATTATCCTTGCACCTCTGTTTCATGCACAGGTTATCTGTGGATTTAGGATGTGCAGAAACTAGATCAGTGTGAGGTTGCAGATCTGCTGCATCTTTATATTTTAGAGTGGAACATCTCTATGTTCACTGATTCAATGTGTTCATGGAATAAATATCTTCTTTTTTTTTTTCTTTAAAAGTCATGCCTTCCCATTCTTCTGTCTCAGTACAAAGACTCGTCTTCCAGTTTTCATGCATGCTGTTTTCCACACTCCCATAGCAAAAGAAGGAATTTCTTATAAAAGTTGCAAAAAAAACCCCTTGCTATAATAAGTACAGAAAGGTAAATACTTGAATGATGACATTTATGCAGTGCTTATGTGAAGTGTAGTAGAAAGGAAGCCAATAATTTTCTATTCATTATTGTTTGAAATACCATCATGTGTGTGTAAACAGAGCTCTATTTAGAAAAACAATTCAATAAAAGCACTCACACATGCTGTAGTTCCTGATAAAATTACGTGTTTATGCTACACAGTAGATTGGCTGAATGCATGTTGGAAATTACAGCACTTTAACTGCAGGTTAAAATGTGTTATTGAAAAGTTTATTTTATGTTTTGTACATAAAAGAGGTGAATTATAACAGTAGTAGTAACTTTTAAATGCTATTAATGGCTAGTGCTCTGTTATTTCATTAAACAGAGATCTGGTTCTCCTAAAATCATCTCTCAGGCTGTTAGGGTGGTTATTTTCTTTTTAAGGCAGTGTGTTAGAAGTACCATACTGCACATTATTCTGCACAAGAGCAGCTGTAATTCAAGAGTCACTTCTCCATTCCCCAGACAATAAGAACTTTATGACAGGAACTTTGCCTGACAGATATGTGAGTATAATGAATAAATGACAAGTTCTTGCCAGATAACAATGTTATATTCCTTATTGTGCTCGGGCCCTCACTTACAAAACAGCCAAGAAATGTCACACACTTAGATAAATGGGCTCTTAGTGAATTTGAGTTCTCTGGAATCTTGCACACAAGGATGAGAAGGAGTCCTTTACCTCTGTGAGATAAAACACAGCTCACCCCTGAGGCAGATGTTGCAGAAGCAATGTGTGGGTGATGAGATAAGGCTGCAGAAGGTGTTAACCAGTCCCATGCTAATTGATTAGTGACATTGCTGAGAAGACATTGTCCTACAGACCCCCCCAGTCACCAGCTGCCTGCTGAGCTAGATGGAAATCAGTGGGATGAATTCAGTAGGGGATTATTTCTGGCATTTTGTTTAACAATGACTCCTGAAGTTATAATGTATTCCAGAAGAAATTGTGCTCTGAAGATGAATAAGCAATTGATTGTTTTCACTGAAGTTATTTTAAGAGAAGCTGTCTCCCACCAAGATGGAAAATCCCATCTTCCAGCATTGCAAGCTAATAATCATCTTGGACTTCTTCAGTCACACCTTAATAATTGCAGCAGTAGCTTGAGAACTGGGTTTTCCATGGCCAAATTCCTTGTAAGGCATTTCAGTTTCACAGCCTGGAATAGAAGCCTGAGTTTTTGGAAAAGCACAATAAATACTGGAGGTTCTACCAAGATGGGCCTTCTCAAGAGAGCCAGGGTGCATCCAGGGGATTTATGTAAAAATACAAGCGAGTGTAAATTTCTGAGTGAATGTAACAGTGATTCCTGTTAGGTGTGTCTTCTGAGGCTTTATTTATGTTCTGTGAGATCTGGAATTCAGGCTAATAAATGGCAACATGTCCCACTGCAATTGACTCTCCAGCTGAGAGGCTCAAGACTATTGTGCATTTTTCCCAGTCTTTTTTTGGGATGGTCCTTTTCTGTCTCACAGAAATCCATAGAAATCATTTTCCCAGGTACCCCTTTGAATGGATCCACTATTTCTCTTCCTTTTAAAATTTTCTGAGACAGATGTCAGCAATAGCCTCAATACTTCTCTGAATCTTTCCTTTTTCTTCTTTTTCTCTCAGTTTTTGAAGCTGTTCAGAACATCCAGATGTGGCTAAAAAAAGGGAGAAAAAGGATGTGATCTTCAAGAATCTGCTATAGTTCTTTCAACCTTGCTGGTTGCAAATCTATTTCCATTTCTTGCATCTGCCTGGATGGTCCTTTGATCTGGAAATAACGTGGGTGACCATGATGTGGAACCTGACCATATAAAAGCACAAAAATCACACCTGCGAGCTGCTTAAAACATCAGTTTTATTTTGTTAGGGACTTTCCAAACACAGAGATGGATCCTGTCTTTGTGTCATTGCTAACAAAAAATTCCATGGCATTTTGTTGATGTTTGTCTCACTTAATACAACCCCACATTATGGTGTTCATCATAAATCCATGTGGCTGAAATTCTGTATTCACTGCAATATCCACAAAGCTCTTTTTTCACCTTCAGTGTGTTGCTCTGGCAGAAAAACCTGTGAACATGGCCATGAAAACTTGCTGAATGTCCTTTTTTTTCCCCCCTAGCATGTTAATGAAATAGAGTGAGAAATCACGATGTTTGAATTTATATTTTTTTTAATGGTTATGCTTCAGATAATTAATTCATAAGTCATTTCTAGGCCCTGGAGGCTCCTGTGACACATCAGAGCTAATGTTGTTGTTAAGATAATGGAATTAAGTGGAATGTAGGTGATGTAGATTCTGAAATGCTGGCACTGTGCACTCCTGAAGCCTCCCCTTGTTTGCCTAGGAAAACAAACAGATACAAACCCAAAACATGCAGAATTTCAGTTCTTTAGGAATGAATTCTGTAAGAACTCCCTGCTCAAGCCTGGCAAGGGATCACAGCAGGAACAAGTGCTTGACCTCCTGTCTTCAATAAGGAAAGTTAGATTCTGTCCTCAGAAATGCAGATAAATATTTATATCTGAAAGGAAGGGTTGGACCCAAACCAGAGCAGAGTTCATGGTTAGCATTTATCTGAGGCTTGTTCCTCAAGGAATAATCTGGGAAAAATCCTGGGAAAAATCCTGGGAAAAATCCCAGGAAAAATCCAGTCCCTGTCAGTCCATGGCTGAAGGGTGGAAGGAATAGAAAAAAACTTTCAGAATGACAAAAGTAGTTGGAAAAAAATAGAAAAAAAATTACAGCCTACAGTTACCCATGCGTTGGGGTTTTCTGGCAGATACACAGAATGAGAAGAAACAGTGACAGCAGATTTTATTTGGCTACTTTTCAATTATGCATATTCAATTAAAAAAGAAAAAGTTACAGAAATGTACAGTACCTTGTTCTCTGTTCAGCCAGATTAACAGTGGCCAGTAGCATAGAAAAAATGACCTGATCTGGAAGTGGAGGACAGTTTTATATATTTTATTTATTTTATTTGTGGTCATGAAGTTTCTGTGTCATAGGTGCACCAAATGTTTAATAAAGTACATAAATATTTTTAATACCTGATGCTTCATGTATGTATGAAAGAAACATTATACAGTGCATTCCCAGGATTTTTTTTTCAGGAAGTATTTCCTAAAATCAACCCAACAGAACATGGACAAACTTGTACCTTCCACATTCACCAATGTATTCTTGCTTTCCATTTCCATTGCCTAGAGTGCATTTTTGCAATGGATTGTGAAGTTTTTGTTTTTGCTGATTATAATCTCTCCCTGGAGGAACACCAGCTTACCTATATGCTCAATATTTCCCCAGGTGCAGAATAAAATATGCTCCTGCAGACAAATTGCATACATATATCAGAGGCCAAAAAAAGGATCTTTTCCTAAGATCCAATCCCTGGTCTTTAATTTAGGTGAGCATTTGATTCAGGACTTGTCTTTGCAGCTGAAATAGAAAACCACTAAAGCAGTCTCTGAGGTTTTTGGAAGAGAGACAGAAATAATCTTATCTTTGTACCATCCCTGCTGGCCTTTTTAGCAGGAATCTCCCAAGAATGCTCAGCTAGAACATACTTCAAGGAAATGACTCCCTTAATCATCACACTAAAATGTGAAAGATTTGGGATATGTGGTGATATTTTCCTCAAGAATGTACTTGTAGGAAATTCTTTGGTTATGGAATTGTGAATTAGCTTGTTTTCCCTGCTCAGATGCTGAAGTTTCATTTATTTGAGCACTGCCTTTAAAGCAGCTATTAAGAAAACAATAGGACCCCTCACCTAAAATAAAATAATATAATTAAAAAGTTAAATCACTGCTGACACCAAAGTGTATTTAAAAGCAGCTGCAGTCAATAAGATGGTTGGATTTTAGTTCACAAAAATGAAAGGCATGCCCCCACATGAGACCAATAATGCTAGGTGATTTACTGTGGAAGAGTTGTGCAGAACAAAGCAGGAGAAATGTGGACCTGAAAGTAGAAAAAGAAATGTTCAAGGCTTTTTGTAAGTTCTTGTGGAGCCATAGGAAGCAGTGATTGAGAGAAGTCTTTGAGAAGGATTTTGGGACTGGTCAGGAAGGGAGAGGCATTCAGAGCAGTTCAGAGATCCCTGCCCCTGGAAAATGTACAAAGAACTACATGTGAAACAGGTGGAAAGTAAAAAAATCCTAATTATTTCAGAAGTTTGATCATATCTTTTAAAGTGTTACATTTAGATTCACCTGGTCGTGCTTATAGCAAGTAATACCTTCTTCAAAAAAAGTCATAACTTTTGTATAATCCAGTTATTTCAGAACTAAACTGACATTATTCATGAACAATACCTGGCCTTTCAAATGTTCCTGCCTGTTGTACAGAGCAATTCTGACTCAGAAAATGAATAATTGATAATGTGTAAGCCTGCAAGCAGTTGGGATCTTTGCAGATCTTTGAGGCAGAAGATTTGCTTTCATTTCTAAAACGAGCAGAACATTTTGGAGAAATTGAAGCTGGGAGGTTCAGAGCATTAAGCCCTGCTCAGTAGAAGTGGGTTTTGTTCCCAGAGTTTTCACAAATGTTTGTTCGATGGGAGGAAAGAGATAATGCTTAAAATTTCAGGTAATTCTAAAGTCTGAACACTGACTGTTTAATTAATTAATCAGCTGGGTGGTGGGGGAGAAAGACCTTGTGAGACAGCAGGAGCTGTTCATCAGCACAGAGTACTGGATCTGAGTTCCCAGACTTTGAATAAATTTTGAAGATTTTCCTGACCATCAGAGTAGATCTTACTGGAGACTGTTCATTGTTTGTTCTTTTTCCTGACTGTAGGATTTCTTTCTAGAAAAAAAAATACATTCTATCTTTTATTTTATTTAATTTGAAGAGTTCATGTGAAATGTTGTATCTTCTGTTTGGATATTATAACAGCAAATTGCACTGTAGGAAGTCTGCTGGTGTGCAGAAAACTTTGTTTTGGCTGTCAGGACTGAATAGAGTGGCAAAAGGTCACTTGTTTTCTGACTGGGGTAGAGATGGATGAGGGGGAATTCATAGCTGGAAAGAATTTCTTTTGAAGGCTGATTTATTTTCCCAAGCATAGATTATAATGCAATGAATCAAGAACTGGATGAGAGATAGCAAGTGCCCACCTTTTTGGATGGTGTTGGAGGAAGGAATTGTTTAAAATTTTTGTATCCCTTCCTTAGACAAGTGTCCTGTTCATAAGCCAGTTCTAGCCAGGTACACATCAAAGGAAATCCATTTGCTCTTCAAAGCTGTGCCTGCTCATGATGTACAGTGTGACTTTTAGGTTGCTTTTACATGGATTTTGGCTTTGTGAAAAGCATGGTTGGAGCCATAAATCATCCTTATTTGTCTCTTAGTTTACACAAAATTAATGTAGTTAATGGGTTTCTCAGACAACTTGATTGTGCTCACTGGATTAATCAATGTTTTAACCACAAATTCAGATTGATTGTGGATGGTTTGCATGTAGCTGCTTTGGTTTTCAGAAAGTGGAGCAACAAGTCAGTCAGTGTAGGAGAGAAAGTTTGGTGTCCCCACCTTCACCTGTGGATTACCTGGTGTCACTTCTTCAGAGTTTTGTCACTGTCAGGTTTATTCTGCAGTGTCATCATGGTGCTGGGGTCAGTGCTGGAGCCTTGGCAGTCAGACAGACAAACATTTGGAAAAAATACTTCCTGAACTGTAAGTGGTGTACTTGTCCTGCCAACGTTTCTGCAGTTTCTGTGCACGATGCTGCAAACAGGACAGCTCCAGAGCTCTGTCATTTAAAAGCATTTTAATATTCTTTGAGGCAAGGTGCCATGAAAATACAAAGTGTTATTCATTGGCTTGTAAGACTTGAGAGAATGCAGCAGTAATTGTGTATTTAGTGCACTCCCACCATTCACTGGGGTGCAGCAGCTCAGCAATTCTGTTTGAGCAAATATTTCCTGCAGGGCCAGGAGAAGGCAGGAGGGGACAGCCCTGTGAATGTTGAGTGCTTTTGCATTAGAAACATGAATAATGAAAATATTCATTCTGATTAGCCACAGGGTGATGTGTTCTTCAAGTCACTCCAGTGGATAGAGTAATAAGACATGGCATTTGCCAGGTTTTGCTGCTCCAGTCATTAACCACCTTGTAAGTTATAACATGGCTGTTCTAATCTCTTTAGAGATTAATAAAAAGAAAACAACCTAATTTTATTTTAGGGGATAGAAAAGGATTTTAATAAGTGGCCTAACACCTGCAGCTAGGACTTCAGTCTGGCCTGGTGCTTTTTGGTGCAAATAAAATGGTGAATGTGGTGGTATTCAGTGTTCTTCTGGAAATCCCTCTGCAGGAGCCTGGTATGAGAGAAAGTAAAAGATGAGGAAAATAAATGTCTGTACAGAGTACCCCTGGTTTAAGAGAACTGAGCACAATTCTAACACTGGGCAATCCTGATCACAGAATTACTAGAAAACAGTTTATTAGAGACCTAAAGGAATACAAATGAGATGATCACATCAAAAATATGTACTTTACTATGGGAATGAGAACTACCAAGGTTTATTAAATGTGCAACTGTGACTTTTTTTGGGCCATGGAATATTGAAAATGTTTTCTGGCATAAGAGTGCATTGTGTCTTTTCGTGTTAACATGGCTTAATAGCTAAGCTCTGAAATTTAAACCTAATTTCAGAACATCAGCTTTAGAGATAAGCATATAAACAGGTCAGTGTACACATAATTTCAAAACAAGCATGGGAAATAACATAGGATGGACCTCACAATAAGCATTTTTAGCAGCACAGTGGTATCTCACAGCTAAAACTGAAATACTTGTGTTTATCCTGACCTCACTGCAGTGATTGTTTCTCACTAAGTTCTTACTTTTAGGGGTAACATTGCGAGTGCAGTGCAATATGGCAAATACACTTTTAGAGTGCAAGCCTCTGTTTGTGGTCTTTAACTTAGAACTATTCTAATAATAAAATAAGAGTCTGCACTCAGCAATTTGATGTCCATGGGCTTTTCCAGAGCACTTTAGAGATATTCCTTAAGACAAAGACCTTTCTTCATGTCTGGCTTATTACAGAGACAACATCAACCATTTGTATCTGGTTACTATAGGATGACATCAAGCATTGTGGCTCCAGGGTTTAACTCTTAGTTTTCTCTTCTGTTTTTGCATTTCTAAATAAAAAAATAGAGACCCAAACAGTACTTTTTATAGTGGAATTAATAGCTCTTCCCTAGTATGTTAATTATATAGAGTACAGATGTCACTCTAGTAGCATCTCCTACAGTATTTAATTCTGTATTGTGTAATTTCTGTTTTGACATTAATTCTACTCAGTGGCACATGTAAAGTGTAGTCATTAACTGATGTAAAGATACTTGGAGCTCTTTAAGTGACAAATGTTGTGGGCACCAGGTAGGGAGATAACCTTCATCTCACTTCCCACACTGCTCTGGGGGAGCAGTTAGTGCTAAATAGCTTACAAAAAACATGCAAACAAAACAACACAAACAAAAAAGCCAAGCAAACCCATAAGAAAATGCCATTTCCCTGCTGTTTAACTGCTGGAAAGCAAGAGTGAACCCCCACAGATGGATGACAACACTACCCATGCTCAGACCACTGAAATTTCTAAGTAGCAAGGAAATTTTCAGGGCCAGTCTCAGTTTCTGGATTTGCCCCTGTTGTTGTGGATGGGGAGATGCTCTTCTTGCAAGAAAGAAGCAACAGTATTAACAAGGTTTAATGAGAAATTGCTCCAGTGGTTTAACAAGGTCCAACTGAGTATTTACAGCACTGAGGATGGGGTCAGAACATGCTGTGGGGTGGGGAGGGATGGAAAGCTGATTTTCCTAAAAGAATATTGATTTCCAGACTACAGGAAATATAATTCATGGTAGGAGCCTCAATTCCTTAATTTGGTAAAAAGCTACATTTATATTGGGTTTTTTGGTGAGTTTTGGTTTGGTGTTTTTTTTGGAAGAAATAGTAAAGGGTGGCTTAGACACGATATCTTTACTGAAGGGAAATTAAGCTGTTGTGATTGCCTCTGTACAGCAGCTAAACCAGATTTAGAAAATTTTATTGTACATCCTAAATGGAATAAAACCCCTACATCGATTTGTCGAAGTGCTGTCAAGGGTCAGGAAAGCTCACCTCCTGAGCTAATTTGCTGGTCTTATTTAAACCCCATTGCTATTATCCAAATAATTATTTCTCCTCTGCTCAGGCTCCTGCATTTGGCTAATGTGTGAGCAAGAAGAATAATTGTGATACCTGGAGTCTCAGTGCCAGCATTTAGCAAATGACAGAATTGTTCTGTGCCCCTTTCCCTGGGCAGCTTCTCAGAGCAGCCTCAGCCTTCTCCTGAGATTTCCTGCTGATATTTCAGCAGGTGAATTTCACTTATTCCTAGCATGCCCAATAGCCTGTCTCAATGCTTTCATCCCTGACTGTTTTGCAACTATTTCAAGGAGCCTGAGCAAAACAAAAAAAAAACCAACCAACCAACCAAAAAAAAAACCAAAAAAAAAAAAAACCAAAAAAAAAAAGCTATAGTACCTGAATGTGAATCTGATGAGTGAACCTAGTGATTTAAACCAGTTTTATCTGGTTTATCTCCAAACCTGGATGCAGGTTTTGTCATACCACTCAGTTGCATGCAGCTGGTTTATTGCACACAGAATGTGTTGGATTGGTGTCGAGGGCTTTGTCCCCCTGTGGACACTGCTGAAGGCTCAGGGTAAAATCCAGCTCAGGTTTTTCCCAGGCTGTTGGCTTTCTCAGCTCCAGCTTGGATCTTCCCCAGGCTGGGAACTTTCTCAGAGACAAGAGAAGGAAGAGTGAATAACACAGATTAACACCTGGTGTTGACCACAGAGCCATGTGAGTGTCTCATGATGTTTTGCAGAAAGCATGTTTTCAAAGAGGTGTTGCCTTCTTGGACCAATGAGCCTTTTCTATTTTGTATTG
>JAOTQP010000251.1:3233169-3253223 GCA_026413545.1 Cichladusa arquata
TGTTTTGCAGAAAGCATGTTTTCAAAGAGGTGTTGCCTTCTTGGACCAATGAGCCTTTTCTATTTTGTATTGCACGATCTAGCCTATATAAGTGCAATGGTTTTTCAATAAATCACCTCTTCTTGCTGCTTTGAAGAGATCATGTGTGTCTTGCTGCATTATTCACCATTCCTTATCAGTCAGCAACATCCCCCCATTTCTTTTCTGGTGTCCAATCTCTTGAGAGTTTAAAATAGCTTTATAGCACTTAGGTTTAAAGGCTAGTTTAGCCTAAAGGATTGGTGGAATTGGGGGAGTTAAAACAGGAGGGGGCCAAAAGGGGTGTGTGTTGGATAAACCTTTTAAGCAGAGGGTGGAAGTTGCACCACTTAAGATCAGCTACAGAATTTAGTTTGATCCCCTGCTTTAAAGAGTAGCCATTGTGTACTGTAGTAAAAATATTTTTTCCCTTGGGTTTGGTAATTTAGGATCCCAGGATGTTTCTGTGGTGGTAGAGACAGCAAAGCGTTCCATGTAGAACGAAGCAGAATGTGCAGTAGAAAATCAACTTGCAATCAAGAACTGGATTCCTGAGGGAGACTCTTTTCTAAGGAATCTGCCCAGGCAGAGAAAATGAGAGCTCAGATCCTCAGAGCATACCTAGGGCTCATTACCACACACTGCTAAGCTTTATAGTGTGCAGAACATGAATTACTGCTTTACTGGGAGCACCCTGGATTATGTAACTGCACCTTCATGGAAATAAACCATCTGATTTTCAATGTTGCCATTAGCAACAGCTCTGTTATCAATTTCAGCCCACATTCACCTCCTGAAACCTGCACTCAGGGAAAGGAAACCCTGCGGGACAGGTAAGGCACAAGGTTGGTAATGCAAAGTCAGTCAGTGCTTTTGGGATATAAAAACAATGAACACATTTCTTTTTGCATCCCATCCCAGTAATTTTTTTAAAAGCCAGGGGTTATAATCCCTTTAATACCTTTAGGAAGCTTATTTTAAAACACACAGTGTCAGCTGACATCTGTGAAGTCACCATCCTGAAATGTTTTCTGAAACATTTCCATTTTCCTGAAGAATTTCCATATTTTCAGGGAGATATGGACAATACCCACACTGGGGGAAAATTCTCAGCCTGGTTATCTGTCAGAGAGGTTTTTCTTTGTAGAAGTGAATACAGAATTGGTAAGCATCCAATTGAGGAAAGCTTTCCTTTACAGCACAGCAGTTAAGCTGGCACTGTCTGTGGTGCTGGGTTATTTGCTCTCCTGGAGCAGGGATGTTTTCGGTTCAGAAATGGATTTAAATGCTCAGCTTTCCTTCTGTTTTTATTCAGTTTCACCCCAGCAGTAGTTCTTTATCTATCTCAGGCCCAAAATTTTGTTGTTAGTAACTGACTGGTTATTATTAAAAGCCTGGAAATTCCCCCAGACTTTCATAATTAACGAACTGAAAAACTCAGATTTTGTATTCCCTGAAATGACATTACCTATTTTTCAAGGAAAATAAACAAGATTTTTTAAATTAAAGAAATGGTTATTTGTACAGGAAAATACTGAATTTGTAGGTACTATGATCAAAGAATGAATTCTATTCAGTCATGTTTATATATCTTATAATATGTGTATTTTTTAGCTGCCACAAAATTGCTGTCATAAACATAGAGAAGTCAAAGTAATGGGCACACAATCCTGGTATAATTCCAGTGGCTGAAATGCATTTTTGCTGTTGCTTATGATAATTCCAAACCTGTGCTACTGGCTTTCAGTATAATCTGCCTAAATCTAAGTCAGTCATACATTTAAACAGGATTTAGTTGTCATCAAATAATAAAACTAAGTCTTTGTCTTTAATTGTGGGTGTTTTTCCCTCTCAAAAGAAGCAATTTGTGACTAAAAGCTTAACCTTTTCATAAATGCTCTTTTGTGAGAACTGGAAAAAAACAGTAGTTGTACAAACTTTCCTAAAAACCTCTCTGCGTGTTGAACTGCATCTCAACACTGCTTTTATCACAAAAATATTTTGTTATTACACAAAAGGCACTTGCTTCCTTTTTCTTTTGAAGTTTCTACAAATTTCAGAAATTAGCCTACATCAGTGTCCCTTTTAATTTAAATGTATCTGCAAAACTGAGGTAGGAAAGTTTTCTAGAGATTTTATCAAGAGGACAAAACATGCCATACTTTGAGTAATGTGCCATGGAAGTCCATAATTCGTTGAGCATTAATTAAGCAGGTATTTTGCATTAGATAATACTTCAAAGGCAAGATTGGGTTTTTATTCTTCTCTGTGGTTTCTGTGTGTCTGCACACTGTGGAGGTGGAATAAGTGTAATTTATAAAAATCATAGAAGACTGATCAGATTTTAAGAGCACCCAACAATCCCTCCAAAGCACTACATTATTCTAATTTTTATAGCATGTGGTTCCCCACAGAAATGTGCAATACAATTTTTTGTGCCCACTTTATCTCTTTCTCCTTTAATAACAAATTATTTTTGAGGGGAAGGATGATCCTGCAGGGGAAGATGCTATCCTGGAACTCAGATATGTAGGTAGACATTCAATTCATCATCTGGGAACTGAAGATAATGTTGCTTTTTCTACTCTTCGAGAGTCTGGTGAAAATGAACCCACTGTGGATGGAAAGGCATTCAGATAGTGTGGGGGGGTGTTGTGGAAGGAATTAAATGTTCTCTGTTCTCAAACAATGGAATGAATGCCAAGCAGCAGCAGTATGAAATGGGTGGAATTGAGCTCTGGCCCAAACCAGGTGTTTCTCATTCCCACAGTTCATTGGCTCTGACTCTGATTTTGGTGTCAGATAACACATTAATTTGTTCAACTGAGCTGAATCATATCATCATTGCAAAGTGCTAAGTGGTCTGCACAGTGACAGCTTCTAACGTTATTTGGCAGAGCTAAAATAAAAATAGCAATAAAACTTACAAAAATAGCTTGGAAATAGTATGGCAAGGATGCTAATCATGTTGGTTGCCAAAAAGTAGCAGGAGCACATGGAATAACTTACAAGGCTTTTTAGATCCCACTAATCTCCCTTTCATTCCAAAGGTATTCAGATCATACTTAAAACTTTTGCTGAAAGCTTTCATTACTTTTTAAATGGATTTTACCATTCAAACATGTTGTTTTAAGTCCCCTTGTTTGAGAAAGGCTTCAAATCCAGTTATGTCTTTAAAGCTGCCTTTTTGAGCCATGTCCCACTTTCTGTTCTTGAAGTGAGGAAATGCTTTTAATCCTTTGTAGGTGCACAGTAAAAGGTTTTAACTTAGCAGTGGTTTTCTACCACAGGGTTCTGTGTGTTGCCATTTAATTACTTCATTCTGCATGACCATTCATTTATACATGACAGGAACAAATGGATGTAAAGCAAAGGATTAATTTTTACCAACTTCAGAGTAACAGTAAGGCTGCCAGTATCAGAGTGGCATTATCAACCTTTTAAAATCGTGGCATTAGGAGTTTTTTGGAGAAGAGTTCTTTCATTGGGGACAGCTGTTGAGTCAAACACTCAGCCCCAGCTTGAACACCAGTTTAAAAAGTGGATGTGGAGAAAAGGAGAGTGGTTTGCAATTTTTTGCTTGTTTTAATTTAGGCCACAACCCAAATTAAACTGAAGTCAATCTGGAACCCCATTTGGCTCTGCTGGAATTCTTGAGCAAGTTCTGAGCCTGTAGAGAAGGAGCCATTCTACTTCAAATGGAAGCTGGAATCCCATAATTTTACATACAACAGACATTGCAGGAGCTGCTTCAGGAGAAGGACCAACTTTTGTCAGTGTTATTTTGCAAACAATCTCGTTTTCTTTGCCAAAATGTAAGAGTTTGATTACTTTGAATCATTTCTTCCAAGATAAATACAAAATTGATGACAACTTGCAACATACCACAGTGAAACATCCCAGTTCTCTTTTCCATATTTTGGTGGGAATTGGAGACTTTGTTTACTTAAATTACTTCAATTAAAGCAAAACTTTGGGAAGATGAAGAGTAAAACAGGTACAAATATAGGACAGGAGGCGATAAGAAAATGTTAAAATTATATTTTTATTATTTTAAAAAGTGGTGTTTATACCTCTACAGTAAAGTCTGTGCAGTCAGGTTGTTCAAGGCATTGAAAATTCCTAATTTCCTTCCCTCTGCACTTACTGAGCTCTCAGTCATTGCTTGTCTACTCCTGGTGTTAATTTTTAATTCCAATAGCAGGTGTTGAAATGCTTTCAGACATGACTGATTTTGATACCAGTGACATAATTACTGCCTGCTATCAGATAAGCAGTGCATTACTTTAATAAATGTAACCATCTATGCTTGTGACAGACTTTCATTGGGATATAAAATGCACAGTCAATAATTTTGAATGCAAATCTCTTCTCAAGGGAAGAAGATATGCCTGGCTGGAAAGGTTTAGGGTATTGAAACAAGGCAAATTGAAAATTAAGGGAAATTTCGTTGTTTGCAGAGATAGACAATGTCCTTTAATTTCAAACCTTTAACTTAATTCATTTAATCAGTTACTTTTTAAACCACTTTGAGTGGTAAAACTTTCTCCACTTTTGAAAGCATGGAGATGAGAAGAAGGCTGCCCTGGATGAACCTGGATTGTAACAGTGATGAGTGTTTTTACACTATTTAATTATTAGTTTGTTTTCTTTTGTTTACACTTAAAACTAAAATTAAAAAATACCTGAAGGAAAAGGATTTTTTTTGTGTTTAAGTTTAGTTGTTTATTAAATCTTATTGAAAAGTACAAAGCATTCAGTAACACCTCTAGCCACCTGCTAGAATTGAGCAAAATAAAAACAAATCCAGCTGTTATAAAGTCTCTTAAAGCTAAACAGTCTAATAAAAGAAATAGCACTTATTTATTCTTTTAACTCAATAACTAATTTGCCATGATCCTGAGTGTGACCCTATCTAACCAAAAACTACTACCTGAAACCATGAAGAAAAAAGATGAACAACAAAAAATACCCCCCCAAAATCTTTCATCTTGTTCCATACTTACTACTATGGTATAAAAACCTCACATTTAAAATCCTTCGCCATGTGAAATCACACACTTGTCTTTAGCTACACACTCATGATTTTAACTCCAACACTCCAATTTGGAAGCCTTCTCTAAAGCCTCAGGTCAAAACCAGTGTTCTCCAGAGGCTCAATACCAAAAACCAATAAAAAACTCAAAACCCCAGGTTTCTAAAATCCAGCACTGGATGTGATGAATCTCTCCTGCATGGACCAGGCTGGGAGAGTGTTGGGCTCACCCAAAGTGTGCTTGCCCCTGAGGATCTGCCTGCTGTTTGATTGTTCCCTTTTATCACAAAATTCTCTTTTTTCTACCTGCACCAGTAGTGTGGGAGCTCAGTAAAATATCTTCATACTTACTTGCCTTTGTAGAGCTGGATTTTCAGCTGTCTTTGCTCAGGACACTTCATGTAGTGCAGGATTTTCCCAGGCATCTTCTTTTATAAAAGTGATTTCCAAAAAGTGGCTTTTCCATCCACTCAGGCTAAGGGAGAGGTCATGTCACAATTGCATTTCTGAGGCTGAAAGCCTCCTGTGTCACAGAGAGGCCTCTTAGTGCTCTTGCTTTGGTAAAAAGAGGGGCTCAGAAAAGATTGAGAGTGGTAGAAACAACCAGTGGAAGCTGTTTTCTTTGAACTGGGGTGTGCATGGGCTAGGGCTGGTCTGGGGGGTCAGAATTATTGCTGTCCAGCAAGAAATGTCATTTATCACTAAACTGAGAGGTCAGCTCTGCTGGAAGTGCCAATTACTGCTGACAGAGGAAGGAGGTTTCTTGCTCTAATTGGGAAATATTTTTAGAAGGCAGTAGAAATCACGGGAGTGAGCTGTGAACTTTGTGTCCCTCCGGGTGAATTACTGGTGTGCATTCCTGAGGGAGGTGGGGAAAATGCTTCTGAAGAAGTGTGATAGATGTCTTTTGGGCATCTGAGCCTTGGTAATGGTCTCCTGCCTTTGTCCCGAGTTTATTGCAGCAATATAAAGTTTAAAAGTGCTGATGCAAGGATTAGAGCAGGCTTTAGGAAATAATCCTTGTGCAGATGCTGCTACATTTCACCCTGTGATATTCCAGTGCATGAATGGAGAGCATAGAGAACGTGCTGCCAGTGCAGTGCATCCACCTTGGAGCCTCTGGAGCCTTCCATACATCAGGATAACAAATAACACATCACACAAGCTCACAGGCTGTGCTCTGGTTTTTTATCTGTAGATCTTTCATGTATTAAGAGCAGTTTTTCTGTCCTTGCTTTGTATCAAGCTGGTGAATTCCTCAGCTCATGATGCCAAACCACCATCATCTGCAAACTTCTGCTGGGGTTTAAATCTCGTGGCCACAGCTTGATCTAGTGCCTTGCACTTTTTTTTTTTTCTGCTGTAAAACGTTGCTGTCATGGTAAAAATGTCCTTTGTCTCTTTCCACAGAGTGATGAGGTTCTGACAGTCATCAAAGCCAAGGCACAGTGGCCAGCCTGGCAACCTCTGAATGTGTAAGTAAGTAGGGAATTGTCTGTCTCAAGATCCTTGTGTTGGGCAAAGACATAACCTAAACATTTGCTGATAGATTAGCCTGATGAGTTTTTCAACCCCTTTTAAAAATTATTTATTTTTATGGAGGTATGTGTTTGTTTTGTTGTTTTTTGTTTTTTTTTTTCCCCCACATCTGCTTCTCTCTTTCTTTCCTCTTTAGCATCTCTTCATTTTTAACACACTTGCTGCAGCAGCAGGACTTTCCCATGGACAGGGATGTTTATTCAAAGCTTTCTCAAATGTTATACTGCTCTGCATGCAGCAGCAGCATTTTTTTTGGCATCTTGTCATGCAAACCCTCATCCACCAACAAAAACTTCTTCAAAGTGCCAGTGTGAAACACTCCATGATGCTGGTGGTGCTGTAACATACACCCCAAGTGAGGCAGGAATTTGCTTCGCAAGATCCTGACTCTGAGCTCTCCAGCACAAGGAAAAAACTCCTTTTTCAGGGTGCTCTTGAATTTCCTGGTGGCCCTTCAGGGGAGGTGTCAGAGCAGGAGTGGTGGTTCCTGGATAATTTCTCTGCACTTGGCCCAAAGTTCATACTCATTATCCAAGCCCAAGTGAGTGAGACCTACAAGAAGTGACTGAAGATGTGAACACAAGAAAAGGGATCTGAGCTGACAGGAAATTAAATCCTTGGAGAAGCAGGCCAATTAGTTTACTGCAAGACTGTAGAGAAAAAAAAAGTCCTGTTTCCCATTTCCTGGAAGCAGTTAGGGAAGCAGTGTGTCTGATTTTGTCACCTCTATTTCAGAAAGTATGTAAAAACTTGAAAGTTAGTTAAAAAAACAAAAAAACAACAAACTTGCAAAAGAGTTTTCAGAAAACATCCCCTACCCTAAAGGGGCTTAGAAACTCTTAAGCAGCTTAGGATTTAAGCTATTTACTTTATCCCTTTCCCCTCTGCAAAAAACAAAGGAAAAAAAAAGAGGTTAGGAGGTGAACTCAGCTTAAATAGTGAAAAGATTTCTGATAGCTGATCCCTCTTTAATCTAGAAAAGAAACCACAACCCAACAAACAAAGGAAAAAAGAAAGCCAGCACCAAAGTATCAAAGTCTGAAATCCCTCCTAGCATGGGAGCTAAGGAAATTCATGACCAGGAAATGGTTTGGGAAAAGACTTTTACCAACCTTGAGAGCAGCTTACCAGACATCAGATGGATTTTCCATCACTGGAATATATTTTAACCCTGAGACAGGGTTGTAGGCTCTGCACAGGAACTGCAGGTTGGGCTTTTTTGCAAGAAGTCACAGCAATGGCTTAAATTGATGGCTTAAAATAAATCCCTTATTTATGGTCTTGTCCTGGAAGTTCCCAGGATTTGGATTTGGTGCTGTTTGCCATGTAGCAGCTGTGGATAGCAGTTTTTTTTCCTTGCTGTCTTCTTTCCAGTCTCTCCAAACTAAGACTTTAAAATGGAAACTTTTCCATTGTTCTGCTCTGGTGAGTTCTTGATCTGAAACAAGCCATTTATTTTTTCACTCCATTCCTAAAGCAACACCTGTGTCTGATGTTTCTGTTCCCAAGGTGAGCAATGCCACCTGGAGCTGGCTTTGGCATAGAGCAGGTTTGTGTTTTGTTCACTGAAAGGTGGAGAGAAGAGAGGATCTCCTGCCCCAAAGTCTCAATACATCATCTTGAATATATTACATCACAACAATTAATGCTAATTAAAGTGTGTTGCCCCAATCATTTATCCTAATTTTATGCAGCCCCAAAAAATTTCACAAAAATCTGAGCAACTTCAGGTGCTTTCTAAGCATCTTTCATTCTTTCACAGACATGCCTGCAAATGTTTTTGCAACATGTTTTTCCAGTCTATTCTTACCTTTTCTCTATGGCAGTTCTCACCTTTCAGTAACATCAAAAAGAATAAATCTTGGTATTTTTGCTTTCAAATGCTCTGCAGGGGTTCCCCTAACCCTTCACTTTACAGGTAGTGTTTGATTTTTGGCTTTTAAAATATTTTTTTATCATATTTTGACATGGTGTCCTGCTTTTTGATTCCACTTAAAAATATGATCTAAGCTTTACAAGAAGACAAAATTTTCAATATGCTTTAACTGTGGTGGATTTCAGATTTTCTATAGTGGATTGTCCTTCTTGGAATTTAGATTAGAGCTGTGCAAGTATTGGATAATGACTCCTCAGGATAAACATTTTTTCTGTTATTATACAGAGCACAACCATCTTATTAATCAAGAATTGACTGACAGTCATGAATCTTTTATTTTTTGCATAATCCTTGGTTTTGTATGTAATGGATAATAGGTGTGATAGTAGTGCCAAAGTGGCATTACAATGTGCCATGACAAACACAGCATAAAAACCCTCCCAAATGTGCTTCACAGCAATTATAAAAATTCATAGAAGTATTTTTTTGTGGAGGTGTGTAGTGTCAAAAGTTGGAAAATTCAGGCTGCTCTCACATCAAAGTTTGCCTCATGATTCCATGTCATCTCCCAATGTGACATAATGTGGAAACAACATCCTGCCAAACTTCACTGCCTGTTTTTTGTGCATCCTCTCCTTGATGCCCCTGCTCTTTGTCACTCTTTTCCATTTTTATTTTTCCTTCCTATCACTCATCTTCATTATCCTCGATTCAGTTTCTTCACTCAGCATGCAGAAAACCCTCCTGAGTTTTTTCCCACACAGGAGACAGCTTTGGGTGATATTTGTGAAGCAGTTTTGTGGCTCCTGACTGGAAGAGCCTCGCTGGTAGCATGAGAAGGATGAGTGCCAGACTGAGTAATAAAACATTCTGCTGTTGCTCATATTTGAATCACCAAGTCATGTGTCTGAAATTCTGATTTTAAAGTATCTAAAGTATTCTCAGGGAGTGCATTCTTCCTTGAGCACACTGGTATCAGTCTGCAGCACTCTGTCAAATCAAAGTAGTTTTTCTTATCTTTCTTGTATAAACAAGTGCACAGCTCAGTGCTCCCCTTCCTCAGGGCCATGTTGCAGGCAGAGTCAAATTTTAATTTCATACCCAGCTGCAAATCATTGGCCTTTGGCAGTATGGAGGATAAAATGCATCAAAACCAGATAGTACCACTGGTGTCCAAATCTGCATATCTGGCACCTGGAAAATAAACAAGCCATGACAGAAAAATGTGGGATAAAGAAGGCAAGACTTTTAATATGCAGCAAATTCACTGGGAGCTTTTAAAACTTTTTAAAATTTCGTCTCTAATTCCCTTTCCTAAAATATATGCCATCTTTTGTTTTTATTTTTTTTTTATTACTCTTTTATTCCTTTTATTTTAAATCTTGACACAAAAGGAATTGTGTTGTATTTGAATTGTATTGTATTTGAATTGTAATTCTTGTTTCTAATCACTCTTTTAATACTCCCTGTAAACCAGGGAAGCATGTAGCCCTCTGCAACACTGTGGAATCTGGAATTCCCTGCACATGTACAGCCTGCCACTGATAAATACAAACACAGATCCCACACAGGATGGAAATTATTCTCCAGTATTTAAATTTAGAGTTTAGTAGGTCAACCTATAGAAAACTTATTTCCATGCAAAAATTCAATGTATTTTATCTTGGTAAGCAGCATGGTGAGAGTAATTGACATTTAAAGAGGTTAACTTTTATGAAGTGTACATAGGATTTTTCATACTTCTCTCTCACTTTTATCTTTTATCCTTTATAATTCCTATGGATGGAAGGATTTAGCCCAAAGTTTATAAATTAGTGTGGTTAGCTCATCATCCCCTAAAATTATCCCATCCACCTCTTTCTGTGTCAAGTTTTGCATGCCTGTTATCTCTTTTCTCTGCACACAAAGATGTTAGAGCAGTTTTTCCTGGCTTGCATGGAGGATATCAGGAAATGGGACAGCGTATTCCTAAATACGGGTTTTTTGCAATTGTTATAGGTAATGTGACTTAAACTATTCCAAAAATCAAAGACTAATCTCTAGAAAGTTGATGGAAAAAAAGAAAAAACTGTTCTGATCCAAAATAAGTTTGGGTTGACAGATCATACAAGCCAGAGGAAAAAATGCTGATATACTCAGCTGCTTTTCCTTCCTTTATTCTGGAATAAAAGCTCTTTCCATCTTCCAGAATTCTTCTGTCACCATTTGACAAAGAATGTTTGGTGTACAAAGTTTTGATGCTGCTCTGGGTTTGCTCTGATCACTAAGTTTCCATTGCAGCATTTCCCAGTTGAAAACCAAGCCACAGATGTGTAAATTTGGCCTTTCTGGGTTGGTTTCCTTCTCACTTTACTTTTATTTTACATAATTTTTTAACTTCTGCTGGGTTTTTTCCTTACTTCATTGTAATTTGCTGCTGGTCCTGTGCCCATACAACTTTTCTTCCTTGAAACAGCCTCCACATTTAGATCACTCAATGATGTGATGCTGTTAGATGTTACTGTCTTCTGAAATGAAATAAAATAACTCCTTCTTTTTCCTTCTAAAATCCTTTGCAGTACTTAAAACAGAATGCACGAATTAGGTACATTTGAAAAGAAAACACTTAGATTTGTCTCCTTTTTTTGACTGTTATTTACTGAATTCAGCTTAAAAACCAGAAAGTTGCTGTTCAAAGACAAACTTCTAAAGTAAATCATAATTTACTTGCATCTAGTTGAAATTTATTTTCTATTACTTCATTTTTCTCCACTGAAAATCACAACATTGACATTAAATTCAAAATAAATGAGGTAGTTCTTTAGAACCAAAGTTTCAAGGAGACATTTCTTTTTGTGGAGTCCTATAAAATAAATATGTGATTTGAGGAGTCTTGTGAAGATTTTCAGAAAATTGGATAATCTTATTTTTCAGGATTTAGGTAATTGATCAGTGTATCTGTCTGTCTGCAGAATTTGAGAAATTAATTTACCAATTGATCTGTGAGAATTATCTATTTCTCTCTAAGCTGTATATGTGGATAAAATACATGCATATAAACCACATCCAAAGCTGGCATTTTCCTTTTAATAAGACCTGTATTTAAAAAATATTTGTGGGCTGAAATCAAAATCAGTACCTTGTTGTTCTACCTATATTTGGAGTGATTTGTTTTTGGAGAGATTAATGTGGACACTGTTGGAGGAAAAAGAAACAGATGTACAGAGTGGATTTGTGGCCTTGATCAGTGATTTTACTGGAGGAAAAAAAGATTTTTTTTTTATCTCCCTGTTTAATTGTTGCATCAGATTTTGGTGAAACCAAGCTGCTTATTCCCTTGTATCATGTTTTAATTTTGAGACAGTCCACTGCATTTATTTATTATAAATAAATTTTAATCAGCATTAAGAGGGAAAGATTCAAATCAGTGCAACTTTCAGCTTTGATAACAGAGAGGCTTTAGACAAAAAATAATGAAATACCCAGAGCCCTGCAGACTGGAGACCTGGCAGTGTCAGAATTAATATAAGTTCATTTTGGGAATTATTCTTCCTAGAATGTCTTATTAAGGATTGATAGATATATCCACAAGTACCAAAAATTCCTCAGAGCTTGCAAACTAAAATTCATTGGAAAATTTCCTATCCATCCGCTTGAAATATTTGAAATAGTGCCTTTATTTATTCATAAAATATTATGAACTCACAAAAGTTTAGTTTTGCATTAGGTGAGTAAATTCTGGGTTTTGTTGCTCATTTCCAGTTGATGTAACCCTTGTGCTGTCCCATTAAGAGTGATGAAATTATTTCCTGGCATGCCATGCAATAAATAAACAGCTGCCCATAAATAGGTGATGTTGGTATCAGAATGTAATTTATAAAAATGTACAATAGAAATGAGTAAATTATTCAGTTGTTCAATTAATCAAATCCTCAGACTACCCAACAGAGATTTAAAAAACCAACAAAAACCCACATTTGAACATGCAGACTTGTGTCTGGGTTTAAATGACAGATGAGCTGCAATTAACCAGCTGTAACAGTCATTGTCTGAATTATATTTGTTATTGTCTCCAAAGGGATAAGAAAAGCTCATATCAAAGTCCTGTAATCATCTCTGCACTGGATGCCATTAATACTTGGTTATACAAATTGATTATAAACACTGTTCCACCTAATGATTTGAAAAATAAATCACACATGGATAATTTTTTCTTGTGTGACTAAGAGTCAACAGAGAGTTTTATAAAAACAAGGAAGATTATTAATTATTCCTCCTTCTTACATTCCTTATAATGCTTGTTTTTCATGCTTCTTGTTAGACATTTTCTCCTAGGTGAATACTGCATTAATCTGGTTTCCACTTCCTCTGTGCTTTTAGAATATTAATGCTTGTGCATTTTCTTGCTGTCCAAGTTTTTATCTCCTTCCATGGCTGCATGTAACCCATTGAACACCTTATGGTGTGCCTGTGGTTTAATTACCTTGAAGTATATTTTAATTAAAAAAAACTGAGTGTTAACTCTTGGTGTAAAAGCAACAGCATCACTCCTTAGAGTAAAGTGGACAGCATGAACAGCTCCAAAAGAATAACTGATTTAAAACTAAAATATAAGTGCAGTGCTAAGGTAGAACTCTGCTATTGCCTGAAGCAAATTTTAATGAACTTTTAGGGATTCTTGGGGGCAAAAATATCTTTTTTGTTGTTGATTGCAGCTAATAGCTTGCAGCAGCAAAAGGTCTCTGACCAGGGTGGTGTGAACATTATTTGGCACATGGTTGGGAAATCAGCCAAAAAGCCCAAACCAGTCACTGCCATTAGAGCAGCATCATCTCTGTGCCTGAATTCACAAAAACATCATCAACAGCAGCTGCAGCCAGGGCAGCCAAACTTCCAGCAAGGAAATAATGCCATGTGCACAAGCCCAGCTCATTGATAACAAGGAAGTCTAAAAGGAAATCCAAGTGCTGGCAGCCAAGGTGTGAGGAATTGAAATGGGGAGCAGGCTGGTGAATTGTCTGAGCTGCAAATTCACTCTCATTGTAACCAGTGAAATGTGGTTATATTTGACACCTCATTGGATTTATGTGATCCTAAAAGAAAATACCTTTTTTTTTTACCCCTGAAGAGTTGTGATGTGGTTTTCTCTTGACAGATGAGTTGATTTAAATTTTGAGATGCTTGAAAGTATTTTTTAAATTCCCTAAGTGGCTCTCTGCAGCTCTAGCTGTGCTGTTATAATAAAAGCTGTAATGCTGTGTTGTATGGGCCATATTTTCCCTTCAACAGGCACTCTGGGAATATTTTAAAAAGATTTTGTGTGAGATATGTCTTGTCTAAACCTAAACCCCTGCCTGCTAAGTATGCAGATTGAAATTTTCATGCCAAGCTGGAGGAAAATACAATGTTTGACTTGTGTTTAGAATGTTCTAATAGCTGTTTATGGACTGAGGTTTTGGGTTGCCATCCTTTGGAAAAAATAACTTGACAGTCAAAGAGTTGAAAAACTCCTCCAGCACTGACCAAGTTTAATGAATGCACAGAAATCTCAGGGTTCCTGTGATTGCTTGGACCTGAATTTATATAATATATAAATATAGAATAGAATAGAATAGATTAGAATAGAATAGAATATGTAATATATAAACAGGTGTAGATGTGAAAACCTCGTTGTTTATCACAATAAGGATGTTTTCCTTACATCAATTAAAAAAAAAAAAAACTTGAAACCCTAAAACTAAAAAAAATTGTTGAATTCAAGCTGGTTTCCTCAGAAACTAACTTCTTTAAAGTAAAAGCATTCTTAGGATATAACAAAGGCATAAAGAAGCCATTTATCAGAGGAAAAATGCATACTGTATAAAAGAAAAAAAAAAAGTACTTCAACTAAAGTAAAAATCTTGTTCAGATTGATGTGCTCAATTTTTGGGTGAGATCTTTGGCCATAGCTGTGTGGCAAAAAGCTCTTCCTCCCCGGGTGCTGTGCAGTGATGATGAAAACTCTTTGTCTTTTGAAAACTCAGGTTTCACAGTCAACTCCTCAGAAGGGAACAGGAGTGCAGTCTTTAAAAATTAATATTCCTGGCTTTGGATTTGCAGTGGATCTAGTCAGACATAAGCTTTGGAAGCAACAATTAATACTCCCAGAACTTTCTATTCATTCTATGCTACCCACTCCCACGAAAAGATATGTCAAGAAAAAAATGAGAATATGATGTCCTAATAGCTCTGGTCTTTCTCATGTTACCTTTTATGAATGTGGATGCACACTGGAACATTAAAAGTCATATTAACTTTATTGTTTCATGATGCACATCTCAGGAATTTAATATAATGATGGCCTGCAAAGATTTCTGTTGTTTTCCCCCAGATATGTTGTCCTATAAAGCATTTCTGTTTTTATTCTTGCAAGGCAGCATTTTGTTTCAATGGTGCCACCAGAGCCTGTCTCTTCACTCTTTATTTCTGTAAATCTCTGGAGGGTCTTTATTCCCCCCAGGAATCCTTATTTCTCTTGTCACCTCCCACTGTCACATTGTGCTGTCTACCCTAAAATGGGGTGAGAGCCAATACCTGTCAGTCCTGCTGGAAATGAAGTTTCCTTGCCCAAAATGACAGAATGGTATCAGGGAACATTTTCAAAGTTTGGAGGCTTTGTGGACAAAATGCCAAGAATGAGGAGGCCAGACAGAGTCTCTTGTTCCTATGGCAACACAGTGATGTGTCTGGCTCAGCTATTTTCTCCTTTTATGATTTTATAGATAACTGGGATTCATCCAGTGAAGTTTAATACTGTCAAAAAATAGAATCCCAACCCCCAATCTAATCAGAAACAGTAATGCAGTAAGGACAATCCAATATAAAAAAACCAAAATACAGGGGGAAAGTCAGCTGTGACTTTTGATAACACGAAGAGAAAAACATAAATTTCTCTGGAGCTCGAAATAATTCTGAGTGCTCAGCTCTGCATTTGGCTAATGCAGAAAATGAGTGTCAGAAAATTTCCTGTGCTACATCCTTCCTCATTGTTGGTGTCCTGTCCTACAGACCCCAAACCCTCAGGTGATCCCCACCTGTGACTCTGCAAGGTTCAGTTGTGTCCCTGAGCTCCTGGCAGCTGGATGCAGGAGAAGTTTTTGTTGAATGAACAATTTATCCATCAGCAAACCTAATCAAAGCACTTTTCTTAAAAGGCTTTGACTTGAAAATGGAAGCTTTCATGTAAGAATTGGACCTAAATGGAGCATTTTTTTTCTTTTATCTTGAAAAGATAAATTCTATTTAGTGTTTTAGGGTTTCTTTAAATATAAATTCTGCTTTTTTTTTCCACAAAGTAGACATACTTGTCACAGCAAAAATCTCAGAAGATACATCTCAGCAATAACACATTTTTAAAAAATCCATATAGAATAACAAGCAATTTTATTTGAGACAGGGTGAGATTGGGCTCAAAGTGCATGCATATATTTGGACAACTAATGTAAGATAAAATCTTTAATCATATGAATTGCCATTTTATTGATACTTGACAGGAGTGAGTGAACCCAACAACACACAACTTGGTTGCTCTATTTTAATGTCTCTACAAAACTCCATTTAAATGAGAAAATAACTCAGTCTCTTTTTTTTTTCCCAGACATCAGGACAAAACACTGCTGAGTTGTGTTTTAGCAGCTCAAGGTGACAAATTTCTGCCTCTCTTGGCATCCATCCCCATGCTATTATGAAGTACCCTGTTACCTGAATCCATGTCACCTGAGTGCCATTCAGAGTTATGTACATTTATTGTTGACTAAAAAAAAAAAAAAATCCAAAAACTACATCACACTTGTAAAGAAGAATTGTCTTAAGTGCAGTGGGTATTACTGAGACCTAGGGAAAACTTCATTGTCTGACAGATGGTCTGACACCCACGTTAAGAAATTCATAATCCAATCTCAAGGAGAAAAAAAAAAAAGAGTTCTAGGTAAGAACATATGTGTTTGTTGGAAAAGAAAAAAAAAATATCGATCATGTTTTTGTCAGAGCAAGCACATATGGCAGCTCCATTTTCTGTCACCATTTATTTTCTACTTAAAATTCAAATGTCACTAGGCAAGGAAAAAAGTTGAGTATTAAAACATAGAAAAGAATTAACTAAGAACAATCCCTGCAAGAGATTTCTGTTTGTTTGTGGAAATTAGTGGCCATCCAGTTAAATCAAACTTCCTGCAAACATCTCATCCTTTGCTTTTAATTTTTTTTCTCCCTCTACATGTTCCTCCCATTGGTAGTTACAGTTTTATGGTTATGTCCCAACCATCTGCTGTCTTTCCTTGAGCCAAAATAATTTCCCTTTATAATCTGGTGAGTAATCACATCAGCATCATTTCCATGCCATTACACGTGTGCTCACTAATCCTGCCTCCCCATTCTTGTGAAAATACTCACTGGTCAGCTGGGATGATTTGCCATTTCAATTTCTAGTGAGCACAACTCTATTTGCAAAAATTCAACCTGCTGATTGTTGCCCCTTTGCCTTTTGCTATTAATGAAATGATAATTAAATGTTTACTCTAGTTCCCATCTCCAGACACCAGCACATTGGGTGGAGAGGGATGCTGGATGAACTGGGATCTGCATTGTATTAATTAAGGTGCTGGGCATCTTCAGAGACAGGGAAATGCAAAATACAATTCCCATCTTAGGATGTTTGCAAATTGAATGGTTTTGAGAAGCAGGACAGTATTACTTTAAAATCCTTTAAAGGCTTTTGAAGGAGTACCCACATTTTTTAGGTATTCCATTTTTTAGGTATCCCAATCAATAGCCTCATGGTATCTTTTGTTAAAAGGAGATGTTTGCTGTGATCTAATACTCAGAAAAGTTTGTAGCAAATCAGAGTTCGTTGCTAAGAAATCATAAATCATAAATACATCTGTGCTGTTTATCTGCTGCTGTTAAGGGGGAGGAGGGAGTCAGACCTAGTAAATATTACCTAACCACACCTTGTTTGTGTCAAACTGCAAAGAACACAAAAATCCACCCTTTCAGAAGCTGCACTCCTAACCTGAGGTACTTGAGGTTTTCTTGGAGTGTAGAAAACCTGCTCACATTTGTTAATCACATCATTAAGGTATGCCCATCCATGAATGAAGGCATTAAATCAAATACCTGATGTGTTAATGAATAAATATTTCACTATTATCTATAGCAGCAATCCAGGCATGCTAAGAGGACAATATAAAAAAATGCCTGGAACAATGGCTGCACAAAGTCCCTTCCCTTTGTAATGCTGTCTAAAAGCACTCAGATTAATTTATATTTTATAAATTATATTTTATATTTTAGAGCAGCATTTGTTCTGATGAGTGCTTTGAATGCCAGTGGTAATGATATCATCCCCTAGTTCAATAGGTAATACCATATCCACTCCTTTTAACTGGTTATAGCAACATCCTCATTTTAAAACCTGACACACAGCAGGGTGAGAGGTTTTTATGTAGGGGATTGTGCAATCCAAATGCTAAATGTGTGAGAAGTTTCCTGTCTTTCTCCATTCTTTCCTTGTGAAATAAAATAGCCAAACTCCTACTGTCACCTCCTCTGTTTTGGTGCTTAGAGAAACCAACAGCTTGACATTAATGTGCTTTTCAACTTTTTATATTTTTATATTTTCCATTCAGTTTGAGATCTTAATTCTCTTCCTTTTTTTTTTTTTTTTTTTGTTTTTATTTTTTTTTTTTTTTTTTTTTTAAGCTACTTCACTTTCACTTTTCAGGGTGTTCTGATTTAAAGGGTGTTCAATAAAACAGATGTTGTGTAGGGGCTGCTGGTGGAAGTTCAAGGGTGTGAAGTGTGTTTCCATGCTCACAGTGTTATTTGTATCAACAACAAAAGGTCCTGAAGATGAGTGGATAGGAATGTTCATCCTGGAAATTGGAGATGTGATGCAGTGCAAGTCTCTAAAAGAAGCAGGATGCTGCTTTTGCTTACTGGAGGTTAACTGGAAAGCCCATTTGGTGTTTCTGAAAATATTCAGTTTTAAATTAGCTAAGCATTTAATTTAAAAAGAAAAGTGTTTTCCAATCAGGAGGACCACTGAGACAAAAGCAGTGGCAATGTGGTCCACAGTGCTTTCAACCCTCTGCCTCTGATCAGACTTAGAAGAGTTTCTCTGTTTCCACTTTTTTCTTCCTATTTGAAAAGAAAGACTATGCTGCATCATCCTGGGCACAGATCAGATCCTGGTACACTCAAATAAATCTAAGTTCCAGACCCTAAAAATGGGGTTAGGGTGATGATACCTTAACACAACTCTGTGAAAAAATCTGGAGAGGTGTAAGCTATTTCCAACAGCCTCACACTCCATATTATTTATTCAGTCCATGGTATAGATCAGATTTTTTTCCCCCTGCAGAACATCTATAATACTGCCTGAATTAGAATTTAATATCAAACAGGGGTAAAATCTCAACCCTATAAATGGTCTTATTACCTAAAAAAAAAAAAAAAAAAAAAAAAAAAAAAAAAGTACATGCTCTGCCTTTTGCTTCTTCTTTTACTTGCTACACGAAGTTTTATTCTCCTAAATATAATTTTTGCTGGTTTTATTCAGCGTTCCTTATGCATGCCCTCTTACCTTTCTCGTGGACCTCAGCAGAACACAACAATATTGATTCAACACTCAAAAATGTGTTTTGCAGCAAGCTGAGTTTTCTGTTGGTTTGTCAAGGACTTCCTTAACCCCCACCCCCAGCAGTGATAACAACTAGGTTGTCACTTAGGGAGAAAACTTGTGAAGCAAAATCATGTTTGTGCTCTTTCAGCCTTAAAAGAGAGGAAAAAAAAAAGTAAAAACCCACAATCCAAAACACCATAAAATGCAAACACACAAAAATGGGGGGGAAAAAAAAAACAGGAGGAGTAAAAGGGACACATTTGTCACTTGCAGAAAATTCACAACTTATTTCCACTTTAGACTTGCTCAACCTGTTGCAGAAGAACACTGTCTGAAATTTTTAAAGAGAGATCATCCAAATTCCTATTTCATGCAAAGTGTTGACAGTACAAAAATGAAAAAAAGTTTCGTTTAGGGTGTACTGAATACATTTTTGTACTGGTTTTCTTCATGGAGATCCACAGTGCAGTCTAGGGCTTTTGAGCCAGATGTGTTGCTGAAGGATGCAGGAAGAATTTGGTTCCTGCCAGCTTCATCAATCTGTCATTCATGTGAATACTGGATACAGCTGAAATTTGTCAGATTATTTAAAAGCTAACAAAACCCCCCAAAGTTTTCTCCTGTATAAGCCCAGTCTGTGCCTGTCCCTCCACCTGGGCAGAAGTTACGGGTGGTGCCTTAGATCAGCCCATTTCCCCTTAATTACAGCAAGGAAGGATTTTGGATACTGGGTAACATTAACCAGCTGTTGTTCAAGTTTGTATCCATACTCCTTATTGCCGATTTTGCATGCATTTGGAAAATGTCTGAACAGAAATGGAGGAAGAGGAGAAGAGAAAGAAAGAGAGAGAGAAAGAGAGAAGAGAAGAGAAAAGGAGAAGAGAAGAGAAGAGAAGAGAAGAGAAGAGAAGAGAAGAGAAGAGAAGAGAAGAGAAGAGAAGAGAAGA
>JAOTQP010000251.1:3256279-3269200 GCA_026413545.1 Cichladusa arquata
TATTATATTTCTATATGTATTATACGTCTATATCAATTATATTTCTATATATATTTATCTATTATACTTCTATATCTATTATATTTCTATACCTATTATACATCTATATCAATTATATTTCTATATCTATTATACATCTATATCAATTACATTTCTGTATCTATTATATTTCTACATGTATAATATTTCTGTCTCTATTAAACTTCACCTATTGAGGTGCAGACCCCCTTGGATGATGCTGCAGCCTGCTGGGTTCCCTCCCCCTGGCAGTTCAGTTGCTGACACTCCTCTCTGCATTTGCAGGAGAGCTGCTCCCTCTGCTGAGTTCTCCGTGGATCGCCACAGGCACCTGATGTCCTTCCTCACCATGCTGGGCCCCAGCCCCGACTGGAATGTGGGGCTCTCTGCTGAGGATCTCTGCACCAAGGACTGTGGCTGGGTCCAGAAAGTCGTGCAGGATTTGATCCCCTGGGATGCTGGCACCGACAGTGGTGTCACCTATGAGGTACAGGCACCATCCGTCATTTCTTCAATCACAGATAATCTTGTCTTTCACACCTCAGAGCAGTGAAGCAGGAAAGCTGTTTGAGTGATGCTGTCCATGCCTTTATGCTTTTTACTCTACTAAATTTTTTTCTGAAAGTGAAGTAAAATTAATTTAAACAGATGTTAACTACACTTCACTGTTGGTTGTTTTGGTGCCTTAAGTTTCAGCTTTCATATTTTCCACATTCTGTCCTGCATTAGAATATAACTCTGAACTTCATATAAAGTTTTAGCAAGTTCTCCTCACAGTGTAGTCAGACAAAACAATCCTTTTCCAGCCCCAGAACCAAGATCACCACTGCAGCTTCAGCCCAAAAAGTGCAAACAGCAGGGAATTGAGGAGAGAATCTGGGAGGATGGGACTGCAGAACCTGGAATTGTACAATTAACCCCAATATGGAAATGGACCAAAAACTTATGAAAGTGTGAAAATTTGTGTCTCAGGGTCCATCTTGGGTGTAGCCCTGGCCAGGCTCTTGTACTGCCCAAGGTGAATCCTTTGAAGGGTTTTTAATAAATCCCTGCTTTATTTTCCTTTAACTCTGTCCAGCCTCTGTTCCTGGCAGCCTCTTTAGGCACCAGTTTTGCCTGAGTTCCTTCAGCATTAGTATTGACATTCCCCTGGGGAATTATTAGCACAGAAGGAGAGGATGGGTAAGGTTGGAACAAGCATCTGGCCCAACCTCCCTATTTAAGCAGGGTCATGCTAGAGCAGGTTATAGGATTTTGCACAGTTCTTGAGTATCTCCAGTAAGGGAGGCTCTGCAACCACTCTGGGCAATCTTTTCCAGGGCTTGGTCACAGCACAGTAAAGAATTTCTCATGTGTGTTCACTGTGTTGTTTATCTGTTGAATAAACAGAGGGCTTTGGTCACAGCCAAGCTTTTGGGTGCTCACCCCCTTTTTGTACAGACCAAAGCAGTGCCATCAGCAGCTGCATCAGCTCGAGCTTGGGGCTATTTCAATCCCATGCCAACTATTTCTTACAGCAAAGCAGAACAAAACCACCACCAACAAAACCAAAACAAACTAAAAACCCCACAAAAACAAAACCAAACAAATCCCCATGCCAGTAAGTGTGGATGTACCAAGTTCACCTCACATTGGAATTTTGCAGTTTAGCATTTCAGAGAAGCTTTAAATACTATTGATTTCTTTTATAACATTTTTTTTTTCTTTTTTGTTTGCAGTCTCCTAACAAACCTACAGTGCCTCAGGAGAAGATCAGACCTCTTACAAGCTTAGATCATCCTCAAAGCCCATTTTATGATCCAGAAGGAGGATCTATCAAGCTGGTGGCCAGAGTTGTCATTGAGAGAATTGCACGAAAGGTAGAATATCTATAAGTAAAATTCTCAAGCAAAAATCCACTTTGTAAACCAAATAAATAAATAAATTCTTTCTGCACCTTCCCTCCAAATCTACACTCCTCAACCTACCCACAGCAAAGATAATGGCAGAAAAAAAATTAAACTGTCTTAAGGTATTAGTTCTCCTAATTCTGGCAGTTATTTCATCTGCTTAGTTGGGGATTTTCTTTATGTATGCCTAGGAATTCAAAGAGAAAAAGGTGCTGCAGACACAGCAGTGCCTCACAATGCACTGGTTTAACCCTTCATGGATGAGTTTCCTCTCTTCACAATCTTTTTTTTGCAGGGGGAGCAGTGCAATATCGTTCCTGATAACATAGATGATATTGTGGCAGATCTAGCACCAGAGGAAAAAGAAGAAGGTACATTTGAAATTAGTTTGTGCATTGCTAATAATTTATATTTTGTTCCATTCCCCACTGTCATTTGTAGATAAGGTACAAAACTGACTTAGGAGCAAAAATTCCACTCAAACAGTGATTTAGGTTTTCATCTCATCTGGTCTGTTCTATCTTCTATTTTTCCTTGGAAAGAAATTGCATGTATACCAAGGAGATGACAATAACAATACAGGCAATAAAAGAGAGAAGACTTTTGAGGTTCAGATAAATTTTTTTTTTAAGAAAGTTGGCAATTGGCAATTATTTTTTCTTCTGGGCTAAAATGGAGAAGATAGAATGCAGAAGGAAATAATGTGTCCTGTTAGAATCTAAAGTAATCATTGGCCAAGTAAAGGGAAGAAAAACGGGAGAGCATTTTTAATGCAATGCCTTCCCTCACTTTTCAGATGATACCCCTGAGACTTGCATATACTCAAACTGGTCCCCATGGTCGGCCTGCAGCTCCTCTACCTGTGAAAAGGGCAAGAGGATGAGGCAGAGAATGCTGAAAGCTCAGCTGGACCTCAGTGTGCCCTGCCCAGACACCCAGGACTTCCAGCCCTGCATGGGTCCGGGCTGCAGTGATGAAGGTAACAGGAATGGAAGGAGAATTCCTGGTAAAATGCACTTTCCCTTCCAGATTCTCAAGGATGTGGGTTGCTGTAGTGTGGCTTTGGGTTGTGGCCAAGAGAAAAGTGCTGTGGAACATGAGTGGAAGCTGCCTGTGCTGAATCCTGCATCTCAGCAGTGTCAGTGAAGTGCACAGAAGCACAGAGGGGAGGATGAGGGATGCACTGGAGGAGAGGGCAGTGTGGAAGGCAGCACCAAAGGGGCGCTGCACACAAGTTCTGTGCACCCCACAGCTGGAATCCCTGTGTTTCAGATGGCTCCACCTGCATGATGTCAGACTGGATTACGTGGTCCCCCTGCAGCGTGTCCTGCGGGATGGGCACCAGATCCAGGGAGAGATATGTCAAGCAGTTCCCTGAGGATGGCTCCATGTGCAAAGTGCCCACTGAGGAGACTGAGAAGTGTGTTGTGAATGAGGAATGCTGTAAGTACTTCAGTCAGCTTCACAAAATCCACCCAGCAGCAGGAGCGCTGCCCAAATAATTTTTTATATGAGTCTCACTGGGGTCCCACAGAGCCCTGTGCCCTTCAATACCTTAATTAATGACTTGGATGCAATTGGAAGAGATGCTAGGCAAATTCCCAGATGATTCAAAACTGGGAGGAGCTGCTGACTCCTTCCAAAGCAGGGAGGCCCTGCAGAGAGACCTCAACAAATTAAAGAGCTGAGCAGTCACCAGCCACATGGAATTTAACAAGAGCAAGTGCTGGATTCTGCACCTGGGATGGGGCAGCCCTGGGTGTACGGACAGATTGGGCAAAGAGGGGCTGGAAAAGGAGGCCAGGGAAAGGGTTCCTGGTCCATGGCAAGCTGGATGTGAGTCAGCAGTGCCCTGGAGCCAGGAGGGACATCCCTGCCCTGGGGGATCAGGCACAGCATCACAGCAGGGCCAGGGAGGGATTGTGCTGCTCTGCTCTGGGCTGGGGCAGCCCCACCTCCAGTGCTGGGGGGAGTTTTGGTGCCAGAGTTTAAAAAAAGTTATTAAGCCATTAGAGAGTGTCCAAAGGAGGCCAGGAGGATGGTAAAGGTTCCAGAGGAGAAGCTGAGGGCACTGGTTCTGTTCAGCCTGGAGGAGAGGAGACTGAGGTCAGACCTCCCTGCAGTTACAAATTCTTGTAAGTGGAAGAGGAGGGGCAGGCACTGATCTCTGCTCTGTGTGAGCACTGACTCAAGGGAATGGCCTGAAGCTCAGTCAGGGCAGGTCTAGTTGAATATCAGAAAAAATCTGGGCACTGAAATAGCATCCCCAGGGAAGTGGTCACAGCTCCAAGCCTGTGTGAGCTCAAGAGGCATTTGGACAGCACTCTCAGGGACATGGTGTGACTCTTTGGGGTTGCATTTCTGGAGCTGGATCTGATAACCTTTGGGGTCCCTTCCCACTCAGCTGCCCCTGTGACAGCCACGAACAGTTTTCTGTCCCCTTTGAACAGCTCCCAGCAGCTGCCTGGTGACTGAATGGGGGGAGTGGGACGAGTGCAGTGCCAGCTGTGGCACAGGGATGAAGAGGAGGCACAGGATGATCAAGATGACTCCTGCTGATGGATCCATGTGCAAGGCAGAAACCACTGAGGCAGAGAAGTGCATGATGCCCGAGTGCCGTGAGTGTCTGCTCTAAAAACATCATTTCTGACACAAAGCACACAGCTAAACCAGAAGCTATGCTGTCCTATAAATACATATTATGGTGTTGGCTTTTTGCTAATATTAGAGTAAATACCACATGTATAGTGTTGAAGTAGTTTTTAAGATGTAGTTTTCTTTAAATTAACATAAGCTAATAAAGTGTCTTTGTAGTAAGTAAACTACCTGCTTGGTTAAATAACACCCACTAAAAACACCTTCTACTAATACACCAATTACCAGCACCAACTGTCTATAAAAATTAAAAACCACAGCCCAAATTAAAACTAATAAAAAAAAATAAGTTAAAACCACAACCAAAAAACACACACGAAAAAACAAACTTGAAAAATAACCATATAAAACAGTTCCTAAAATATAAAAAATAGTTTATAAAAAAGTTTAAATATATATAATAAATCTATAAATATACAACAAGCTAATAAATTTAAGAAGTATATCCCAAACAGCAAGTGTGCTCTTAGCTGAATACCAAGCACCCAGCCTATATAAAATTTTCCTTTGTTGTTTGTCTCTAATTGTCTTTTATGAAACCTTTTAAAACCTGCCAAAATGATAAACCTCATTTTTCACATGACACATTGACACAAAGAACCCAGCTAAACCAGAAGCAATGCTGCTTTGCCTTGTCCTCCTCAAAATCAGGAGCAAAATCTAGGGGATTGTGCATTAAGCAGCACATTCACTGTCAGGGTGAGAGCATCAATAAAAAGGTTCAGTGGTTTCCTGTTGTGTGACCCACACAGTGGTGAGTGTATCACAAGCCATACCTGAACAACTCTGAGTTGTGCAATATGAGGCATATTTCACCATAAGGCTAGAATAAAACAAATAAAACAGTGCCCTCCACTTTTAGCCCATAAAAAGTTCAGAAATTGAGGTGTTTCTTTGGTGCAATCAGCCAGCCACACCCTTACTGTCACTATTCATTTCTTAGGAAATGTTTAATTTTCATCAGAGAGAATTTAAAAAATATTTTTGGTAGACTAACTATGGAAGCTTCACTTTTTACACTAAATTAAGTTGACTTCTAGTTCTGTTCACTGCAACAATCCTTTTTTTTTTTCTTTTTTTAAAACAGGAGTTATGATTGAAACATAGCTCCTTCAACTGTTCATTCCCCAGATGCACTGAGACCCAGCAGATATGACTTAGATACAGAAAAAGATAGCAAAGATATTTAAATCAAGCAAACCTTTCAGTTTAATTTAAAGTTCTCTGAGCTTCTTCAGCAGCACCATTCAGCTTGTGACAAGGAAGTATAATTGGCTGATGACAGATAAAATGCAGCACATTTTCCACCTGTATTATTTTCAAAATTTATACCTTCGTAATTTGTTTATAAAAAGGAATCTTTAAAAATTAAAAATCTTTACCTTTTTATTTCCTGCCAGATACCATCCCCTGCCTGCTCTCTCCCTGGTCTGAGTGGAGTGACTGCAGTGTGACCTGTGGGAAGGGGATGAGAACAAGGCAGAGGATGCTGAAATCTGCTGCTGAGCTGGGAGACTGCAACGAGGAGCTGGAGCAAGCAGAGAAATGCATGCTGCCAGAATGCCGTGAGTCTGGAAAATTCCTGGGAAGAGGAGGCTAATTATGGGTCAAAATCTATGGATCAAACCTCTATCACTTCTTAAATAGGCAGGGTATCAGCTGTGCATTGTTAAAAATTATTATTGTTATTATTATTATTATTCACTTTCAACAACTGAGAGCTGAAATATGACCATGTCTTAAATTCATCTTGCCCTGCTCCAGCCCATGCTAATTCCCAATATTTCTGTGGGAATACAGCTCTGCATGTTTAACAGACTACAGCTCCAGGCAACTCCCCAGGAGGAAACTTATCAGAATTATAAAACGTGGTTTATCACTCAAATGCAGACAGTGTGCCAGGAAAGAAAGAAGGAAGAGTTTGAAATCACCTGTGTGATTCTTTTAGCTCAGAAAGAGCACAAAAGAGGCTTTCTCCACCTTTTTACACCTCTGAATGGTATCACTTTGCAGCCTGCTACTGCATGGTGAGGAGGCAGCTGCAGAGAATTTTTTACCTTACTCCATTAAAATCCCCCATATCTTGGGTAGGGCAAATTTCTAGTTGCTTTTCAGTCTTTGTGAAGTGTGATAGCCTAAGGCACTGCTGAATGAATGAGATATGATTGCTTTTAGCATCCTGTTGCCAGCTGGTTTATGAGGTTTTATCACAAATTACATTATTTTTCACAGAAAGTATGGGTTAAAAAAGGCTTTTACACTGTAATTGCTCATTCAGCTTTTCTTAAATAATGTGAAATATCATTTTGATTATTATTCACTGGGGCTGTAAGTGTTAAGCAGTGCTGAAAGATGAAAACTTTCAAGATATACTGGTATTAGTGAATGTGGCTTATTGCATAACACTGCCAGCAAAGCGAGGCTCGGATCTCAGAGGTAGCAAATTCTTTTTAAATATAACTCAATTTTCAACAGCTTTTCATTACAGAACAGACAGATGGGTGGGGAAATTGAAGAAGGCACAGGAGAATTATTTATATGTTGTTTGTAATTTTAGTGATCTGCCAGCTCCACTCTTGAAGAAGAAATCGAAGAGCGTGTCAAATAACACTTCTGCTAGAAATGGGCTCAGAAAAATTTGACATCCAAACAATTGCTGAGAGGATTGGAGGCTTAAGTAGAGTTCATGTAGTTGGGGTGTAAAGATCCATCAGCACATCTGTGTGTTTCTTGCCCCTGTGTTTAGATCTCATGGGTTTTGTGACTTTATTTTTGGTGTTTCTCGTTCCCTGCAGCCATCGACTGTGAGCTGACAGAGTGGTCCCAGTGGTCTGAGTGCAACACCTCCTGTGGCAAGGGCCACATGATCAGGACCAGGATGATTAAAATAGAGCCCCAGTTTGGGGGAGCAGCTTGCCCTGAGACTGTGCAGCGTGCAAAGTGCAGAGTGAGGAAGTGCCTGAGGGGAGCAGGGATGGAAAAAAGGCGCTGGAAGGAGGCCAGGGAGAAGAGGAGAAGCGAGCAAGCAAAGAAGAGTTTGGATAGTGAGCAATACCCAGGTGAGTGTGGAGCCACTTTTAGTGTGGCCATGGCTTTCCTGCATGGCAGGAGTCTGTGAGAGCATCCTCAGCACCTCAGACAAAGGGAAGTTTCAGCCATGCAATAAAACTCAGCCACTTCCAGTGCTTGCCCATCACCAAAATCACCCAGCCTAAGCTTAGGGCACCGTGGAGAAAGACCCACATCTGCATCCCAGCGCTAAAAGTAATTAGCTACTCCACACAAAAGTGTGAAAAAGTTTGAACTTTACACCTGGCAAAGGACTGGTTGCAGTTTCTGCAGATCTATAATCTTAACATCCCCTTAGCTTCAAGCATTTAAAATATTTGTTACTGGATCCAAATTGCTGCATTTCAAAACTGAGCTAATTTCCAGCTCAGTAGTCTGGTTCAGACTCAGGCTGCTCCAAGGGATCTGCTCAAACTGCTCTTCCAGTGGGGGACAGCATCATCATCAAATACTGATTCCTCAAACCAAAAAAATGTATCTTATGGTATAATTAACATTATCTGGATAGGAATTACTGCTAAGTTGTGGCTCATGCTTGTCTGACATTCAACAATTCCATCATTTTATCTGTCTTTTGGACCATGGATACTAAATTTCTTTTTACCTTTTCCAGTGTTTGACAAATACAACCTGATTATACTTAGCAGGGGTTTCTACTGCTAAAAAATTAACCAAACCACTTTGTTTTTTTCCAGTTTGTAGGCTGAAACCATGGACTGCTTGGACAGAATGTTCTACCCTCTGTGGAGGTGGAATTCAGGAGCGCTACATGCTGGTGAAGAAGAGGTCCAAAAGCACTCAGTTCACCAGCTGCAAAGACAAAAAGGAGCTAAGAGCATGTAATGTCCATCCTTGTTAACAAAACACCAGGTTCCAAGTGAAGCACTCTGAGCTAAATGGAAAGTCAACCTTGGTTTGTTTTTTTACAACAGCAACAACAAAATATAAAGTGTATATTAGTTTTCATTTTTGCAGTGTGGTTTGCTTTTTAGTCTTGCTGGTGCAAGAAAAATATTTTATAAGTATTTCCTCATGGATTTATGCTGAGAGTAAGTCTTTGGTACTCCAGCCAGCCCTTGATGCATAAAAATAGTAAAGTCATGGTGAGTTATTTAACTAAAATACAGACACATCTGTGGACATGGAATAGCCATACAGAAATACCACTTGTAAAGACATGAGATGCATGCATATTAACAAAACTAAGTTAAAGTGACAGAAAATTTCATCTGTGGGAGGATTTCTCTCTAGATTTGATTTTGAAAATCCAAAGCAGTGCCTCTGTGATTACACAACTATGCCAAGGAGTAATTTCAGTAATGCTGGTTCAATAACATTAAAGGTGCATGTTTATCTTTCTACACTGTTGGGTTAAGCTGATAGTTATTATAATAATAAAAATAATAATCCTAAACACTTCTATTCACATGGATGCTGTGGTCCATGCAAGAAGGTCTTTTTTTCTTCCAAACTTAAAAAGGAAATAATTTTTGCAGCACACAATCACAGTCAAGACAGCACATGAAGAAAACATGCAAATGTCATAATATGTGTGCAGTCCACCATTGCCTGTCACAATGGACACAGAACTAGAAGAAACTGGTCCAGAGTGTTGCAGCAGCTGTGCCACAGGATGTCTTCCACATGAGAGACACTAAAAAATTAGACTCAGTTTCACAAGGATCCTGTTCACAGGTGAAGAGGGAGACAGGTTTATAATAAAACAAAAATGGTAGAGGAAAGGTGAGCCAGGCTTTCTTGCATCCCTTAAAACTGAAATGAGCCTCTGAAAGGAAACAATGACAGTCTTTTAAAAAAACTGATTATAGATTGGCCCAAGATACAAAATACTATTACAGCAGTGTCATTTATGTCTTTTTTACTCAGAGTATAGGGTAATCTAAAAATTACTAAATTTGTAAGAATTACCCATTTGTGGATATCCTAGCCAGGTTAAATGCCTTCCCTGACTACTTGAGTGTTTAAAAACCTGCCTTTCTGAGATTAGAAAATATCTCCTCTCTCTTCTAATTGCTATTTTCCCACTCCTTCTGCAGAATTTAGCTCCTATCCTTACAGAGAGTCAGGTGCAATCAGGGCCCCACTTGCTATTGGAATACAATAATTTTGTTTTTCTGTAATAATCTAACATTAAGAGGGGAAGGTGATGGGTTACTTTTTGGTCCAGGCAAGGCAGCACACCCCAATGTCTCTACAGAATTAAGAGCAATGCACTGAAAATAAAGATTGTTGATCCTGACTCTTTCTTGAGAGAAATGAAAGGAGAGAATTTGTTTTTTTTAATGGTCTCTAAACCAGCCTTAAGTAATTTACTCACTTCCTTAACACTTGGTCACTACCCTGAGGACCTGACAGCTGGGTTTTAAATGTTGCTGTGCACCACAACCCTCTGAGCTGTTCATCTCCCCCACCACCAGCACCCTGGGGATCCTTTATTCCTGAACAGCTTGCTGGGCTGCTGGCATTAATTGTGGGGCTGTTCATCAGCCACTGAGCACTGCAAGGGCTGCTCAGGACTCCCACAGCCTCATCCCAGTCCCTCTCAAGGTATTTCACTGCTTTCTGCAGATTTGGAGTGGAGGAAAGGCCAGGGAAATAATGGAACCCTGTCCTGCTGCTGCTGGATGAAATGGGTGCACACCCATAGCCAACCAAACCAGGAGAGAAAAAAAAATACAACAAGATTTTAATGCTAAAACCAAACATTTCACTTTCTGCACAGCTTGATACTATTAATTCAGATAGTTTGCCTCCTTTTTCCTGTTCAAAAGTCGTGCAGTTTATGTCTCTACAGCTCTGCCATCATAGCATAGCAGCAAGAGTGTCCCTCACTAATGCATTTAAGAAAACCCAACAAAAAAAAATCCCAGGTACTGGAGGAGTGACCAGCTGAGCATTTTTTGGGTGAAGAAACTGCAGAGGAGAGCACAGTGGTCAATGCCAGGGCAGAGCCACATCCCTGGGTGAGCTGGCAGAGGGTGTCCCAGCTGAGGCCATTCGCTCAGAAAAGCAATCTTTGGCCATGAAATGTGTGGCAGAGTGCTTTCAGAGGCTTTGAGGGATCTGTGAGCTGGGGCAGAGGGAACAGAAGTTTCTCCTGAATGGAAGAAAATTTGCTGAGTTCAGGAACCAGATTTGTCTCATCAACACTTAGCACTTGTTCAAGCTCATCTTGCAGAACCGTGCCTGTTTCAGCAAATAATCAATAAAACCCAGTGTTGTATTTTAATTTTCACATTTGTTCCAGTTCATCAAGCTGTTTTGTCTACTAAATACTCCCTTTGCCAAAGTCCATAGTCCAAATACACTTACAGAAAACATGCAACACCTTTCTGAACATACTCACAAAATTGTCCATTAAAACAATCTGGCATTCTTTTGTCTGTGCTTCTTACTAATTTGATTCTCCACATCTCCACATCCTTTTTTTTTTTCCTTTATTCTCTCTCTCTTAGAAGGCTGTCCGGTGTGATTTCCAGTCATTTCTCTTATGCTCACTAAAGTTCTGAATGTTGCAAATCGCTTTTTTCCCCACCTTGTTAATAGATGAATGGCAAGGTAATTGCACCAGGTCAGAAATGTGTGACCACTCCTGCTTATGTTCAGCTCTTCACACTTGTTTTTCTGTTGAAGCATTTTAACAGATCACTTGTCTTTCTTCTAACTTGATACAAGAGAAACACTTAGGCTTGTTACATTTTGTAAAAAAAAAAAAAAATAAACACGAACAAAAACAAAGTAAGAAAAAAAAAAGAGAGGTTGATTTTCTATTCAGAAAAAAAAAATAAAGAAAAAGCTCTGACATACAATATGTAGAAGTCTTGCATTGTTACTGTAAACTTTCCAGTAGTGTAATAGGCACTGGTTATCAGTCAATGAAAATAAGAACTGTTACTGTTCTGATGTCCTGAATAATCCTGCTGAAGTCAAAGCACAGATGTCACACCAGTTTTGTAGACCTCAATGACCAGATCTTAGCATTGTGCATACCTTTTTTTTTTTTTTTTTTTAATATACAAACGATAGAATCTTTACACATAATAAAAAAGAAAAGTTAGGGACTTAACAAATGTACAGTAGGACTCTGTGCAACACATGAGTTAAAGTTTTGTTTGATTTCATTTTTAGATTTCCTTTGTTGTTTTTGTTTGCTGTGGAATTATGAAAAAGCTACCATGAACATTTCTTACCAAAGTCTTGTGTAGATGTTTTGTAACTGTCTGCCTAACACATTATTGTTATTATTATTATTATTATTATTGTTATTATTATTTTGGAATAAAGACATCTTTACTATGACTTTTGCACTTGTATGAGATTCTGTTCAAGTAAAATGATTGTGTACACCAAAAAAAAAATTTATTAATACGAGTTGAGTCATGTTCTTATTTACATTTTACTCCTGTTCAAGGTAACAGGAGTGAGTGGATTTTACTAGAACCAGTTGTTCTTTCTACTTGGAAGTTGTTTGCATCAAATAATTTGTTGTTCTTTTGAAATCACAGGGTAACTTAGGAACATCACATCATGTATTTGTGCATTACTCTCATGTGGGTTTTGTTGTTGTGGTCGGTTTTTAATAAAAGAGAAACTATTTAAAAGAACATATTTTAAAGCCTGGTGGTACATGAAAGGAAAAATCGTTGAAAATAAGCTCTCAAAAAGTCTCCAAAAGAGATTTTGTGAAATTTTCAACTGATCTTTTGTGCTGCTGGAAAACTGTTTTGGGACACTGCAGGTCCAAGTGTGCCACTGATATTTACCCAGAAATGGTGGAGGTAAAGGGAGCCACACAGCAATGCTGCTGCTCTGGAAATCCAAATGTCTGTGACATCTGCAGCCAGCTAAAAGCAACCAGTGTGTTCAGAAAAAACCCTCTACCCTAAAACTGAGGTGTAGCCAGGCTGAGGGGAAGCTGGAGGTAGTAACTGAAATATGCTAAAAACCTCTGACTACCACGTTCGAGGCACTTAGTGTTCTTTGCTCCACGTGCAAAGTTATTTAATATTTTAATTCAGCACTTTTAACCATGAGACTCATCCACTTCAGGTAGTGTTGTGCAAAACAAATTGAGTTGAGTGATGCTGGGTTGTGTGTCCTTGTCTTGGTTTGAAAGACAGGTGTCTGCTAAGAAAGGCAGGAGCCTCTTGAAATGGAAGGTGCAAATCCCCTCCCTCCAAATTATTATGATCTTGAAATTAAGGGGCTCTCAGGCAAAGATATGGGAATAGGAATAACAGTTCTTTACTAGGAAAATTAAAATAGAAAT
>JAOTQP010000251.1:3299439-3312637 GCA_026413545.1 Cichladusa arquata
GAGGAGAGGAGAGGAGAAGAGGAAGAGCTGTGTAAGCTTTCAGAATTTATGTCACCTTATTGGAAAGGTTTCCATTGCCTGATAACACTGGGTGAAGAACACAGCAGTAAAAATGAAGATTAAGTTTCTACTGTGGGCTTATTTTCTCTGAGCATTCCTTCTATGCCTTGATCATCTATCAGTTTTACTCTCTAGCTTCTTAATTCTGATGTATTTGAAAAAAAATTGATTAATGATTCACCTTTTTTTCTCCTTCCCTCTCTTGTTCTTTCACATTTAACCTGCTGGAGTCCACCAGCCATTGTATCTTCCCCTTTGAACACAGGTTCACCTCTTGGCAGGGTATTTTCCTGCTTCTTTCAGCCCCCTTATTCTCCTCTTTAACAATAACACTTTATTTCTGGGGTTTGCTTTTCAAAGCATTTTGATAAGTAGGCTAACTCTGTTTTTCTGGTTCAGCATCCTTGGATAGTCCCCATTCTGCCTACAAGATATTTACTTCAGTTTAAAAACAATTCCACATCCTTTTAACTGTTAAGTATCAGCATTTTAATCACTTTTTTGAATTTGGATAAGCCTGTCCCTCCTGTGTAGACTTCCACTCCTCCAGGCAGCTCTTTAACCTGGATGAAATTGTTCCCCTCACCTTTGTGGGCTCTCTCCCACATTCCCAGCTGCACATGGAGGTTTTCCTGCTTCATCTTCTGACCTGTCTTTACTTCTATAGGCTGAACACTGCAGAAAAAAAGCCAAGTACAGCATGGAAATCTCATTTCAATGCCCTGTGATTACAGGGATTATCCCAGATTAACCACCCCAGTGCAGAATTAGCATAATTTGGGTGAGTTTGGTCAAGCCACTGCACCAAGAATTGTGAACCTGTTAGTGCCAATTTTTGCCTGCCTTTGGAAGATTTGGAAGCAAATCTTAATTATTATTTTTTTTTTTTAACCACCAAGCCACAACAGCTTTATCTCAAAGGACTGCTAATGTGTTGTAGTCCACCAAATATGACACTGCCAACACCTCAACCTACCAGTTCTATGGGGAAAAAGAAGATAAAGCAGAGTAAAGAGCAGTTTGATGCCTGTTAGAAACAAATCACACTCTGACCTACAGTTCATGCAACAATTTAATCAGCAGGGAACATGATAAAATTAAGCCCCGTGTTAATAAACATTAAGCAATCTTCCATTTGTTTCAAAACAGTGGCTTTACCATCACTTTCATAGAAGCAGATCATTATTAAAAATATTGCTCTGTATTTCTTTAAAACTCTAAAAATACACAGTGCTACAGGACTGGTCTAAAGAATATATTTTCCTACCACTACACCTATGAAGTTTAGACATCCTCATCAACACTTTGTGCTGATTCAACTGTTCCTAAACCAGAAGCTATCCCAAACTCATCCTGCAGCTTTGAACAGAGCTATTTTCACATTCATTTCAAATGAGCTTTCTTTAAGCAATCATTACAAATGAAGGAAAAAGATGGAAGAAAAGCTCAAGCACTCACTGATTTTGATTTGATGTGCTAGAAAGTCTCTCATGATACATCCAATGTGTGAGCAGTGATTGGATTAGAATGGGAGTAAATTCTCCCAGCCAAATGCAACATTTGGTGGATACTGATATGGCATTTGTGAGGTAGCACTATCAGAACAAAACACACACAAAGGAAAAAATGGGGGGGAAATACATCAGGGTCCTTGCACACAAAGTAATTCAATATATTTGTCCTCTCCATCTGCTTTACTACAGCAACAAGTAGCTGAGTAGGCAGAACTGTGCTGTGCTGCTCTTATCCTATTTTATTTTATATTTTATTTATTTTGCTGTGATTTAAAGATCTCAGTTAATGCACACAAGTAGCAGCAATGCCAGTAACACTTCCTGCCTAGGTTTTAGTCCTGTCTTCTCATGAGTTTCACCACACCATTTTTGGAACATTTTTCTTACTATCAAGAGATTCACATTATTTTTCTGGAATAATACCAGTAATGCAGAAAGAATTCAAAATATCCTAAACCCAAAAGGACTTCTACAGTGCTCAAAGAAATTCCACTTCATAAAATTTACTTAGGCAGTTCTCAAACAACATTAAAGGAATATAAAGGAAGCACAAGCAGATGCTGTGCTGGAGCCAAAGGGCTCCTGCAGAGCTTGTGCTCTTTGCTTTTCTAAGATTCTGCAACAAATACAAGTTAAAATACCCAAAAAGCAAGTATTAGATCATGTACAGCAAAATGCACTGCAGAAATAAGGACTCTGGTATTACACCCTAAATTAGAACAAAAGAGTAATCTTTGATCTATTAACCCATTTAATGACAAGCCTACTATCTTGTTTTGTATTTTTTTCCTGAACAAAAGTCCTGTTCCCCCAATAAATCAAATACCTTTGAGTCTGTTTTAATTCAGAACATTTTTTGCCTGTTTTTTTGATTCACACCTCAAGTAAACAGCTTTGTTTTCATCATGAGGGCTAACAGCAGTCCCAATTAACACAGCCTTTTATAGGCTAAATACAACTCTCTGCTGCCATTCAATGTTATCTGTTCATTTAAAATAATGAATTTAGCTCACCTAATGTTGAACAACTTTAAAATGCTTTATTACTCTAAAGGGCTTTGCAATGCACTTAGGAAAAAAAATTAGAGTGGCAAAAATACATATATATAAAAATGTGATGCTCCTTTCAATATGTATTTCTATTTAACAATTCCAATACTTCTAGCAGAAGAAGCCCTTGATTATTTAATTAATAATAACTCAGAAAGTCAAAGCATTTTTATATGATAAGATGTGCTATGCTAAAAAGATTATTAAGAAATTATTTCTCTTGCTCACCATAATGGTTTCCATTGGATATTCAGTCACACCTGCAGGTATTTTACTTATTTATAGAAAATATCAGCATGTAGTGGCATTGCACATAAAATGCATTTACATTTCTCTCTTTCTTACAGAAAGATCAAAAATAAAGATTCCTCCTGGACTTTACCTTCTGCCTCTTTAGCTCTCCAACTCTATTCTTGAATATTGCATGTATTTGAGGCATAGGTAGGCTGCAATAGATCTGCTTCAAGTTCATAAAACTGAGGGAACCAGATGTCTTTGAGATTTTTGCAGATTTTCGCTTCATTAATGCAACAATTAAGCCACAGCAGGGAACTCATGGGGTAGGAGAAAACTGTAAAATTAAATTTTAAGTGCCTACAAACTAATCATACATTTAAAGCATACTCCACCGACATAGTATTGAAATAATTGTTCTGTTCTGGCTTTTTTTTTTTTTTTTTTTTTTTTTTTCCCAAAGAAAATGCAGATATCTGATGAAGAGAGTTTTAATTAAAAAATCTTGGCAAGACACCAAGGCTTAGTCCTTCAAAAGAGTATTCTTTAAAAGCTCAGTCTTAGGCCAAAAATGTCACCACAGAAGGAAAAGAGACAAACATACAAAGCTCTTAAGATTTTAGGGAGAATCTGAGAGCATGTGGGCAAAACTGGGGGGGGGGGGGATTTTTAAAAAGCCCAAATTAAAATCGTGTTGTCTATGGGGGAGAAGCAGTCAGCAGTTCTCATATTCAGAGACCATTCAAATATTCTACATTTAGAGCAGTCTTTGCTTTGAAAAAACGATGCAAACTGTTGAAGATTCAGCAGTCTGATAGCAGAGCATCCCTGTTTTCTAGGAAAAAAAAACATACAAAAAGGCACTTTTGGGTCTGCTCTGCACTCCCAGCAGAGCTGTCAGTGGTGCTGAACTCATTTTCCCAAAAACTCTGGATCTCCAAAATTGTCAAAATTAACTGAACTTCTTCTACACGTGTCTCAAAAGAAAAAAAAAAATGTTGTCCTCAGACAATTGTCTCTCAGATCCTGGGAGCTTGTTAAGAGACTGGTTTATTCCACACTAATGTTCTTTCATCAACAGAATTATGCTGCCTGTTAATATTATAGAAAAAAAAGTCATATGGAGAATCACAACAGCCTTCTATAAATCCAGCATTTTAAGGATCACAAAGTCACGCAGCACTTCCATCAGAAATCTCCAGGAAAAGGAGCTGATTTAGCTAATTTCATTATAGGCTATGGGCACAGGAATTGGAATAACTGTATTTTACTTCAATATTCCATTTTGGATGCCATTCTTAAAGGGGAAATTGTCTCAGGAAAAATTCTTTACTGAATTTAAAATAAAAGTATACCAAATAAGCTTTGCTTATATTCCAAAAAGAATTCCTAAACTGCCCAAAAGAAACCCCCAATGACCACTATCACCAAACATATAAAGAGCAATAGGTAAGGTGATATTACTTGAATTAAAACCCAATACCTCAATACAGACCAGCACAGTCCTTCCCAAATATTCCTTGGCACATTCCCCTGTTTCTGCCTGTATAACACATTGATTAGCATAGAGGCTACTTTTATGTTTCTGATTAAAGCAAAACCCTTTGCACAGTTTTAAACAAATGAGGCTCTACCTGAGCAACAGGATTTGTTGCAGTGACAGTAATTGCTACTGCCATTTCAAAGAATCAGGCTCAGCTGGTGCTTTCTATTAAACTGTTACAAAAGAAAATCTTTTTCTCATTTAACCTTTAGCTCTTAAGGCACAGTGAAATTTGTTTCTTAGCCAGATCTTTTAAGGAAATGGGATTTATGCATTGAAACTGCGTGACTTATCCATCTGCAATTTTTCCTTAAATGCAATGGAGATGTAAAAATCCCCAGGTATTGGAAGTGTTTAAAAACTCCATAACATGTTCAGGGAGAGAGGCCTTTGCAGTCCCACTGATGGCAGGGAAGGCTGCACAATGAACTTGGCTCTCCAAGAGCAACAACATGAGTTTAGTTTTCACACAGAAATTCTACCTATTAAGAAAGAAATTGTGTTTTTAAACTTACTGACCCTAAAAACTTTCATCATAAGATGAGGGCTTAGGGAACATCACGTTTTACCACTCAGCCAGCAATTGAAACACAGCCTTCATTATTAATTCCAGGTATTTCCTGGAAGCAGCTATCCAAAAGTGTTCTGGCTGCCTGCCTGAGCAGCACTCATGGCTCCAGTTCAGCTCTCAAACTGCAGATTTCTGTCCTCAGTTAAATGTGAAACATCAACAATTCTTTGTTGCAGAGTGCTGAGGTGACCCAAATAAACTCACAGTTTTGTTAAATTGTGTATAAGTGGTGTATGAACCACCAAGAGCTTAGACTGCATCCACCAGGTATTTCCTGGACAATCAGAAGACTTTTGCCTCCAAAGCTCCTTACCCACTCCATCCATGAGCACTGGATGTGTTTCAATGCTATTTCACAGGAAGGTTCACCCTTTGCAAACAGCCCAAGCTGAAACTTGAACAGGAGAGCAGATCTCACATTTGATGTAATTTCATCACAAGGAAGAAAATAAATGTTTAGTTGAATCAGGAATCCAAGGACCTACCCAGGTCCAAATCATCACCAGAAAGAAAATGGCAGTGGATCTCTTAAACAGCTGGATGCACTCTTCACCAAATAATCTCTTTACTATTTTTTTTTAAAGAATATAACTGAAATACCAATTTTCTTTAAATTTGTCTTTGAGTAGAGTGAACAATTCTGTCACAGACTGTACAAATAAAAATCCCTCCAGTTTGCCCTCAAAAGTCAGAGGAATAAGTGTGTGTTCTCATATGTGCACACAGTACCAACACAAACATAAAATGGGAAAATGAAGACAAGAACCATCAGAATTGATAAAGCAGCTCTTTGAATTTGCTTTGATTGCAGCACAGGCTAATTCATGGATGCTTACTAGAGGAAAAGCCCAGTTCTCATTGGCTTCTCAGGATCCAAATATCTGAGCCTAAACATCTGCTAACACCTGCTATCAAACCTGCTCTGCTGCACTCTGCAGCCAGAACTCGAAGAAGGCAGCAAAGTCACATCCAGCATGGCCATTTTCCCCCCAGAAAATGCTGTCCCAAGCCCAAATGTCTTTGGAAAAGGAATTTAACATCCATATTGAGATTTTCAAAGTGTTTTTTTCCATTACAACCAGTAAGGAACAGACTTCAGAGTAAACATAGCTGTGAGCATAATGAGGCCTGGAAGAATCACACTTTCTCTAACATTGCAAGAATCACACTTTGTATAACATTCCCATATAATGTCCCACACTGCAATAGAGACTAAAATTGTATGAACACTTAGCTTCAGGAGCCTTAATGCAAATCTGCCTCCTAGAAGTATCAGTATCAATATTCAGGTTATTAACAATGTTCACAAACTTCTGCTGACTCCTGATTGCCCAGGAGCACCCACCAAGGCAGCTCTGCATGCACAGGTTTGGGATAAGGCACATTAAACCCCAAATTAAGCAAATATTCCTGTACCACAAACTGCACCCCAGGGCAAAGTTCCCCACAAAAACTAGTTATTGTTCTTAAGTAGCCTAGCACAGAAATAGAGAAGTCTGAGGCATTAATTGCAAACACTTAAGAGCTTTTCCTGTTCCAGCAGCAGTTCTAGATGATAACAAATATTTAGTTAATAAATAAGACTTGGAGGTCATCTATAACCTATGACACAGTATAAATACATTTAAATGGTTAAAGTTTCTTATGAATTGATTAAGCTCAAAGAACTATAATTTACCTTTCTTTTTTTTCATTTAATAACAAAAATATTTCTGCAGCAGCAGCAAGGATTCAACGGCTTAATACAGAAAAAATAAAAGTCCAATATATCTGAAGCCAGGAACATTTACTGCAAGGTTGTTCAGAATACAAATTTAAAAATGTATTCCTAGCAGCATTCCTTTAAGCCTAGACACTGTATTTTGCTCACTCTCTCTCACACAATTAACCTGAGAAAACATTAGTGGTTTTGTAATCCTCCACGGTTTCTCTATGTACCAATCTATTTCTTGCTATTGGCAGTGTGTGAGGCCAGTAATGCATGTTCAAAGGAATAAAAGCTATATTTAGAAGCCAAAAGGAACAAACTGACAAGGGGAAAAGCTGCAGCTACAACAGAACTCACAAGAACATGTGCAATGTGGAACAACAGAGGTCATCCTTGCTGGAGTGAGTGGTGAAGAGGAGAGCAGAGCTTCCAGGAAAGTCTAAGAAATTAGACTGATGCCTCAAGTTTTAGTTTCATATTTTCCAGATTCTGCACTGCATTGGTGTGTGACTCTGAACTTCATATAAAGTGTTACAAGTTCTCCTCACAGCTCAGTCACACCAAACAATCCTTTTCCAGCCCCAGAACCAAGGAGCAGCTTCAGGCCCAAAAAGTGCAAACAGCAGCAAATTGAGGAGAGAATCTGGGAGGATGGGACTGCAGAACTTGGAATTGAACAATTAACCCCAAATATGGGAATGGACCAAACTCAGGGTCCATCCTGGGTGTAGTCCTGGCCAGGCTCTTGCACTGCCCAAGGTGAATCCTTTTAAGGGTTTTTTAATAAATCCCTGCTTTATTCCTTTAATTCTGTCCAGCCTCTGTTCCAGGCATCAAGACCACTAATTCCAGGGAGCATGCAGACTGAGCTGCAAGATATCCATTTTTCATTTTTCAAAGTTTTACACACATCACAGGATTTTTAAAATTAATTCCCTTATTTCAAGCTGGTCCCCACAGCTCATTTTGATGCCTAACAGTACCACCTTTCTTTAGTTTTCTTTTCCCAGTTTTCAAGTGATTTCTTGATACATCCTCAGTTCAATTTAATTTGATTTCTGCTTTATATTCTCTTCATTTTCATACTAATACCACATATCTGTATTTACTCTTCCTCCAGCTGCCTACATTATCTCTTTTACCACGGAATTTATCTCTTCATCTCTAAATCTACTGATTTTTCTCTCTAGTCAAATACCTTTTTGCTTTCTGTGATGCAGCCTGACCCTTTTATCAGCTATGCCATCACTTTTCTATCATTCTTCTCTCTCTAAAATGACTCCTGAGAGGCTGCAGACCTGAAACAGAGATCCCCTGAAGATCATCAGTGTCTGGAAAAGAGAGAGATTGCATTTTTTGCCATCAAAAACACCCTGTTTCAAGGCTCTTCCCTCTTACAGAACCAAAAAATTTCACATCACCGTGACAGTGCTCTGCTGTTACATTTGATATTCTTTTGGGGGATGTGAGGACTTGAAAATCTAAGTAGCTAAATGATGAGAGGTGACTGCTTAGCCTCTCACAGGACACAGGAGGATCACAGGAGGCTGGAAGAATAAGGAAGAACTCAAAGAAAGAATGCTTGTCTGCCATCCTCCAAAGCCAGGCTGCTTGGCCATGTGAAAGCCTGCCAGTCAAATGGGCATGAGGAATGTTATAAATAACCTGAGAGTGGAATTGCAGTGTACAGCCATGTGAAATGTGTTTCCAGCTACAATGAAGCCAAAATCCAATAACAAGCCTCAGAAGTGCCTTTAAAGAGAGCATATATTTGAGATTACAGTGAGTTATGGCTATAACCAAAGTACAAAGAGAACCTCTTTTGATGAGTTAAGGTACATATTAAATTATAAATCTATGGATGTCAATGAATATTTTCAGAAAATACCTTCAGTATCAATCAAAGCAGTGCTGCCATTCTGAAGGGATGTTATTTCTCAGCACTGAGGAGAAAATCACTCTTAATCCTCACCACAGCTTCCACAACTCAGCTGTTAATCACTCTGTTGTGACATACATCTCTCTATATGAAAGGCTGAAGTGTTGAAAGAAAACAAAATAAAAATCACAGTTAAATGCATAGCTGAGCAGAGATCTGCTTTGAAATATCCCCACTTGAGGTCTAAACACAACTGCACTTGTCAGTCAGCTTTTTTCTCTTATTTCATGGCACATAATAGCTAAGAATCCAATCCTTTCAGTTTCTACTCTGGCTGTTCACTGTAAAATCTTTTAAAGTGACACCCAGAGTGAACTAGGGTATCACTTGCTACAGGACCCAAAATACCATTTGGCTATTTTCAACTTCAAACAGAGCAAAACAGATCCATCTTGGGTACTGTGAGCACTTGACAAAAAGTTAGGGACCGTTTTTAGTTATTATAAAACCAGGAAACCGAAAAATAAAGTGAAATGTTCACCCAAATGTGCTGGGGAGAATGAGGCTCTCCCAGTGTGTCCCAAAGCCAGAGCTTGCCAAGGAGCCTGGAAATGAAAGAAAGCCTTGCAAATATAATCTTGGGCTTTATTTTACACCATGGAGTCTGGTACATCAGGCAGAAAAAACAGAGAATTCTTCTCCAAAAAAAAGAGAGATTCAACTCCACTTAGAGCTCCACAGTCTGAAACATCATCCAGTCTACCCCAAAGCCATTGAAAGTGAATTTTAATGATGCTCACACACACATCTACTTCTTCTCAAAATTAAACAGCCTTAAAATAAAAGTCCCATTAAAACTGCTTTCTCTAAACTTGTGAAGACAAACAGTTGCTAATACTTCCTTTATTCTATAAACATCATCCTTAGTTTCTTCATCTTCCAAAGACTGGCCCAGACCTTTCAGGTTATTCCACAATGGAATAAGGCAAAGCACCCACATTATGTCCACAGCATGAAGTTGTCACTGTTAAATACTACTGACATTACACTGCTGGTCATACAAATATTAATTATTGAATGAGAAAATGCATGGATTTTATGGTATATGGTCACTATTTGCTTCAAATAAATGTTTTAGTATTGAGTGTTTCAGAAAAGGAAAATATGTAATGCTAATCTAACATAATGAGGAGTAATTTAGGATATGGGATTAACATCTTACCTAGAAAAAACCCTTATTTCAGGACTTTTTGCAGCAATTTCTGTCCCCAAGATCCATACCATGATTCTGGTTTTGTCTCTCAGGCTGCAGTGTGCTTTTAAACATCCTGTGAATTGGGAGAAAATTCAGTATTTCTACTGAATATTCTTTCAAACAGATGAAAACAATTCCTGTTAGAAGACAATTTTTGATCCATGCATAATTACCCACAGTACTCCCAAGGGGTCGAGTCTCTAACACTAACAAAAAAATTACATCTGTTTGCTAATATTGATTAAGTGCATACATTGATTTTTGGGTTGATTAACTGACAAACTGTTGGGTTAGACAATGAATTCACACAATGTGGAGAAAAACACTGCAGCTATTTTTCTACAACAAATGAGCAGCTACAACCCTTTAAGTTCCATCCATAAGTTTATCAAGATTAAGAATAATTACCTTGTAACATCTTGACACAATTTCCCCACTGTGCAAACAATCTTGGCATGCTTGCAGGCAAAACATCTTTTCTCACGTGGACTTCTGTGTCACCACCTGTTTTGCAGCTAAACCAAGGAAAATTGTTATTTATATGAAAAGCCTCCTTGAAGTCTCATGATGAATAAGAGGAAGATTGTGTTACTTCTTTTTTTTCCCTCTTTGCATTCAAACTCCTTAAGGTATCATGTTTTGGAGAGGCTTTTAACCTTCAGCTGGGGTTTCATTGTTACTGCTGCCCGCTGGATTTTTCAATTCTCTCAAAATTTTCTATTTACTGCGTGCATTATTGCATCCTCTGAACACACAGAGCCCCTGACCCAGTGATCAGATACAACAGAGCTGGAAGGACTGCAAAGGCTCCCTGTAAAGCTGCCTAATCACTGCACCACCTCCTGAGAATGTCATAAGGATTCCCTGTGAGCTGCAGGCAGAGCTCCCTCCTGGAGGAATATCTCCAAACACAACATTGTGGTGAGCAGAACTTGTAACACACAAGTCATTTCAGCTGCAGCGTTTAACAATCACACATGAAAAGGAAAAATCAAAAACCTGCCACCAAATTTCAAATATGAAAAACTGGAAGATGTGAAACTGGAAGAATTAAGGGTAGGGACACAGAAATCCACTGTGTCTGGGATTTAAGGCTGGCAGAGCACCCAGGGAAGGATGTGGCTGCAGTAGCTGTGACACAGAGAAATAGTTGTATTGTGACACAGAGAAATATCAGCTGTGGCACAAGCACACTAGCCATTAAAACCTAACTTATTTTACCTGTATCCTTTCTCACCTACAGCACTGAACTACTCATCCAGAATAAAATCATGGTGCAGCTTAGAAATTTTTTTCCTACTTTTCACTATCAGCCTCCCAAAGAAAGAAGCGTAACACCCTAAAAGCATGGTCTTTGTACATTCATAAATACTGAAAAGATGATTTCTACCCTTGGGGGTGCCAAGAGATTTCAAGTGTGTGGTGCCTCTTTCACTTCATTTCACTTCTCTCATTCCATTTTATAGCATTACCTGTTCTCACAGTGTCTCTTAAAGATATTTAAGTTTCAGCACCCTTTGCAACAGCCAAGTGACAGCCTAGCAGAGGATTACCTGTTCTCTCTGTTGGCTATTTCTCCTCCTGGCTGCTGTTGCTGGCAGCTCAAGAAGGGACTGCCTGGCACAGCACAGCTGCTCCTGACAGCCCTCCTGGACCCATCTGACACAGAAATTAAAACAGTGCAGTGCAGAGCAATGCAGAAAGCCATATGCCCCTTCCTATCCCTAAACAAAGAATATGATCATTTTCAAAAAGCCCTTTTCCAAACCTGCCTGGCTGCTGGATGAGCAATCATTCATGGGTAACTTCTGGATGCTCACAGTAGGACAAAAGCATTAGAGAGCTGCAGAGTTCTGGGTGAAGCCCATAATTAAGGAAGCTAATGATCTGAGATGATGATCCATGGCAGAGCTGGTTTGACTTTATTTTGAACTGGCTTTAGAATTTGCAAAGAAATGTTTTCCATTAGTGGATAAAAGGCCCTGGTAAGTAATTTGTGCTTGCTGATAGATGTTAAATGGCCCTCAGAAAGCATATAAGAAGTCCCTGAAATGCTACAGATTATTACAGGCAGCATTTCTTTCAGCTCTTCCAACCAACAGCAAAAACCAGAGAATAATTTTAAGCTTGAAAGGGACCTTTGGGCTTTATCTGATCAAACCCCTTACTTTAAAGCACACAAAAGTTTGTCAGTCAGGACCCTGGAGCAGCATTTTCACTCCAGCCACATCTCTGGCAGGACTGGAAACAGTGATGTGCACAAATCTCAACCATGGGTTTAAAGGCATAAGATTTTCAAACCCTAAAAGGGCTTTGCCACATTTTGTGTGGCATTACACATAAAGAGCTGTAGCCCTTACAGCCAAAATCAGGATGTGGAGAGCAGCTGACATTTTTGCTCACACATTTAGCATCACTCAGCACTTCCAAAAGTCTTGAAATGTCCCAGCTGTACCTCAGCCTCCCCCCAGGAGGTAAACTGTGCCTGTCCCAGGTTAAACACCAACACAGCCACACTGCACCCACCCAGCAAAAATATCTGTTCTTTCCAAGGATTTATTTCTGTGCAGTATTTCTGCAGTGAACAAACACTCCTGATGGAAACTGTGTCAATGATGCTGCTGAAAAATATTAGAACACATTTTCCAACTCCTTTATGTTCTTTTTCTACAAAAAAGGAGGAGCTGTCAGGATTTATTTGCCATCTGATTGTTACCTCTGTGTTAATTTTTACTCCTTATTTGGCTTAGTTTTAAATTTTTGTTGAAACCTATTCTAGGTGGAAACACTGTCCTTTGAATAGTTATAATCCTGAGGCAGAATATAAAATATTGTTTTCTCGAACATCTCCCTTTCCCACCCGGATGCTCCTAAGCAGGCTTTAGTTCCATTAGAATATTCATGGGGTATAAATAATAAAAAAAGCATGAAAGCTGCTGGAGTGTAGGTAGAAAATTTACTCTCCTTGCTCGTTCTTAACTTTCACCTAACTTCCTTACAGCTGGTACAATAACTTGAAGCAAAATCTGTCCTTTGAGAGGAACTTCTAAGCAGTTAACAATGTACTCCATCTTCTAAATCCACACACTGCCACAGGATATTAATGCAACAGTCCCATCTCTGATAATGTACACTGCTGCTTGTTAAGAGCTGGAGCTGGGGAAGCTAAAGAAATGTTTTTCAAAATTAAGCAAAGGAATTTTTTTTGTGCTTAAGCAGATAGGATGCACAGAAATTTTTAAAACAAACTTATTTCCAGCCTCTCCCAGGACAGTTCTCTCCCCACCAAACATAGCCTATTTTCCAAAACATTGTTCTCATTTACCTTTCATTAACTGAGTAGTTTTCCACAGGCTCTTGAATTTCCTTTGAGCCTCTATGGATA
>JAOTQP010000251.1:3312737-3342621 GCA_026413545.1 Cichladusa arquata
ACTGAGTAGTTTTCCACAGGCTCTTGAATTTCCTTTGAGCCTCTATGGATACTGTGCATGTAGTAGACAAAGTCTTGAGTTGAAAAACCCAAAATCACAACAGCAAGAAATTAATATTTATGTTTGAAAAGCTGTGTCTCATTATTAGACAGTGTTTCTCCCCAAACTGTGGAGGTTTATTTTAGTAACTAATCAGCAGACATATATTGCCTCATAAAGCATTACTACTTCATCTGCATAATTAATAGTATACACAGCATTTTTGAAAAAGTACAACTCAAGGTGCATTCACTAACATTTTGTGAATCATTAAGCATGGACCCTTTCAGTTGCATTGTAGGTTTGCTAATTATAGAAACAGGAATTGAAATAACACAGCTTTGTTTGAAGTTTAAGGGCTATGTCTCCTTTACTAGCCACAGAACTTTCAAAGCAGCTACCAAACACTTTAATGAAGATCTGAAAGAATTGGAATATTTCAATATTCCTCTTTCTGAACTTATTTTGCTTCATGAAACTTTGATCAATGTACCCTCTTCAAAGTCCCAAAGCCTGGCTTTTAGAAATAGCTGTTAGCAATTTACTGAGGTTATTTATGTTGTGGATATTCTTTCTGGGAGATTTTGGAAGTTGACTGTACATCTAATTCCCAAAACTTCTTTTGCAAGACTGCTGGTGAATGTTTTTGCCATGCTTGACTCTTGCCTGGCAGATCCAGCACAGCAGGACGTGCTATTTAGTAAGTTAGTCATCTTGAACATCTTTGCCTTTCAGAGCACAGAACATTAAGCTAAACTGATCTTGCACTGAAAAAGACACCAGGGTTTCACCAAAAGAGTTTTATAAGATGCAGTCAACACTTTACATTATTTGTCCTTTCTTCAGCTCATGTTTTGACACTATATTGGTACAACAGAATCAGTCACCCACACCTATTTTTAAGCTACCCAGGTTTAGAACCAAATGACTCTTCCATTTCTACAGACTCTTTTAAACATAGCAACAAGCAAGTGCATTATTAATTCATTCTAATAAAACAAATCTGCTTTCAAAGCAGTGACCCAAATTAATCGGGTAAATGGAAGAGAATGGCAAAGAAAACCAAAACCAAAAGAGAAAACCACAAGAAAGATTTGCAATGGGTTTGTCACTTCTTCTAAATGGTTTGGGCCAGCCATAAGGCCTTGTCTGACCCAACTGAGCTGATTAAAGTCCCCAAGGCACTGAGTTTGACAGACTGAAGTGCACACTTAGCACGATTCTGGCAGCTCTCCTATGCCCCAAAGCTCTGCAAGATGCCCCAAGTTCAGGTTAATATTCAGCTGGAAAGAACCATCAGCTCTCCTGCTCCATGCAGAGAGAAAGGAAACAATCCCCAACTATCCTTGTTAGCAAGGTTTTGGGTTGTGTTTAAGTTTTAGAGCTAAAATATTTCATTTTGTAGAGTCCCAAACCCATCACTTATCGTGGTTTGTGTTGGCAAGTCCAGCATCCCTTCAAAGAGCAAGGATGGCTTCAACCAGACCAGGTTGCTCAGAGCCCCATCTCTTTGTTCCTGTGTTTCACCCCCCTCACTGAACAAAATTTCTTCTTTATGTCTAATCTGAATTGACCTCTTCCAGTTTGAAACCATCACCCCTTGTCCCAACACAACGTGCAACCCTAAAATATCTGTGCCCACCTTTCAGCCACCCCTTAGGTACTGAAAGGCTTACTGAAAGTAAGTTGGGATCCTGCATTTGTACTACATTACAAACACACATCGTTGCTAAACCTTCAAAAACACATTATTTGAAATAAAGCTGCAGTTTGTAATTAATATGAGCAGTTACATCAACAAAAACACATAGAAGGCAATGAGAAAAATCCGACAGACAAAAGACTGAGCAGCTTTTTCCTCTTGGGTTTAGTCTTTAATAACAGAATCAGTCAATCATTCTTTGAAATTCTGCTATCAGGACGAACAGAACATGTCTCCAGGAAATTTAGGATGATGGTGTCTGGAAAACAAACAAGAAAAAGAGCATTTCCAAAGCATTCATATCTCCATCCAGCATTTAACAGATGCCTTTATAAGCCTTGGACTGCAAGGATGGAACAAGATGCTCTGTGCATTATTCCCTCACCTCCCCTGTTGAAATCCCTGCCTGTGTTCATACAGGTAACACAGATTTTATGTTCTTACACTGAATCAAAGAGGTTGAAATACAATGGTAGTTTCTGCAATGTTTATATCTCAGAGGAAGTTCTGCTGCCTTAAGGCAGAAGCAGAAGTGGAATATGGTTTAACAATATTTAGCATTTGCTGACCATTAAAACATTCCACCCACCACAACAAATTTATATATTTGAGACTTGGGCCCAGTATCCTCACCAGTTTCAGTACCAAAAGTGGGCTGGGCTGTGCACAAGTAAAAATGTTCAAAAAATATGAATTACTAAATTATTCCTAGTCACATTATAAAGTTTTAATGGTTTTTGATGGTCCAGCAGGTCATCATTGGACTCTAAAGACACTGAAGATTCCTGTGCAAGTCAGCCTCAAAGGCAAGTATTTGCCAAATCTTCCTTGCACATCCAAGAGAAAATAGTGAGGGGTAAGAAGAGAGAGAAACTTTCAATGCAGAATAGAGGACAATGTAGAATAGAATGGACAAGACTCCATTACACACTTGTAATTACATTTACTCAGAAATAATGCAGGTATTTAGAGTGATAACAAAATTACAAAGGCAGTAGATTGCAAAAAGCATTTCCATAGCTATGGCAGTGTTCTTTCCCAAGAGGAATTGTTAACATTGGTATCACTGCATTTTTGAAGTCAGGGATGTGGAATCATGAATTCACCACCAACAAGACAAGAGATGCTGCACACATTTTCAAGGAACAATATTAAAATGGTGGCCAAAAAAAGCAACAGCATCTCTTGTTTGCTGTTTTGAAGAGTTTTGCCTCATCCTATCAAGGAGGAGCAACACATGATTTTATTTCCTTCTAATCCAGGTAGCTCAAATTTGCAACGAGAAATCCTGTCACGACTTATTTACAAGTGGGCTGCACAGAACTTCCCCTGCCAAAATTATTGAGCAGATAAGTGAATAATTTGGAAAAGCATCTGGCTCAAAGTCACCGGGTTTTGCAGGCGGGCGTCGCTTCATGCAAATTACCCCGTAAACACGTCAGTGTGTTTCAAAACAAGGCAGAGCAATGGACAAACTGTTCTAGCTCAACCAGTTGTGGCAGATGGCAGGATGCAGGATGTCTGGAGCCTGCCAGATCTGTGCCTTCATCTGGAGAGCACAGCCTTGGGAGGCGTGGCACAAAACCATTATTTCCTACACCTCACCATCCTTTTCTCTTTGTGCCTTCTACATCCAAATCCAGTAAGGGTTAAACAGATTGAGGTGTGAAAAAAGACCCAGCTAGATAGTTAAATACCTCAGCACAGAGTTATAATACATATTTTCATCATTGTCCTACAGAGACAGAGCATCTTTGAGGGGAAAAAAAAAAAGATTACAAAAACCAAGGTGGGTTTTCTTGTCTAGGATAACTTGCTTCTGGAAGTCTGCTTTTGAACTTCAGCCTGGGCTTTTTTTTTGACCATAACTCTATTAAATTTACTTTCTGAACTCCTAGTTCTGTTCCCTGTTGCATCCTGCAAAAGTAAATCTCAGAGCTTAATTAATTATTTTAGAGGAAAACCAAAACAAAACATCCCCAAGAGCTCAAAATTTTTTGTTGCGACAGTATTGCCCAAGAATTTCATAGCAAACCCCATGGAAAAGCAGCACTGCCACACACAGTCAAAAAGGTATTATAAATTAAAACACAACATCTCAAATTGGAAGGATCATCAGGCCAAATTCCCTGCTGCTTTCAGAACCACACAAAACTAAAGAACAAAAGTAAAAGCAGTCCAGACACTGAATTCTGACCACTGAATTCTGGTTTTATTCCACATTTACCCTGCACATCTGTACAGAACTACTTCAGCACAGCCTTGTGCAGAGGACAAAAATCTCCAGATATTGACTCCAGAGACAGAAACTTTATAGCTAGAACCCAAAAATTATGCTCTTTTCCAATTTTAATTGTATTTTTTCCCACATGCACTCAAATGATGCATATTTCTAAAATAACTACTGTAAGTATCCAGCACAGCACTGATGTATTAAAAAACCCACACCTAGAACCTTTTAGGGACCCTTGCAATGCTTCTCATTCCATGATTCAGTATATTGCAGTACAGATTAACAATTATAGAATTAAGAGGGATAATAAAGAAAGAAAAAAATTCAGTCAGCATTGAGCAGTTACCTCCCAGTAGAGATTTTCAGCTTGCATCCCACACAGCTGGTGCCAACAGCTCAAGAGGGACTTGGGTAAAATGAAATTTTTCCAAGGATTTTTGTACTTTGATATTAACAGAGCTATAAAATTCTAATTATTCATTCCTTCTTTTGAATGTCTGTGAGCAGCCACTTCTGTTTGATTCAGAAATTGCCTTAAAGAAAGGGGAAAAAAATACGAAAAGAAAAAAAAAAAAAGAGACTAATTTCATTGTCATGGAGAGCAGCACTTCAATCTGATGACTTTCAACTTTTACCACCTATTCACTGCACCCAACTGTCTGCATGGGGAGGTTTAATCTTGATTTTAGAGCAAATCTCATGAATATGTCCTTTTTTATTCATTAAAAAAACAGTAAATTGTCCAAGTATTTTAGATATTTCTCCTGACTCTTCAGGAAATGCTGCAATATTTGATTACTTTTCATATTTATGTTTGCCTAATGGTGGTTTATCTGCATAGAACAGCTCTGCTGGAGGTCTTCTATTGTGTTCCAGGCATGCAACTGCTCAGATTTGGTCTAAGTAAAACCCAAATAACATCATCCAAATGACATTTCTCATCTAATGATTCCTGACTAGTCATGCTAAATTATAAAAAGTCACCAAACAAACTGACTCTAGGAGATTGGTGTCAAATAGCAAAAATAACTGCACTTGTTGCCATGTTTATTTTCACGTGGCAAGGCAAAAGAAGAAGCTGGATGCTATGTTAATGCACTGGCTGTTTCCCAACATCCTCTTGAACATCTGTTGTGTCTTTCCCCTATAAAAATGCAAGTAGAATCAGCACTTCCATTCCCTCTTACATAGCAACTTAATCTAGCACTTATATTACCCAAAAAATGAATTCCAATGCCCTAATGCAGCCAACATTCTTACTTCACTTTTTAAGCTATCAAGAAAGATAAATCTAATGTTTCTAAGAACTAGAATGTTTTCCAAGTTTCTGTAAAACTTACAGAATCAATAGGTCAATAGGATATGCAAAAATTAGTAGTAAATTAGTAAATTATCTTCTGTTAATTATCTTCTGGTAGTAAAATTAAAGTAAATTATTAGTTAGTAAATTACCTTCTGGTATTTCAGTAGCAACAATAAATAAACTGAAAGAATTACGAAATGAGTTGTTTTGTTTGGAAAACCACCCCAGTGGAGTCCTGGTTTCCCCAGTAATCTAACAAAATGCTATTTGTACAAAGACATTGTTTCAAAAAACCAGACTTGTCAGAACTGACTGGTTGGTTTAGAATTTAACAGACTGTACAGCATCAAGTGATGGAACTGAGTAAGAGGGGATGACTGAAATAATATGAATATATTTCTTTCAGACAATATTAAAACTTCATCCCTATCCCTCAGGGCCATATTAAAAATGCACATATGCTCAGGAGGCCTTTAATCTATGAATAGTTTATCAAAGTCACCAGGTTTTAACAGACTAAAAACCTTTCCACAGAACAAGTCCCAGTCTGCCTTTCCTACACACTTATATCTATTACACAGGAAACATGAGGAGTTCTGCACCAAATTTTACATTCTAATTAATTTCAGCTGTATTCACCTCCAGCATTTTGGAAAGCAAGCTCACTTGCAGTCTCCTGGAAAAGCTTTTTAGAGATATGCAAAGTCTCTCAAAACCTAAGTGTTAGGCTAATCCAATAAAACACCCAAAGCATCCCAACTAAAAAAAAGAAGAGTTTCATGCTGAAAATTCCACCTTGCTGATAAATAGCTTCATGTAAATTTGAATTGTGTCAATAATTCACAGCAATATACAGGAAATAGTTTAAAAGTTCCAGGGTTTTTATAAACTCCAAAGAAAACTACGCCTTAGTATTAGAACAAAATGTTTGCTTTTATTTTTCAGCCTTATTTCCCAGTCCCCTCTGGGTGGGATAAAAATATTTCAAGCCAAGCTGCAGTTTGTAACTAATAGAACTGTGCATAGCAAAGAAAAACAGATTCATTAAAATACATCTAGCTGTAGAGATCCTCCAGAAAGCAAAGATCCCTCACAAGTCAGAAAGGGCTGACTTCAAAAGGAAAGCAGAGCTGCATTACACAAACTTTATCTTCAGCAGAAATCCAAACTATCATTTCAATACTCCACTTTTTAATTCTATTATTAATGCTGCTTTCTTTGTGCTGTTGAACACTCACACCAGAACCATGGACGCAAACTGGAAATTGTGGTAAAAAATTTAAGTGCATGAAACTGGAGCTTTTCTGGAAGTGGCTGTATTAACCCATCTCAGCTCCCAGTGCACCCATTCAGCTCTCAGGACTATTCCCAACAGGCTAAAATCCTGACAGTATTAGTCAGAAAAATTAAATTAGTCTTTACCAAACCACTTTGATATAAGTTATTCCAGGGCTCATTAGATAAATCCTGAACCATTAAAATGCTTTAGTACTGACAGGGAAGGAGAGAGACAATTCACAATTGATTTCCATGCAAGCTAAATTAAATTACATGGAGTTATATGTCTAGTTCAAAAAGGGCGACAACAAGTCAATCCTGTCTGCTTTTTAAAGAAAAAAAAATTCTGTAATCTCCACTTCCTACAACAGTTTTCCAGTTTCCATAGAGAAAATTCCAATTTATTTGGTCAGGCATCCAGGGCCTTGATAGTAGTTTGTAGAGATGGTTTTTAGGGGTTTTTTGGCAAGTTCTTAGTGAAAAATTCAGGGCTTTTGATCTTCCTTTCCAGAGAGGCCTAAAAAGATAAGACTCTACCTTGGGCCTTGTAAATTCTGCATGTAAGACTTCACCTGTGGCAGCTTCAGCTTCATTTGGACCATATACAATTTACCTGCAGTCTTTTGTTTATTGTTGCTTTTTCACTGTAAGCTTCCAGGGCATTTCCCAGCAGCCATGCACTTGGCTGCCTTGAGATTTGTTACTTTTGAAAATATCTCCCTGACAGTGTTGGATCCCAGAAACCTGGGAGTTTTGAGCTTTCTGTGCTTTCTGGCACTGACCCCCAGCAGAACACTGCTTTTGACCTGAGGCCTTGGAGAAGGCTTCCAAATTTGGGTGATGGAGTTAAAATCATAGGTGTGTAGTTAAATAGAAATGTGTGATTTCACATGGTGAAGGGTTTTAAATTTGAGGTTTTTATAATATAGTAATGGGTATGGGAGAAGATGGAGGATTTTGGTTGATGTCTATTTCTGTCTTCTCCCTTCTCCATGGTTTCAGGCAGTAATTTCTGGTTGGAGAGTCAGTGCTGCACTGAGGGTCACAGGAGTTTGGTTATTGGGTCAAAAGTATAAATAATATAGGTGTTAGTTCTCTATTGGACTGTTTAGAGACCTTTTAACTAGCTGGATCCCTTTTAGCTGGTAGCTGGAACTGTCGCAGAACTCTCTGTACTTTAGATAAGATTAATAAACAACCAAGTCTGAACACGAGAAAATTCATCTCCTTCATGTTTTTAATCCTGATTGTGAGTGAAGGCAGAAGAAAGGGCCAGGAGTTGCTCTTTGGATATAGTTGTAGGTCCCTTCCAATTCAGAATATTCCATGAGAATAAAAATTGGGAAATGTTTTAGACAGGGGTATCTTTCTACATTCAGTGCTACTCAGTATCTTATCCCTTGTTATAAGTTAGGAAGAAGCAGTAGTAGCTTTTTTATATAAATGATAAAAGACCACCCCTGTGCACAATTTAGTCATCATGCCCATTCCTGTCACTTTGTAGCTCACTAATGGTTAACCACAGGAAAATACTGCAGAACATTAAAAGCTAATAGAAACTCACGTCCATTTCTCCATGGCTAAATTTATCTGAACACACAGAAATCCCTTAAAAAGTTTTGCTTTGCACAAAAAAAGACACAAAGTAGTTATTTCATATTTTTGTTCCACATTACAAAAGGCTTCCCTTCAGGAGAATCAGTGTAGCACTGAAAGTTGGGTTCCAGTCACTGTTTATCAGAACACCTGAAAACTACCAAAAGCAGGTCCTGAGCTGGGAAGTGACAGAAATAACATGTATGCAAACTATTGCAATGCCAAAACAATTACTTGCCATCTAACATGTGCCACACAACTCACCCAAACACCCAAATTCACTTCCAGACCCAGCTTTCCATCAAACCATTTCCAGTTCTACAGCAACCTTCCCCAAGCAGAACTCACCAATGCAAAGTCTGAACTTCTAGAATTCAGTGGACACAGCCACAAGGTGTTTGATGATGAACTGCTGTTGGTTGGCATGAGCACAGGAGAAAGTCTGCTGGCCAGGAAAAATCAGAAAAAAGAGAATCAGGGAAAGAGAATGCTGCTGGGATCAGGGTGTCTCCAACTCTGTCATCACCAGCAGCCCCCAAGAGCCCAGAAAAATTAAGGGCATACAACAAGAGTGGAAAGGAAACACACACTGTACCAGTGAGACAATTCTTCCCAATTTCCAGTAGCTCAGAATTTTAGCAGAACAGAGCAGCCTCGGAGACTGAATTTTCCACAAGAGACAATGTGGACTGCATGTTGCACTAATTACAAAACTGTTATTAGCACTGGAGAAATAATCTGCCAGTTGGACAGCCTAAGCCCACAATAAAGTGCAATGTGTGAAATAGTCAGCTCCAGAGGCACATGGGGCAGCATAAACACTGCTGCTGTTCTAGAATGGTGCAGCACACTCCTGGCAATTAAACTGACTAGAGAAAACATTCAGCTATCCATCTGAAAAGAAAAGATGTCCTTTCCCACAGAGATGCACAGGTTCTGTGTGAGTTTGTTCACCAGGAGGATTTTCAGACTGTCTTAGCATGTGATTAATCTGAGCAGATTAATTTGATATTAGGTTTTTGGTCACCTGGAATCTTCTCAAGCCAAAACCTGTACACAATGCACTGCTCTGCTCAGTCCTGAAAATGGATTTGTTCTAGTACTCGTGATAGTTGAGTACAGAAGCAAACCTGGTGGTTTCCCCTCCATAAACAAAGTAGGGTTTAGAGGAAATTAGGAGTTAAGACGCTCAACTTTTTGCTGTGACCTATGTGACACCCCATAAGTGTCATCTGGAGAGGAATCAGAGATGCATCACAAGACAAAAAAGTGAATTTTTGGCATGGCAGGAGCAATTCCATACTCTAGAGTGCATTTATTACACTGTATGTATACATATTACACTGAACAAAGTTCCTATTACACTCTCATCTTTCTAATGCCTGAAGCCAAACCATAAGGTCAATGGCTGTGATACAGATCAAACTCAATTAGGCTCCCTGCAGGTGGTGATTTTTCCCTGCATTAAACCCTGCAATGTACAAGAAATAGTCCAGTAAATAAAGATGCTTTGAGACAGAATCTCCTAAGAGAACATCTGTCTAGTTGCTGCTTTTTTCCACAACTCTCTTAAGTAAAAAAATCACTTGGCACACTGCATCTATCTTTTTAAGCAAATATACTTCTTTATTTTATCTGCTAAAAGCATTTCTGACCTACAGTTAGTGGACCCTTTGCACTTTCCCATGTTCCTTCTCCTTGCAGTGCAGCACCAGTAACTCCATAATAACAGCTGCTTCAGTGACATGGATTAACAATGATCTCTTCACCAATAGAAGCCCAATTTTTATAGGAACAACATATTCCACACGGCTTTTATTTAAAGCAGTGGCATAGAAATAACCTTGCACTGAAGAGAAGACTGGACAAAAGACAGAGAAACTCCACAAAGTGTCAGGAGTAAGAGGTGAGGGAACATCTTGCAATGCTTTGATTTCTAATTAGAATGCAAGATGCTTGCAGCAAATTGTACAACTGAGATGGTCAATTAAGAGTGCTGTTATTGTTCTTCCACTGTAAGACCCCCTCAACCTTGCCAAAGACAGAAAATCATTACAAAATTGTTAATGCTTCAGTGTCTAGGTAGCTCTCCTTTGGAGAAGAAAAAGCTTATTTATATCAAAATACAGATACAACTAGAGTAATTTTATCTTCTGGTTTCCAAGGAGACAAGTGACCTCTATAGACTTCTCCTAACAAGTGCATCAAAGCCACATCATAGCAAGCAAAGCCATGAAAGCCATAAGAAAGTAGCTCAATGCAGAGAAAATCTGCTGCTCAAACCTGAAGTTTAACAACTTGGGTAGTTTGCCAACACAGCCCCAAGGTTCATTTTAACAGAGCATTCTCTGTAACAGACACCACCAATCTCCACCTCAAGGGAAAATAACAGGCAGGAAAGGCTCCAGTATGGAACAACCAACAATAAGGGCAATAATCTAACTCTAGCACTCAGGGGGCAAACCTTCCTGAGACAGAAAATCCACCCTTGCCCAGCCCATCAGCAGCACCTCGAAGCCAACATTTATGTTGTATCAGCAATTCTCTATTTTAGCATCCCAGAATCTCAGGAGGATTCTGCTTTCTTCCTCAGCCAAGCTCAGGAAACCTCCTGGAGCCCACGGTATGTATAATCACATTTTCAATGCCTTCCTAATCTACAAAAAGCAGATTTGTTTTGGCAAAGTGCACAGTTAAAGAGATTCACTGTCTTTCCCCACGTCCCTCTTGAGTGTCACTCACATGTTCTCAACACATTGGGGAAACACTGAACCAGCTTTTTCTTGGAGAAACTGCTTCAAGCTCCTCCAGTTTAAGTTTACCATCCAGCCCCAAGCACCTCACACATTTTGGCTTCCCTGTGTGGCTCACCCTCATTTTCCTGCTGTTGTTCCTCCATGGATTCACTTGAGGCAGAATTCTGTAGAGCTGACATGGAGATGGTGAGCTGCAGGACTCTGGGGTGCTGCTGGGAGCAAACAGCATGCCTGGGGTAACTTATGACTAATTTCAGCCTGTCCTGATCTAGCTCAGCTGGCAGCAATAAAAGCAAGTAAAAAAAAAAAAATTAAAAATCATTACAATATATGAAAACCCTAGACAGCAGTTCTGCGTGGTAATTGTGCAGCAGATTAAGGGGCTCTTTGTGGTATTTCCAAAAATCAGCTTTAGAGCCCTGTATTACTAGTGGGGTAGGGCTGGGAAAGTGGCCTTGAGAGAATCATAACTGTTGATGGCAAGTTTCTGCTTCCTAAAATCTACCTGGGCACAGGCTAACCAAAAATTCAGGAAAGGTGATGAGGAAAAGTTTTGATTCAGGAGATAGAAAAATAAAAAAAGCTGGAAGAAACTGTTATTTTAGACCTGACTAATGAAGCGTTCGAGAATATAAATGTGTGAAGGTGTTTTGAATGAGATCATGAGAGACAGTGCCAATGATTCTGCAGAAAATAAGAAGTGAGAAAAGCTGAACAGGAGCAAGACAGCTCCAGGTCACACTCACAGGTGCATCAGGCAAAGCTCAATGCTGATAAACAGGGGGGAAAAAACCATCAGCGTATAATGCCAGAATTGGGGGTTGCAGTGTGAAATGGATTTGTGGAAAGACACAAATAGCAATAAGAAACATAAAAAACTAGATCTAGACAAATCCAGGATTGCTCCAATAACACAAATTGCAAATGCAAAACTCCCCAAACACTTTCAATACCTGTTTTGCTTCATCTTCAAAGAAGTCTAAGAGATTAGGTATTGAGCACAGCTGGTGATAAGAGAAAACAAAATAAGAGAAAGAGTTTAAAATAAAACCAGCAAAATCCCAACACCACACAAAACTCCAACACACACAGTGGTATGGGCATCTTGCTGGAAAATAGATCTAGTTGTTTTACTCCCCTGGATCCCACAGCTGAAAAAACACACGGAAGAGGAAGGAACAGAAGAAAACCCACATGGCAGGGGCCTGGTGAATGCTCAGGTGCAGAACTTTCAGCCCCTACCAACTCAACAGCAGAATTGTCACTCAGGTTTTTTACTCACTGCTGTTTGTGATGAGTTTTAGGCCACCAGTTGTAATCCAGGCTTCTTTCTGCTATAGAATTCTACATTTTCACATCCTTTTGTTGCCATATACATACTGCTCTATCATATTCTACCCCATGACCAGTCAAGCATGTCTTACACTCTCATTTGGTTAGTAATTCTCTCCTTCCCAACTGTTTGCATAAAGGGCCCTTCACTTTGTATAGGACAAATAGAATCAGCACTCACAGAAATTTATTTTTAGAGAAAAAGTGCTGAAGTTACCACTTGTGTGCTTCCCTGTCTCAGAGGTTCTCTGAGAAATTTGCACAGCTCATTCACAGAGCATGTCCCTGGTACCACGAGCTCTCATCACAGGGATAGAAAAGAAAATGAATTAGAAATCAAGTTTTGAGAACTCCCACCCTGTGCTGGCTCTTCCTTCTCCTTGGAAGCACAGCCTCACCAAATTACCAGGCACAACGTGGCACAGGCATGCAGCATCCTTTCACAAGCCAGATGACAGGGGATTTTCCAGAATTCCTGTGCTGATAAGCATTTGAGGATACAGAAGGTTACATAAATAGACAGAGAGATGGAGGTAGATAAGAGCAGATGTGACAGAGATTGACAAACACATTTTGGGGTACAAGTCTCACAGCAGCAGAAAGCCCTAGGCTAGACTTTACTTTATTAAAGGAAATCACATAGCATGGAGAAAGGCTAAGCAGGGTTATCAAACCTTCTCCTTTCATCACTAAAAAAAAAAAAAAAAAAAAAAGACTGCTGCTTACAATTTAAAGAAAGGTCTGACTATTATGAACCTTAGCCATGGAATTCTCACTAAAACTGCTGCTTTTACAAAAGGTCTTCTCCTTCCTGCTGGCAAATAAAGCATCAGACTGGGTTCAAAAGTCCTCAAACTAAAAGCAAAGTAACAGATTCAAAACCACAGTATGTCATAGGGCTAGAAATCAAAAAGCTGCAGTATAATCTGGCTGAGTGTATGGGGTTTTTTGTTTTTTCTTTTGCTACAATCAAAGCTCTTCAGGCCCGTGCCCTGTGTGATTTATCAATAAACAGGTGAGTTATATTTGCATCTTAATTCGAGGGAAGTAAAGGACCTACTTTACCTGCCATAATGTAAATTTATTATGGAATTGGCTATTTTATCTCTATCATAGGACAGCTCAGGATCCCTGCAGCAGAAACTCTTCCAGTACCTCACAGCTGCTGGGTGCAAGCACTTAGCTTAACATCACTGAACATCATCTTCCTCAACCACCAGCCTGCTGATCTTCCAAGGCACCAGGATGCTGGCAGGGCATCAGCACTCAGAACATCTGGAGCACTCCAGGAATCTTAGGTGTTGCCAGCCTTCTTTTACTCTTCTCCTTGTACCTTTTAGAAAAGAGTTTAAAGCTGACAATAACCACGTGCATGCAGTTAGCCTTGATACAAAGCATCCCCTGAAATCTCCTAATAAAACCAGCACAAAGGTCATTCAATTCTGATAAGATCTCATTCAGTCTGAAAGCTCAAGATCTTAAAACTGATTCTGAAAATTCAAGACTTGAAAACTGATTTTCCATTACTGGTGTTGTATTAGCAAACTGTTTATAGATTCATTCTAATCTGGGTTTTCTACTCTGAGAACATCAACCTTCCAACCTAAATTCTGCTATTTACAGGTAGGATATTGCATTAAATTCACAGTGATTCCTTTGTAAAATTGACAAACTTAGTTTTTTCAAAAGAGAATATATTTTATAAATATCCTTCATCATGAAAAGGGATAAATATTTTTAAAATTCTACCATTCAAATGGTTGAAGAAACACACTTGGGCAGCTGCCTAGAAAAATCACTTCCTGAGAAGTGTTTGCATCAGTGAAAATGTGCTTGGAGTGTATTTAATCTGTCTGAAGAATCATGTGTGCAGCTTTTTGGATGAGCTGGTGGTGAGGAAGGCTTCACCATCCTGGCTCACTGGGATGGGAGCCAGGCTTTCCAAGAGATCCATGGAGAGGTCATAGCAGGTTGACACATTTTTCCAGAGAGCACAGCACACAAAGTACTCCCTGTGCTTCTCCTAAAGAGAGGCTCTCCTTGGAAAAATCTGACCCAAAGGGAAGGTGGGGGTGGGTGGAGAGCTTGGGCCTTTCTCCTTACACTCTGAAAATGTAATTGCACAGGGAAAGGCTGCACACAAACACTGCTAGTGCTATCAGTGAACAGGACAGCTTTCTGTCAAATAATAGCCATCTAAAATGTGTGCATGTAGATTGAGTTGCTCGTGTAAATGCATTATTTCAACGGGCTTTCCAAACAAAATTTTAGTTATGATTTCTCCTGCTGAGGTGTAAACTCAATTTATCTACCAAAGTAAGCACAGCATATAGAAAGCACAGAAATTAACAGTCATATATTTCTAGGCCAAAGGTGTCAAGCAGAAAATCTGAAGTCCAGAAAACAGAGTAAAGAACTAAATTCAGTAATCCATACACAACTGCCTGAAGGCTGGGAAGAAGAGCAGGTGGACTAAATACTACTAAGGATCACCACAGGAAGGGCTGAAAACCTAGAATTGTTTTTGGATTGGACCTCTATTTTGGGCAAAAATTACTTGGCTGGCTACCTAGAGAATTAGATTGGTATCACCTGGCTAGGCTTATTATTTGGAATAAGGCTCAGACTATGTACAGAGATCAGGAAAGCAGGGACTAAAGCCCTAAGATGATGCTTGATCCTAGCAATGATAAATGAGAAAAAAAGCTCTCTTTATATAGGAATTCAGAGCATATTTAAGCATTGCTCCAGCTGGACATCTTATAGAGGATGGTATTCTGAAATGTAACTCAAATACTCATTTTCAACCTGAGCAAGAGATATATCTTTCTTCCATCTGACACATTTATGGTGTAAGCACAAGCTAATGATTTATTAATGATTTATAATTTAAATGGAAATTGTGAGTCACATGGTCAGGGATATATTAAGGGAAAAGGGAAAAAAAATCTTCAGGACTAGATCTTAAAAGAGTTTCAAACATGGGAAGACAAATAATGGTCAAATAAAGCTGAGACTGTAGTCAGGGATGGCTCAAGAAAGGAGAACTCATGAAGCTGAAACAGGCATTAAATCATAAAAGACAAGCAAGATCACAGGTAACAGTATGATAAAAATATATAAGTAAGGTAGAAACTATACCTGAAATAAGTGTTTTTATATTTTAGCCCCATTTTAGCCCTGTTAAAAACTCCAGCAGGCATCTGAGCCTCTCCCAACCCCTGCAGAATGGACTGTGCCTTCCTGTCCTGTCCACAGCACTCACTTCATCCCTCCAAGATTCAGCCCCACCTTCAGTCTGGCAGATGCTCCCAAAATGAGAGTTGGGGGAAGCAGGGCTGAGTGAGCTGTCACTCCAATTCAGCCCTGCAAGTACATCTACTACATCCCTACCCTGGGATGCAGCTTTGAGGAGAGCAGAGAAGCAGGAGTGAGGTGAGTGCTGCAGGCTGAGAGCCTTGCAGGTGACCTGGGACTGCAGACAGAGGTGCAAACAAGCAAGCCCCACTGCCAGGCTGGAAGATGGAATTTAGGTTAAGGATAGAGCCAGGAAAAGGAAAGCATATGCAGCTGAGTGATAGAGCTTGACATGCTCACACAGCTAAAATAAGAGCTTGGAGAAGCAGGAAGCAATGTAATGTCACTCCTTCTAAAGCTGGTATGAGACTCGTGGGTACAGCTTGGGCTGTGGCTGGGCAGGTAAAGAGAAACTCTCGAGGTGAAAATAGCCCTGGATTGCCAAAAATGGCAAATTAATTATGGCAAACCATAGAGGAATTACTACTCCTGCTATAGCAGGTACAGAGCCTCTGGAAACAACCCAGAGGAGAGGTTAGGCTGGTTTAAAGTTAAGAATGCAGAGCTGGAAAGCTGAAATTGATGGTGATTGTCTAAAACCTCACATGGAAAAAAAATGAAGACTGGAGGGAGGAGAGGGAATAAATCTACCACTCTGTTTAAAACAGATATAAATTTATGGTAGTAAAAAGGCTGGATTTAGAAACAAGAGGCCCTAGAAGACTGCTATTGCTCTTTGAGTGCTGAGCACAGCTAATTCAGTTTGCACTTGTCCAACAGCATAGGCTCTGCCTTCACAAAAATCAAGTACAATGGGAAAGGCCTAAAGGCCCAACACAAATATCTGCCATAGAAGACTAAACATCAGACTCAAGTAATGCTCCACACAAAATCAGTGCTTCCTAAAAGAGTGAGTAATAATCAGCAGTCTCCAATAAAGTGCTCTTTTTTTTAACCAGCTAACAGAGGTCTTCTTGCACCATAAGCAGTGCAGATGATAGAAAAACACTGGCTTCAGATTTCAAGTGCTACCTCTCTGGAATTTTTAAGCATCTCTTGTGAGGTTGAAGTAGTTACAGGATTGGACTGAGAAGAAAGAAGGGAACTGCTTGCTTGGAAGGGAAAACCCCTCCATTCTCCCACAACAGCTTTGAACCATTTTTGTTTTAGGCAGGGGTCACTGTTAAAGGAGGTCTGGCATTAAGATCTGCAGGAAAATTGCTGTAATCTTAGGATTCTGTGAACTCACAAAGATGATTGATGAATGCTTTTGTTCAGTTAGAGACTGGAGAGTAAGCTATCCTCAATTTGGCTAAAATTAGGTTAGTTGTGGTTACCTCCCTCATGATTTAGTAAAGTTAACACTAAGAAAACATAATGTAATAGCCAGCTGTTCTCTGGAAATGCAAATTTTTTTTTTTTTTTTGGTGCTTTGCAATGAGAAGGAAAAATCATGGCATTTGTAGCACCTTACATTTCAGAGAAAATTTCTACAATTATTTGTGGGGAAAAAGAAGTAATTACAGAATTTCCTTAGAAAGCAGGCTGTCAGGACCCTTTAGATTTCCACATGCAGAAGCAGACACACAGACGACAATCACATTCTAAACTTTCACTCATTAATCTGACACCACATGAGGATGTTGTGGTATTATGATGTTTTAGTCCTTTCTCTTGGCATTTTCAGCTCTTCTGATGACCCACCCACCTCCTTTTCCCCAAACCCCTAAGTACCAGTGTTCACATTGGTTTATAATCTGGTCTGCTGTAGTGCAGTTAAATACATCTCACTGTTTCTAATTTCATAACAGTTTCTTTCATAGCTCAAATGCTCTTAGACTCACAGTGTATTTCTCTGTGTCGCCCTGCACACTCCCTGTTCTTACTGATTTTATTCAGAGTTGCTCAGCATCTTTCAGAACATAATCTCACTTTATAGACACAGGCTCTAATACCTCCTTATGCTTTGTCTGGTTATTGCTGTTTGAGTGTTGCTGAGAGGAGCACGCCTCAGGTGCTCACAGAGTCCCTGATGTGGCACCACGGGGTCTCTCCTGCAGCAGCTCCACCAGCAGAGAGGAGAAATGACAATAACCAGAGGAGAGGCAGCTTGTCACCCCCTCCACCCCATGACACACAACATCTGCTGAATCTGCTGGGCTGTACATCACTGGGAATTAGCCCTTCAGCAGCTCCTGAAAGGAGACTACAGGGCATAGAATTTACCCATACCTCCAATTATCCTTGCTGTGTCCAAAGTAGAATTGTATTCCCCAGTTTCTCCTGAGTTCAGGTTGTCCTGAGTTTAGGAACCTCTCCCACTCTTGCAAAAACCTCTCCCAAAATAGCCAGAGTGCTATTTCTCCTAAACTCTCTTCATTATGCTGCTGGGAGATATCAGAGATGGCTTTGAGAGAATAGATTTCAGTGTTAAGGGCAGGGTTGTGCAGATTTGAGACGGAGAAGCACAGTTTTGGTAACAAGAACCACACTGCATAATCTTGATATCAAGTATTCTTTCTGGCAAGTCTGCAACATCAACTGACATGGAGAAAAGAAGTCCATATGTTATGCCAAGAAAGAGAGATACATTGCCATTGTTATGCTCACAACTTAACTGTAAGAAAACTATTTTATGGCTGTCCATAGTCAAACATAAAATGCATGAGTAGAGTCTGGCAATCTTACCAAGTGCAATCAATGAAAGACAAAATAATGAAAACCACCCCTTTCCTGCAGCCATATAAAGATATTATGAGCAAGACAAAGAATGCTAGAAACTATAAAAGTAGGGCATAAAAAGGATATTTGAAACTGTTTCATTTGCAACCCTGCACTTTTCATTTTTTTCCTAGGGTAACAAATGTTATCACACTCCAGGGCTTCCATTCAAAACAAAGAAGCAAAAACTGCAAACTGCACAATACTTATTTTGTTGCCTTAGATCTACAAGGTATATCAGAAAGCCACAAATTCCACAAGGAAATTATAGTGTAAGTTCACATGGAGAGCTGAGAGGAACAGCAAGCACGATGTGTGCTGAAATGAATCCTCACTTGCATCTGCTAGAGTAAAGCAAGGTGTATTGAAAGAGGCCTCCCTGTTATGTTTTATTTCTTCCCCTGACAAAAATAATGAAGGTGATCTTCTCCACACTTAGGGAATTATAAAGAATTGGTCTGGGTGGTGTCTTAGAATATTTAATCCCTTTACATCAGCAAAGGGATTCGCTCACAGAGAAAGCACGCAGCAGAGTGAATGCTGTAATCTTATTCTTTAAAAACATGGTTGGCACAGAAATTGTCCATTTTACTCAGGAGGATGCAATTACATTTCAGCTTTCATGTAAAGCTGCTTCATGAAATTGAAAAGCCTGCGCACGAACAGAAACAGAACAGCAGGGAAAGAACAAAGACTGTGGCTGGCTATGGATCATTTCTCCTTTTCCACATGGTTTGAGGGAAAAATAGCTGGCTGCCCTGGGTGAAGACAATCTGCAGTAAGCAGGCTGGTACCAGTCTGATGACCTGATGGCAACAAGGAGTCTAGGACTGAAGAGTTCAGATTGCTGGGGAAAGCAGATAATCCAACCCCTCGTCTCTGGGAGTAAAGACTTTATGAGCTACACAAGAGAAAATAAAAACAACCACAGAAAAAAATAACAAAGGATGCAGAGAAATGGGAAGTCATCTTAGGTCTCAAGGGAGGAAGAGGAATCTTGTTAGTCAACCCTAATCCAGATATTGGGACTAAAATAGAGAAGTCCCACTCATTGCTTGCTCTGCCAAAGCCTTCGATAGACAGCAACACAAACTGCCAGGAATGCCTTAACTGAACAGGTTTCTGTAAGGAAATGCCAGTGTGTTCATTTGGTTCAGGAATGTCAGTAAGAAAAATAAACGTTCTGGGAGAGTCAGGGAGAAAAGAATTTAAAAGGTGAGTTTTAGTTCCTTCCTGCCAGCTGGATCCTGGATAGTCACATAGAAGGAGGTTCTGGCACTTCCTTCAGGGAGCTCTCTTCCCAAGATGACAATCTTTGGTTCAATGAAGACAGTCCCACTTTTATCAGCAAAACCAAAAAAACTCCAAAACACTCTGAAAAAAGCATGTTTTCTGCCCATGCTAGAACAGGAGCTATCATGAAAGTCCTCTAAATCTCAAATAATGGGAAAGATGTTTCTCATTCCTCCCTGGCTGGATGAACAAAAGGAAAGTTTAAATTCAGGTACAAACTGTAAATATAACTCTCAGATAACTCTCAGCTTAAGAAATTACACTGATTATGTAAGGCTACAGTAAGTTAATTAACATTTATTAATCAATGTTAGTTTCAATGTGAAAAGCAGCAAATCCAGTCAGAAGGGACTGTTTCTATATTCACACAAATATGGCTTATGTTGTGAGACATAACTGAGTGTAAATCTTGACCTGGTAATTATCAAGGTCTTTACTGTGTAGTTTTAGATACTTTGATCAAAGGTTAAAAAACTCCTGTGAGAGATAGACGAGCATTTGGAAAAAACACAGGGATCATATTTCATTATAATTTCTCCTTGTTTTCTGAGTATCAAATTGTTGGACAGAACAAAAAGTTCCAAGATCTTTTGATGAATATCTTAAAAATGTCTAGTTGCTATCAATAACAAGCTTAGATTCCTGTACCCTTGATATTTGGTGTGTCTGCCAAGGAAGAGCAAAGTTATTACCAATAACATCTTTGTTATGTAACATAGAGACATAATTGACAGTTCAGTGAGGAGAACTATCAATAAAAAATCATATCACACATTCCTTAGCTTGCTCACATCTGTACTTTGATAAAGTATACACTGAGAAGTAGACATACCTGTCTGGTTTAATCATTTTGTATTTATGGAGTGAAAGTGAAAAAAGAGCAAGTGTGATAAGTTAAGTCCACTGTGTGATTCAGAAGAAAGAACTGTAAAGGTTTCATCTCCTAATCCTTTGGTTCTATGCAACACTGTAGTGCTGAAGTCAACCCACAATTCACAATGGAAACCTAAGATGTAGAGGATGAGATCCATCTTGAACTAAAATCCCCAGACCCCACACAGACAAAGAAATGTCAGAACTGACTGCTGCAAGGTACTGAAATATATTAACACAGGCACCCTCACAGATCACTTTGCTTTTACCCAGCTTGAGGAGTAAAGGCTGTTGTACAGTGTAGAGAAAGTTACCACTTTGAATATATTTTAATATATATATTCAAATATTGAATGATGTCAGATGGGCTGCATTTGGAACAATTTGAAACAACCTTTTATGTTTTCTCTAAACTTAATACACATTCAACAGCAACTGCAAAAGGCATGTTTATTTACTCAAGAAAAAAATATTTTAAATCAAAATAAATTTTTGCTAAGCTAAACCACTTTTAAGACATCAATGTAAAATGCTTTTGCACGATTTTCATTGAGACAAAAATGCATTCTCACTTAAATTCTTTTCTTATCTGGTTAGATCACCTTCTATTACACAGAAAACTGCATTCACTTTCCTATATGTCGTGTTGATTATATTTTGACCCATTTTTCTATGTAATCATACTCAATTTCTATTTGAAGAAGCCAGAAAACCTTGCCAGAAAACCAACAATTTTTTCCCACCATTATAACACCATTCTCTTTTTGAAAAACTTATGAAATCTATTTCTTTTAGCTTTTTCTCACAGGCAAAGCTTACAAACCATCATTTTGTAAGATTATTTTTTTGTTTCTCTTTTCTGGAGACTCTTCAACTTGTCTATATCAGAAATTGCAGTATCCAAAATTTTTGTTAGATGAAGCTTCAGCATTTTCAAATCAGGATAATTACGTCCTTTGTCTTTCCTGCAATATTACTCACCACAAACTGCAGAGTCACATTTGTCTCTTTTTGCAATAGCTTCACATTGTCAACTCACTCTGTTTGTTTTTCCCCATGAGCCTAAGCTTGTGCTCCAAACCCTGCTCTAGCCAGCACAAGTACAGGGTGGATAATGCATTCTTCACCTTTTATTTTCTAATATGGGGGAAAGAGGCCACTGACTTTAACCTACAAATCATGGAGTCAGGCACATGCCTCAGCAAAATTCAAATGAGCTCTGTCACTGACCCAGGAGATTTCTGGCATGAACCCACTCCAAGTACCACTGCAGAGACAGCCCAAGGGAATACTGGGACCAGCACCACACTTGACACATCCCCTCTTCCCTCCAGACTGAAAGCTGAGCATCAGCCCCCCAGAATACTGCTCAGAATCCTCTCCCAAAGGCAGGCACTGCTCCAGGAGGGTTAAAATCAAAAAAAGCCAAAACAGCAAGATTTCAATATAACAGCACCTTGTGTAGATCACATTATAAAAGGTGAGGCAGGAGTCATTTCATCACAGAAAATATTTTTTTTCCTCAGGTTCTGGCTCACAGAACAACTTAACTTACAGATGTTCCCTCTGCCTTGCTAAAGCTTAACTCTTCTGGCTGCAGACATATTACTGAGTTGAAAAGAACTGAAAATCTCAGTGCCTAAAGAAGAATAAACATGGCTCTGAAAGCTAACAGCAGCTGACACAGGCTGGAGAACATTTCTCTGACAGCTTCAATATTTAACCAGAAAAGTATGGAACATGAATCTCAATTTCCTATGTGGTGTTTTAGTGTGGACATTAGTTCCTGAAGTAATTAATGGCAAAAGAAACCCTTCTCACATGGTGAACTAGGTGCTTACCTAGTTTCTTAGCAAGCAACTCATGTTTTCCAGACAGTCATCATTCGTGAGAATTTATTTTTAACATAAACTCTGCTGTAATATGAAAGTCCAACTGCTACCGATTGTCAGTTTTCCCTAGATTTAGGCAACAATGTATTTTGGGAATATGACTCAGGAGAACATTCACATGACCAAGTAAAGCAGGTGGCCAGGACCTACCACACAGCATCAGCTTCATCAGAACATCCTCAGAGAGGGAAAAATAGCTCCTAGCTGTTTGGGGAGATGATCACAGGGTGGAAGAAAAAACTCTTCTAAGGTATAAGTTATAATTATTACAACAAGGAAAGCAAACTGCAGTCTTTTGCCTCAGCTTCACCAAGAGATACATTTCTAAAAAACACTATTCTGCTGATGGAAGTGTTTATATTGTGCTGCCAGGAAGTCTTGAAAAAAACTCATTTACACAAGGGACCTCAGTCATAAGTTAAAATTATGCCTCTGCCAAAGAAACAGCTTACCTGCTTCTCCCTCAAAATTATCTCACAAAGAGCACAGCTCATTTATTCCCCCAATGTTTCAACTGCAGTGGGGGAGAGGAGCTGTTTGTCTATTGGGAAGGGAGATGCCCAAGATCCCATAAAAATTTCCCTGTCCCATGCAGATTGATGCCCAGCAATGGGTCCTGTGGCTGCACAGGTTATTCCTGTCATTCCCTTGGTGTGCTGGTTTTGTATTCATTTATTTTTTGGTAAGGATGGAAAGGAACCAGTTATGGAAATAATTCCCTGTACGGACCTTGGCAGCTTCTTTCAGGCCTGACAAAAACCAATCAGTGGTTGATTTTTAGTATTGATGTATTGCTACAGTAAAGAAAAAGAGATGTGCCTTTGTGAATGTACATGTAAAGACAAAAAAAAAAAACAAACCCAGGAATCCCTCTTTTCTTTCCCACTGACAACATACAGAAATGAATCAGTTTACCATCTCTAAAACAGTCTATCCCCAGTTTACTTATGAGACAAGATGAAGGATTTTGGGTTGTGTCTTGGTGATCTTCTTTCTTCTTTATGATTTCAGGCAGTAGTTTTTGGTTGGACAGTCAGTGCTGCACTGAAGGTCACAGGAATTTGATTATTGGGTTAAAAGTATAAATAATATAGGTGTTAATTCTCTATTGGACCATTTAGCTTTAAGAGACCTTGTAGCTAGCTGGATTAATCTTCCATTTTGCTCACTTCTAGCTGGTAGCTGGGAGTGTTGCTGAACATTCTGTACTTATAATAAGATTTAATAAATAACCAAGCCCGAACATGAGAAAATCCGATTCCTTCTTGTATTTTTTAATCCTAGCTCTGAGTAAAGACAGAAAAAACTCCAGACAAACCACTAATTAAGTGGTGCAAAACACACCACCTTTCCAGGGCTGTTCCCTTTAACTAGAACCAGAAGTATTCTGGTATTTGAAACAGCCTGCATGCAAGTGCTTCAACTCCAATTTGAATTCCTGCTCGTGGCAAAAGGGATTTCACACCCAACCTCTGCCTTGAGCCCAGAACAGACACCATTTGTACATTTCCTACCTCAAAAATACCCCACAGAAATCATATTCTTGGCTATTTTTAACCAATACTGTCTTCTGAATGAACTCTAGTTTATTTGTTTATTATATTTTATTTATTATATTTATTATATGTTTATTTGTTTATTATATGTTAATCAGAATGAAAGATAGATCTAAAAGGAATAAAAATTTTCTTTCATCCACAAGGAGACTTGTGGATTCATTTTACTTGCAAGCAGAGCCCATCTGACCTGTCTCTTAATTTTAAAAGTTTTCTAGATTTAGCTATCTTTCAAAGAAGTTCATGACTACAGAAACACTAGTGATATCTGTAAGTTACAAAGCATTAATTTACCATGAATCAAAAATGAGGGGTTTTTCCTTGGAATTTTGTTTGGGTTTTGGTTTGATTTGTTTTTTTTTCCTTTTTTAGGTTAAGGTTCTGTTATCTCTTAAAGTTCAAGGATAAGAGACTCTATTCTCCTCACTGAAAGTTACTTCCTTAGCATTCTCTCACAAATTGATCAAAAAACCACCCAACATTCTTATTTCTTTCTTTTGGTTAGGGAATGTTAATGTGTAGCTGCAAGCAGCTGAGTGGAAATACATCAGCAGAGCTTTCCTGCAGTCCACATTATGACTGAGCTCAGATATTTGCTCATATGAACTATACCACTCAGTGAGATTGTCAATAAGAGTTAATTATACAAAAGTTCTACTGGACAGTCTAATAACAATTTTCAGACCTTTTTTTCTTTTTTTTTTTTTTTTTCAGATGATTCTGCTTTTTGAACTCGGGGAAAAAGGTGTTTTAAAGGCAATAACATTTACTTTATTCAGTGGCTTTAAGAAATGATGAGCATGGTTCATGTTTTATAAAGAGTCCTGAATACTGGCTGGACTCTTACAATTATAGTATTTTTGTGAGCACACTACTTTCAGTGACAAGTATTGCATCATCACTCCAGCTTGCAGGAAATGGGCCCCATATTTTATGTATTTACAAATGCTCAAATTATACTAACCTGGGTTTTTTTACTTATTGGCTGCCAATGCATAAAACACAGGATTAGCTCCTATTGTTATTGTCTGGCTCTCATTAGCATGCTCATATAAATAACAAATTTCAGGGTGAGTTAAGACACCCCATTTTCAAGAGGCTCTTTTCTGATATCAAATTTTCATCTCCCTTAAGAATTTGGATATTCCAGCACATGAGGAGTAGGAAGAGTGCCTCATACTTAGCATGATGACTCCATCAACTTTCACTGGACTATATTCACCATTCAGGTCCAAAGTTAAATTCTGATTTATTAGTGTAGCAGGCTATCTGTGGCTCCCATTGGAAGCAGGAAGGTCCTTGAATGGTTCTTTTGTGTTTATTGGCAAGAACACAGAGCTGGTGTTCAGGGATGGAAAGCCAGACAAAATTGCAGAATCCAGAGGGGAGATAAAAACCACTGACTGCAGAGCAGGACTTTAAATCCATGTGAGCAGTCAATAACAAAAACCACAAACCACAGACTTGGGAATTCAACAATTCTCCTCAAGCTCAATTCACTCTCAAGGCTGAATTATTCAGTACACTCCTTTTTTTTTTCTCCCAGTAGAGTCTGCAAAAGCTGTCAAGGAAGAGATTGTCAAATTAGAAGGCAAATCAGAAGAGATGTGTTTTCCTCCCTCTTTCTCAAGTTTTAAGGAAGCTTTCTTAAGCTAGATTAAAATTGCATGTGACAAGCTACAGCACCCAGAGTACTCTCTATTAACAATGTGAATGGTACAAAAATCATGCAAAAAGTGGAAATTTGTTATAAAGAGGTCATGAAAGTTGTCATCATAGCAAAGAGCTTGTATTCTGGTTTTTTGTAAGCTGTTTACAGTCTTCTGGGCAGGATCTCCTACTCAAAGCTTGCAACTTTTCCTTAGGCAGTAAAGTTTTGTCCAATGGCAACCTGGGGATAAGAACAACTGAACAAGAAAAAAAAAAAAAGGAACAAAAAATCCCACCGATGAGCTGCAGTCTTGTTTGTGCTCATAACCTTCATTCAGACAACTCATGTTATCCACATCCCTTCAGCTCACTCTGCAAAATGCAGCTGAGTCCCAGTTGTATCAGGACATTGGCTGTCAGATGCACACTCCTGATCCTCTGGTACAGCACAGCTTCTGGTGACAACTGATGGCATCTCAGAGCTTTGACACACTTTTCCTCTGCTCAGGAGGGACACTTTGCTCTTCCTTCAGGAGCTGCTGTGAGGAAGCTCCCTGCCACCACTCAGAAAACCCCCAAATGACATTTCACTCATTCTGACATGGGAACAGCTCACAGGCCTCCTGCAGAGGAAAGTACAAAGATCAGTACTATCCTAGCATTTAACACTGGTTTCATGCATTACGTTTTAAGAATGTGAGCAGATGTCAATAAATGACACGTGAGTACAAATAAAAAGCCCTAAGATTTTATAAAAACCATGATGAAAATACACTGCTATCCCTTCTTTCATCAGAGCATGTAATTCTCATCTCAAAATCTTCAAATGACTCCATTGTACTCAAGGAGAGCTAATTTTTTCATGTTAACATCATCAAAGTGATGATAACCACCTTCCCTTTAGCTAACACTAACCTGTTTCCATATGACCTCTACAAGTCAATGATGAGGGAAAGCCCAAATGGGCACATACCTATTTTCTAACTAACCTCCCCTTTAAAGCATTCCTAGTACCTTCTGTGAAGAACTAACTCATCTCAAGAATGACACTGCTCAGAAAATCATCATTTTAAAAAAAAACCCCAATTGTAGTCACTCAGATTTCCATTTCTTCTATGTTTACCCAAGCATTTTCTACTTTTCAGCAGCAGAAGATGTATCCATTAAAGATAGAAGGTAGCTGTATATAAGAGGGGGAGTGAGGCAGAAAGTCTGGCACAGCCAATAAAAGATTTTTGATAGATATATCAATCCTTGAGCTTACAATGGCATTTCTTCCTCCAGCTTGGACTACAGGTGACTGCCTTTGGTGAAATGGGCTCCTTTAACTACAGCAATGTTCTCCTTGTTTTCAGTCATTTCATCCTCCTATTTAACTACAGATTCACAAACCTTGATTTCTTGGAGTGAACAATAAATTTTGCTGCTTGTGTTCCATCAGTGACTTAATCAGTCTGTGTTTTCTTGATTTCCTGAAATACCCCTGGCCTCCCTTCTTCCCTTTTTTTTAAAAAAGGTACTCCCATGATGAGCTGTGCCCAAATGGCCAAATATAATTCCAGCAATTATAAACACTCAACACAAATACTTGATAAGTTCTGGTTGCAGCATTGCCATAACAAAAAATTCTGATGCAAGCTGCCTTACTTGCTTCCAGAAATGCATTTGTTTCATGAAGGTGACTTCATGGCCAGCAATCCTTGTGTTGCTGCCAGAACACTGGGGAAAAGCTTTATTTCAAGGAAAGAAAGACAAACATGTCAATTGATGATGACAGAACTGTTGTAGGTCAAACAGTTAAACTTATTCTGAGTGTGTAGCAGGCTTGGGGATATTTTTCCTAACTTCTGAGCACACTGCATTGTGTGAGACAGCTCTGAGCTAAACAGAAAACAAAACAGACTTACTGTGGTCAGTACGGATTGTAACTCTCAGGATAAGGTTAATAAGAGCATCCCACTGCATCATTCAATTACTTTCTAGGACCAAAGTTAATTAGTGCAGCATTCATTAGGGATCTCATATGTAACACGGTCCCCTTGATTGGGGAAATCTGCAGCTGACACAGGAGTAAACTAGGAGTGCCTGCAAGATAAACATGCAATCAATGATAACAAAATGGCAGATATAACCCAGCTCTCACAAGAAAGATCAGGAAGGAAATGTTGCACTTGCTTTGAGACACAGCTGATTACATTTACTGCTGTTATCTCCAGAGACATGGGCATTGGCTCACACAGTGCACTTAGAGCTCAGAGCTTTGGAGAATAGATGCCTTTGTTTACAAGCAGTGATGTCCAAATAGTTTCTCTCCTCCATCAGACTGAAAAATTTCCATCTCCAAGCACCTGTATTACAAACATCTCAGCACCTTCAAATTGCTGCTATTTAAAAAAAAAAATGAAGCAAGATTTTAGTTATAGGAGAAGGATAAAGAAATTACCACTTCATCACCAGGCTGTTCAGAGCTCACTCTGCAGCAAGCCCAAATCCCAAGCTAGCCATGAGCTTGTGATCCCACAGAATAAAAGCCATACTCTGGTAAATGCATTAATATCACTTTGCAGTTGGTGTATTTTTCTGTCCTGGACAGAGGTCAAGCTAAAGAACAGCACAGCTGTCTTGGTCACTGCCAAACTACCAAACTATAGCCAATAATATGTAAAATAATAGAAAAATGATGGTCAAATCATATGCAGTAATTCAAAATCTTGTCACACATCACTGGACCTTGTATTTTAAACAGATCTCTGTCAGTTGCCTTTGATAGCTCCTCTGTGCTCCCTCCTCTTGGACATAACACCAGCATTGGTCTGGACTTGATTTTGTGTTACAAATTAGCAAGTTTCTGCCTCTAGAGAGTTGACGTACATATGAATAATTTGATAGCCCTCCTGAGCCTGTTTTTCCCTAAAGGACATTCTGGTATCTCTAACTCTACCAAGTTATTTAAAATTTGTCCCTTCTTCAGTGCAGTAGGTTAAGCAGCAGGACTGCTAATGCCTGATCCCTAGTTTCAGAGAAAGATCTGTGACTGACAGCACCTCTTACAAATTGCCTTTCTCCCTGCACGCTTGGAGAAACAAACGAATGACATCGGTTTTTCCAGCACCAAAATGAATATTTGTGCAGCATTTATTGAGGCTAGTAGAGAGTTTCACACTACTAGATGTGAAAACATACACTGATGTCATCAAATCTCTGTCCCTCAAAAATATGATTACAGTGGTAACAACTGTAACAGCCACACACTATTTTATTATCTATTATTAATGCTTAACAACGACAAGGCAGCTGAGTGAGTTGCCTGATTACTGGTGGAATTATGCCTGGCTTATACAATCGTGTTTTACAGACATCACTTTTCTATTAAAAAGGGGGGATGGAGGGGGGAATGCCTTTCAGACATAAGCAATGTCTCCAAAGCACTCGGAAGCAAGTAAACAACTTTTCTTATTAATACCCTCTCCTTTCCCAAAATGCATCTCATTCCTATGATATACTTTTTGCTTCAAGAAAAAAAAAAATATTCTACTAGAAGATGCTGCTATTTCTAGAACGGTTATCAGCAGTCTTTAAACAGGAGGCTGAACATCCACACCGGCCTGAACTTTCTGAGCTCACCGCGGCCTTTGATATTTGCCTAAACTATTATAAAAGGGAGAGAGAGGGGAAAAAAAAAAAGAAGTTAAATGGAGCAGCCAGTTCTCAGTTTCTCCCCTCATGACACCCACCCAGCCTCCCAGCCTACAAGCCCAGAAAGCGAAGCAGCACCTTACGGATCTCCTACTCGGCAGGATAAACATGCCTAATGGCAGACATCTCCTCAGCCCCCACCTCCTCCGGGAAGGCTCCTGCCCTCCCCTCCAGCTCCGGCTGGCTCTCCGCCGCCTGAGCTTTCCCAGCCGCGCTTTTAACTCCTTTTAACCCGCCAACATCAATCTGCCGAACCCAGACCGGGCTGCATCTCCAACATTTTCCCCTCCCGACTGCGAGGGCGCGCGTTCCGGATAGCGAGGAGCAGCCAAGCAGCATAGCGAGCGGGATCGCTGCTGAGCGGGATCATTCCCCAGAGGAGCCGGGATCGCTCCTGGGCGGGATCGTTCCCCAGAGGGGCCGGGGTCGCTCCCGGGGCACAAGGCGCACGGCCCGGGACTAGCGCGCTGAGGGCCGGGCCTGCCCGCCATGGGGAGGCGGCGGTCGGGGCGCTGCCCCTCAGCCCCCGCGCTCCGCCAGCCCCCGCTCCGCCAGCCGCTGCTCCGCCTCTGAAGTTCCCGGGCGTGTGCCGGGGCGGCGGGGCAGTCCCTGCCCCCGGGGCGGAGAGGGGCGCGGCGGCCCCCGCCCGCTCCGCTCCGCCGGCAGC